>JARAOQ010000012.1:0-600000 GCA_029783445.1 Fomitopsis palustris
GGGCCGTCTCATCATGCTTACCAGTGGTCTCAGGGTTTCAACGCTACTGGACATAGGAGCGGCAATCCAAGATGTCGTCTATAACGTCGTCGAAACGACGTGCACAGTAATATTTTTCACAGTAATCATCCTCCATCTTTGTCACTGTCTCCATACAAGCTACTGCAATCACAACGTGTCTAACTCCGAAGCGAGCAACGAACGCGCAAACAGTGAACTGGTTGTCACTCCCTCTTCGGTCCACGGATGTCCAACGTCGTCAGACGCCCCACACTCTAGTCGCGATTCCCGCTCGAGGCACTACTCTCCTCGTGCTCGTATCGACTCGTGTGTCTCTTCGGAGCGATTATGCACGACGCGCTTTCAGGTGCTCAGCAATGCTGCTTGTCCCTCTTCTCAATCCTTCTCGTCTCTGGAGGTCGACCCGGAACCCCTCTCGATGAATTCGGAGAAGCGAGATGTCGTCAAGCACGCCAAGTCTGCCGCCCTCCTGCGCCTGTCTACCTTCACTCCTTTCATCGATTCTTCTGGAGATTTGCCACTCGCAAGATCTGGACCTGTGACCGATTTCCCGCAGCCCACCGATGCCGTCGCTGTACCTCCGCCGACCGATGCGACACCCGTCAGGCGTCTCAAGACGGCATCCGTCGAGTTTGTCCTCTTCCTCGCCTGGAAGGTCCTCTCCCAGGGGCGTGCTGTACCTCAACCACGTCCCCGGCTCTTGTCAGTCCCTCAACCCGCCCGACGCATCACTGGATCGCATCTCAGATACGACGCCAAGGTCGCTATCCAAGACGCCACACTACGTTCTCGCTGTCTCGCGGCTACTCCGCCGGTCCTAGATGAGGCTGTCGTTCTTCCTGCCCTTACGCAGGTGCTCTCAGCAAGCCCTTCTCTATCCGATGTGTCTCCGCCGGCCGAGCTGCTTGTGTCCGCATCGGTGCTTCCTTCCGGATGTGGACCTACAAGCCATCAGGACCTTCGATCGCGCCCCCGAACGTTAATTCTCGGCAAGCAGCTCTACGGCGGACGCAAACTCAAGTCAGTGCGGTCACAGCTAGATCGCACTTCTCGGCCCCGCTCTGCTTCGTCGCCCAGACAGACGTTCTCCTCGATTGCGCCCACGGAGCTTGTTGCTCTAGATCTCTGTTTCAACAAGCTTGGGAGGCCTGTTGCTGTGCGACGGCGGAACACAATTACACGCCGGATGCTTGTTGCCGCGAACGCGCGGTTCAGCGCTCCGATTGCCTGAGCCGTTGCGCATCCCATCCGCCTCCGTTTCATTGTCTTGGATTCTCTGTTTGAGTCAAGTCTGGGTCTAGCACTCGCAACTTGTGTTTGTTCCATGATAATGTTGCCGGGCGACGCACATAACTATAATCCATTGTCACGGCGCCACGATCTTCGACACGACTATGTAGTAGACCCTCCCCTTGGCGGCACGTTTCTCGAGTAGGTAATGAATTGAACGTAATACGGGTTCCTACCCGGTTCTCGCGCCGAGGTATCTCTATGATCATTCTTCACGAGACAGATCCGTCCTGTTTTTCTACGGAATAACCCTCCGCAGTCAGTACTCGCACATGCGGCACTTGTGGAAGTATGTCAACAGCCGTTTTTGTCCGATTTCCCGTCAGTGACATTACACCAGATTGCCGACGTATCTATGTGGCGGTAATGTGCTGCGAGCACGTCAAGAGAATGAAACGAATTGAAGGCGTTAGTTGCGTCTCGACCTGCGAAGTCAAGGATTATATGCGGCCCGCCTGGGTGTTGCTGCTTACACCATGGCACAGTAAGCCCGATCAGTGGGTAATAGAGGAATGGAGAGTCGACAGAGGCTCACGAGAATGAAGTCGGTTACATCATACACCTTGCATTGGATAATTACCCAGCAAGAGCTGTGTGATATATCGCAACGTCAGTGTCGCAGCCACAAAGCCGAAGAGCGGTACAAGAACCGGGAGCTTACCTTTGCGAGTTGTGTCGTGCAACTTGCTCGACAGTCAGTGGCATGGGGTCGTGTTTGAGGGGACGATGAATATGGGCAGACCGGGGCTCAATGCCCGTCCGCTTTTAGCAGAGAAAACATGCCCTCAGGCTGGCACTCGGGTTCGGGAAACACTAGGTCATAGTAGCTGGCAGCATGGGTGACTCGTGCACAAAAATACTCGGGGGCTACGACGCTTTGACTGTGCTTCTGTATTCATCGTGAGCGCGTATTAACCCAGAGTACCAGCGAGACCATCGCGGGGCAGAACAAAGCCGTGCCTCATGTTGGCATTCAGCATCCGGCAGGATGAGGTACCGCCGGCCATCCGAATCTGAGGAGCGTATTCACCTAGATGTGAATGATCAGGTCTTACCTAAGTTCTCCATGGAGACGCAGGCCGCTGTAGACACGTAGTACACATGTGCAAAGAGGACCTCCATGTATCACCGATGACTTGTCGATGGAGCTAGGGAAAGTAAGAATTGTTCCAATTCCTTCCGGATCGAATTAATTATTCCGGCACTCTTTTACGAACAGATAGGTAACCAGAGAGTCGTCCACGTCTGGCGGATCTAGTAGGCGTACTTCAATCGCGGGCGTTATAAGGGTGGACACCCATGCATCATGTGACTACTAGCCTCGATAGACGAGGGCATCTTGTGAGGAGCAGCACGAGAGAGCCTCTCAACCATACCAGACCCCTGTTCAGGGAACAGAGAGGAACGTCGGTTAATTCTCTGTGAGTGACTCAGGCGCGCGCGAGACGATCGTTAACGTCGGCCCAATTTGGATCACGCCCCCACGCCCCGATCAAGCCAGAGTGTTACTAGGCGCCGGAAGCACGTAGTTTGAACTTTCTGCCAGCTCTGCGCCCCAGCGCGACGCTCACAGTGCCAACCGCTAGCTTTTTTGAAATGTTTATGTCGCATGCGGTTTCAGTACACTTGCTATGCAATCTGGAATGGTGAGGCAGCGATTAGCTTGCGTTTCTGTAGTGCGTGCGCCTCACCGTCACAGCTAACAGTGTCTCGAACAAGTCTGTGGCATCCGTGCAATGTCAGAGGTAGGCTGTGAGTTCAGGCCTTGACAGAGCCCTGTGCGCCGATGAAGGATAGTGTAATGATTCCGACCGCAAGGAACTGACGGTGGTGACATTGATAGCACAACGTGTACGGCAAAGGCGAGTTCTAATTAGGTTTCGGTATGGCTGCGCACAGCGGATTCACACAATTAGACCTATGAGTATGGCAGGCCTCCTTGCATGACAAATACCATGTTCATAGGTTAGTGCGCAGTCTCCCACTTACCTGCGTCACCTTCCATGCTGAGCATCTTGCCTTCCTCCACAGACTCTCGCCTGCTGTTCGATGTGTCCTCGTTCTGGCAGATCCAGGAACGGAGAATATAGAATGCACTTTCTGGGTATCCGAAGGCCCGCTTCTACTCCGATGTACGTGACGTAACTTGGGTGTAGCTTGGTCCAACTGCGGCTCAAAACCTCTGTTTTTTGACAGTATTTCTTCGCCCGCCCCTAAGTAGCACCATACCAGTCAATACACAGGATACTTGGTAAATCATACCATAGGACTTCACCGAAGGCTACTATTATTGGTGCTTGCCGATGATGCTGATTGCGTACGCACGGCAATGATGCTGCTTCAAAATGCCGACTACATTGCCAGCGTTTCCTCAGTTCCAGAACGTGTAGGGTGCGTCCTTACATATCTGGAACATATGCCCGCCTTGTCGGCGTACTGCATCCGTGCGGCCGTAGCAGAATGCAGTGGTCTTCGCGCGGGCGGAGACGCTGACCTACTGTGGTGACAGCGTTTCCAGATTCATGCTTCCTCATGACTTAGAGTCAGCCACCGGTGTAGCAGCTGTCAAGACTATGAGGCAAAATTAGCTCTTTATACCAGTCGAGGCCGAGCAGTGGTATAAGTACTGAGCTGCGACGACGCAATGCTCACTACCCTGACAACAGTCCTTGTGTGCACAACAGCACATCTTCATTCGATCCTACCGCAAGGGTAGTTCTCTTTTGTATACGCTATGTTTCGCTCCTCAGCAGCATATGGGCTTGCTCTGATGGCCCTCCACTCCGTTCTTACCGTCTCGGCAGATGGGGGACACAATGGGATATATCAAACGACTCTGAACATCGTGAACAAGGTCATTGCCCCAGATGGATACTCACGACAGAGTGTACTTGCCAATGGCACCCACCCTGGGCCGCTTATCAGCGGGTACAAGGTGCGTCGGCCCATCTACAGTGTAGCCTCACAAAGGACTAATATTGGCTTCACAGGGAGACACTTTCCAGATCAATGTTAACAATGAACTCTACGACAATTCGATGAACACGTCGACCACCCTTGTGCGTACAATATGCTACTTCATATTTCGCATCCGATCGCTGACTCAATTGGCCATGATAGCACTGGCATGGCATTGACCAGCATCATACCAATTGGGCGGACGGACCAGCGTTCGTCACTCAGTGCCCGATCGTACCTGAACACACATTTTTGTACAACTTCACCGTCCCTGATCAAGCAGGTGAGTGCACCTCGTGTGGCATATGACCGCGGAACACCTACCTCGTTCTAGGGACCTTCTGGTATCATAGTCATGAAAGTGTGCAGTACTGCGACGGTCTCCGAGGTCCGTTGGTCATCTACGACCACGATGACCCTCATCAGGATCTGTACGATGTGGATGACGGTGAGTGCACCACAGACTTCTCGACTGTGGTATCGTGGTGCTAATTCGTTCAATCAAGACACTACTATCATCACGCTTTCGGATTGGTACCATTCCCCCTCGCCCCTACTCCTCCCTGGTCCCATGTGAATCTTCAGATTATTGCATTCTGACCAGTGCTGACGTCCACGACAGTCCGCCTAATACGACCCTGATCAATAGCTTAGGCCGCCCAGATGGTTCTGATCTCCCGCTCACCGTCATCGAAGTTGACCCTACGAAGAGGCAGGCGTCATTATATCCATCATTCCAACACACACTGACCACCTCATTCACAGGTACCGTTTCCGACTTATCTCGATGTCGTGCCACCCCTACTTCGACTTCTCCATTGATGATCACAACATGACTATCATTGAGGCCGACGGTGACAACACCGAGCCCCTGCCTGGCATCGACCAGATACGCATCTATCCGGCGCAGCGCTACTCCTTCGTGGTACGTAGTTTGGGTACATCCATCATCATGACTATCCATGTATATTCTATTATAAAGCTCGAACCCAACCAGAAACCGGGCGACTACTGGATCCGTGCTGCCCCACTGCAGATGGGAAACACGAGTAACCCTAACACGACTACGTCCCTAGGTCTGGCTATCCTGCGTTACACCAACCAGAGCGGATATGCTGGAGGACCAGATGTGGATCCCTACAATAGCACCCAAACGCCTGTTCCACAGAACCCCCTCCTTGAGCAGAACTTGCACGCGTATGGCAACGTCTCCGTGAGTATCTTCACAGAGTTGGACGGACTCAATTCGCTCTGTTTGAATCCGCTCACCGATCTTGTGCAGGTACCTGAACTCGACCCAGACTGTGACGACTGCCAACTCACCTTCGACTTCGGTTTTGTGAGTGCCTTTTGGTCTATCAATGATGCTTGACTGATGGAATTCGGGATTTAGAACTCCACCGATGATGACTTCACCGTCAACGGTACCTCCTACGTGAACCCTACAGTCCCTGTGCTTCTCCAGATCCTGAACGGATCGTACACCGCTCAGGAGCTTCTGCCGCACCACAGTGTCTACACCTTACCGCGGAACCAAACCATCGAGATCACGATGCCCGGCCGAGTTGTTGGAGGTCCACACCCCATCCACCTGCATGGTGTTCGTAGCGTTTCCTCACTTGCCGCAGGATCATGACACCAATGACCCTCCCTCCACAGCATTCCTTCTACGTTATTCGGAGCATGGGGTCCAACGCCACAAATACAGTCAACCCCGTGCTACGGGACACTGTGGCGGTCGGCAATGCCGCTACTGACAATGTCGTGATTCGTTTCAGAGTATGTCCGTCTCTTCATGTGGCGCTCTCGTATTGATGATATTGGTATAGACCGATAACCCGGGTCCTTGGATCATGCATTGTCACATTGAATTCCATTTGGTTCTAGGCTTCGCTGTCGTGTTGGCGGAAGCACCTGAGGACGTTGCTCAATACGTATCTCCCATCCCCAGTAAGTCGCGTCATTCCGGAAGCTGTGCTTCCAGCGAGCGATGTACTGACTCGGCGACTCGGGGTATAGAAGCCTGGGATGAACTTTGCCCCATCTGGGACAAATCGCCATCGCATAATTGACGTGTATAAATGCTGAACGCCTTCTTGGAATCCATACTATAGACAGATCGTGTTACATAGTACTAGCCGGGTTCGACGCTTCCACAACTTCAGTGATATATAGCTTTCTATTATTACCGTTGTCGTTTATGCAAACATGCACCACTCAATAGTACCGTCTTTCTCTCAACACATCTCCGAGTGGGGATGGGTGCCAGTGCTAGTGAGCTTCCGTCATGTGGTTTAAAGGAGCGATCACAAGATCTCGATCAAGGAAGGAAGGCTGAGATTGTGCCACAGCGTTCGGACCAGACGCACAGCTAGTGCCATTAGCGACTACGATGTCCCTCTCGTCATCCTCTCTCAACCTCGACGAAGAGGTGAGACTATACTCCACGAATGCAGAGCGGGAGAAGTACGGTCTTCTAGCAACTCTCTTTGGTATCATTGTCGCGCTTGAATATCTTGAACGGGCGTACGTACGCGATTCGGTGACGGCAGCAGAGTGAGTACACCAGTCCCAAGTAGTGCGGAAGTACCGAGCGACCCGGTAAAGAGGTACTCACCAGCATGCACGCGACTACTGTCGCAATACAAGACCATGCTCAAGCTCGTCGGAGACGACGTGCCTTCGATAGAACAATTCATGAGCCGGTATCGAGTAAGTCCTCGTCCCATTGTTAGGAACGCCTAAGGTTGATGGGAGCAAGATGGATCATCCTGCAGCGCTGCATCGACTAAAAGTTGGCGTCCCTGCAACAGTGGAGCATTCCAGTGAAGCCGGCCCTGAGACAGGCAAATGGGTAGCGGAGACGACTCAGGTACGCATCGACGCGCTTCTGTGGTTGCGCACTTGCTGAACATACATCTAGAACTTCATCACCTTCATGGATGCACTCAAGCTTGGCTTCCGTGCCAAAGACCAACTCCACCCTATCCTGCAGGAGCTTGTGACTGGGTATGCCCGATTCAAGGGGAGCAAGGATTGGGAGGGTCGAGGGAAGATGGTCAGCTGGTAAGCTTGACTAGTCAAGATATTGGGCGCATTTCGATGATATGGTCTCACAGGCTTATCACGCTGAATGGGATGAAGGCATCAGAAGAGATTACCGAGGAACAATCAAGACAGGTGAATGGAGTTTGCACGGTTGTCCCTCACAACTATTCTCATCGAAATCTTTACATAGCTTCTCTTCGACATTGAACACGCATATGCGGAGTTTTTCAGGAGTTTGAGTAGCAAAGAAGGTGGCCCTTGACTACTGCTTTGTTCCTGCTAGTAGATTGGTCGACATGTGCATTTTCATGGTTATCACTTTTGGCCTGTATACGTATTGAAGGTTGCAGCACACTGTATACGCGCAGTCGCCTTGTCTCCGCATGGTCCTACGGCTCGAAAGGGCGCAACCGAGGAGTTGCTGCTACGGGAACCGGCCCTGCTGCGTGCGCAGCCACAGCCGCACTCACCGTGACTTTAGGACGCCTCTCCTAGATTGCCCCTTCCTGTACCTCTCATCTACACACTCATACCGGAGTGTAGCGGTGTGCTGCAGCGCCCATTCATAAGCCTGCAGTCGTCGCCTCGTTGTCGGCGTGCTGCAGCTACCGTCTAAGTGTCCCCCACAATCCCACAACGCGCCACCGTTCAGCAACCCGACTGCATTCACACTGCGTATGCCATCCGACAAGAACCCCTTCCGACAACGAGCAGCCTCCTCCAGCGCGACTGGTGGCCCACAGCCAGACAATGGTGGACCATCAGAGAGACGACGCTCGCCTTCTACTTCCCCTGATCTGCCGGAGCGTCCTGAAGATCCAGAGCGTCCCGAACCACCAGCACTACCGCCTCGAGGCTCACGCTCAGAGCCACATCTACCTGCGGACGACCTCATCTCAGAAGACCTACCCCCAGCATACACACCCGCACCCGACGTCCTACATGGAGAGGCCACGATCGAACTCGGGCCACGGCGGCCTTTCCAGCAACCCCAGGCTGTTCCTTCACAATACCTGTCACCCGCGACGCAAGATTGGCAACGTGGGCACAGACCCACTGCCACGGTAGGCGACTGGGGACAATATCCTGCATATGGCGGCGCTGCCATACCGAGACACTCGTCGTTGACGCGAGATCGCCCCCGCACTGCTCCCGGCGACGCAATACCCTCGGGCCCTCTATCAGACTTCGCGCGAGACTTCTATACAGCGGGTGCTGGAAATGCCCGTACTGGAGGGGAGGACGACGACGACGGGAGACCAACGGCTACACCGAAGCCTGGTCACCCGTTGATGCGGAATGGGAGGGTGCTGGTGTATCCTGCCTCCTACGAGTGTCGCCGATGTACGTCTGCTCGACCCTTCAAGCGAGAACTGCTCTGTGACATCGTCTTCCCATACCTGCCACAGGTCATAATGTAGGCTATCGGAACAATGACCCTACAACACCATGCTACAAGTGTTGGGAGAGGTATGCACGTCCATTTGCAGGGCCATTGACCTCCATGGATTGGAAGGCCGCCTATACACCGTCGAATGCACGACTGAGCTACCAGAAGCCCCTGCCACGCTTTACACCACCTCACATGTCCAGTGGTATGTCTGCTCCAGCCTCTCGATCAACATCTCTCTCGCGTGCGTCTGGCTATCCTGGAAGCAGTTCATCGCGCATCGTTCCTGTTGCGGGCGGCGGCATTCCAACGGGTCTGTACCTCGACTCTGCACAGGGGCGGCCCGGACCTACAGTCAGGGTAGCCGACAACCCGCCGCCCGGCGCGACAGTTCTACGCCCAGGAGACCCACGGCTGGGTGGACGACTGTGTTGGAGATGTGGTGGAAGTGGAATTACGACTTTTCTCATCTTCGATGAACAGCCGTGCTCTGTATGCGATGGTATTGGACGGACGTATGTGTAGGCCATGGCTGAATGGCGGCTTGCAGGACCAATCTATCTAGAGTACGAATCATGCTCTCGAGCACTCATCAGGATCGCAGTTCAGTGTATAGTTACGAATTGCCAGTATATATATCCGGTCAGTGGAATGGACGCCAATCAATCCAGTGTGTACAATGATTCACAGTCTCACGAGTCTACGAGAAACAAGCATTGTGACTTCGGATGGAGGGGCTACTTGTGTACAGGTGCGCTATGTAGGTATCCGTCTCGCTCCATACGTGCTCGCTGACTTTGCACTCATTTTCTATGCACTGTGATGGTGGGTCGCACTCGGTTCGTGAACATGGGGCACTCGCTCTCCGTAAGCTTGTTGGGAGTTGCACGGAAGAAACGTGCGTATTAATGCTTCCGACTGGAAGTTGTATGTACATCGTAGACTGTCAGGACGAGATTCCGAAGTAATATAATTACATTCCCCCTGAGCTATGTAAAGTTCATGGAGAGGAACATGAAGCACTGGTTTCACAAGCTTCGAACTAGTGATGTAATATGAGTCCTAAGTCCTAGAGTAAGCGTCAAAACCAAAGCATTGCCCGTTGTGTGTTTGCCGGAATTTGAGTCGCAAGCCTACTGCTTCTGCGGGTATGCACTCAAATTAGCAGCCTGAGGTTGTAGAATCTGCTCTGTCGGAGGCAGAGCGTCATAAATGGGGCAAAGTTTGTCCCAGGCGGCTAGAGCAGTGTTAGCTTTCGGCCTGGGAGCGGAGTCATGAGGGGACAGCTTACGCGGAACTGGTTTGACATAGCCGGGAACGTCCATTGGATCCTCTGCCATGACCACAGCAAAGCCAGCAGCAAGATGGAAGTCAATGTGACAGTGCAGGAACCAGGGACCTGGGTTGTCACTCTGTGAACAAATCGTGAGGACTGCTCCAAAAGGGCGTAGCACGCAACTGACTGTAAAGCGAACCGCCACAAAGCTGCCGTTGGTTCCGATGTTAACGGTGTCCCGGCGAACAGGGTTGTACAGGTTCGTTTCATCGCTGTTGGCGCTCCTGATGACAGAGAAGGCGTGCTATTGCCAACGCAGTCAAACACGCTGTGCTCGGTAGGCATGTGGGACACCTACGCCATGTAAGTGAAGTGGATGCGGGATGCCTAGCACGCCACCCGGCATGTTGATCTGGATGGTCTTGTTGCGAGGTAGGGTATAAACGCTCCCCTGCGGCATGAGATCCTGCGCGGTGTAGCTGCCATTGAGAATTTGCAAAAGCACCGGCACAGTAGGACTCTTGTAGGTGACGCCGTTCACAGTGAAGAATGGCGCGCTCTGAGTGAATACATGCACAGCATGAGTTCTGATACGTACACACTGCGCGTAGAGGAGCACTCACAAAGTTGAAGTCCAGAGTGATGTTACATTCCGTGCAACTCGGATCAAGCTCGGGCTGCGAGAATGGCATCAGAGACCGCACTACTTCCAGAGAAGTCTAAATTGACATGACATACCACCCCCGTAGCGCCGAGTGCATGCAAATTCTGCTCCAGAAGTGGATTGACAGAGCTCGGCACCGCGTCCGCGTCAGCCTTCGGCTCTACTGCGGGTGCACCCAGGTAGTGCAGGACGGCAAGACCGGGAGGGGTTGCAACACTTCCGTTGCCTCCAACCTGTTCGGGGATGACTCGGATCCAGTAATTGTCGATTGGCTGGTTGGCATCCAGCTGTACATAGGCAGAACTCAGCATAGAAACCACAATGAGACTGACCTGAATAATGCTCACCACGAAAGAGTACCTTTGAGCAGCAAAGATCTGTATCTGGTCGACAGCGGGCAACGGATCCGTGTTCTGTCCGTCAGCCTCAATGACAGTGAAGTCATGGCCGTCAATGGTAAAATTGAAGTATGGGTCGCACGAAAGGGAAATAAGCCTGATGCGATACCTGTAGAGAGCCAAATGAGTATGCGAATGATTGTTTGCCCAGGGGTGCCATACCGTTTACCATGCTCGACGTTGATAATAGCTAAAGGTGACGTCGTGTCGTTCGCCTGTCGGCCCCGACCGTTGATAAGAACAGAAGCAGGATCCCTGTATGCATGACAGTCATGAGCATGTGATATGCTGCCGATATGTCCATGGCAACACTCACGCAGGCGGGGTAATCAGGCTCGCAGCCTCATGGTACCAGTCCGCAAGAGTTATGATGGTGCTTTCTATGATTCGTCAAATGCCAACCAAGGTGAGATTGTAGATTTCCGGCATTCGGATATACAGGATATACGTACGATCATCCACGTCGTACAAGTTACGATGGGGATCTTCTGGGTCATATACAATGAAAGGCCCGCGCAGACCATCACAGTATTGAACACCCTCATGGCTGTGATACCAAAACGTGCCTGCAACAGTGGAATCGAAACCAGGACAGTAGAAATGGAGCTGAGGACTAACCGGCTTGATCGGGTACCGTGAAGTCGTACAGGAAAGTATCACCAGAGGCGATCGGGCACTGTGTCACGAAAGCTGGCCCATCTGCCCAGTTGGTATGGCGTTGGAATATCCCATGCCAGTGCTTTTTGGGATCATCGTGGAAGTAAATTCAGTTGAGATGCACGAAGCGGGAGCACAAAATAGAGACGAACAATAGTCGTAGTCTTGTCCATGGTTTCATTGGTGAGGAAGTTGTGTACGTTTATACGGAAGTTGTCTCCCTACAATCGTTAATTTCGTGGATGCCAACAGCATAACATGTATCTCGACTCCTACCTTGTTACCCTTTATGATCGGTCCAGGGAAAGTGCCTCCTGCGAGGACCGCTTGGCGCGGAAAACCGTCCAGGTTGACCTCTGCATTGAGCACGGCAAGGTCGGTAATAGGTCCAATGGCGATGCTCTGTGCGGATATAGCGTTTATGACACCAAGGGCGGCGAGGAAGAGCATGAGAGTGTCAAAGGCCATCCTCGATCTTGTGGTAAGACTACTTCTGAGATGAGGATGTTGAACGAAATCCTTCCGCCCGACCTCTTATATCTACAGAATGAAAACGCCGAAGGGAGATGTCTAACCTCCTTCGTCCATGTCACAACGCCCTGGTACGTCGCAGACGCCACATGTGTTTGTGGTTAATATTGTGGTTCTAAGGATGGGTCGGTCTGAGCGTCCGAGCTGACGTGGTGACGGCGGAACAGGATGTGGTACCTCTCAATGTAGGTTAGCTCGGAGCACAAATGTCTCACCAGTCAGTAAGAGAGATCACTCTTGGGATTGCTAGTACCGACAGTACGTGGCGCTGAGTACGCTGTGACTTCGCAGGCGAGATCGCGCCAATAGGAGTTTCCGGCAGTGTAGAAGAGACTACTTCGGCCGGAACGCGAGTATGGAATGAGTGACGTAGTGGTAACGCCTTCGTAGGGAGCTGCTTCCGGCACTGCTCTCCGTAGTAATTGACGATCCCGGCGGACGAGGGGCATGAGTCACTGAAGAGCAGCCCGTAGAATCGAAAGGGGGTGGTTCACAATATCAAATCTGATTCAACAGAGTTAGCTGGAATAATGACTTACATTGGGTACAATCGAGTCGCCCGTTCTGCAGAAGCTGGCTTCAAGTTTGCTGTAGCAGTGTCGTTTACTAGCATGAGCTATAGCACCTTCGTAAACAATCCACACTACCTCGAGGTCATCGTATATTGCAGCAATAGACTATGCCATGAACGGGCTTAGCGCGTCCGCATGTCTCAAAGACACGTACGCTGGCTGTCAACACTTGCCACCACGACAGTGACGGATGCGCTGAACTTGAAACTATGTCGGTGTCAGTGCAGGATGAGGTGGAAACTGACACCAGTCTTACCCATTTGATCTCGGCATGCACAGGAGGTACCAATGACATAGCGACCCAAAACCATCATTAGACATGCGAATGTCAGCTACACAAGCAAGGCCATAGTAGCCTTCCGTCGCGGTGGGTGCGGTGCTCAGTCACCACACGAATTTGTTTCAATCTCCGCGGCAGTGCCATCGGAGGCGCGCCGGGTTGCCGAGTGGCGGCATTTCCTATGGCTGGAAACCCCGACCGTACGTCGCATCATCAAAACATCCTAGTGTCCGCTCCTGAAGTACATCGGACGCATCCCCAATATGAGGGCAAGATCAACCTTTGTACTGTGATCATCCTCTTCCACCAACTGTACGAGGCTAAGATAGGATTGATATGATGGGTTCCGTCAAGTTCAAGTTGAGTACCCAGTTATCACTGCTTTGGGCGCGAGGCTTGTATTCCCGTCGCTCTGAGTTATGACATTCATTCAGACCGAGCCACATGCAGGTTATACCACTACTGGAACGGCCTTCAACGAAATCGTACTAGTGCCTGGTCGAGAAATGATAGCGAGAGACACCACAAACCCTCTTGGAAACGTATCACTGGTGCAAGTCAACAGCCTGAGAGCCGAGGTCGTGTCTCAGGCTCTCCTGGTGTGTTCCGTGTCTTCGTTCTCCAGGAGGAGATGCAAACCTCATCCAATGGTCCATGCCACCCGTCATGCTATTTGCGCTGACTGGTGCATGCCAGCGTGCTTCATGCGGAGCAGAGGCAGGCGGCTTAGCGGTGATAGATACAGTTCTTGTCCAGCATTCTGAATCATTCCGACGTCTGGACTGTCAATCGCCCGGTGAGCCTGAATGTACAATATGTCTCTGGCCCAGTTTATACCCGTCCGCAGATTTGCTGTGGGGGACGCAACAGAGCGTTACATACAGCGTCCCTCGCGATGCCGAGACCGTGTACCAAGTCAGGAGCGGCGGGCACTACGTCCAAGTCAGTACACCGAAACACATTGGAATATGGTTGGTGTTTCGAAAGACACATGCGTCAGAACATACTAAGTATATGACTGTAGTTGATCTATCTTGCAGTGTGCAGTGCGTGCCGCCGTGACAAGTCGTGGCAGTGTTGTGGACCAGAAATGCGTATACGTATACTTCTGGAGTACAGCGATGCACTCGCGCTTTGACGCTCAGCGGCATGAAAACCATAATCCGAGGCTTGGATCATCCGTTCCTCAGGCACGTACGGATACCGCATCCCTCTCTTTCCAGACCGGTTCTTCTACCCACACTACCCAGCAGAGCGATACATTCCGACATCTACCATAGTCATGATTGTATCTGGGTCTCCGCGCCAGTCTCGAAGGGTAACTGCCCAGACATAGCCGCATGTACCTGCTCCGTGATAATATGGAGATCGCCTGGTCTCAACTCGCTCAAACGAGAAAGGGGCGCGAGGCGCTATTCGGTGACGCAACACCACCGGTATACGCCTGATTTGGAACGCTATGTTTGCTCATATTCGTCATTCAGGATAACCGCTGGTGCTGTTCCAGACGCTCGACCTTTGGAGCATCATGTTTACCAAGTCGATCCGGTCCCCCCATTGCTTGCGGGAGGCGAGGTCGACAGAAGGAGCGTAGCGTCGGAGGCGTCACGACGGACGTAGATGCTCTGTGTCGCAGCTACGGCCTTCCGCACCGCTCTACGCCACACTGTCAGTACGTGCATTTTTCTTCATGTGTTCGATTGCCAGTGCCAGTTTCGCGTCGACGGAGGCGCGGGTGTCGACAGCTGCCAGCGTTGTGATCGTGTGCGCCGCACGCCCGGTCCACGCGCTCACAATGACTAGTGGTGCCCGCAGTACCGGAGCCCGAGAGGACGATTTCCCATACTGTGCGTCTGTATATACTAAGATATCATACAGGCGGCGCTCCGGCCGTTGTCATCGACGCCGGAATGACCGTTACGAGTCGTGGCCATCTCCATTCTCGCTCAAAGTCTATCCCTAGCGTCGCCGTTGCATTGACATGAGGATGTGGTAGAGCGAGCCAAGGTGACCTATACGAGCAAATTGGGCCGCGGTTTATTCGGCGTGGCGTACGATCCGCCGCCGTTGACTCGCATTACGTTCCGGACGAAGGACCAAACATGTATGGCAAGGTCAGGCTGCCGCTGGGAAGCAGGGCGGGAATTGCATCGACACCATTGCAAGGTTCTCGGAAGAATTGTTCGGTTCGCATGGAGCCATATTCACAACCATTCATACAAAGACGTTCTGTCAGGTACGGTTCTGCATCCGAGTTTGGAACGAGGGGATGGACCGTCGATTACCTCTTCATAGGCGTGAGCTTGTCGCAAATGTGTTGAGAACGTCCGACAAGGCAAATACCCTCATAACCCCTCATCTCGTGAGCAATTGGATTCCTTCATCGACAGGCTATATCGTATCGCCACTCAATCATTCCACATACCGGATACATACACTGTGATGCCATACATCTTGTTGCGAAAAGGTACATATATTTATACACAAGACTTGTTTGACTGCGAACTCGACATGAATGTCCAATCGATGAGAGTGCGGCAAGGTAAAGGGAAACCCTGAGTAGAATACGGAGCCTACACATCATGAGATGAAGCTTAAACGTGTACAGCAAGATTCAATGCAATGCTTTATGAGTTTACGGTGTCAAATCAAGATGGAAGATGGGTCCATTTAGGACTTGACGCGGAGGACGTCACCCTCGAGGACGAACTGCCCACGTGCCTGCAAGGCCATAGCCGCCTTCGTCACCTCAGCAGTGTCGAATTCCTCGTGTTTGTCGGGAGGCATAGCAGCGTTCAAGTACGTGACAAGTGAGGCAATAGTGAGCTCGTCCGACGGCTCATATGTCGAGTTGAACAGATGCGAGACAGCCCTGTAGGTATACTCCAATCTACAACGGCGATATGTTAGCCCCGCTCTTCTATGGCTAATGAGGAGACATACCGTCCTTTCGGCGTGTGAAGGTCAGCCATGCGCGCAGGAGGGCGATCGACATCCATTCTATCAGCCCACGGCCCTTCTGAACCATCGATGGTCGAAGAAGAGGAGCCACGCGGGCCCACACCTGGCCTCAGCGGGGCTCGAGCCACAGGCCTCGCTTCGGCTTGCACCGTACCATTACCTTCGCGATGTGCACGCCACTCGAGAATGACAGCCTTGCCTTCCGTGGACTCAACCTCGTCCTCTGTATCCGCGTCCCCAGGGCCATCGCCTTCTGCCGTCCGCATCACGACATCGGGAGGCCCACCGGAAGCCGGGTGCATGCTGAAGCGGCCCCGCTCACCGTCCTTCTGCGTACGTGCTTGCCTATGTAGATGACTTCCTAAGCCAATCATATAGAGCTCTCGTGACCAATTATACGTACTGTCGCTTAAGGCACTTGTCCCGATGCTGTTCCCAGGGATATGAACAGTACGTGCTATCTTGCCGGAGCTGTACCCATTTCCTACACATCGTGCAGAAAACGCGGGTGGGTTCGACTTCACCGACGAGAGGATCTGCCCGTAGTTGAGCGGCACGTTGCTCTGCGGTGCGGCGGCGCGGCTCGGGATTCGTCGGACTATAATCCTTGAACGAAGTAGTGTGGGAGAGCGGTGTAGAGCCACTTGTGACAGGGCTGGGAGCTGTGCCGTTGTGCGGCGCGGGAGCTGAGGGTGCATGGGCTGGGAGAGAGAGTGAAGACGACGAGGCCAAAGCCAACAAATGCTTCGGCGGCGGCGGGACGTCCTTGGCAGCATTAGATTCGACCCTACCGTGTGACTTGAGTCTACAGACAGGGAAAGACTTGATAGCTACGTTGCTACGTACCTCATCACCACGTTAGTGCCTCCCTGTCCGTAGAAGACGTTGCGCTGGCATGATCCGCGATGCTCTTGCCAGATCCTGGAGGCCTGTCCATTGTCGACGACACCAATGTGGATCCAGCCTTCGCAGTTCCTGCATAGAACGCGCTCCGAATCGAATTTGCGTACATTGGGGTCCGCGGCGAAGATAGCTCCCCGGTCATCGCAGACTGTCTGAGCACCTGCTGGGAAGTATTTCCTGGACCAATACGTCAATGGAATGTTTGCAGTATAGATGTCGAGCATCTCACGCTTTCTTCGCGAGACAGCTTTTACGATGAGCATCCCATGGAATCGAACAGTACGTAGAGTTAGGTCGCAGCCTAATCCACTTGTCGCAGCATGCGCACAGGACGCGATATGCCTCGAACTGAGCAACATAAGGATCGCTGCGTAGATATTCAATACGCTCTTCTTCGGTGCGCTTTGAGCGCCGCCGCTTAGCTTGTGGTTCCGCGTCAAATGAGATGTCTGCTGACTGCCTCGTTTGTGGTGACTGGGCCACGGTTTGCGCTATTTGTGGCTGCGAACCATTTGGACTAGAATGGCATCAACACCGAACTGTGAGAGTATCCTCTCATATCACTCACCACTTGAGTCGGTGAGCATCCCAGAGTTTCAGAGTAAAGCCGCCGGTAGCCTCGTCTCTGAACGACACCTCTTGACCGCACCCTTCACATTTGACGCGGCCAGTTTCGTATTCGTTTTTGGCTGGGCGAGTCTCACTGTCGTCGCTAGGAGCCTCAGAAGAATCCCGAGCCACATCGCTCGCGTCGTCAGCGGCGTCTTCGGTGGCATGACGCGCCTTCCGCTTCAGCGGAGGACTGCAACGAAGTACGGATCGTCAGATGGCCTCCAAAGCGATGATACGGGCCACGTACATCGCTGCAGAAGACATCGCCTCGGGCATCGCCTGGGAGGTCTGAGGGGAGAAGGTTCGAAATAAGTTGGAAATAAGCTCTGCGCCACGAGCACGCGCTCTCACTTTAATACTATCGCGATCTGAGGGTGGGTGGCTACGGTACGTTTGGGGGGGCCGACGGGCGTAGGCGAGACCACAGGCTATCACGGATGGCGGTCAGATGGAGGAGGCGTAGGGTTGACGTGAACGGAGAGATATAATATATGGCTTTACGACAAAGAAGCGACAACATTGAATTGAAAATTCCGGAATTCCGGAAAACAGAAAGAACAACATTCCCAGGACTAAGATCAAAATGCCACCGAACAAGCTGTTCCTCGTCCTAATTTGGCAGCCCTCCTGATTCAAGATCGAGACCATGTGGTCGTCGTGCCACCCCGTCATTTGTTTTGTCCTCCAATGTCCCGCTAGCCGAGTATGTCGCAGCACGCAACCCTCGCATCTGCGATGATATATCCCCAAGCCCCGCCATCTCATATGTTCGCCGCTTGGCGAAGCTCCAGAAATAGGCGCGATGACCGCGAAGCGCCCAGTCGATAAGTTAAATTGAACCCCAGAAGAGCAAGGAACTATCCCGCTCAAGCTCTTCCTTCATCGCAGGCCCAGTCGCTCAATGTGTATGGTTCTTCTCGTCCACTCAAAGCCAAGATCTGCCTACCGTGGCGGGCCTTCTGTCGTACCATCACAATGGAACTTGGACATCCTGTCATGTCCTCCTGCCTCCATGCGTGACCCATTTGCGCTGGGCGAATATCACCGGGACAACACTGATTGCTCTTACCACAGGATCCCAAGCCCGTCGATATAGTGAGTTTTACGCGAGAAAGTGCTGTCAAACAACATCTCTTCGGAAGTCTGCCCGCATCGACTGTCATGACAGCTGTCATAGCGTCAAGGTCGACGAGGTTGCAGTCGACGGAAGATGGTCTGATTTACCGAATGGTAGACCCAATGTCTGCTGCGGGCCATGCGATCAGTATCGAAGTCCATTTGTGCTCTGAGGATGTACCAGTCATTCCATCGCCACTGCCTTGAAAAAGCAACGTCGACCAGTTACGGTCCAAGGTGGATCCTGTCGGATCCTCGATCCTCAGCTGAATGTGGACGACCCCGACACCCCACACCGAACTGTCTTCGCGCGTTACAACGATCACATCCCCGTGTGGCGCCTCTCGGCTAGCATGGACCGTGGATCTCATTTGGAGGCCTCTTGCTGGCAATTTAGTAGTGTTCACTTCCAGCTTCGCGACGCCACCGGAGGCGATGAAACAATGTTCCGGTACGTGTGCTGTCAAGAATTGCAATAACATGACGATCAGCCAGGCGCGGAAATCAAGAGCCTCGAGATACTCGTCGCATCAAACTCTGCCGTAGCCTCCCTCCTCGAGGAAGGTCTTCATTCTCTTCACTATGACGTCTAACGCGTCCAGCCATTTCGCTAGCTCGAGGTCGAACTTCTCATGCGATCCACCTTGAGCCAAACGATTGTAGAAATCGTGTCGATGGGGAATGGCTCTCATCGCCACCTAGCAATTCAGTCGTTGTGGCGTGGACGATAGATAGATAGAAGCCCGGCAATGTGAACAGGTGTCCGACAATCAGATAGAATGAGACGCGGATACGAATATAGCCACGTACCGCAACGGCCGACCGAATAATGAACGTGTGGTGGTGCTTCAATACGACATCATATGACCTCCTAAAGCAGACATGTAGTTCCGTCGACTTATCGCTTTGCATGTTCTGGAGTGCCTGACATGTGAACAGAAGACCGCTGTATATGTCAAAGGCGAGTGAGATTACATACACGAGAATGGCTCGCCGCGCCGAGATGACGGGGCGGCGAAACATAGCTTACCGTATGAGTCGTACGAGACAGGGAACCGAATGCCGCTCATTGTCTGCGTTCGCGCAGAGCACGAGCTTCTCTAGGGTTGTTGACCGGGAAGAAGTAGCTTCGTACCGAGTGCGGACACCCTGTAGTGAACCATCAGTCAGATGCACAATCAAGTATGGTTCGTCAAGACTGACAGCGAGGTTTCCCCTCATGTCCGACTGGACAAAGCCAAATACACCATGTCCCAGTAGATCTATCCGGATTACGAGACATCTGAGTCGCCATCAGTGACAGAGATGACTAGCATACCAAACATATTGAGGAAATCCGTGGTTGCTACGAGAAAGGATTCTGTCTCGACCCCATCATCGGTAATGGGGACATCAGCGAAAGACTAGTATTGATTAGTTCCAGCATTGCTCCGATGGAGGCAAATGAATTCGGAAGTAGTACCTTTGCGGTCTCGAACATTGGGGCCATGACGGCAGTGGATTCTATGGTCTAGGATGGGTATCGTTAAGCAACAGGGGGTTCTGGGAATTGGGACGGCCGTTTATGAGAGACGCATACTCCGCAGGTCAGGCAATGTGGTAGTTGGCAAGCAACCTGCAGGTCACGCCGTGCGACATGCATGCTTCTCGTGAACATGGCCTGGGAGTTGCAGGAGCTTCGGCGGCAAAACCCGCGAGGCGTGGCCCCCAAACCATGCTCTATGAATCGTGTACGAACCTTCTTACATTCAGCCCGTAGTGCAGCCGCAAAACCACCGTCGTGTTGCTCGACGATTGCACCAACTTCAAGTAAAGCGCGCTATGCGCCAACTGCAGCCTGCAGAAGTAGAGCCTCAGATAGAACTTAGACAAGATCAACGCCACCGGCGTCGCTCTCAGCGCCTATGACAAGACATCGGTTGCTGTTTGTGCATGTTTGTTTAGTCCCAAAGGTTTCGCGCTTGTGTAGCAGTGGTACTGTACATCATATCGCTCCAGGTTTTCTGTATCGATGTGCAAATAAGCGGAGCCACTCAATTACGCATGAAATCGTGCATCCGATTCACCGACACCGAGTAGAGTTTGTCAGCGCCTCGCGGGTCATACTAGGCTCCGATGCCAGTCGTCTGGAGCGGTATCTTTGTTGCCTCCTTTGTCCACGACAAACATCATGCTGCCGCATGTCTTTGACATGTCGTGGTATCGGTCGCACAACTGTGCCAGTATGTCTCTTGACATTTCAAGTCGTCGCTGAAGACACGACATCCACTGCTTCCGGAAACTTTGACCACTGGCAACTCCTAGACACCCGGGACCGGCACCCAGCTCACGCGTCTACCCAGAGAACGACCCTGCCAGAGCCACCATGGCGCGTGTATATGCCGACGTAAATGCGATGCTTGGACCTGCCTGGTACGACTATGGTTTGTCTATGCCAGTTTCTGAGTATGGCAGATGCTCGCTGACTGGGTTACTCGTAGAGAGCACGAAGATTGAATGGAACGTGCCCGATCGTTACGAGATCACACAGCGGATTGGTGGTGGCAAGTACTCTGATGTACGCTCTTAGCCAGCACAAAGACTGCCAGTGCTCAGGATAGCATTCTCAGGTATTCGAGGGCATAGACTCGTCGAACGAGGATGTGGTGGTGATCAAAGTGCTGAAACCAGTGGCGAAGAAAAAGATTAAGCGGGAGATCAAGATTCTCCGCAATCTCTCTGGTGGACCGAATATAGTTGGCCTGGTGGACGTCGTGCGGGACCACGCCTCGCGGTCCCATAGCTTAGTGATGGAGCATGTTCGCAGTGCAGATTGGAGGGACTTATATCGTGTGCTGACGGAGCTAGAGATCAAACAATATGTGTTCCAGGTTCTCAGGGTATGTGTCCACCAACATGCGCTGCTGTAGAGCTTATACTGGCTTCTAGGCACTGGACTTCGCACATGCTCGTGGCATTATGCATCGCGATGTGAAGCCAGGCAACATTGTGTTCGATCGTGAACGCCGCAAGGTAAGTTATACAACGGCTAGGTGCCCCCGATCACTCACCACAGAGCGCTAGTTGAGACTCATAGACTGGGGACTTGCCGAGTTCTACCACCCTGGCACCGATTACCCTCCACGTGTGGGATCCAGACACTACAAGAGCCCGGAACTTCTAGTCGCGTATCGAAAGTACGATTATAGCCTCGACCTGTGGAGCGTTGGCTGTATACTTGCAGCGCTGGTATGGCTATTGAACTTCCCGCACGAACTAGGATCCGACCGACTTGTTGTGGCAGATATTCCGCAGAGATGCTTTTTTCCGTGGCAGAGACAACGAGGATCAGCTGGTGAAGATTGTGAAGATCCTCGGGTCGGATAGCTTCGAGAACTACCTGTTCACCTATGGCGTATGTCTCGTCAATGCAAACGATGACCTATTGCACCAGTACGCATAGCCCAGAGAATGATACATACTGTTCTGACCCAATTCTGCAGCTATGTCAAGCAGCCTTGGTCACGTTTTGTCACGTCTGACAACCGGGCCACGGCGACACCTGAGGCTATAGACCTCGTCGACAGGCTGCTACGTTTTGATCACCGGGAACGGCTGTCCGCAGCCGAGGCCATGGCGCATACCTATTTCAGTACGTGTCCTCGTGATTGGAGTCGACGTCGTTCACCCGTTGACCTACCGTGGCCAGATGCCATACGACTGCAAACGCCATCCAACCCAGCGGAGTGTTTCAGCGACTCGGGCTTCTACTCCACTTGAACACCCGGGGGGTGCTGCTATGCGGATATTCTGGGTTTTCTCTGGCCCCCCACTGTACAGTTAGATTACTCATCATGAGGAGACCGGGTCATGTTACTCCAGCTCGACCCTCGCAATGTATTGCCTGACTGAATGTATTGTTCCTGGTGATAAAGCCCGACAGTTACCCTGGCGTAAACTCGGTTGATACAGGGCGAAGGACGTCGGCTTGAAGGAGTCCAAATACCCTCTCTTTGACATCTAGCTGCATCTCGAATCAGGGAATGAGCATTTCATTGGAGAAAAGTGTAGGGAATTGGGAGGTGAGTGGCTATGTGATCCATACATCCGGAGTATATCCTGTCATACTGATGTCCAGAACTTCGGTAGCGAGCGGGGGTACTGAGCGCGTGGCATGAAATGAGTATCGAAGCATCCACATTCGCGCCTCCGACGCGTCCTTCTTCACATGTGTGAAGATTCCGTACAACTTCATCGGGCTATCAAACTCCTTCAGGGCAGCACCAAAAGTGTGCCCGCAGTGAGGAAAACGCGCCTTAAGGACCCGGACGAGAGCACTGAATGGATGCAGCCCAAGAGCAGCCGTAAGGCGTTGCTATGTCGTCCAGCAACTCTGGGGTCGTGAGATCGCGCTCGTTCGCCTTCTCCCGTGAATCCAAGCAATCATCCTCGGGATATCCCAACTGGCGCACGTACTAAACTGCGTTAGTAGTATACTAGCCGCCACGTAGTCCCAAATGAAGCAAACCGCGGTGATTATAGACTCTTCGGTGTCCACGCTATACCAGACCCTGTGGGGCTTCTATAATGCGCTCGTTAGGGTGTGTCGTTTCCTTACGTCGAAATGTCGATATGACGAACTGACAGTCAGGGCCAATGTGCATACACGATGCCGCGACACTTTGCTCGATCCTATCGTGCGCTCTGCGATAGTCCACACGCAGGAACCTGCAGGGGTGTCTCGTACCTGTCGGAGTCAAGACAATTCAAGCAGCATCAAACGGTCTTCATCCTAACGTATCATGCAGGTCGATTTAACCCCACCATCGACCTTCCTGCGCGGGTAATCACTTCAGCCTATTGTAGAAGCTAGAAGAAACGCGCTCCTGATTCTTCAGGGAGTGTGACGAGACTCAGCGGTCACTGTACTCGGGATATTATTGGCCAGAATTCGAAGAAGGTGAAACTACCGGTGACTCCGCATTCCAGCCCAGTCGGTTGCGCCTCAAGTTAGCTCGGCCTTGCTTCCCTGGTCGCTGTATCAAGCAACAATCTCCCGACATATCTCTGCGGCCCGCCAGGAACGATACGACGGTGCGACCGAGATCACGACAAATCTCCACCGGGCGGCGACGGAAGCGAACATGCACTCTGCGTTGTGATGCTTCCATCATTCAACAAAAGTGCGGGCGTTGCAAGCCGCAAGCCATGGCCATCGATGCTCGCCCTCGTGAGGATAAGGTAGTTGCATCTTACTGTAGTTGCAGACTGCAGCTGGGGACGCGACAAATTCGGAGCGTGTAGGGCGACAGAGGATGATGACCGTAGAAGCCGGGGCCACTCTGAGCAACGTGGTCAGATTTGTGGGACGATTTGGGGATCGCACGGAGAGGGCGCATGCCGTGGACACATGGCTGAGACTCGGATTCTCAGGAACGTCAATGCGGCACAGGATCAGAGAATGGCTTCGCCTACTGGCTGGGCTGAGAAGAGGTCAGCCAGCGGAGAGATTAACGTTTGGTAAGGAGACCTGGCGGCAGAGGAAGGGGAGGGAGGTGTATAAGAGCTTTCCTCGCTCGCCATCCGAGTCCGTCCATCGCTCGACCGGACTGATTGTGCCTCTGGCCCGATCTCAGATCTCCGATCCCTCGCCACTGCCAGGGCTGAGTTCATCCCGCTTGCACTGTGCCACCGCCGCCCCGCCGGATCTCCTACTTCATGCCCGCAGACCCTCCCCAAAAGCAAAACCCAGCGGCCCGTCAGCGTCGCATCGCCCGCAAAGAAAGCGAAGACACCAAGGCAGAGAGCAGTACATATGCACGTGAGATCGAGCTCAAGCGGAGTAGAGGGGAGATTTCATGCGCGGAGTGTCGAAGGTGCGATCACCGCATTCCCTCGCCATGTACGACAAATCCACTGACGTATCTGTATATCGCGTGCAGACTCAAGGTACGCTTTAAGCAAAGCAGGACACGAGTACGGACTTAACACTTCTGAACCCGATCACTAGATTCGGTGTGACAAGACGATCCCATGCCAGTCGTGCCAGGTGCGGGAGCAGTTCATAAGCCGTGGTAAGACAAGGGACTCACTATAGGTGCAGCGAAGAGGGTGTGCGGCGTTGTGCCCAAATGGTGCGTCGCCACCAGACACAAAAGTTGTGAGAGGCGTCCTAACATTCAGCAGGAAGTCTTGCCACTGGTCAAGGAACACGGTCAGAGATTTGCCACGTTCCCCTTGGGAGCACAGGCTCACCAGCGTTCTAGATTTGTCCTTGCCGCAACGGAGCACCTCCATCGTCGCATAGCGAAGATGAGCGAGAGGGTGCGGGAGCTGGAAGATGCTTTAGCAATCACTCAAGCCAAGTGTAGCGACCATCCACATCCCTTGCTCATTGAGGGTGAAATCCAAGCTATGAAGCAAGACTCGCCTATGTCAGAACAAGTGCCGACTGGACCTCGGAATGTGCTCGACTCGTTTGGCATGTTAAATCTATCAGATCATGGAGCGTCTTCTACCTTCTTCGGCCCTACAGGAGGCTCAGAGGTAGGCAACCTCCGTATGCGCGTTTGCTCTTGCTCTGCTAACCTTTCCCACAGTATCTACTCGTGGTGCGTCGATACCCTATGCACTCCTGTGATGCGCGTTGATTGGTTCGTTAGGATGACCGAGACCCGACGAAGATTGTCACTTGGGACGGCAGTGACCCTGCGGAGTCACCGCGCCATTCGAGAAGCCCGCCAATATCTGAACGAATAGTGCAGGCCTCTGGCTCTTTCCCGTTCACGTTCACGGGCGCCGCTTCTGAAGTCCACGAAACTCTGCTTGATCACCTACCCTCATATGAGCGTGCGCGTGACTTAGCGGAATTGTACATTGAGCACGCCGCGTGGCTGTTCAGAGGTGTCACAAAAGAGCAAATAATGGAAGAAATGCTCCCTTTCATATACGGCCAGCCCGTTCAGGCAGAAGACGGCACGGCAATAGAGTACAATGGGCCTCATGACCTCGCCCTGCTCTATTTGATCTTCGCCATCGGCTCTTTGGTCGATTTCAACCACAATCCGAACACTACAGAGGCAACGCAGTACGAACAGCTCGCTCGTGCAGCGATGAGCTTGAAGTCTGTATGGGTCAAGCCTTCTCTCACCACTGTTCAAGCACTACACCTGTTCAGCATATACAACGCAATGACAGAAGACGACTCTAGATCCGACAACATCTCAATGGAGCTCTCGTGGGGAGAGCTCTCACTTGCCGCGCAAGTCTGTCAAATTGTGAGTTGTCTGTTGGAGTTTCAAGCCATGTCGCTGATATTCCCGTCAGCTTGGTCTTCGTGGGTGCTGTGCTACATGTCTCCCTCATCGCACATTGAAATGTAGCAGATAGAGACAGCTCGCGCTGGGGTCTCCCCGACAAAATCGTATACAGGCGACGGCTCCTCTTCTGGAATATTTTTGAGGCTGACGCGTGGCAGGTGAGATTGTCCGTGACACTTTCAGTCATTGCTGTTCACAGTGCACTCTCAGGCTCTCGGTACTGGCAGGCCGCCATGCTTCAGCCGCAGGTACGTCGACTGCCAAGCGGCACAGGCACAAGATCTTATCGAGAAGGAAGACTTGGACCTAGTCTGTGAGTTCTTCCACGCCTCTGGTATCGCGGTGTCAAGGCACCAGTTGCTAAGTATATATCTTCAGTCGAGGAATTCTTCATGCGATTTTCGTATGAGTGCGTCGCCGAAGTCGCCATGAAGACCCTAGCGGCAGAAACCCCAACCTATGAGACGATCATGGAGCTGGACCGACATGTGCGCGATTTCCCAGTGCCGCCGGAGGCAGTAGTCGTTCTGGAAGACTTGGCACGCCCTCCAGACACCGAGCCGCCCACGGTCATCAACTCAATGCAAACGATGGTGATGTCCCACAGCCGGGAAGTCCGTAAGTCAAACATAGGCTGCTATGTTGGGTTGTCGTGCCTACTGAGACTATTATGGACAGTGTTGTTGTACATCCACCGGACGTTTTTCGCGCAGGCAATTATAGACTGCCCAACAAATCCAGTCAAGAGTGAATATGCGCACTCGTTCCTGACTGCGTTGCGGGCGGCGGTCGTCGTCCTGAAGACCGTGAAACAGCAGTTCGTCATGTACCCAAGCCTCAGCGCGCGAATTTGGCCCATCTGGACGTACGCGTTCTCAGCCGCTGTGCGTATAACGAGCCCCGTGCTGTGAATAGCACTGAGATGTTCGCAGGTTGTCTTCGGCATGGTTGTGACCCGTGGACCGAGGTGCCCCCAAGCACAACAAGCTATGTCGAATTTGGAGGTTGCTAGCGACCTCTTCGCAAAAGCTGCTCAATACAGCCGTCGTGCTGCGCGGGCCAATGTGAGTTTGTCTTCCGCCAGTCAGCCCGCCACACTCACCATTGTTTCCCAGAGTGTTGTCGTACAGTTGCGCGAGAAGGCGGTGGCCTCATTATCCTCTGCGAGGGGCGCCTCCTTGGCAGCTCCACTCATGCCAGGAGCTCCGGGCTTCGATAACAAGAACTACAAACAAGATGAGCTCGAGATATTCGCGGGCCGACGGACTGTGTCAGCATCGACCGCCCCTAGGCGTGCGTCTTTGTCACCAGCCCGTCCAGGCCCCGCTGGACAAATTGCGACCCCTACGTCAGCCGACTCTATGGTTTCTCACACGACGTTTCTCCCCCAATCCCACCAGTCAAGCGACGTTCAGTATCCTATGACTGGACCTTCGACCATGGGTGGCTGGTCCGTGCAGCAGCAACAGCAAGTGCCCATGTCGTACTCATCCTCCGATCAGTGGTATCGACAGGGCGTCTATTCGCAGCCCCACGCGGTAGCTGGGACTGCATGGGCTGAACCACACCAGAGCCCGCCACACGCCCCCGTACCACAACAACATGGGAGCATGATGCAAGCTTACCAAAACCATCCGCAGATAGGCGGGGCCCAGCAGGCATTCCGTCATCCCAGTCAGGCTTACCCCGGTCCGCTCACATACCAGGGAGTTCACACACCATATGAACCTCCGCCGGAGCTCGTCGGCCTCGGGCTGGCATCTCGCGAGGGGAACCTTGACGCAAGATGGACATCGCTCATGCACGAATCAGGATTTCTGGACGTCAACTTTAGGACTTGAAGTACGCAGACTTCCTGCGTTGTTATATCGCTCGTCCTCTCGCCACTTGCTTTTAGCCTCTTGGGACTTCGTTGACCTTCGTTGGGACGTAAGAATTATACTGGTGGCTCGCTGTAATACTGTACACTATTGTTTTCGTTGGTCTACAGCACCGTCCGAAGACGTCGGAGCGATGGGTAACGCCGCCCCACTGTCTGACTCGACTCCTTTACAACCGGAGTCTTCATCCGTGTCGGATCCATGCCGGCGGTTTGATCGCTGCGTGTACGGAGCGGCACGTTCATTTCGGGCTCCGAGTCATCGGGGTCTGGTCGGATAATCAATTACGGCCAACATTCCCCAATCAACGGACCAGTCGATTGATTACTAATCTTGCCGGAGGGGCTGCCGGATGTCGGGGACGACCGCTCGACCAATCAGCCACATGCTCCTGTGACCCGGGGCTCGGGCAAGCGTTCCATGAGTATCCCAATGGCCACTGTCGTCTGCGCCTTACACCCTGACCATCATCCCCATACGTAACGACCAGACGATCCTCTAGGCGAATTCCTGCGTGAATAGACGAACACTCAATCCCGTTGTACTGTGCCACTACACCTCGGGCATGCCGGCCGAGCGAACGTCAGACGCCAGGAAAGCGGCCAGAAAACAAAGCAAGGATGAAGACGACATAGAGGTCAAACGGGCCCGAGGAGAGATCTCTTGCGCGGAATGCAGACGGTGTGTTGCATCTTATTTCAATGGCCGGCCCTTCCTAAGCATTACAGGTTGAAGCTCAAATGTGACAAGAAGCTTCCCTGTGGATCGTGCGTCCGCAGGGGCTGCACAACCATATGCCCAAACGGTGCGTATCTTGCCTCCTCCCTGAATTACGCATCTATATCCAAGGTTCCCAGGATCTTTGTCCGCGGGACAAGGAACAAGGTGAGCGTTGGATCGGTGTGTCACCATATCTAGGTTGTAACACTTGGCAGGTTTATCCTCGCTGACACCGAACAACTGCACCGGAAGATCTCCGAAATGAGCGAGCGAATACGTCAACTAGAAGACACGGTTGCTATATTCCAAGCTGGTGTATCGAATGAACGACACCCACTCCTTCGGGACGATTTACTCACCATCAAGTTTGGACCGGAGGTTCGTCGGACTGTGGACGAGGAACACCGGAGGGAGACGCTGTCCCAAGCCATTGATGCACTGGGCACATTGACGATCGGGTCTCACGGAGAGACTAAGTACTTTGGTCGATCGGGTGGCTCTGAGGTGGGTGTTCGCGGCACGCGTGATTGGAAACGGCGTACTCACATATCCACATGCAGACGCTCTTTCTGGTAATTCCCAGGCTTATATGTGCTGCATAGTGCCAGCGGCTGATGGATATGCAGACGAACATGCCCAATGACGAAGAGCCAGTGGAGAACCCAGAGGCGATCGACGATGTACCCGAGCTACCTTCGGAGCTGGCGAACCTAAGTCTTGCCTTCCCACTGTCGTACGCCGATGAAGGGCACGAAATCTACCTCGATCAACTGGAGGCTCTTCTTCCTCCACGTCCCCGGGCGTGGACTTTGTGCGAAACGTACCTGGCGCACTTCACGTGGTGGAGTCGACCGATCAAGCGCGACGAGCTCATAGACGATATCCTCACTCCGATATATAACTCGCTTAAGCCTACTGCGACAGGAGAACGCGTGGGCTATCGTGCGGGTGGATCGGACGCATCACGGTGTCCCCATTTACTCGCAGTGCTATTCCTAGTCTTTGGTGTCGGCGCCCTCGTTGATCTGACATTGCCGCCGTGCAGCGCTGAGGCGGAGAAATACTACCGGCTTGGTAGGATAGCTCTATCCATGAGGTCGATCCTGGATTCTCCCGAGATTGAGACGGTTCAAGCAGTCACCCTCATGGCTGCCTACCACAGTCTATGTACCCTTCGCTACAGTGTCGAAAGTGCGTGGACGCTGGCTTCCCTCGCTACGAAGCTGGCCCAAAGTGTACGTTTTATGTGCTCTCCGTGCCTAGTTGTCAGCTGATAGAAGTACCCGACTAGATCGGACTGCGTAAGCATCAGTTTGTAGTAACACCCACAGTCCTTGATGTTCGGCCTCGTAGATCGTGACAGCAAGCAGTGGAAGATGGACGACAAGAACGCCGAGAGAAGGCGTAACCTATTCTGGGAGATATTCGTCTTCGAACTCATTCACGTAGGCCGCCCGTGTTCGTGAGACGTGATCGAGAGCTCACCAGTATGTCATAGTGTATTGCGTTAGGCCGCCCGCCTTCCATTAATTTAGCCCACATCGACTGTGAACTTCCTACAGACGAAGACGCTGATATTGCTGACAATGGCGATACCATGCAAGGATGTATGTGCACGTCTGCGTTTGGGATTCGCATACAATTGACGAGGCGGGCACACCAATAGACTGGCACTTCAAGATGATATTCTCGCGCGATATTTACTCACCGATTGTCGAGACCATGCTTGCCGCCAAGGGTCCCACGTACAACACCATCCTCGATCTTGATCGTAGGATACGTCAGATGACACTGCCTCCCATCAAGCTCTATCTACGACCAGACGATGATGACTACAACAACCCGGCACTATGCATGAAGAGTTATCTTATGTCACATTATCGCTCACTGAGTAAGTCGCGCGATTGTCTCAGGGTCGACTGGATACTGACCACACGCTCGATCAGCCATGATTCACATACATAGAACATTTTTTGCCCAAGCCCTACTCGACAATCCCAACAGCCCCTTATCCAGCCCGTATGCACCTTCGTTCCTCGCAGCAAATCGCTGCGCATCCATTCTGCTCAAATCTTTCATCCACCATCATGAGAGGTGTAGTGATTTATGTGGCCGTTTCTGGGGCATGTGGACACATGCGTTCTCGGCGGCGGTGCGTCTAATAGGTATCTGGCTTTTACCAGTCACTTACAGATCGTGTAGGTCATCGTCGGTGCGACTGTGATCCGCATGCCTCAGTCCAGCTTAACACCTAGTGCCCTTATGGAGCTCGATCTTGCCGTCGGAGTCTTCGAGAGAGGCGCAGTGAGTTCACTTCGTGCGAGACAAGGCTTAGTCAGTACGCAGAAGCATCCCATCTTCGCACTCGCTGACACCTCTTTCATTCCAGCCTATCTTGCGGAGGCTTCGTGATCGAGCGAAGAAGGCGTATGAAGAGTACCGTGACAGGCATCTTAATCCTGCGACAAACGGCACGCCCGCCGCTATTCCTGAAGAATATCAACAAGCACTCGCGATATTCGGAGGCCAAACACGACTCTTGCCAAGCCGGGCGTTATCCAGGAGACACAAGCCGTCGCGGCGATCAACAGAGAGCCCTCGAAGCAGTAGCCAGGCGTCGCACCCCTCACCGACATCATCTAATCCTGCCACAACGCCTCCACAAGCGCATACACCCAGCGATTCCAGTGGCAGTTCTCCAGCACCTGATTTCCATCCCGCACTGATGATGTATCTTTCACAAGTTCCGAACAACGCTCCTTTTCAATCCGCAGACCTTCAACAGCTGCAAGTCGATGCTATGGCCCCCGCCGCTCCACCCCCTGCCCCTGCCCCCATCCATCCGATATCAGAGATGCCTACGAATGGCCATTCCCATGCACATGGCGTCGACTCATACACTCCCGGCGCTCAGGCCGATCTGGACTTCTTGAACAGTCTGCTGTCGAACCCGCACTACCAAGCGTCTATGCCCTCCTTCCCCAATGGTAATGGCATGCCCGACGGCAATGCGCTGCTGTCCGAAACTTATAACATGCAGCCCGGCCTCAACGCCGGCGACGTGCTGATGAGCGATCAATGGATGTCGCTTATGCAAGAAACCGGCCTTTTCGAAGGTGTCGATAGCATGAACGAGAACTTTGGACCCAACCTATTCTCGTTCTGATCGGTATGTGCCGACACGCTGTATAGTATGCGTCCGATACAGTACAGTGTAGCGTAGCTCAATCGCATGGGCGCCCAATATCTCCATCTATGTATTGTATTTTGCTCTCGGTATGTTGTGCTGCAGTGCGCTGTGATGTATTCGTACTCATCATTAGTTTCTCCTAATACTATCCCACCTAGTGTTTGTTTCAGAATGGTCAGTTGGGATGAGATTTAGGGAGGCATCAGTTAAGGTAGGATACTTCGACGGGGTCACGCTGGTTCGTAGGGTCGAGACGGACGTGGGTAACCCGCTTTAGACTCGGGTCCTTTGGGCGGTATGCACTGTTAGTCCATTGCACCTGCCGCAATGCTGATGAGTCCCGCATCACCTGCGACAGGAGTCGAATTGAGTCTTCCCTCAGCCTTTTGTCCACGGGACATCAGAAGGAATGGGCAGAAGATATGATATTAATGTCGACCGTGTGCACCCCACTGGAAGGTAGTATCAACCTTGCCTGATAGGTTTTGAATGCTCGACATCGCCTATTCCATGCACATCATCTGTTCATACAATTCATGACAAGCTCCCGATCAGGGCGAAGTCGTACGTGGTTCTCGCCGTAAATGACCGTCAATAGATGTCGAGGAGTATCTGATGGCACATTGGCATACGGGATAAGCAAGTAGTTGGTCGGTCGGCAGGTCAGGTAGTCACTGGGGGTAGGTGAATGTGTTCCTGAAATGTCGATACTAGATCAGGGAATCAAAGGCATCTGACATCGTTTGCTTGTTGAGATCTTTCTCCGTATGACATGGAAGGGCCGCCGACAACGGAGGTGCCTAGTGCTTTCAAGTACGTGCGCTAGACCCGTAGTTCAATTACATATCCCAGTTGTTCCTAGATTCCTGATTGTGCAATAGGCTTATGCAGAATCTCTTACAGTTACTCAGAGACGTAGGGACAAAGCAACCTGGAAGAGCCACACTGCAGTGAGTACCGCAAAATGCTATATCATTGAGCACGACAGGCTGATGACTTCGTCAACATGATCCCTGTTGGCAGACGGCCGATGCAAGGCAAACTCCCTTAGATGCTACCAATCTGTTTCTCCCCAGGCTCGATTAAGTACACACGCTTCCTATCGCCACAACGGGATGGACTGCCACATTACATGAAGGGTGCTTGTTCTCGAGTTTGCTGCCCCAACCTACCTGCCTTTTGCCCGCCCCGCAGCAGCCTCGCGCAAGCATGGCGTCGCTCCCACTCATCAGCGTCAACTTAGCCACGGTAGCCGTAGAGAGTGTGCTCTATGGGGTGTTCATCCTTCTATTCGGCGCATCAACATATCTCCATTATGCCCGGGTCAATGTGCAGCGCGGGGGTACCCGGGGAAGGTTCTGGAGGTATATGACTCCAGTGTTCTGCGGATCAATTCTCGCCACTGTGTCTGTGACCGGGGTGAGTTGCCTCACTATCCAGTTGGACAATGCTCATGTGCATTAGCATTGGATAATGACCATTTACCGCCTCTTTGATGCGTTTGTCCACTTCGAGAATGGCACCGCACCGGCGTTCTACTACGCCGACCTATCCCTAACCACTGAAGCCATCAAAACAGCGTTTTGTATCTCGACCCTCATCATATGTGATATACTCATTGTACGTGCGGTAGCAGCCCTGTCTGTGGCCACATGTACTTACTTCCCATAGATATACCGCCTGTGGATTGTCTGGGGTTATAACAACTATGTTATCATACTTCCCTGTTGCTGTGTTCTAGGATTGTGCGGTAAGTTTGTGCTCCACCTGTAAGCTGGCTTAGTACTGAGAATGGTCAGCTGCGGGCCCCGGGGTAGTATATGCGCTCACTCAGGTCAAAACTGGCAATTCGGTCTTCGTCAAATCGGTTGGTCACTGGATTTCGGCAGACTACTCATTCACCTTCGGGTACGCCGCATCGCGCCCATGTTTCTAGAAGCTAAACCCTCCTTTTCAGTACAAATATGTACTGCTCCTTTGGAATTGCCTGGCGAGTGTGGCGTGCTCGGCAAAAGATGGCACTCTATGGCGGCGGTAATCTTAACGTCAGTTTGACTCTTCTGAATTAGTGTCCTTCGCGGTTGACAGGCATTGATGCATAGGACGTACTCGTCACAGTGATTGAGAGTGCTGCACTGTATACGTAAGTTGATCGGCCCACTGGGGACGCCGCTTGAAGTATAGAGTCGGCAAGCTTTGGAGCTCACACTTTCATCTTGCCAGTACCTACGTCACCTTCTTCTTCGGATGCTATCAAGCTTCCAGCAACGTGCAATACACAGCCGTCGACACCGTTGGAACCATAGCTGGGATATCCTTCATGATGATCAACGTGCGCGTAGGTCTAGGGTGGGCACAAAAAGCTCCTGTCACGGCTCTTCCCGAGAATTCTTGTCCGAGTACACGCGCCACACTGGGGGGCTCGTATTCCTTGCGACCTGTTGCCATTGGGATCTCGATGTCTGTAGAAACACAAGAAGACACTGAAGATTTATCAGGAAATAAACGGGAGCTACGTACTGTCTAACTCCGTGGAGTGGTGGAAGTGGAAGCATGTTACTACACTTACAGTCAATCATTCTTCTGAAATCGTATCTTGCTACTGTCCCCTGCAGCACGCGTTAAGAGGTACGTTTGTAAGGAAGACCTCGTTGGAATGTCGTTTCCCGTACGCGTCAGTTTTGGCGCTCCCCATCACGGTCACATGACGAGAGCGGCGTGACAATCGCGGTGTGATGCATCACACGCGTGACACCATGTGTTGTGGGTGTGCACTGTCGGAGTGAGACTGGAAGACGACGAATGCACTCACGCCGTTCTCTTTCCTACCGCTTACGCACTGCCCAGCCATCCAGTCGCACTATTGATGTTTCTCCGTAACTGCCCTCTTCGTGATGCGTCGGTGGACATACCCTCAATTCATCATCCTTGCCAGCGTAGTAGCTCTGTGCGTGTATAGAGTGGTCTCTGTGCCTCGAATTCGGGAGTCGATGGTGGACGCAGGGTTGGAAGACTGGAGGCCAGACAGGTGGGATGAGCCGGTCGAACACGGCGCGACAGGTAACCTCATCTTCCGGTCTCTGGCAGGTCTAATGCAGATGGCCCCCAATTCGAAGTATCCTAACGGTACTCCACAGTTTCTCTGCTTCCAGAACCCTCCGCTGACCACTATGCCTGCTAGGCCACTCTATCGTACGGGCTTCAATTGCGACCGGGACACTGCTCTACCACGGCAGGGGTAACAGCGACAACCCCTTCATGGACTGGCTTGCTTTCGACCCCGAGCACTCGCAGACCTTCCTCCGCGGGCGAAACGGAACACTATTCACCTTCACCACCACGCGTGAACTCAGCCTGATCTATTTCGACGGTGGCAGCGCGACTAAGCGCGGCGGTGCCACAGACACGCAGGACATCCTCATCTGGGGCGAGGTCGGCCACGGCCGCGAGCCCTGGCGCTCTGACCCCGAGCTCGATCGCATCGCAGATGTATGCGCATGGGGGAGACACTACGGCATTGACGGGTTCGTCCGCATGGAATACGACTTGTATGTCAGTCTCTCATTGGTCTCGCCCCTGTATAGCCGCAGCTGAAGGCACGCTCAGCGAGATCATGTACTGCGACTTTTCGCAAGGCCTCGCGCTCGTGTCCGCCCTACCCACACCGCTCGACGCCCGGCTCACGCCGCCGCTCATGGAGGTGCGCCACGCGGGTAGTCGACACGCTGCTTTTCCCGGCGAGTCCCGCGTGCGCGTTGACCCTACCACCTTCGTCTCGTTCTTCGACCCCGCATTGACCTCGCTTGCCGTTGCGCGCCGCGGCCTCGAGCGCAGGCACTACCGCGTCGCGCCAATCTCGCGGGAAGACATCGACAGGGTGCGCGCGGACATCCATGAAGTGCTGGTCCGTGACAGGGACGAGCGAAGCGGGGTGGACTGGGTCACGCTTGCGCGCGTGATCCAGGAGCGGTTCGGCGACCGCCTCCAATACATCCGCTACCTGCTCGACCAAGCCCGCGTGCTCCCCGTAGCTCTCACAACAGCCCAGGTCCGCGCCCGCTTTCTGAGCGTCACCGCAGCGGTGCGCAAGCAACTCATAATCGCGCTCAGTCCGTACATGCCGCGCGGCGGGGTCGACGAGCCGGCGTGGTACGCGGCGATAGCGCACGGCTGCGCGGAAAGCTTCACGGCACACCTCCCCGAGGACCGGTTCACGAAGCAGGAGCGCCTCATTCGTCGCGCCGTGGACGAGGTACTTCACGAGGTGTGCAGAGTCCTCACCGACGTGTGGCGCGACGCCTACAAGATCGACATCCCGGAGACGGACTTCGCAGACGCCACGTTAACATCGCCGGAGCTGCTGGAGAAGTGGCGGGTGGCATTCGAGTCGCTCTACGAGTGGTTGGACTGGCCGATATGGATGCAGTGCGATCCCGCATGTGCAGTGGACGTGGGTGGCTGAGTTTGCTCGGATTGTTTGTAGACTACTGACCCGTTTGTGCTGGCGTGCCAGGAATTTTGCGAAGTACCGCAGTTAGCCCCATGGCAAGCTGGGGATGCTCGCCCCCGGTGTATCGCCATAGACAGCGAGTGGATATAGATCACAATCCAACAAAAAAGTAGAGCTTACGACAAACACACTCTTAATGAAGCACGCATATATACGTTGCACCGTAATGCAAGAAACAGAGTCACATATTCAAATCAATGGCTATAGCTAGACGCGAACGAGTAAATGGAGATACTGCTCGTTCACGCTGCACTCTGCTCGCACACCGTGCCCACATCAAGCACCATCTCGTCACACCCCCACTGCCCGACGACGCTCACGCCCACTGGCCAGCCATCCTCTCCCAGGCCAGCAGGAACACTCATGGCAGGGAGCCCCGCGAGGGATGCCGGGACAGTGAGCACATCCTGCACGTACGCGTCCAGCACACTCTCGCCCGGCTCCATGGTGCTGCTGGCGTGGGGCAGCGGCGGCGCCGTACGGATGGCAGAGGGATGCAGCAGCACGTGCACGCCGTCTGGGTTGCTGAGGGGTGAGGAAGAGAGCACGTTCGGGACGGCGAAGACGCGGTCGAAGTCGGCGCGGATGAGGTTGCGGACGCGTTGGGCTTGGAGGAAGTAGTTGTCGAATGCACTGCGCAGTTGCATGCGTCAGACTGAATGGTAGCGGAGGAAGACCGTGCACGTACTCTGCGGAGAGGGCGTATGTACCGAGGAGAATGCGTTTCTGCACTTCCTTGCCAAAGCCGGCGGACCGGCTATGGGCATACACGTTTGCCGTCTTCGTTTTGTCAGAGCCGGGCGGGGGTTCCTTGTACAGGCCTGCGGTGAATGAGATGCAATACGGCGATAACAGTATCGTGGATCGCGCACCGTACTCGATACCATCATATCGCGCCATGTTGCTGCTCGCTTCGGCACTGGAAATGACGTAGTACGCACTGAGTGCATACGGTGTGGAAGGGAGGGAGACGGGGTGCAGCGAAGCTCCGCGAGACTTCAGGTACTCGAGCATGCGCCGCAGTGGACCCAACGTGGTGGGGCTGAGCTCCGTTGGAAACAGCTCCTACAACCCGCTTCGTCAGTACCGGTGCGTAGTGACTGCAGAGCGCCATACTTGTGGGATGCCGATACGTAGGCCGGCTAGCGACCCGCCACCTATGTTAGGCCTGTGCTCTTCGCAAGCCTGGGATGCCTTTTGTCTTGTGTCTGGTCGGGCTGACGTAGGATCCCTTGGGTCATAGACTGAGAGGGTGTCTAGGACCGGGATATCAGCACCAGCAGCGGAAGTGGCACGAATGACAACGTACTGAATACCGCCTTTACGGTGCTGACCTTCTTAGCCATGACGCCGACACAGTCTAGACTATCCGCATATGACACTACGCCCCACCTGGCATTCATGATTAGATATCAAGGCGCAAAGCTACGGAAGACGGCACTCACCTGGAAATGAGCCCGTACGAAGGCTTGAGCCCTACGACTCCACAGTACGAAGCGGGCAAACGTATCGAACCTCCAGTATCCGTAGCCAATGCACTTTCCTTCACTTCCATTTCAATTACTGTGAGAAGGATTTCGCGACGCACTCACGCGTCACAGAACCCAGCAGCTACAGCGGCTGCACTACCACCTGAGCTGCCGCCAGCCGAGCGAGGTTCCCGCTGCTCCCAAGGAATACCTGCGTTCGCGACTTGGAATGGATTGACCACCGAGCCATGCACAGAGTACGTGTTCATGGAGCTGCAATGTCATTGAATATACACCCTGCGCTTCATAGACTCGGTGGGCTCACCCCATCCCAAACTCATCACAGTTTGTCTTCCCGACAAGGGTCGCGCCGTTGTCTCGCAGCAGGCGTACGACCGTTGCGTCGAAAGGGGAAGTAAAATCAGCCAAAATGGCGGAGGAGCATGTTGTTGGCATGTCGGCGGTACAGATGTTGTCCTTCACGGCGATAGCGTAGTTGCTCAGGACACCGCTAGAGGTCCCTGCCGCAGGAAGAGCAATGTGTACAAGTGCGTTGACACTGGCGTTGGCATGTTCAATAGTTCTTGGAGTTGCATAGCTGCGAGAGCAAGGACGTGTGGCTAGACTGGTACAATGCCGAGACCTCGGAGCTGCCTGCGCGACCCGGGACAGCATTGCTCGTCGCGCGGGGGGCGCTTGCCGGCGTCATACGCGAGACATGTTTGTCGCTGTTTTCCAGAAGCCTCGGATCCTAACATGGACAAACATTACCTCCTCTGGGTCAGGTGACACGATCGCCCATGAATGCACCGCGTCTTTTCTGGGCGACCGTATTTCAGTCCACAGCCTGGCTGTCTCGCACACATTTGTGCAGTCAGTCTCTGCTTAAATTTGCCTCTGAAACAAGTCCTTGCATTCCCGGACTGCACTCTAGAGCTACCCCAATCAACCGCTCAGGCACATCATGGCTCCAGTAACTCACAAGAAGATGAGGCTCAGTCCACAGGATGCGGCGGAATCCAACGCTAAAGGCTCCAAGGGATTTGCGGCAAAACGGGCGAAGAAATCAATTGAAGAAGTTGTCCCTGCTGTCGTCTCGGCGAAAGCGAAGGGAAAAGAACGCGCCGTTGGTCCTACACCACTGCTCAAAGCGCGGAAGGCAAAAAATACGACACGCTCCGAGGCAGAGTCCTCGTCGAGCTCGCTACCTGCCACCTTCAAAGTTGTCGCGGGATCATACGAAAAACTTCTCTATGGACTGGAAGGGTCCACCACCTCCGAAGGGTCTCGCTACACTTTTCAGCTGAAGCCCATATTCATATTCCCGGCACACATATCGTCAGTCAGAGCGGTAGCCGCCTCGCCGCAAGGAGGCAAGTGGTTGGCGACGGGGAGTGGGGACGAGATCATCAAGGTCTGGGATTTGCGCAGACGAAAAGAGGTTGGAGGGCTTATGCACCATGAAGGTACGTCTTCCTGTGTTGCAGTAGTGTCTATCATATCTGAGTGAAGACCAGGGTCCATCACTCACCTGGAGTTTCCCTCGAGGTCGCATCTGCTCTCCGCGTCAGAGGACGGCACACTATGTCTATTCCACGCACGAGACTGGGGCGTCCTGCGTTCCCTGAAGGGTCACAAAGGTCGTGTAAACTCCGTTGCGGTACATCCATCTGGGAAGGTTGCATTGAGTGTTGGGAAGGATAGAACGCTGCGCATGTGGGATCTCATGCGAGGCAAGGGGTCGGCGAGTACCAAGCTCGGCAAAGGTGTGTCTTCCGTGGACATCAATCTAGTCCTGTTACCAACACAAAACAGAGGGGGAAGTCGTACGGTGGTCAACCGATGGCACCCACTTCGTCGTGCTCTCCCAGCTCACAATCGATCTGTACACAACTGTACGACTGCTCAGCACTTGACCCCGGCGCTGCCATTAATACGAAATTGTCAGGACATGAACTTGCGCCATATCATACACCATCCTTCGCGACTACACGACGTCAGGTTTTGCAAACGCGTCAACGGCGAGGGTGAGGTGCTGCTCGTCGCCGCAGAAGACAAGAAGGTGTCGATATACGACCTGCCTTCTGACCCCGAGATAGAACCGTCGATCATTGCCGAGATGGTAGGACACACAAATCGGTTAGTGCCCCTCACGAGGTTCTCTGTACCCACCTCTAAGACTTCCATGCAGAGTAAAGGCAGTCCAGACTTTGCAGATAGCCTTGCCATCTTCATCCGACAGACCCACCACCACAATTGCCAGTACCATCTCCTCCGACGGCAAGATTCACATTTATGACCTAGCAGAGCTTCCCTCTACTGGGGGTGAGAAGCACGAACTCAATCCCGTTGCGGTGTACGACACGAAGGGCACGCGCTTGACCTGTCTGGCAGTGGCAGACGGGGAGGCATTATCAAGCACTGCCACCACGAACGGCAAGCGCAAACGAAGTGAAGAAGACGGCGCAGAGAACGGCGAGGACGATAGCGAGGGCTGGGATGCACCACATGAAAATGGCGCTTTATCAAACGACACCCGTGAAGAGGTAGAAAGGGAGTACGAAGGGGAAGAGGCCAGCGGTAGTGATAGTGATGGTGAATAAGGTGTGCGTACTATATACTAATAGTCCAGTATTACATATCCAACATGCGCATGCTACATGAAGTCGACTGCCCTTTTTCGTGTCCGTGTGGATTTGGCCTCTTCCGGTGGAGGCGAGTGCGTGTCGACGTTCGAAGCCGCGTGCGGCGACACAGATGCGAGGACCTCCGTAGGTAGGCTCTTTACGACCTCGGGCGGAGGTGCTTCGACCCACATACTGTCGTCGTCCTCTGCGACCTTATGTTCCCTCCGCTTCTTCTTCTCCCGCTCCCCGTCCTTGTCCTTGTCCCTGTCCTTCCTCTTCGCCTTAGGCTTACTCAGAGCAGGCGCACCGAGATTTCCGTCTTCTCCATCTTCATCTACATCGAAGGTAAGGAGTGCCTTAGATTTCCTCTTCTTGTCCTTCTTGTCCTTTGTCTTTTCTTTACGCGACTCACGGTCAGCACGCGGGACGAAGGTAGGTTTGAACGATGCCAAGTCGATCTTCTCCGAGACAACAGCGCCGGTAGACACCTTATCACCGGGTTGATACTCCAGGGGTGCAGAATCTGTAACGGCGAGATGAGAGGGGACATCTGCTTTGGCGTCGGCGCCGTTCGATGGTGCAGGGACGGCGCCGTTTAGCTCCTGCTCTGCTTCGGCGCCTTCGTCGCCACTGTCCTCATCGTCGCTGGCAAATATCGCCTTGAAGATGTCCATCGAGGGCCGTTCATACGTGAGTGTGTCCCTGCCCTGGTCCTCATCCTCTCCCAGCCCCACATTCGCCAAGTCACGTGCACCATTCCTCCGTGTGCCATCCGCGGACGCCGTCTCTGACCCATCCGTTATAACCCCACCGCTCACGAAGTTCGAGCCCGACGTGGTAGTGCCCTCAGGAGCAGCACCAGCCTCCTTCGCCGCCGCAGTGGGCATCGCAAAGTCCGCAGTGGCGGCGCCCGCTTCGCCCGTCATGTCAACCTCCGGGTCCTTCACGCCGAACCGTTTGCACAGCAGGCGTGCCGGCTGCCAGGGCTTCACCTCGCGCGTCAGCGGGCCGTACATGCCCATACGCACCGCGCCCATCTTCGGGTCCGCGTCCTCCCTCTCGCGCTCCTGCGCCTCGAGCTCCGCGGCGCTCGGCTCGGGCACGACGACAGGCTGGTGCAAGCCCTCGATGATCTTCGGCCCGCTCTCGACGACGACGGCGCTGCGGAAGCGGCCCGCCATCGCGCCGGAGAGCGGCTTGAAGACGGTCGCAGCCTTTGCGTAGTCTGCGAGCTCTTTGTTGAACTCGTCGACGCTCTGCCCGGGCATGGGGCCGATGCCCAGCCCAGAGGGCCCGTCGGAGTTCTCGCGGTTCGCTTGGTAGTTCAGGAAAGCGGTATAACGCGACTGTTTGACCGGGTCTGCGGTGAAGGGCTGGAAACCGGACAAGGCGGCTTTCGCGACGGAAGGGTGTAGGGAGGGCACATCGATCTGACCAGGCAGACGGGGCGGGGGAGGTGGCGATGCTGTAGTGGGAGGGTGTGCTGGGGCGTTGAGGGCAGCATTCTTGATATTCTGTAGGCGCTCCCGGTCCTTCTGGGACATGTAATCGAAGACGGAGCGAGGTTGCGATGGTAGGGGTGTCTCTCCCAACATCGACCCTCGCTAGGAAAGTCAGAGAAGCAGGTCGTACGTGCGCCACGCGAACATACCTGGTCGGCGGACATGAAGCTGGCCTTCCAGTCCGCATGCGACTTGGGTTCGACCTTGCCTCGAGGGATCTGTCCTGCCTTGCCTTGCTCTGCATTTTCTTTGTCCTTTTCCTGGTCCCACACGCGACGTGGGTTGGGCTTCCAGCCCTGTGGGACCTCCGGTAGGGGGAACCTATAACAAAACCATCTTCAGATAGGAATAACCACGGGATAGTGGACAGCTCACCAGCGGTCCTCAGCTACGGGCTTGTCCGAGAGTACGAACCCCTTCAACACCGGGCGGCCATCGTTGAACGTTTGAGTTACACTAGGAGCAGCTCTCTTGGTACCGACATCAACATCTTGTCTATGCCTAGCAGCAGTCCACTCACCGTTGCTTGGCTTGGAGCAGTCTGCCACAAACTCGAGGAACCCATGGTAATGCGCCCCTCGTCCTCATCCATAGCTTCATACGCTAGTTTCGACTTGGGGCCCCTGCTAGTGCCCATCCCAGTGTCGTACACGTCCAAATCGTCCTCGTCTGCGTCATTGAGCGCACCGAGACCGAAGCCCGCTGATATTCGTGGGCCGGCCTGCGCATTCTGTCCAACGGCCTCTTCGAGCCTCATGCCGGGAACATAACCCAACCCATGATAGTTGTCCTTGCGGGGTGCGAGGAGGACAGGCGTATCTCTCCGTGGATATAGATGCTTTTTGGCTTCCTCGTCCTCGTCCTCCTCTTTGGGTGCGAGCGGCCCCTGCTGGGCACGTCGCTGTGCATACGTTAACCGTGGGCCGACCCCCTGACCGAGACGCCAGCCCATCTTCTTTAATATGCGTGCGCCAACCGAGTCTTTGGGTGCAGGCGCGAGTGAGGCCTCCAGCGCCGCAGTGATATCACTGGCATGCCCGATCAACACACAATGTACGGCACAGAGTGTTGCCACAACGTACTCTTTCTGGTCCTCCTCCGCCCCCGTCCCCGCCCCCGCCCTCCTCCTCAGCTCGCTCTCCGTGCCGCCAAAGTCCATCTCCTCGTGCTCGTCCACGAGTTTGCGGCCCTCCTGCATCTCCGCGAGGTCCTCCTCGTCCATGAAGTCCTCCGGCCGCGCGGCACGCGCCTTCGCACGGTCGCTGCGGGAGGACACAAACGTCGCCGGCGTCCAGCCCTCCTTGGAGCCGACCGTGTTGAAGTAACCGGCGGAGAACCCGCCCGTGAAGGCACCATGCAGGCGCCGCCGGCCCTTCTCGTCGCGCACCTCTTGCTTCCATAGCGGGACGAACTCCCCAGTATCTTTGGATTTCTCGAGAGGCGGTAGTGGCGTTCCGATCTAATGAACAGTTAGTGATGGAACGTTGAGGGGACAGGAGGTGAAGGCCTACCAAGCAGAACGACTCGTTCGCCTTTGAGCTCGACGGGTCGACTCCCAGATCGTTGAGCTTCCGCTTGAGTCTACTGGTCATGGTGAAAGTACATAGAAAGACGTTGTGCGAGTTTGGCGATAGTGTGAGCGAGCGAGAGCCCCTGTGAAGTTCAACGCCGAATAAGCAGGTGTTCACGAAGGGCAGGCGTCGGCGTGACGAAGGTACGTAGGACATCCATCTACGGAGGCACGTGATGTGATCGAGATCAGCCACGCTGCCAAAGTGGGATGTCCCTTCAAATTCACCTCCTCACCATCTTCTAAGCCTAACTATTCAACGCGCCTTGCTCAGGCCATCCTGCGGACAAGTCTCTAGTCTATCCACACCCCCAACGCCTCAATAGACGATTTCTGCGATTTTCTCACCGTGGGCGCATCGTGGGCCGCTTACGGTTGCCAGCATCCTCAGCCCCCCGCTGAGCTTGCACCAGTAATGCCCCCGACTCGTTGACTTTCCTTTAGTCCGAGTAGTTGAGGTATCGTCGGGATACTTGTGTACCGGGTTCCACAGTCGTCTCAGCCTCGCGCCGACTTCCTTTCGACTTTCCGCTGATGTGTCGCTGCGACACGCAGGTTTTACGCCGGGTGCACTCGCCGACACTCAGGATTCCCTGTTCAATCGCTCGGTGAAGCCTCTACTAGTGACTCGTCTACTGAGCAGAAAACCAGATCTATGGAGCGGTGTCATAAGACAGTGTTCTTGGATCTGTTACTCCTAAAGCACACCAACTGCCCTCCAAGGTCGTCACCGGCGTCATGGGCGTCTGGATGGGTACCACTCAGAGTCTGGCCACGCAGCATCGGTTCATTGATACTTGTACGACTCTGCAGTGGTGCAGCAATGGACGGCGGGCCCTGCGAAATACGAGACCCAGGTTGTACCTTCGACGGGGCCGCAGCCTAGGTCATTCCTACTCGGGTTTGCACGCCCAGGTCCTTGCTCACCACAGTCCACTGACGATACTCCCCTCTGCGCTATTACCCACTTTGTCGCGGCCCACTGCCCAGGCAGGCGTGGTCTACGATATCGTAGCACTCGTCACTGAGCTTCGCGGAAGCAGCTACATGTCCTCGTCACGTATCGCGATATGAGATGCATCAGGCAGCCAACATATGAGCCGCACCCGGGCAGAGCGACGCCGTGCACCGCAGAGGTCGGCAGGTTCAGCGGAGGCTGCGCGCCCATGTGCGCTGCCGACGCGGCGGATCGGAGGTCGAGATATCGGTGAGATGGCAGATGCGGGCGGTCTCTTCGGCGCGTGCCGATCGATCACTTCACTCGCTCGCGCCTTTTATGCGGCCTCTGCACAAAAGCGTGGAGCTGCTGGTCGTATGCGCGGCGCCGCGGCGCAACATCCGCCGTCGCGAAACTGTGCGGTAGAGGACCGACGTGCACGGGAGTGGACCCTTATCTTCCCCAGGGCAGGGTCACTCGCGGCCGCGTCAAGCCCCCACTGCATTTGATAGACTCTACGCCTATAGGAAGTATCCCCGGAACCGTGTACATGGCCGCGCTTCCTTCGACGTGTATGTACTGTCGTTCCTGCCCAGGAACACACTAAATGGGAGTGAGCGGCCCAATGTCATCTCGACGATCGCAAGGACTCCAAATCCGGACGTTGATATCAGCTCACCCGACCCAAGGAACGCTACGTACGACATGCTCCTTTCATGATGGGTGCGAACAGTGCGAGTGGTGCTACCGTACAGCACCCGGGCACCACCACCATGCCAGCCAGGGCGAGCTGCGCGATAGCGCAGCGTTCATCACCTGCTCGAACGCAGCGCAACATTCGCGCAAGGCAACAGCTGGAGGAGGTGCGCTGCGGATACCCAACCAGGACACTGCAATTCTATTTTGCCAAGTGATGCAGCCCCGTGCAGGTCATCTTGGGGGCGCGCGTCACGACGGTCGAGAGACAGCACGACGAGTAGTTCCGAGGCGGACAGTGCAGCGCTTAGATAGGAGCAGGTCGGTTGTGCATTCTCGTCCTGTCTGGGGCTGGTGGGTCCTGCGCGTCATATGCGCTGGTGGCTTGGTGCGTATGACAGTCGGAGTCCGGAGTGTTCGACACGGTTCATGACGCCCCGCTGCGCGAGCCCTCCGATGTTTGAATCCTGTCCTGCCCTGCGTCTGGCTGCCCGCCCTCCGCCACGGCGAACTTGTGCATTGATGCGCTGTGGGGATGCGGCGCATGGCCAGAGCACGGGCACGCGAGCAAGCGATCGAGGTGATCTCGCCATGTGCCTGGCAAGATCAATTTGACTTTGGGAAGATCTGAGGCAGGCCCGCTGAGTTTCAGCACCATTTTCCGAGCGCCCAGTCAATTTGCCCCGGACGCCACCACAGTCGTTCGGCCTACGCGACCCCGAATGCCCCGGGATGCAGCCCCCAACGGAGAATTTTCTCGCTGCAGCTGGGCGAGGAAGAGGCTGGGCACGACGAGACGAAAGCACAGCCGTGTCGGGGGCGGGGGCTCGCCAATCAGAGGCGGGAGGAGGGGAGGGAGACAGCTATCGGTGGCGTCGCTTAGGGTGGCTTATCAGCCACTACACTCCGGCGCCCATATGGGATCCTTGCGTGCGAGAACTTACTTATAGCGGGAAGCGCGGGCAACCTCCACTCCCCTGCTTCTTTCCTTCCTCACGCCTACTCACGATCGCCGTCCATCCTCGCCATGGACCAAAACGACTACACTGTTCACCAGTATGTCGCGAAGACCGGCGATGAAAAGACCGAGGGCTCCTCCCTCGAGAAGGGTGCCCCGGAGCTCGCTGTCCAGGACGAGCACTCGGGCTATGTCTTTGACCCCGCCGACCTCGACCAGGTCCAGCGGAAGCTCAAGCAGCGCCATGTCCAGATGATTGCCGTATGCACATCGAACTCTTTGAATGCCTTTTCTCCCTCACGCGAAATTTTGTAGATCGCTGGTACACTTGGTACCGGTCTTTTCCTTGGTTCAGGAGAGGCATTGCGGGAAGGTGGGCCATTAGGTGCCCTCCTTGGCTATGCACTTGTCGGGACCGTCGGCTATGCGACATTATGCTCGCTCGGTGAAATGACCGCCTTCGCCCCCATCTCTGGCTCGTTCCCCCACTACGCCTCTCGCTGGGCTGACCCCGCCCTTGGCTTCGCGCTCGGGTGAGTCGCGTGATTTTCTTGGTCCTGACAGCTGCCATTGGCCGATGCATGTGATCGCCCACCGCACGACCGCCCTCTCGTCTCCCCGGACATCGGATGATTGGGTTCAAGGGTGCTGGTGCTAGTGTCTCGCACAATTGTCTCCGCCTGTCATAGATCAATGTGCCTGCATGGTGGAAGCAGGGCGCGTAAGATAGCGAGACATCGTCGGTTTCCCCATGTTGCAGTTGGCGTTGGGCCAACCGCCTACGGCTTCCGGAAGGATGAGATTAACATTACTGTTGACTGCAGGCTTCATGGCAGATGTCGGCGCTGCAATGACGAGAACATGAATACTGATTGCTTTGTCATAGATGGAACTACTTCTACAGCTGTGCTATCTCTGTACCTGTCGAGATTAGCGCTGCGGTCGTTTTGCTTACGTTCTGGGATGCCGACGTAAGCATAATTCGTTTCCTGATACTCTACGCGGGTGCTGACCGCGTCCCACGCAGACTGGTCATGCTGCAGCATATACCGCAGCGATCACCGTCTGCGTGTGTGCGATTAATATCTTCGGCGTAAAGTGGTTCGGTGAAGCGGAGTTCTTCTTCTCGCTCATCAAGAGTGCGTCTTTTGCTTTTTGTCTCGGCGACTTCATATTGACGACCATGTTTATCGGACAGTTTTCTTAATTACCTTGATGATCATAACGGGTCTTGTGGTAGACCTTGGTGGAGGTCCCAATCATGATCGCATTGGGTTCCGCGTAAGCCTCCGCGAACTTACATCCTCGAGGGTTCGATTGCTGACAAATTATCACAGTACTGGAAAAACCCGGGCCCCATTGCACCTGCCGGACTCGAACCGAAGCACATTGGCCTCGACCGATTCCTCGCACTCATCTCCGTCTTCGTCCAGGCCGCTTTCTCGTTCCAGGGAATGGAGCTCGTCGCGATCGCCGCCTCCGAGACCAAGTCCCCGCGCAGGAACATCGCCAAGGCGGTCCGCCGCGTGTTCTGGCGTATCCTCGTCTTCTACATCCTGGGCATCCTCATCACCGGCATGCTCGTTCCCTACAACGACGACTCGCTTCTCCAGGACAGCGGCACCGCCGCGGAGTCGCCGTACGTCATCGCCTTCACGCGCGCCGGCATCAACGTCCTCCCTGCGTTCATTAATGCGTGTGTATTCACGTCCGCGTTCTCCGCCGGCAACTCGTTCCTCTTCTCCGCCAGTCGTATCCTGTACGGTCTCGCCATCCGGAAGCAGGCGCCGCGCATCCTCGCGTACTGCACAAAGAACGGCCTGCCGATCGCCGCTATCCTCGTCTCTGGCGCCTTCGCGTGGCTCAGCTTCATGAACGTCTCGAGCGGTGCCGAGACCGTGTTCAAGTGAGTGCACCGCGGTTTCCCCAGTATTCCCGCGCAGCCTTACTGACGATGACGCCATCTCCCCATAGCTGGTTCGTCAACTTGTCGACCACGGCCGGCTTCTTCTCCTGGGGCGCGATGAACATCACGTATCTGCGGTTCTACAAGGGCCTGAAGGTCCAGGGCATCGACCGGACGAAGTTCTCTTACTACAGTGGCCTGCAGCCGTATCTCGCGTGGTGGGCCATCGTATGGCTCGTCTTCTTCATCCTCATCGACGGCTACGCGGTCTTCTGGGTCTGGGACACGAACTCGTTCATCACCGCGTACATCAACATCCCCATCTTCCTCGTCCTGTACGCATTCTGGAAGATCTACAAGCGGACGCGCGCGTGGCGTCCGGAAGAGATGGACTTTGTCACGGTGAGTTTCCTCGTATCGTGGGCCGTATCTACGGTCGTCTAACCCATGTGAATCTGTGTAGGCCATCCCAACCCTTGAAGAGACGGAAGAGCCCGAGATACCGCCCTCAACAATCTGGGGCAAGATCGCCAGCTGGCTGTTCTAAACCTCTCTATCCGACCTCCCGAACCTTCCTTGCTTCCCCGCACTCTCCCCCTCCTCTGTGATCCTGCATGTGTAACGTATCGCGGCCTATGCCAGACTACGATGACATGTTGCCGCCACCCGCCGAACTGTGCATATAATTATCGACGCGTGGTGTTGCTGTGACGTCACACCTATATATGATACCTCACCGTAGATAGTGTATTGTACCTACTGAATTGATTGCCAAGTACACACTGTACTGTAGTCACCGGGACCATGCTTGAAAGTACAAGCTCACTTGGGTTTGATGGTGGCGTAGTTAATCTCCGCTACCATGAGGTGATACTGCTTGTGTGGATTCATATAAGAAAGAACCGGTGACCTGAGCATGTGCGGATGTGGTGGTCATGGAAGACCTGAGGTTACGCTCGGGAATTTGCTCGACTCTTGAGTTATGCCAGTGGTTGGCACCACGCGCAACTCCGAGTCGGAAGACTGAAGTCGAATAGCAGTGCGTTCATCTCGTAATGCTCAAGGGGATGAGCACCTCATTCTGTTTCACTAGATCTTTTGCCGGTCTGCCTACACCAGTCCGAGTCCGGAGAAATCCCGCGCGCAACGAAACGCGTGAGCTAGAAAATGGGCCTCTCACTTGCTCTACTACATGGACCACATACTCAGCATTATATACTTGTGTGGAAGCGCCAAGTCGCCCGTGTACATTGATGCACAAACCGCGTCGTGTAGATCGTCATCAACCGTTGTACATGTCGCTGAAGTAACTGGTCTCCCCTCTCGCGTCTCGACATCAGCTTGAACGCTGGCTGTGATGGAGGAACCGATGGAGGCTGAAGCTCGACGGGCTGCTCGGGCATTGTGATATGCTATATGCACAGAGGATATGCAGGAGGTCAGTCCAACAGGGTCAGTGTAATGACTGTACACTCTGACACAAACCTTGCCAATGATGATGACGACCTCTGCACTGGCATTCAAGTTGACTCATATGCTGCAACAAGCAAACTCTGAGGTGCCAAGATGCGGCGCCCCTGTCGACTCTATCTATGTACTAGGGAATGTAGCAGTTGTATGAATTAATGGTCCGGGGGCTGCGGTAGGGTCTATGATATTGGTGGTCTTCGTGTGTGCATTCGTACGCAGTCGCGGGCTCCCTCCGAGGTTGGCAAGTATGCGTAGATGTGTGTGATAACACCACGTGACGCATTTCCGTGACCACTATTATCACCCCGGGCGCCGTTTTGCGCCGATACTCCAATCCTTCATATCCACATCATCTCTGCAACAGCGCATCGTCGACATGGCCACAAGTGATCTGAGCGCAAAGCAAAAGACGGATACCCATTCTGTCGACTTCATACCTAGTACTGAGATCTGGTACACGGATGGTAGTGTCGTCCTCGTCGCCGAGAAGGCTGCCTTCCGCGTGCACTGCACTATCTTATCTGCAAACTGCGAAATCTTCAGAGACATGTTCAGTGTCCCGCAGCCGTCCACCTCTGACCCCAGCATCGAGACCTACGACGGACAGCAGATCATCCGCTTGCAGGACTCCCCCATCGACCTGAAGCACTTCCTCAAGGCGATCTATGATTTCACGTATGGTACTGACCACATAACATAGCTCGTCCCAGACTGACGGGCTTTCAGGTACTTCCAATGTGGGGGGAGGACGACGTTTCCTGTCGTCGCCGGCGTCCTGCGCCTCGCGACGAAGTACGAAGCACCCCTCCTTCGCTGGCGCGCCATTGGCTTCATCACTACCGCTTACCCCTCCACCCTCGAAGCATGGGACCGCCGAGACACGGACCGCCTGATTCCTCCTCTCGAGGACGAGCTCGCCCGTTACATCGAACTCGCAGTCGAGACGGATGTCCACGTCATCTTACCCACACTCTACTACGCCGCGACCCAACAACCTCTAGCACAGGTTCACGATGTGTTGTCAACGCTGACCCTGGCACCCAGCTTCCAGCGGGACGTCAGCAAGGCGTTCTTTGTAGGCCGGGAGGCGGTCCTACTTGCCGAACAGGCAGCTGCGCTCGCGTTCTTGCTGCCTGATTTTCCCCGGCCAAACTGTCAGTATGGAAACTGCTCCACGCAGCTCAGTGACGCGGTCAAGAGAACGCTGCCCGTAACAGGAGGCCTTAATAAGTTCTACCAGCAATGCCTGGATAAGCCGCATGATGTCGGCCAGTTACTCAGTCTTTGCACGACCTGTCAAGGCACTGTGAGCAAATCTATCATCGATGGGAGGAAAAAGATATGGAGACGGCTGCCTGACTTTTTTGGCCTTCCTGCCTGGGCAACGCTGAGGGCCAGGGATGGCAGTGACGGGGGATCGAAGCTACCCGACGCGCAGGCTGGCGTGGTACGACGGGATGCAGATTGAAGCCGGTCAGATGCGTGGTCGAATTTGTGCATGAAGTACTCATTAGCACGAGTGTCTATCACATACAAATCCAACATCCGTGAGGTACAAATCTATGTGTATTAGCCTGACGTAGAATGTATTGGGGAGAATATGGATGTACGGATGTGTTATGGGGTCGTGTGATGTGGTTTGCCAACGTGAAAAGTGCACACTCGTCGTAGATGTCATGTGATCCTGAAAGCGTGCGGTGTGCTAGGTAAGCCTGAGGAAGGTCGTATAGATGGCCTCAGCACTTTCCAATCCACTTGTGTCCGAGCACGTAGTATCGCGAGATACAGAGGAGGATCGAGGCGAAGATCACGGCGCTCCCTATGCGCATCTAATTAGCACATCAACTCCTGACTAGCAAAGAGAACCAGACGCACCCGCGTAGTAGCCCACGGCCTTGTATCCGTCCGTCGCCGTCTCGATCGCACCCGAGATGGGCGGTCCAGCGACCGCACCGAGGGCGAGGAGCGTGAACGCCATGCCGACGCGTGTTCCGACGTCCTTGACCTCGCCCATGCGCACGATGGGTGAGGCGAGCAACGACACGAAGACGCCCGAGGCAAAACTATGCGCGAGTTCACGTTAGCGAGTGTAACGATTCATATGATTGCTTACATACCCGTAGAGGATGGCAATAATGATGAAGCCACCGGTGTCCTTGGCGAAGGGCCAGGCATAGGTCATCACAGCAGCCACCACGTTGGCGGGGGTGATGATATTCAGTGGGCCTGCACTAGCCGTTAGTCGCCTTGCTCGTACGGACTAATCGTATGCAGAGCCCTTACCATACATGTCCGCAAGAATGCCGCCGCCGATTCGTCCGAACATGGAGCCGGCATTCGCGATGGGGAGGAGGTAGAACGTCAGGTTCGACGGCACCGAGGTGCCCTCTGCACTGATGTTGATGTACGTTAAGACAGTGTACAGCCCGAGGAAGTTCACGAAGGCCGCAGCGCAGTAAAACGAGTATGCTGGGCTTTTGAAGGCGTGGAGGTTGATCGCAGGTCCGAGTTTCTTTTTCGGCGGCAGTCTGCGTTCTGTTGTCTATGGCGCACGTTGGCCCAGCATCAGAAAACAATGGTGTTTGGCGACGAAGAACAAACGCTCACGAGGTTGCAGATGCCGAGAAGAAACAAGAGGATGAATCCCATGATACGCATCGTCCATTTGAACCTTATGTACTCAGTGAGAAAGTGCCTGACAAAGCCTCAGACACATGCTCCACGTACCCTACTTCGTCTATAAGGTTGCGGACGGCGATCGGGAACGTCACACCGCCTAGGCTAGAACCAGTCGCAGTGAGGCCATAGGCAATACCTAGCTTTCTCTTGAACCAATGTGGCAGGATGCCCATCGTAGGTCCGAAGATCGCCCCGCAAGCCAGCTGAGTGATATGCAGTCAGCGGAATGGAGCATTGAATATGTGGCAAGCCACTATACCCCGACAGCAATACCCTGGCAGAGCATGAACTGCCAGAACTCGGTGCACTCTGCGATAAGGAAAGTGCCCGTGACCAACAGCGCGCTTGCACAGAGCAAGGGTATCTTGAAGTATCCCTTGTCGAACATACGCCCGAAGACGAGACCGGGAATGAAAACGAGCGCGTACTACATAGAGTCAATCCAGAGACATAGGCATTCACGATGTGAAGTATGCTCACCTGAACAGAGCCGATCCAGGCGATGGTTGACGGAGACGTGTTCGGAAGCATGGTTGTCTCATAGTAAGCTTGGAAGACCTTGACGTCAACGGACTCATGAGTAGATGTCACATGTATAGCTGCAGTCGGTGCTTACACCCCAGGCGTTCACAAAGCCGAAGGTTGAACCAATGCCACAACCGACCTGGGCGGACAGCACTAACTCTTGAGCTTATAATGCAAATGTATGAAATCGGATGGACGCACGCCAAGGGCTACCAACCACGCACGAAATCCACCGTCGGGCCAGGTGAGTTCATGGGGCTCGTATTCGTCTTTTGCTACCTCCTTGCCTTCCTTGTCGGCAGCGTCTACGGACTTCTGCTCTACATTTTCTTCCGATCCGTGTATGGTGCCCCCGTCGATGGAAGAGGAACGGGTGCGCACATCGGGTTGGCCGGTACCTTCAGCACTGGCCTCTGCGACTCGCTCTGCCACGGGGCTGAGCATCGAGGAATGCATCGTGAGAATTCGTAAGATGTGAGGACTCGTGGAAAGGAACACTACACAGAACTAACCACGCTCGGTCAGTATTTGAATGAGAGCGAGGCTGGAAGGGAAACGCCCACCTGGTGCTTACGTCCGACGAGAACGGAAGAGCGGGAAGAGCTGCTGCCTGAGGGTGCGCGGAGACGATCCAGTCATTTATGAGTTGCTCGCGCCTGGGGGACGGCACGCCGCGGCAGGACACCTTGAGTCGCGGATCTACTTAGTTTCGGCTCAATAGCTTTTCCACCGGTGCAACTTACTTTCTTCAGAGTGTCATCGTACCACGCCAAGTATCGTCATATGACCTCCTCATGACTAGTCTCCGTCTCGAGGCCGATTTTCGAAATCGACACCCCGGGCGGCCACACCGCCGCCACCATGGTTCGCCCAAAATCAATATCAATCCCAGATCGGCTACTAGTAGCCGCATTGCGGTCGATCCAAGGTCGATCCACAAACGCTAGGAATGACGAGCATCGACTAGGAATCAAATACGCACACGTCTTTGTCGATATTCTAGGCGCATAGTCTACACAGTAGTGATTCCGCCAACACAGCCAATCAGCAAGGCGTCAGCCGTACCCGCGGTCTCTTTCTCTAACCAGGCATCGAAGTCCTCGAACAGCTGCATCGCGCGTCCGCCTTGCGCCTTTTCTGCCTTCTTGCCGGGCCACATCGCCTTCTCATGGATCCCCACAAAGTTCACCTTGATTCGCGCCTCCGGGTCGTGCTCTGGGATCTTCACCACCATGCTCAGTGACCACGTATTGTGGCCGTAGAACGATCCCTCCTTGACGTGATGCCTTGTGTACTCGTCGGGCGGGTTCTCATCCAGGGTCCACTTCAACACGTGAGCGTCGAAGGCGATGACTGGGCATGGTATGCAGTCGTGAGTCATTTGTGCAAGCTCGCCGAACGCTCGCCGTGCGCACCTGTCCAAATAATCTCGGGGTGTCTGACCACCAGGGTCAGGCTCCTCGTGCCGGCGGCTCTGTCGATCGTGTCATTGGTTGCCGAAACGATAAACCCACGATCAATCTTATCAAGGTGCTCTGGCCTGAGGGGCAGTTCGAACTTGTACGGCGTGATGAACTAGGGAGTCAAAAGAAGCAGACCACGGATCAGTCACCCTCGGTCTCGGTCTCGGGTTCGGGCGGTGTGGAATGAATCGTGGATGCGACACTCACGGCAGAGAACGGGTAGATCACATCCCAGTCGTTATTCCAAACGTCCACGCTCATCGGTTTCGGCACGGCGCCTGGAATACTCCACTCCTCTGCTATTCGCTGGGCGAGCTGTGGGAAGCCCGGCGCACCGTCAGCAGCGGCGACGTGCAGGTGCTGCTCCTGCGTCGTGACCTGTAGGCACAAGGCATAAATTGGCGATTAGCCGGCGGTAGCGGAGCTGAGGCTACGTACATTCTCCATATGAATAACGAACACCCTCTTCTGGTGCATGTCGTCAAATGGTGACCGCACCGAGAAGACCGCAATAGCGACCGCAGTCGCCATCGTGCATAGCAGGGTAGCGCGCACGATGGTCCGACGGCCGAACCTATGTATGAACGGAACTAGTAGCGGCAGCGTGTACGCACCGGCACCAGCAACGATGGACGCGATGATATGCTCCGCCGGAGCCTCCTCACCTATGCGCCCAGTCTATTGAATGGATAGTCAGCCGCGCGGGACCGGAAACACCGGATGGGATCATACCAGCGGCACGAACACGTCCAGAGTGATGTAGAACATCTGCGCGCCCAGAGAGAGCGGCGTGAAGAGTGCGACGGCGTAGCTCCAGAGCGAGATATCGTCGCCGGAGCTCGCCAGCCATGCGTTCAGCACGATGGCGACGACCATGGGGGCGGCGGACAATGCGAACACGCCCGCCGATCCAATGCCGAGCAGCTGACCTACGCACGCAATGAATGATTGTAGGAGGATTACAGAGGCGAATGTAGTCCGCTCGCGAAGTCGGCCGAATAGAAGCTGCGACATCAAGGCGCCTGAGTGAGCACCGGTAAGTACACGAGTGCAGCACGGCTGAAACACACTGTTTTCTCGACGTACCAGACAACGCAGCGGGTGCGTACAGGAAGACACAAGCACGCTCAGAGTTGAACCAGCTCAGACTCTTCCCGAGGACACCTGCCATGACAAAGGCGACTATGTTGGCACCTGCAAGAGCTCCGATTACGGCGGAGGCTACCGCCGCGGCGCTCTTCACATGCTCAACGAATACACTCTTCTGCTTGAGGGCTGGAGCCGGGTCCACATAGACGGCCCTCACGAGCACAATGGAAGCCACAAAGAGGCCTGAGTAGAACAAGACTGCCGTGCGGAACGAGTAGATGATGAATGCCCCAAGGAACTGGAAGAAGACAGTCTTAGGGCGGGAGAAACCCTCCGTGAGACGAGGTAGGGGCGATCCCGGGGAAGACAAGTGGAGGAGGACGGCGAGGACGTTGTCACCCATGTGCTGCGCCACGCCAGGTTCGATGTTTTCCACGAGGTCCTAGCGAAGGCTAAGCGACGGAACGAAGTCAGTTGACAACTACGTACCTTGCGCATATGATACAGATAGCTGTTCCCAATGACGGCGATCTGCCATGCGCGGTCAGATTAGCTGTTCGGATTACGGCCAAGATACCCACATCTAGTCCAGTAATATTGAGATAATCTACGAACTGCCGGAAGTCCGTACTGAGGTAAGGGTGCGTCAGTCGCGATGGACACGAGCGCAGATGCGCGTGTGTACGAATCGGTGACTCACTCTGAAAGAATGATCCCAGAGCTGAAGACCTCATTCGCTACAATGGTTCCAAAGGGTCGAGGAGCGTACGAGTACGCGCGGATCATCTCCTCCGACGTAGCTTGGAAGAGCAGTTCACGGCCCGTAGTTCCTGCAGCTGGAGGATGATTTAGTTTGAGCATATGCATATGGATGCGAGCATAGATGGTGGGACAATATACCTTCTAAGTTGATAACAGCTCGTACGCTGCGCGAACATCACATTAGTCCCAAGTGTCATGAGGCTGATGTACGTAAATTGACTAACGTGTCTCGTATAGGATGTTGCGTAGCGAATAGGTGCGATGCGTCCTGTAGTGATTCCTCTGCATTGTTGAACACTACGAGGGTCGTCAACATCGTGAAACCGCCTGATGCTACTCATGCAGACTTACAGAACACGACAGCATGCGACGGTTCCCAGTCAGGTGTGTTGACCAATACTCTCATACACTCTAGCATGATGCCCACAGGGAGCGCGTCATCGGCGGCACCCGGGGATGGCAGGGTGCTGTCAACATGAGCATTTACGAGAACTGCATGTTGTTTTCCTGCTGGTGTGCCGTCCGATATGCGCACAACGATGTTGGTCAGGTCTACGTACGTCTTGTAGAGCCGGTGGCCCATCATGTCGAACCTAGCCGACAGTGAAGAATCGCATCCATCAATCTCATACAAGAAGGACTAGACGTACCGGTGCGCTCCACTCCCCTGCTGGTGCCAGACCTCACACTCCAACTTCCTCGCAGGATGTGCACGCACGACCTCCTCGCATTGCCTACGAACATCCTCCGCCTGTTGGACCATCCACGCGTCCGCCTCTGCATGCTCGCGCGTCCCCACTGTTCGGAAGCCGATGCCTTCAGAGAGGTGTTTTGCATGTGCGAGGACGCGGGCTTCAGCCAGCTGCGGTAAGCCAGTTGCGGGATTTATGCTGCGTCACCGCGACAAAGGCGTCATCACGCGTTCGCAAACGAAGAGCCTGATCAGCGGTGGTGGAACAAGGAAGAGCCGCAAGTAGACGTACGGGTCTACAACAGGTTCAGGGAGTGCTGTGGACGTGCGTGCCTATCAGTGACACAAAGGAGTCTCGAGCAGTCATGCGACTTGCCGTAGTTCTCTCGGTACGCTAGGAATGGCACGCCAACCAGAAGCGGAGCAAGGTATAGCAGCGACTTGCCCAGCCCCCAGTGTCGCGGTGGGTGTGCACTCATGCTGAACTTGAATGCAGGAGGACTGAGGTGAAGCAGGGAGACGCACTCTACGACTCTGGCCCGCACGTCAGTGGCATGCGACAAAGGATTGAATCGCACTGCCAGCACCAAAGACGCGCACGGGGAGGCGCGCCTGCGTCATATTCAATGACACTCGGAGCTTTTCATGTGGAAATGAAGCCTGCATGTAGCCGGTAGCTCGTGAAACAGGCAGTTTGTGCTGTTCTGACAGCACTTAAGGGGGGCCCGTAAGTAGCACGACGGAAACGATTGTATGCTGGTCGATGAGGAACACGAGGCAAGCAGGTAGGTCAAAGTTCTGCATCTCCAGTTCCGCCGCCTCTGCGCCTCCTACTCTTCACCGCTTCTCGATGCCTCCTTTTCCACTCAGCCGTCAACTCGCCCTTCACCCCTTCCCACCGCTTTTGTATGCCATCGTCATCATCTGTGCGATAAAACCAAGTCCGCCAGTTCGTTGGGTCGAGGACGTCATGCACGCGGCCTCGGTTACGTTCCTCTGGGGGTGGCGGAAAGAATAGAGGTGCCTTGGGGTCGAAAGAAGGTAGTGCAGGAATCGCTGTTACTGGTGGGGCGTCAGGTTCAGGCTGAATATGCGCTTGACTAGGAAGCTGAAGGTCAACGTCTTCGTCCAACTCTAGGTCGAGATCGAGATGGCCAAGCAACGAGAAACCAGCTGGAGAGCGGCACGTGTGAGTATCGATGCAAAGTCATGTTTCACTTAGACATACCATCCTCTTCGCGAGGCGCGAACAAGTCCTTGAGTTTATTTGTTTGCGTGGGTACACTGGCTTCCTTGATCTCGGGTGCGGCATCCGCGGTACCTTCAACACTCGTGGCATCGTCCACGACTTCATCCTGCCTGTCTTCGGCAGCATCTGGGTCCTGGGTGGTGCTGATGTCTCCTTCGACATCTGAGCCTACACTTTCCTTGTCGCCCCAGTCTTCATCTCCCTTGTCTCCGAAGAGCGCCTGCAGCAAACCTAGCGATTGTTGAGTCTCTTTGCGCAGATCGGTCTGAACACTATCGGGCTTTCCCATAGGAGGTGGCGCTTCAACAGGCAATTCGTTGGGTGAGTCTGCCAGATGCTGCGAGGGGCCTCTGCCATGTATTGGCCCTGATCTCTCGTCATCAAGAACTGGTTCTTCCAAGTCGGAGGCATCTTCACTCTCAGTCTCGTCACTTTTAGTCGTTAAATCCTGGTCTTCCTCTGGTAAGGTCGGCAAAGCGGTGACACTGCTAGGCATGTCGGCGACGATAGCATTTTCCAGCAACGCGCCTTTCAGATGCACAGAGCCCCACTTGATAGGATCGATCTTCCGTTTCCTGGCCCTTGTAGGTGGTTCCCTCACCCTCTTCCTCTTCTTCCCGTCCGGTTTACTCTTTCCTGCGGTGGAGGCCGACTGATGGGGATCAGGTAGAGGATGGTCGGGACGCATTCGTATCGGACGGATGATTCGACCGAGAGCAGTGACATGCCAGCCTGGACGGGTCGCGGCGTTCTCGGGGGTGACGAGGGACATGTCTGCAGCGTGGATGCCTTGCACGCCGCGCGGTAGGCGGCGTCGCTTCTTCGGACGATGATCATCCTCTCCAGATGCCGCACGCTTCATGACCTCGTGTTCCTGTGCTATTCTTTGTTGACTATTAGACGGGGCACTAAGTTACCCGGAACAACTGTCGCGTACCTCTCGCGGAAATCCGGCCTCGCCTCTCCGATTCTCAACTTCGTGCCCTTCCATGTCACCCCGCTGAGTAGGTTGAAGCCTGAACAGTAATTCAAGTTCGTGACGGGAGCAATCATAGGATATAGTTGTTCCTGAGACTCACATCGACTGAGATTCTTCTTTGTCGTCTCGAGCGTAACATAACCAAACTTGCGAGGCTGGCCCACAGCGTCCATCAGACCAAAGCCATCCATGGCCTTCACGGTTCCAAAACTGCCAAAGCGTTTGGCTAGATCATCTGGGGTAATAGCGGGAGTGAGGCCGGAGACATGCAACCGTTTGGTGATGGGTTCCTCCATTGCGGCCGGCACGCGCTTCGCGAATCTTCCGTAGAAGGATAGAGAGAATTTAAAGCACAGTAAAGTTGGATGGCTGCTAACGGTGAGGCGGTGCGACAGATGTACAATGCAGATGTTGGGAGAAGGAGTACGAGGTGACGGGCCGAGGACGTCTGAGAGCGGTGGCAATCTTTTGAACAGATGCTGATCGGAGCGTACCATCTTAGATTCGCGATCTGCCTCGTTACGAACTCCGAGCAGATCGAGCTGTCGCGAAGCATTTACCTACAGGATCTAACGTTAATGAGCCAACTGCTCGTACAGTTCATGAGTCACGCCCCTAGTATCACCGCCTTTGCCCCTACCCTGCTGCCCGTACGATTCTCGGTATGTCAAACGCGAGATCTTCGGTATCTTGAATGTTCACAAGTCGAAACTAATAGGCTTGCCTGGACCTGTCCTCATAGGTTTGCTGTCGTTCTTAGCATCGTCTTTCCTCATGCTTCTTCTGCTGACGAACGCAGGGGCCCAAATGCTACTCGACAGATCCATGTCCGAGTAAACAATTTGACTGACAGTGATCAGGCTCTTGCTGTGACTAGGGGTCCGGGCTCAGTCGGTAAAAATATCATCCGAACTCCTCTGTACGGGCTGTCTACTCAGGTAGCTCAAAGCCACTATATAAACTCGTGGTCGCGGCCTGCAGTGGCCTCGTCTTGCACCCTCAGTTGAATTCACCATGTCACTCATAGGGTCATTCCTCAATGGCTCCATTGGATGTATCTTCATAGGAGAGTTCCTTTCACTAAGGTTTGTCATCTGTCATGGCATATGCTCTTCTACTCATGCTTTCTTCAGTCTGTATGGCTGTACTTGTGCCCAGACACTGTATTATTACCATCACTATTCCAATGATGGAAGGATTACATGAGTCATAGTGAGTAACCAACTATTGAAGGTCAACTATTGACCATCCCTCATGCACTCTGGATAGGTATTCATCATATGGTATGGTGATTCCCACTGCTAGGTTTGAGTATGTACCAACAACTTTGAGACCAGGCTGCTAGATACAGCAAAATCAATTGCAGAGATTCAGGTATGTAGCATCTGCCTGATATTGATTGAAGACAAATTACTGACAGTGCTCACTCTAGCAAATGTGGTTCTACCTGGTTGCACGCCATGGGGAGATATTTGCCATCATCACACTAGACCTGTGAGTAGTCTTTGTTGTTGGCAACATCAATGTTGAGGATTTGATGAACTTTATAGTGCTTTTGGGGTATGAGTCTCCAGATCATCCATGATACCATATTAACATTCCAAACATCCATAGTTTGAACAAATGAGTGAAGTATGTGGTTGTATTGGTGATGTTGTTGACTCACTTGCTGATTCATCTTCCAGGACATATTGAAGCTCATTGTTCAAAGGTAATCACTATTCTGCAAAGGGATTACTGCTACTGAAGCTTATGCTCTTCAGTTACTTTTTATGGAGAGCATGGCAATGTAAGAAAACAATATACCAGCTGCTGAGGTTGTAGGGAAGCTAAATATCTCAGTGATCCCAAATAGGAAGCATGCCAGGATCTTCTTTGGGTTGTGTGTGAGTAGGGGCCCTTCTTATCATTCCTGCCCCATATGCTAAGCCTCAAACAGTCATTGGTTTTGACCTCTCTGGCTGGTTAGTCATCAGCTCATGAACTCTGGACCTTTGGAACTATTGAATGTAATAATATTTCTTTACAGCAACTGCCATCTGTGAGTGCCCACATCTCAGGCAGATCTGTCATAGAGAATAACCCACATCTCAGGGGCTGAATATGCACTGTGAGTGTTCTACCATTTCCTCTGGCAGGTTATGATGCAGGAAGGCTAAATCCAAGATAGCTTCACTGAGCATTCAATACTACAGATAGTCAGACATGAGCATGTAGGCAATTTATATACTCTTCATGTTGCCATTCCTGAGGCTATCACAGTCAGCAGTCATTGCTGCAACCACTGCAAGCATTCTGGCAGATGTAGTAACTACAGCAGCACTGTGCTGTACCCTGCATCTTCAGCGCACCCAATACCAGAGGTGAGTGCCCTTCACATAGCAGATCAACAAGATGTCCACAGTTATGGGTTTATAGGACCAACAATATTATTGCCAGAATTGTTACCTATCTCATGGCACATGGATTTGTAATGTGGTAAGCTTCTATCAGTGCTCTCTGTGGCTGTCATTGACCTATTGGAGATAAGCATCATACAAATAATCACAGCATCCATAGTCAGGATTTCAGGGACATTGTAGTACTCACTTCACTGATTGGCATTGTGCAGAACCTCAGTATTGATGTGACACACAACACATACATCTCAGATATATTCAGGGCAATACTAGGGACAGGTGATTCCCAGGACTGCCACATATCCTGTCAAATAATGTGATATACTCAAAACCACTACAGTCTATGCCAACTCATTCCTGGTGATGTTGAACATGAGAACACACATTGCGGAGCAGAGTTCACGAACATCCGACAATGATCTCGAACTGCCATGCCAGTCAGGTTTGTACCATCCACCTACACATATCTTGGATACTCGGGTACTGATTATTGTGCCCCAGGAAGCACTGGTGAATCCGGGGCTACTTGCTGAATCCATGATGAAAGGTGTATCACAGAAGGTCATCTACGTGCTCCACGATGGGAACGAGAACCAGCCGTAGGATATACGATGCAGTGTACATGTCATGTGACGATATATGATGCCAGTCTCGGTCGTTTTGCCGCTGTTCAGTTGCTTCACTTGCTTCCTCAGTGCAACAGACGACCCTAGCTTGTTGTCAGACGTTCACTCCTGAGCTCACCATCGCGGCAGCTATGGGCAAGAGAAACGCGAATCTCTCTGGCTTGGCGCGTTTCGTCACGGAAGCCTTCGGCTCAGCCTCAACGACACCTCCGCCTGTGCACGCCAGTACCGCAGACGCGTCTCTCAGCGACGCTGCAGTAGAACCGTCCACCTCTAGAGAACTCAGGCGGCGCGCTTCACAGGTTACGAACGCCGCCAACGACGATATCGCGAGACCAAAGAAAAAGCGTAAGACCGGTGGTCTGTTAGGAGAGGGCAAGGAACAGTACGACGCGACGGGGCTGGTCCCGTTCTACCAAGAACCCTCGCAGGTGCCCGCCCACCTCCAAAAATGTGCGTGTATGACATCTCAGCGTGACCAGTCATGCGGGACTCATCATCTCCACGCCATACACACACAGACTTCGCTCAGCGCGAACGCTACTTCTCGCGCTACTCCGCCGGGTGCCTGCTGGACGAGGAGGGCTGGTACAGCGTCACGCCTGAGCGGATCGCGGACCAGATTGCGGAGCGGTGCCGCTGCGATGTCGTGCTCGACGCTTTCTGCGGCGTCGGCGGGAACGCGATCGCTTTCGCCAAGACGTGCGAACGAGGTGCGTTTTCCCCACCATTTGCATGTCGCCTTGGGAGTCCTTACCCTCGTGTCTGCAGTTGCGCTGAATTGAAGCTGACGGGTACGTTTGTTTCGTTTTTGTAGTGATTGCGCTCGACATATCGCCGGTGCGCCTCGCACTCGCGCGGCACAACGCGGTGATCTATGGGGTGGAGGACCGCATCGAGTTCGTGCTCGCGGACTTTTTCTCCTTCGCGCGCTCCCTCCAGTCTCTACGGGAATCGGGGTCGGCAAGCTCTCGCAAGATTGACGTGGTCTTTCTCAGTCCGCCATGGGGCGGCCCTTCCTACCTCACCGACCGGCCACAGCAAAGTCAGGATACCGCCACTAGAGAGAGCGAGCAGACACCGCCCGAGTTCAGTCTGTCTGCGATCAAACCTGTACATGGTAGGGAGCTCTTCAAGATTGCGCGCGGCGTCACGCGCAACGTAGCCTACTTTCTCCCGCGGAACGTCAAGCTCGAAGAGGTGTCTGCGTTGGTCGCAGATCCCGGTGGTGAGGATGCTGATTTCGTTCCCGCTCAGCGACGGCAGAGCGAGGCGAAGGAGAAGGTAGAGATAGAGATGGTGGAAGTAGAGGAGGAGTGGATGGGGAGTAAGCTGAAAGCGCTTACATGTTACTTCGGCGGGCTTGTGTCAGGGCAGGAGCACCTATACGACGATTGACAATATAACCGTAGAATTAACGTGCATTGAAACCATCACGACTATCAAGTGAAGAACCTGCGAGGACGTACACACCAAGATCTGCATATAGGAAATATACAACATCTCTAATATTATGCTCAGGTCGTGCGACTGGTCTTGCTGGAAGGGGCATGGAGCAGCTGCTCTGCAGCGACTCCGCAGCATGGCGAACATCACCGGCTTCGTATCACTCGTCCTCCTCTTCGTCATCATCGTCATCATCCGCTTGTGCAAGCCGACTAAGGAGAGAACCATCCAGAGCACCTGGAGTCAAGTGTGAGCAGCTAAGCGAGCACCATTTAAACCAGAACACTCACGCCCCGCGGCCACACTGTGCCTCCCCCGATACGCTGCGAGTGGCGAGGCTGGGGACCCCGGAACGGAGCCTATAGACGACGCAAATGACGAGTCGTACAGGGGCGTTGCGGAGGCGGGAATACTGTAGTTGATTATTCGTGAAGGCGTTGACGCAGGAGAGGGGGCGTAGGTGAAGGACTTTTGACGCTGTGGACTCGACTGGGGAACAGCGAGTCAAAAGGACGCAAGTTGAGCATGAGAATAGACGACGCACGGTAGGTGTAATGTTACTCAGGTGCCACTGGCGCGGAGAGGCCGTATTGACCTTGGCTGGAGATGGCGGTGGTGCCGGGGCTGGTGGTTGTGCCCGTGGATACTTCAGGGCGTACGACGCCTGGAGTATGTTGACAGACAGTAGTGCTAGTGCAACAACCTCTGCCGTGCATCCATGTCACTTAGTTGGTCTTTCAATATCAACCGACGCATACCGAGTGCACAAAAGCCGTAGTACAACGTGTTCACTGGCGCGTGGCCGCGGATAATAGTGATGGCGGTCCATGGTGTTGGAAGGGGGAGAAGATTTGTCACAATGGTGATGGTCAAGAGCCCTAGACAGTTGGTGCGAAGTCTGGCGATGGCTTCGCTGCGTGAGGGTTTCAGCCAGTCGAGGATGTTTGTGGCTGCGAGCTGAGAGGGCAAAGATGCTCTTGTAGTTTGTGGCATCGTTCCAGTTCCTCGGTGCTATCAAGGCTCAATATAGGCAGAACGGAGGAGCAAGTAGCGTAGTCAGCGAGTTGCGACTCGTGGTTCAGGAAGGCGAAAGCGAAGGCAAACACAAAATGAACTGCCAGGTCGCGTCTCCAGCGACGCGTGTCACGTGGGCGCTGGTGACTGTAGCCACTCCCGGGCCCTTCGCAAGTAGTAAGTACTACTACATACAGGCTGCTTTATTGACGTTGGGGAATTGATACAGGAAGAAAACATCCAAGTATGACCTATAGCACTCATGTTGCATTGACGCAGCCATTCACTATAGCACTAAGCTGCTTAGCATCGACCAACGTCCGGTCCGCGCGGTCCGTGGATTCAGGTGCTCGATCGTAATTCGCCACGCACATTGCGCGCGTTCAGTCTTGACTTCAAGTGTCGATTACTCGGCTCACTTCGACAGTGCGTGCAGCGCACCCACGACGCTATGGCAGCAAGTCTATCAGTTGGTCCTGCCTTTGTCCCCATTCAATAGGCCGATACCAGCTGGGGCGAGACTAACTTAAGGCGGGCCAGTCTGAGCGTAAGTCCCAAACTTAGTTTTATAGCGAATCTCAGGGCAACTGGCTGAAGCCGCGATAGTACTAGCGTCGCGCGGGATACTCAGCAACCACACACACCAGGCTGGTGCCATTGCCAACGACGCGAAGTGTACTATGGACCAACCCTCAGCCCCGATCGCCCGCATCTCGGACGATCTCCTGCATCGTATCTTCTTGCTCGTAGTGACCGAAGCGTGGAATGATCGCGGGACATCCGCCACCCGCCCCTGGAACAACATGAAATGCCTTGCCGTATCCCATGTTGGCAGGTACTGGAGGCGATTTGCACTGGAATCACCACAACTGTGGTCCTATCTCTCCATCACACGAAGCACAAACACTGATCAGATCGAGGAATACCTACAACGCTCGCAGGGCTTGCCTATGCATGTCAAATACACTGGGACTGCCGGCAGTGCTCAAGTGGGCCTCATGGAGTGGGGGCGCAACGCGCTCGTGCCCGCTCATAACGTCGACCGTATCTGCGAGTTCCACGCCACAGAGCTCCGGAGCGATGACATTCGCACCCTTCTATCAGTCTTCAACCAGCCTGCACCACTTCTCCGTCGCCTCCGTCTACATGCCCCGGCCCAGCTTATAGGACCAAGTATGTTTGCACGCGAGATGCCGGCTCTCCGTGAGATCGAGCTCTCTGGCGTACTTCTTGCATGGGAGCCATACCGCAATATGGAGGTGATGGTTCTTACAGACCAGTTCACTCCTTCGCTGGGAAAGCTTTTGGCCACTCTGGGAGATTGTCCGCGGCTGCGTATCCTGAGCCTCGGGATGCTTGGGTCGCTGAAGAGCCCGACTAACGCCAACAATACGGACCCGCTCCCGAAGGCTGTCGAGCTGCCCTTCCTCCAGGAATTCAAGCTGAGATCCATGATGGCTACGGACATTGCCAACATCCTTAGTTATGTCAGCTTCCCGAGTTTCACTGCCCTCGACCTGACGTTCACCCACTACAACTTCCCGCTCGACCTCGGGAAGGAGTGTTCTTCGCTGCGGTCCATCGCCGCGGACAAGGAGAGTATAATCTTGGAGCTCACGAACGTCCTAGAGTGGTCGACACAGGTCGTGCTGCGCTCTCCGGACGACAAGTTTCGCATCTTGTGGGAGCGCTTCATTACGGTCGGTCTCCCGGAGATCGTTGACACCGCCGGCCTGTCCACGCTTTCCTTTCCCAACCTACGCCACCTGACGGTCGTCGCGACTTCGTTCAGACTGCTTCCCCCGCAGTGGAGGCAGATCCTCGCCCGCGTGTCCACCATCTCGAGTCTGGAGCTGGACATCCGCGACTCGATGGTGCCGAGGCTGTTCGACGCACTCTCTCCTCAGGTGGCCGTGACAGTTGACGAAGATGGCGGGGAAGTCGACGGTTCCATCGGTGCCGCACCGCAGCTGATGTGCCCTGAGTTGGCGCATCTCAAGCTCACCCATGTTGACGAGCAGATGCCCATTTGGTATGGGCTTGCCGAGTGCATTGAGAAACGTGCCGCCGACGGCCACGTTCTGAGGACTATCGACATCACCTCGCGGTCCGGACAGCCGTTCCCTGAGGAGATCGAGAGCAGGCTGAAGCAATGTGTCGGTGCCATTTCTGTGCACTACGAAGAACCTGCTACGGACAGCAGATCCTTCCAAGTGGAGCTACTCCATGATCTTCGTGCTGCCCTTCACTGTCCAGGTGGCTGAGCGGAATCTATTGGCGAGCTCCAAGTTGACTTCGTCACGAATTGGTGGCATTGCACCGAGTCTGCCTAAGTATACTGAAGATTCTTGGGGTGGGAGGAATTAAATAGTCGACTGGCAGCGTTCAGCCTGCAGAGAGCTTATGCTATACCGGCAAACGTGGAACTATGTACATGACGATTACAGAGGTTGGTATCATGGAAGCACTAGCATAGATAAGAACAGCATAACGACGTCGATAGCAAGAGCAACATGTCGGCCAAATAGCAATACCTTAGAGTCCCCGATAGGATAGGAAAATAAGTGGTAAAATCAAAGTATTGAGGTGCGTTTGTCAGCGTCGATCCCAACCAGGACTGCGTGGCAGGCGATCAGCAACACTGTTAGCCAACAACATCAGCAGACAGCAGGCTTACCGATGCTCATCCCAGTCCTTTTCATAGTGTACTGTTCAAAGCATTCTCTGTGAGTACATGCGCTCGACAAACGACAATCTGGGGGCTCACCTCGAAGTCATCGCCCTCAAAGAGCAGCATATCGCCGTGCACCAGTGTAACAAACAAAGGGTCCTTCCCAGCTTCGTTCCCTTGCGTTGTACGGCCGCCGAGGATGTGATTGGTTCGGCTGCTCGAGTAGGGCTTCGGCGGATCCGTCTCGGTCACCGCCGCCAGATCCATGTCCATGGAGGACGTATCATCCTCTTCTTTCACCCCCATCTCCTCGACACTGTCGCCATTGAGCTGCCCTCCAGTGGCCGCGCTGTTCTGTGTGCCGTCCAGAGAATGCGGCTCACCCACATCAACTTTGACTTGCCCGGCGACGTTCTTTGACCTCTTCTCGCTCGACGTCTTCTTCAACGAGATGGATAGCTCTACGTCTGCACCCATGCAATATAAGGCAATTCGCATGCCCCTCGCAGGTAAAATGCAGCTCTGACATTGATTCCTCACTACATTGTTCGAGAAAACTGCCCACCATCGACGCACCTTCCGCGATCCTGTGTCCTGCCACGCCCAAATTGCCATTTTGCTGAGGGTAAACGATGGCCAGTCTCCGGCGCTGCGGCATCGCTCCTGGAATACATCTCGCGCATCAGAGACGGAGGGCGGTGCTTTGGCCCATGACATGCAAGGGTTGTCCTCGTACATAATACCGTCGGCGAATACGGCAATATAGTGCGGCCCTGACGAAGCAGCGTATCAGCAAACGCGAAGCGTCATTATACGTAACTGGTATGCACCGCACCTATCGCTAGCCAGCCGTTCGCTTTACGTTGCACCAGCTCCGTGTCGCGCTGCAAGTTCCGGAATAGCTGCGACGACCGCCGCTGCACGTCCGGCCGGTTGCACGTGTATATGTGTTTGACGACTGCTCTACTGTCTAGCACATACATCTGAGCGCACGAACCGTCGGGCAGCCGCCGCGAGGTCGGCACGACGGCGCCGCTGATCTTGTCCCATGGCCAACTACTCTGCGCCAGCAGATGCGGGTTCCGCACACAATCAACTCGTATAGGAGGGAGACCGTTCTCTCTCTGCGCAACACATTGAGCATACATCAATTAGGCAGTATATCAAGCAGGGGTCGGAGCACTGACTTCGCAGTCGCTACACCGCTGGAAGCGCAGGTTCCGCTGCACGTTCAGTTTCCCACAGTTTTGGCATTGCCAACCCTCGATGGACGTCGCTTCCGACACACCTATCGCACGGTCTCTGTCCGAGTAGGCAGACACGGCGAGTATGTGCAGTGGAAGAAACGTGTATGGGTGGTGCATAGCCATCTCCACGTCGGCATCGCCATTTGGTTGCTCAACCCACCAAGGGGTCGATAGCGGCTCGTCTGTTGGGTCTTGACTGTCTCCGCCTGGCATCCATTCTAGACGCATGCGACACTGCACACCGTCAGTGTCCCTCTGTGAGTAATCCATCCGTGAGATATTGAAGTATCCGAGGAAGACACAGCCGTATTTGGGAGGGAGATCGAAAGTCCAGAGCGCAGAATCTCTGCAGAGAACCACGGCTATGGGCAGGCCGATCTGGTGTTGCTCTTGCAACGCAGACAACTCTGGTGGTATAGCATGGGGGTTCGACGCCCGCAGCTGGTCCAGTGATAATCCTGGGAGCGGGGTCAGTCCGGGGTTTGACGTGGAGTAGTTCGGTGACCCGCTGCCTCTGTAGTAGTTGTATGTGGGATAGTTGCCTGGGTGATACGATGGCCCCGTGGTTTGGGAGAACCTCGAGGTGTGAAGGAGCAGCATATTGGGCTTGAGCTCTCCCGACCTTTCGACCTCATCCCCGCCCTCGGGTTCATCCCGTACACTGCTTGTCCTGAACCGCGTGTCCGCAGGTGAGGGCTTGAGGTAATCAGACTGCCAACTGTACACGGAGGTCATACCCGTTGTGTATGATGATCCTACACGAGCGGATAAGTCGGCACGATGATCCAAGACAAGGCTGTATGCTGCTCACCAGAAACGTCCTTTGCTTCGTCATAGCTCATCCCAGAGCTGATGCTGGATGCACGACTCCGTGGCGCGATGACAGGACTGGGGCCGACATTCTCCATGGTAATGTCAAGTCCCTCTTCTGACGCCTTCAACCGGCTGTTAGGACAAGAGCTGGATTCGGATGTAACGGGAAGAGATTCTGCGAGAGCAGTAGCCTCGCACAGCAAAGACAGTGGCGCTGAATGCGGAGACACTGATGACACTGTGCGGTCGACAGAATTAAGACTAGGTGACAGTGGCGGTCGAAGGGCATGCACGGGTCCCGAGTGGTCAGACAGACTCGTGGACGGACGATCGGATACCGCAGAATATGTTTCAAGGCTTGCAGAAGGGTGAAGAGCGAGATGTTGTGGCACAGGAGAGTCCGGTCCGGAAATAGCTACTGATGGTATTGCAGTGTGCATTTCCTGGAACGACTCTCGTTGATGAGAAGTCGAAGCACTGTTGGTGTCGGCTACAGAGCGTTGCGCAGAAGGGACCCCGTGCTGGGAATGCTTCCTGGCCCTGTGGATGAGGGTCAGATCTTGGAGCTCAGGGCGACTTTTTAGCCTCACGAAAGCGATGAAACCTACATAGTGATATTTATTGCCCGCTGGCCGTCCCAACCATCTCCAGGCCATGCAGGCCCTTGGATGAACATGACGGGCGCTTCTACGTTGCCCCATACCACTCCATTGACCTCGTTCTTGAACGCTGGAATGATGTCCAGCAACTCTTCCTTACTCTTCAGAAAGGACCTTGTCAACGTGTGATACATAAGAGTGACGCGTCTCACTCACGCTGGTCCATATTCGAGGCGGTGCATATGGCTTCAGGAATGCCGTACTGGACGCGCGCACGGCAGCAGCAGGAGGGGGAACAACGATCCAGGTGGGATTCTTCTCGTCTATTCGAAGCGTCCGGGTACGTTAATGATACCAGGAGATGTTATTTTCCAAGGCCGAGATAGTCTCACCTTCGTGGGTTGTGGAGGGAATCCGAGCACTTGCACGCCTTCTGCGACCACCTGAGGGTCTTCTGCCAGTGGAGGGACCCGCCTCTACCTTGCTCTTCTTTGCACGCGACGGACCGGCAGATGGTACCTGAGAGTCGGTTGTCTTCGCTTTGCGCTTCCTGGTGGCCCTTGGAGCACGTGTAGAAGGGCCGGGACTGTCAGTGCGTTCGTGCGGCGCCGTCTTCGCTCGCCTGGGCATCTCTTCCTCCGAGTGAGTGGGCGAGGGTGAACGGGAGTCTGGAGGTGGAAAGGAGTCGCGAGATGAAGCTGTAGATCGCTGCCTCAGGGTGCGTAGTCGTGGGTGAGCGGTCCTAGGTTCTGGGGTATCCTCGGTATGAGCGCGACTGGATGAAGCTGTCTTCGAGCGACTGTGTTGCGGCGGTGGCGCAGATACAGCGCCCTTCGCGCGACTCGGTCGAGTACCTTTCGGACCCGAGAGGGGGACGTGCCGTGGATCAGAGGTGACGCAGTCGTGGTGCCCCGCCTGGCACATCTGGCACGTCGGGCGCGCACGCGAGCACGCCTTCCTCAGCCGGTCGCAGTGGTCGCACTTCTTCGCGACCACGTACTGCCCAGAGTGCGTCAAGCCGTCCGCAGTCTCCTCCGGTCCAGCAGGGATGAAGAAGATGTACTCGGGGGCGATGCGCTCGTCGTAGTCCTGTGGCAGATAGGTGGGCCGGCAGACGGTCGGGCCCCACGCTCGAGCATAATCTGGTATAGGCTGGTCTGCGAAGGGATTGAGAATGTCGCTAGGGATGATGGCGCAGATGCCTTTGGCCATGAGGGCAGTCCAGCCAGCGAGACCCTTGACACGCGCGACGCGTCTAGTACAGCCCGAGGTGGCGCGCGAGCGATGTGCCAGACGGCGATGTTGTCTTCCTGCTCCGTATGCTGTGAGATGTTGGGAGTGGTCTATGGCGCGACGGGCATAGAGCGGAGGGAACGGGAGACAAAGGGAGTTGAGAGGTGAGCGATGGTCTGAGAAACGGAGGGCATGGCGGGCAACAAGCGTCTCTTCTCCGACGTGCATCAACATCGCTCAGGCGCCCATACTTGTTCTTGTCTTTCATCCTCGGGCGTCGTGGCCACCTGGAACGCAGCAACTCATACTCTTTTGTCAACATACATATACGTCTTTTTGTCGAGACCAGTCATTCCAACCAGGCCCGTGACAATGGCAGTTGCGGTAAGGAGATGTTTACGTGTCGTCAATACCATTAGCCATGTGCGGGGGAGCTTCCGAGGCACCTCGGCTGTTGTGGACGAGCGGACGAGCGGTGCGTCCTTGCAGCATTCGCACCTTCGCGCAAAGCATGGTCCGCGGCGACTCGCTGAACCAACTGGTGCGATGCCCCCAAAAGTTTCCACTGCGGGTGTGTGGCCGAGGGCTCCTGCGTTATGAACTATACTCTCGTGGACAGCTGAAAAGCCCTGCGTCTTGGCCGAATGCGCTCGTACGCGCACGTTCGTCTTCTCTTCCTCGGAAAGCACGCTACTGATTCTGGGGACTTCTCAAGGAACGCTCACCGTGTCCCTCACTTCGGTAGGCCTCCAAGGGATATGTCGCACGATTTGAGTCACGACCGCACCTTTGGTCTCTTATTCGGCTTCCCCGCATGATCTGATGTCAAGGTTCCCCTTCGCCGCGACATGCAAAATGATGCGAATCATACGAGGTGAAAGCAACTTCGGAAGAGCCCACGGGGTCTCACGCATGCGTATTGGAAGGGCAACGCGGTAGAAGGGTGTGCAACGCCTTCAAACGGCCTAGTATGATGTCCCTCATGCTGTTTACAGTCGTGCGCTTTGGCCTGTTCCACCATGTGTATCTGACTACAACTTGTGCTCACTGGCGCCAATGCATGTGGGTGGTGCGAAGGGGATTTGAGGCTGAACACGGTCAGACTCGACTTACACGCGACTCTCGACGATAGTACGGTCTACGCAGCGGGCTGTAGGCCTGTGCATGTTGTCTGGACGATGTATGGGGATGTACGCGTTTAATGCATCCCAGACGTCTTGCTTACGGCAGACGTTTCCTTGACATGTTGGTCCGCCTTCCCCGGACGTTACACGGATCACTCTCTCTTCTCCCAACATGAGCACATCCTCTCCCCCAGCTGAGCCCGCTAATGCCGCGAACGTTGACCGAGAATGGGGCAGAGGTACGACTCGACTGACTACTGGGAGGCTGCTAACTGAGGCTGAGCGACGCAGTGCTGTTGTGCGGTGGGACGGACTGGTGAGTTGACGGGGTCACGACGCCGGCGCGGCCATCCTCGACGCGTCGCGTCGCGTTCAGCCACAGCACTCTCCCTCCAACGCTCACCATGTTCTTCTCTCTGCAGGCCACGTCTTGGTCGCAAGGATCGCAGTGGAGGCAAGAAATTACCCGAAGACGGGAATGCGTGCGTCCACTTTCAACCACTTGCCGAGTCGGTGCTAGACTCGATCTCATACCACCCCACAGCGGCCCGGACCTCCTCGAGCCCCACATCCTGCGCTCGCTGAGCAATGTCAAGATCACCGCAATATATGCGTCTTGCACCGGGTGTCAAGTGGTGGCGATTGACGTGGACGGCGCTGCGTGGCTATTCGGGCGCAACGACAAGGGCGCACTGGGCGTCCCCGGCGTCGACGCGATTTCCGAGAACGCACCAGTGCGCCTCACCGCACAGGAGCTCGGTGCGCCCAAGGGAACACGTTTTGTGCATGCCGCCTGTGGGAGAAGTCATACCCTGCTTGTGGGAAGCGGTGGACAGGTGTGGTCGGCTGGGGCGAATCCATTGGGACAGGTGCGTTGTGATGATCTGCTGGGAGCTAGCGAGTAGTGAACACTCTGTGTCACCCTAGTGTGGCCACCCGCCATGTCCGGAGATTCCGACTTTCAAGTTAGTGCAAGGGCCGAAGAACGGTGGTGCGAAAGAGCATGTGGTGAAGGCGGCTGCGGGGATAACGTTCTCAATTGTCCTAACTGCGAGCGGGAAAGGTCAGTCGACGATGCCGTTTGGGAAGATTGCACTTGCACTAATCTGTACTATCCTTGAAGTGTACGCCTTTGGTAGTGGTGAGCATGGCCAACTTGGGAACGGACGAACCGGGGAACACATCGTGTCTGCGGGGAAGACGGCCTTTGACGTCGAGTATGAGCCCAGTGAGCTACAAAGGTCCTGGGTCACGGGTCTGGGCATTGACGGCGTGACAGTCCCTGTGAGGGGTTTAGACGGCAAGAAAATTACGCATATAGCTTGCGGACAGCAACACAGCATAGCCATGGACTCCGACGGGTACGTTGAGCTCCGGATATCCTCAACGCTGATGCTTAGCCTGCTCCAGTGTCGTCTATGTATGGGGTTACAACGGGTATTGCCGTCTCGGGTTGGGAAACCAACAAGACGTTCTCATCCCCAAGCCTGTGCCACAGGTATGTCCTCAGCCAGACTCCCGTGTGAAGGCTGTGGGGTCTCATCTCACTCTCGCTCAGTTCGCCGGCCCCAACGAGATGACGATGGGATCCGACATAGCTGCAGGACCGTCCAACTCAGTCGTTATCGACAAACAGGGGATGTATTGGATGGCTGGCAAGGTCATTCGCCTACCTTTGAGCGCGTCGCCCTTGCTGACGCGACGCAGTGGAAAAACACTGGCGATGGTTCGTCTGGCCAGCCCTACTCTAGTTTCCGTTACATGCAAGACATTATGTATGTCTTCCGATCACTTAGACTTCGCACACCTACTGACATATGGGGTTGTTAGGGGTTGCAAAGTGCTGCACGCTGCATGTGGAGGCGTAACACATTGGGCGCTGGCGCCGTCGGATGACGACGACGGGGGCGTTATGACCATCGCATTTGGTCAGGGTGCTTCCAATGGTCAGTCTCAGCTACCTGTCCCCCATACGATCACTGATGACTTATCTGTATTCCAAGGTGAGCTTGGCTTGGGCCCGAACGAGAGTAAAAGCGCCACGAAACCAACGCGAAACCAACCGCTCACCGGCATTGACGTTTTCCAGTAAGCATATATCCATCCACTTTCCTCTCGAATCGACTGCATCCCCGACATAGAATCGCCGGAGGCCAAAATACAACATTCTTCTTGGCAAAACCGAATGAAAAGCTCTCTGACCTCCCAAGACACCCGGTGGACCTCGAGTCACCCGACCAGTGTCTCGTCTGCAACACTGACAACGATGACACGCCCATGCTCGCCTGCGACAAGGTAGGTCCTATAACGCGCTCTTTCCCTACCGCAGTTGAATGCAATCTAGTGCGACCACCCATATCACATCAAATGCCTCCATCCTCCCCTGGACGCCGTGCCCGATGGAGAGTGGTTCTGCCCCGAGTGCGAGGAGACACCAGGCGCACCCATCGGCCCTGACGCGGCGCTCCCTGCTGTCAAGGGCAGGGCGACGCGGAAAGTCGAGGAGGAGGAAGAGGAGGAAGAGGAACCCGCGCATGCGGGTCAGAAACGCAAGGCGTCCACAGTTGCGAAGTCAAAGTCTGCCGGTGAGTTCGCCAGGCGGTGCCAAACATGGCTGAATCGACTGTGTTTGCCATAGGGAGCAAGAGGAAGAAGTAAATGATGCGGTGGTAGGTAGGCGCGGTCTTGTTGGACACTGGTGTTTTGGGCATACTCTTCTTGTTTTGTATCGCATGGACAATAGCAAAAGGCTGTAGTGAACGGCAGGCCGGCAACCTCAGCGATCTCCGAAAGCACCTGTATCAGTGGGAGTGCGTACACAAGTAGGATCATGAGGCGTTCTCAGTTGTGTTGGGCGCGCATACGCAGCAACAAGAAATATATCACATTGGGAGAGAATGAACATCGAATCATATGCAATTTCAATGGGGATTTACGAGTATCAACGCTGGCTGTCGTCCCGAGACAGGCAAACGGGCACAAATGGCAAGCCTGAGGCGAGCTAGACGATCTAGGATTAGCCAGCGTAAAGGGTTACGGCGATATGTCGTTCCGTTCCTGAGCATCCTCCGCTTTGGGCACTTGGTCGCCTGACGCTTGTCAGAGGGCCCGACGGGCCCAAAGTCACTCCAGACTTAGCCTGGGACGGTGGTTCGTGCTCTCAAGCTGTGGGAGACCCGATATTGGCTCAGCATGGGCAACACGACCAGCAGAAAGGGCGGCGTACGGTATCACTCACGACTCCGTGAGTTTCTTGCGGATGTCACGTTCCTCTCGCAATGCCTCTGTCACTTTCTGCAATTGCGCTGCAATGGTGGAGTCGCCTCCGTGGGATGCAAGTCTCCGTCTGTCATCGTACCCTGCAAGGAAGTTCTGTAGACGTGCCCGTGCAGAGGATGAGGAGATTCCGTCTGCCCGCACAACCTGCAGGCGCAAAGGTGGTGTGATAGCGGCGTCCATTGAGTCTCAGGCGGGATCAAGGCAGGCCGGCGTGAAGTCTAAAAAGCGCGGCAGCCATTGGTCAGTGTGCATGATGCGATACGCCAGCGGCCCGCGCGAACCTCTCCTTGTCCAAGATTGTCAATCGCGCTGTTAGCGTTATGGCAGAGGTGCTGACGATTGTGCGGAGGAAGCGAGGAGGAAAGGCAAGGTACACCGCCGCGAATTGCAGCACTCGGCCGGCCAATCGCCCCTGTCACGCACACCGCGGTCTGAGGAGCCGCTGGCCCGCTCCGTTTCGCATATACTAACATCGTACCACCCTCTCACCCGATCCTTACCCCGCACTCCTTGCCCTCCCCTGCCCCCACCCTCTCCAACCTGGCTCCCTGAATCCCCTCTCAACGGTCTCGCAAAAATGGGTGCTCTCTCGATGCTGGTCTTGCTCCTCACGCATCCGATGGAGTTTCGGACGCTGTTGCAGTACAAGCTATGGCACGAAGCGAACAGGGACATCTCCAATCCCAGCGAGTGGAAGCACTCGGGCTGGGATCGTCAATCCATGCGCCGATGTTGGGAGTTTTTGGACCTGACAAGTAGGAGTTTTGCGGGAGTCATCAAGGAGCTGGAGGGTGACTTGGCCAGGATTGTGAGTGTCCACATAATTGGGTCCGAAAACTTCTCTGTGGAGGGTCTGCGCATTGCTGTTGTCACGTAGTGCATTGTCGGCATGATACTAGAGGCTCTTCCGTACGCGTAGTGTTTCATCGTGGACAACTCGTTACCGCGCTACGTGACGCGCCCGACACGCGTCCTGCTTCCGCTCAAATGGCCTCTATTCGATATACTAACTATACACGCTTCTAGATCACACTCTTCTACCTCGTCCTACGCGGTCTAGACACGATCGAAGATGACATGACACTCCCGGACGAGAAAAAGCAGCCACTTCTCCGTCGGTTCCACGAACTGACCGTGACACCTGGGTGGACATTCGACGAGAATGGGCCCAATGAGAAGGACCGCCAGCTCCTGGTTGAGTACACCGTTGTCAGCGAGGAGTTGCTCTCCATCGACGCGAAGTACGTGACCTGCTCCTTCTTTTGACGCCCTCTGACAGCGCCTCGCTAGGTATCGCGACGTCATTTTGGATATTTGCCAGAAGATGGAGAATGGAATGGCAGACTACGCGCACCGTGCCGCGACGACGGGCGAGGTATATGTTGAGAAGATCGCCGAGTACGACCTCTACTGCCACTACGTTGCCGGGCTCGTCGGGGAGGGTCTGTCGCGTCTTTTCTCCGCGTCGGGCAAGGAGGCGCCCTGGCTCGGGGACCAGCTCGAGCTGTCCAATTCCATGGGTCTCATGTTGCAGAAGACGAACATCATCCGTGACTTCCGAGAGGACGTTGAGGAGCGGCGGTTCTTCTGGCCTCGCGAGATCTGGGGCAGGGAGATCTACGGGAAGGCCGTTGGGAAGCCGGCGTTTACGGAGATGGCGCAAATGTACCAGCCCGGAAACGAGCAGCAGGCCCTGTGGGTTCAGAGCGGCATGGTGGTCGACGCGCTTAGCCACGCCGTTGACTCTCTGGACTACCTCCGGCTGCTCAAGACGCAGACGGTGTTCAACTTCTGCGCAATCCCTCAAACGATGGCCATGGCGACGCTCTGCTTGTGCTTCATGAACTACGAGATGTTTCAGCGGAACATCAAGATTCGGAAGGCAGAAGCTGCATCGGTACGTCATCTGCACCCAGGGTGTTTGAGATGTGACTAACTGTATTGTAGCTCATCATGCGCTCAACGAACCCTCGTGACGTCGCGTACATCTTCCGGGATTACGCGCGCAAGATCCATAGCAAGGCTGTCCCCGAGGACCCCAGCTATCTGCAAATCTCCGTCGCCTGCGGCAAGGTACATCGCGCGTGTCTTTACTACTGCAGCGCTCTGGCTAACACGCCATTCTAGATCGAGCAGTGGTGCGAACAGCACTACCCATCTTTCGTCAGCGTCTCGTCATCAGGTGGCCAACGGCAACAGGTCTTCGACCCGTACGATGCGCGCACACAGATCGCAGAGGCGGCGGCGAAGCGGGACCAGGAACGTGCATGGCAAAAACGCCTCGCCGCCACACAGGCGAACGGCAAGGCGAATGGTGCCCAGGTGAAGCCTCTCGGCGATGGCAGGGAGGAGTTCAAAGACATCATCATCTACGTCATCGGTGCTTTCCTGGTAGTCATGGCTGTTGGTCTCGGTGCGATTTGGCTCTTCTTGCATTACTACGACAGGTTCTTTTGAGCCTGATCAGCGGGCGGTCGCATCTATGCATGTATCATACATACCATGAGAGACATTATACTGGGATCGTCATCAGAGTTGTCGTTGCGTAATCATACCCATTGTATCGCTGATGTGCACTTGAGTTGGTAGAAGGAGGGCGCGAGAGCGACAGAAGATTAGTATTGGCATGTATTATTGTCAGCGGAAAACAGAAGTGAGCAGCAATAAAAGACTGAGCAGCAATAAAAGACTAACAATAGTATAAACCAAAGGGCCTGGCCGGGAATTGAACCCAGGACCTCCTCCAATCGGTTTGACCCTAAGAAGGAATCATACTACTAGACCACCAGGCCGTTGCAAAGTAAACCAATGTATATATTGTGGTGTGTTTTGCACCGATGCATCAGCCCGAGCCGATACGTACATACCTCAGTCTCACTGCATGACCACGTATGTACACGCTGCGGGAGGCCTGGTTCGTAGCCGACTGAAAAAATGCTTGAGATACATTAATCTTGACCAGTGTGCTCGACATCCACCCAAGGCCCAGTTTCAGGTTCTCGGCGCATAAGCATGCGTACAGAAGCCTGACACAGTCGCGGTGCGATGGCCACGGTCAAGCAATCGTAATCCATTAGTGCGATGCAGCGGAACCCAGACGATACCAACACGAATCGTGCTGCATAGATCTAGATCTCAGATAATCCTTCACGTGCTATGACATAATGCGAAGCTCGGTCTAGTAGGTTGGTCCACTCCAAGTCCGAGCGCAGCGACCTTACTGCTGCTAACTGCGGTACGACCCACTGTGCATCAACACTGCCTGCTATTCTGGTTAATCCCGCACGCTGTTTAAGTCTGTTTGCTTCAAACCTAGTGCTGCAGACATCCTCCCGTTCATCACTGCCCCTCGTAGGTACTTACGAAGTGATAGCGCGATGTCTCACCACATCACCGACTTACCCGTCGAACTGTTTCTCGACAACATACTCCCGCTTCTCCCAGTCCATGACTTACACAATCTGGGTCGTGCCAGTCGTCATTTTGCCCAACTAACCTCAGATGAAACGTTCTGGCATCGGAAGATACAAGAAGACTTCAACTTCTCCGGCTCAGAGACAGCGAGAAAGAACGGATGGAAGTTCCTCTATAGCCGACTATCCCATCCGCGCGTCTTCGTTTGGGGGTGTGCACAGATATCTTGTATTCTCGTAATAGATGTCTGACACAGCCCCAGTGAACGGAGCCACGGAAGGCTTGGACTCACCGAAACTCAGCTACCCCAATCTGTCCATCGCGATGGTGTGCCTTTCCCCGTTCAGCTACGCATCCCTGGTGCACGCATCGTCAGCCTCATAGCGGGTGGATGGTGAGAACTCTGTGGCCGATCGCGGCAGCCCCTGACCTCTTGATGATCAGGTCGTTCCATGCCTTGGACTCGCGTGGTGATATCTACGTTTGGGGTGAGGGTAGCCGAACCTTTTCAACGGTACTGCTTTACGATGAAAGATACTTGTAGGGGTTCTACAGGGCATGATGGGTGCCCTGCGCAGTGACGGTTATGCTCTACCGTTCAAGCGGACCGAAGGTCCGATGCGACTCAAGCTCCCTGTGAAAATACGGAGTATCAGGTGTGGCTTCAGTTGGATTTATTGCTTTGGAGGTGTCTCATTTTCCTTCTCCCCAGCTGCGGGAGATCGCACTGTGCCGCGCTAGATATCAACTCGCAGATCTGGACATGCGTTTCCTGGGGTCGACCCTTTCAGCTTTCCACACCACTCCTGGACAAATCATCCCCAGAGACCACCGCAGTCCAGATCACTAGTGGATGGTCGTTCTCGGCCGTGCTCACCGACTCGGGTGACGTTCTTGTGTATTGGCCATTCTCAGGGACTATGGAGACGGCCATTGCCACCAAGACAGCGGAGCTTGACCAACAGAGCGCTACGAAGGCATTCCCCACAAGAGAAGAACCGCACGTCATCCCATGTCATACGTGGACGATGCAGGGCGTTGATCCTGTGAGGATACCTGGCATCCCGGTACACGAGCTCCCCGAGTTACATGGGACTGGAGCCACGATAGAAGACGAAACGAAACTCGTCAAGATTGCTGGAGCAGATAACACCATTATTGGACTGACGAACAAAGGTCATGTGCTCGTGTATCATACTCTCGGAAACGAGACTAGGAACCCCCACCAACCTTGGGTTTACGTGAGTTGAGATTTGCTTCGGACCTTTCGGTGGCTTTAACAATATACTTTGATAGCTTCCCGAATTCAGCGAAGTCGAGAAGGTCAGGCAACATGAGACTTTCACTGGAACGCCACCTGAAGGCCAATCGCGACCTGAACCTCCCGAAACCATGCATATTACTCATGTACGTGTGTGACTTATGTTGTAATATCCGGTGATTAAGAGCATGCCGAACGACTCCTGTCAGATCTCTGCACAATTCCGTACTTTTACGGCGTATTCTACCGGCGAACGCTCCGTTGTGATCATGGGCAAGATCCAGGAGCCCAGTGTTGTACCCCAGCCGGGTGCACCGCGAGTCACACCTATCATCCTTCCGGCATTGCAGAACAGGGGTGTGATATCGATCGTATTAGGCGACTATCACTACGGTGCTTTGACTGCAGACGGTAAACTGCTCACCTGGGGCGCATATTCGAAGGGTGCGCTCGGCCTGGGCGATCCTACGAAGATCCCAGTTGGGCAGCCGGGCGGCTTTCCCACTGAGGACCAGCTGCAGCGCGCCGCGACACGCTGGGGTATCCTCCGCCAGCCACCGCCGGACGTGAGAGTGCCCACGGAGGTCAGGTTCGACCATGGAGAGAAGAGGCGGAGGCAACGATACTGCTTCGCCGCAGCCGCTGCAGGCTGGCACATGGGTGCGTTGGTCATCGACCTGGAGGTGAGGCATCAACGTTTGACTGTCCGGGAACTATGTGACTGAAATGTTCGCAGCGCGATGCCGCAGAAGACGAAGACGAACCTGAGGCCGATGAGAGTCAGCTTGACATGCCGGGTGCTTTCCCTGAGAACGAGCCGGACTCTAGGCCCCAGTTCTTACCTGAGCCCCCGGGTGCCCTTCCCGGATTCCCTATCATACCCTTCGCTCGTGGACGCGGCGGCCGTCTCGGCCTTGCTATGGCTCGAGGCAGCAGGCGTGGAGCTGCCCGCGGACGTGGTGGAGGGCCTGGAACAGGGTCGGGAACGGAATAACTGGCTATAGTGTTAGAACAAGTCATAAGTGTAGCTGTACTCATATCCATACAAAACCTTGCATATATGTCAGCATCCATTCGGTGAGAAGATACCAAACACGTTGCCGTCAGATTATTCTGAGGGGATGATGATAAAACAAAATGAAAGCCCTAGGGGCTTGGCCGGGAATTGAACCCGGGACCTCCTCCAAAGAAGAATAACCCTAAGAAGGAATCATACCTCTAGACCACCAAGCCGATGACATGTGACATTGTTGGGGCGATATGACCAGAGCAAGCTTCCTGACCGCAAAATGGGGAGGGATACTGTAGCAGTGTAGCGCGTCTGTGGATAGTACATAGGACTGTCCCGGGCAGGATCACGGCGACAGGTTTCACAAGTAACAATTATTGAGCAGAATCGGTTGCATTTTGCGCGCACGTGTAACGAAGTCGCGATAGCGCCTCAAGCGCGATCGAGCTCGTACTTCGCGGGCGCCTCTGGCAGCCACCGACCCTCAGCACCACAACGTGACTGTGTCACTCTCCGTGTCGCACACTGTTGAAGGCCTAGGACCCCGAAACAAAATCTACACCACTACTGTGCACTCTATATCTCATAGCGGCGACAAACGAAGACCAGTCAGCCTCCCTCCCAAAGCCTCGCGGTACATCCTCGACTAGTACAACCTTTGAGTACCTTCCCACTATTCCTACATTCCAACATGCCGCGGGGTATACCGAATGCGAAACGAGACGAAAATGCGATGCGCTTCACCACGTTTCATGTTCCACTGCCGTCAGTCGGTTCATTGCACCCGTCGTCCGATGTATTGAGCACATGTTGTATGCCGTAGACCAAATCCAAAACACATAGGTTCGACCTATTCGAGGTCGGAAACACAGACTCACTGGTATCGCAACGCTGTACGCGCGACTGCAGCTGCGAGAAACAAGATCGTCCAGGAAGAGCCTGGTCCGTCAGTAGGAGAGGTAGGTTCACTGTTGAAGCCACTATTCTGGACTATGTACGCGTTGTAGGCCCGCCGTGGATCTAAGGTCATCGTCATACACCCTGGATCTCGGTATCTACGCATAGGCAGAGCGTCCGACGTCACACCAGTAACAGTACCAAATGTCATCGCCAGGAAACACAAGCCTCCAGTCCCGGAACCTCGATTCATTGAAGGTATTTCTAGACCAAGGAAAAGCAGCGCACGACCAACATCCAATACTGCACCGACTGGTGACGAATACGCTGTTCCTATCACGTCGGACGATCCGGTGTGTATTCCTCGTCTCTGACGACGAACTTCGTTGATGTCCCCCGAATTCGGCAGTTCGATATGAAAGTCGCAGCTATCACCATTTCTCTTCGCGATCGTATGCGGTTTTACAAGCTACGTGTCACGCCCAACGCGGCGAATATCGCATCAACCTTCAACGAGCAATTCCAGCCAGAGACAATAGCAGAAGCAAACGACCCGTTCCGAGTCGACTGGATTCGTAGCGATACAGAGCCATATCTTGTTGGCGAGCAGGTCAGTCCAGCTCCTGATATTGAATGATCAACTTGAGCGAATGTTTGAATGGTAGGCACTGCGAATTGCGGACCCTGTGGCACAGGGCTATGTTACCAGGTGGCCCATATATAGTGGCAAATTCAACACGAGGGACTATCCCTCCAATGCCATGATTCTGAACGACATAGAGACCATCATACACGCCACACTAAAGGATCGACTAACCATCGACTCCAAATCGTACAAGGTGAGACCGGAGGCACGATATCTCTTCCATGATAGGGCGTGACACTCGTTCAGGACTACTCCGTGCTCCTCGTCATCCCGGACTTCTATGATCGCTTCTACGTTGAGGACATGGTCAGGCTGTTTCTCGTGACCATGGGCTTCAAGCAGATATGTGTGCAACAAGTACGTCCTGTAGTGTATGTTCGAGCGGGGAATGCTCACTGAAGATTGCAGGAGTCTCTAGCCGCCACGTACGGCGCGGGGATATCCAACGCTTGCGTAGTCGACATGGGTGCGACGAAGACGAGCATCGCCTGCGTCGACGACGGAGTCGTGCTCGCCGATACGAGGTACGCTTCAGTGGTTAAGCATGTGAGCGCAACTGACGTATAACAGGATGTCCCTCAACATGGGTGGAGATGACATCACCGAGTTCCTCCATGTGCTGCTGCAGAGGATCAGCTTCCCGTACAGAGAGCTAGATCTGGCCCGTTCATATGATTGGAACGTCGTAGAAGACCTGAAGGCACGTTTGTGCACTCTCGCGGAGGTACGAACCCACAGTCTACATCCGACGTGAGACTCAATACGGTGATCTCGGAAGGGTGACGTTGCTCTCAATCTCTATGACTTCGTTGTACGCCGACCGGACCAGCCAACCCAGAAATACGGTCTCCGAGCATATGACGAGATCATTCTGGCTCCAATGGTGCGCTAATATGATTCGTTGCTTGGGGAGGTCCAATGACTGAATGGCCGAATGGATTCCAGTGTCTGTTCGAACCCCGTGTAATCGAGTTCGACCAGAAACGCGCAGGAATGCGCCCGATCGTCCACCCGGACGTCACGGAAGACATTGTGGAACAGCTGTCCGACCACTTTGTGAGTAGTTGCTTCCTCATGGTTGCTTCCCATGACATCTAACATGTGCGGATAACGAGACCCAAGCGATGGTCATCTCAACGCAGCATCTCCTTCCCGCTGCAATGCCGCACTCCATGATCTTCGACCAGATGCAAGGCTTCTCTCAGTCCGGGCCCCAGACTCCTAGCCTTGGTCAGCAACCTGCCTTCGTCGTTGCGCCGCAGCCAGCGGGAGAAAGCGCGCCTCCGCAGACGTCTGTGAACACCGTTGAGTCCTTGACAGCCGCAGCGACACCCAACGCTACTGCAAACAAGGCCGAAGGCGACGCCTCTGAATCCGCGACGCCTGCAGCGGCGGAGCCAGTTGACGTCCCAATGAAGGAGGAAACTCCCGCGGCAAGTGTATCGGCCCCCTCGACTGCACCCGAGGCCGGGGCCACGTCGAGCAGCAGTGCCCCCGTGGAAGTCATTGACGTCGATGCGATGGAGGACAAGCCGGCCGCGCTCGCCGTGCCAGCTGACCAGGTGGTTCCGGTGCTCCCGCTGCAGCCGCTGCACATCTACCCTGGTGGGTACACGATCGACGTGTGCTTTGAGGCGAGTAAGCTCCCGCTGGACGTCGCGATATTCAACAGCGCTCGGGCAGCCGGCGGTGACGAGAAGATCCGCAAGTACCTGCAGGCCGTGCTGGTCATCGGAGGGACGGCCCTCGTCCCAGGCATGGCACACGCGCTCGAGAGCAGGTATGTCTGCCGAGCCACGGGTCCCGGGGCCACACTCATGTGTGCACGTTCGTAGATTGCAGGCTATTGCCACGCCCCTCGTACCCAATATGGAGAAGGTGCAGATTATACCTCCACCTAAGGACGTTGATCCCCGCGTGCTCGCCTGGAAGGGGGCTGCTGTGCTCGGCAAGATGGATTCGGTATCCGACCTCTGGGTCACTGCTTTAGATTGGGTCAGTGCTTGAGCATATGATGATCATGGGCCGGGTCTAACGAGTGCGGTACCCACAGGATATCCTAGGCATGCGCGGGCTCAAAGAACGATGCTTCTATCTATAGAGTCTGCGGCATTTCTTGTACAGCTTTCAGCAAGCGATGATGTCAATGCACTGTATTCATGCGGACGACAATGTGACTGCGGATGCCATGTGAATTGGATGTACTATACAATGTGACATCAAACTAGAACGCGTGGTACGGATGTGAGAAGTCTGGAAGAGAACGAATGTCATGCACATAACAGGTAATCGTCATGGGGAGGTGGTACGGTACTGCCCCGAAGCTGAGACTAATTCAAGGGGTCGCACAGATGCGAGTCTTGTATGCCTTCAGCGACGCTGCTGTCATCTGCGGCCACCAGTCAATGAGCTTCCGCATCTCCGTTCGGCCGAGACTGTCATAAGAGACACAGCTGATCAGAACAGGAGCCAACCAAGGCAATGCCCCGAGTAGATGGGATGGCAGTCAAGCACACACCTGTTGCGGGCCTCCCACTCCGCTCGGAGCGTCCCGCCGTACTCCCAACCTGTGGAAGGCGTCGATAGCTCATTGTCTGAACCACCAGCATCGGCCGCTTGCTTCTTCTTCCCCTTCGCTTTACCTTTCTTGTTGCCACTAGACTTCGGTGGGCTCTCGGGTTCGGGACCGCGCAAACTGTCGAGGAGCTGAATAATCCGCTCATCGGCCGCCCGCGCGGGGGTGAATGGAAGGGTGTACATCTTGCGCGGTCGTTCGTTGACCTCAAACGGGCGAGGAAGCACCGTACGGCACAAGGGGCAATCGAGTTGGTTGCACCAGTCGCCGCACGAGTTGCAGAGCTTCGTGAAGTACCACTTGATGAGGCATATGGCGCAATAGGTATGTCCACACTGCGTGGGGCTCAGGCTGTAGGGACACGCCCTAGACGCGCAGTATCAGTGTGAGTAGTGCGCCCGCATGTTGGTAGTACATATGGCGTACATGACGTCAAAGCATCTATGTGCGCGTCAGTGAGATTTGCTGAGCGGCAGCAAATATTGGCATCACTCACAGCGCACACTGCCACTTCGTATCGAGCTCTTCAATCGCTTCATCACCGCGACTAATGTTCAGACATAATGCCTTGTCTTGTATCTCTTGCTTGTTCTTCTGGAGCACCGTCTCGCGTTCCTCGAGATCAGCCTCCAGTCGGGCACACTCTGCTTCACGTTTCTTCAAAGCTTGTTCCCATTTCTTACACTCCGTCTCGCGCTTCTTGAGAGCATGTTCCTTCTCCTTCACAGCGGCGAGCTTGGTCTTGAGCTGACTATCGAGCTTGTCAGCTTTCGTTTCGCGTTTATCGAGCTCGGTTCGCTCGCGCTGGCTCTCCTGCTCGAATGCTTGTCGGTCACGCTTCAGCGATTGCTTCTCTTCCTGAAGGGCCTTAGTCTCATCTTGGTTGGATTTGGTTGTGGTATCACAGGCAGTAGTGGAACGACGCCGTACGACCGTCCGCGCCCGACTCTTCGGCCCCGGAGAACTTGCATCGTCATCGATAGCCGCTTTTCTCGTGGGCTCGGAGCGCCTGGTCGTCCTACTGGAGACTCGCAGTGCTGTTACGGACTGAATAGGAGTGGTATCCTCAGAGACATCGTCGGAGATCTTGCGTCTCTTTGCTGCACGGGTGGACACCTTTTCTGTGGCGTCATCTGCCTCGGCATCATCTGGCGCAGCAAATGAGCGGTTACCTCGAGGATCTCATGGGTACACAGCACCTTTCGCTATGCTGGGAGAAGCCTTGGGTGTGCGTCCTTTTCGAACACTTACACTTTGCGGCGTGCGCGACTCGGATGCTCGGGGACGCAGCGCCACAGTGAAGCTCGGCCTCCGAGTCGCGAGGTTCCGCGTGTTCATTAGCGAGGCACTATCAGTGCCTTGAGGAGCACCTGAGGGCGTTCAAGGCTCAAGTAGAGCGGCACTTGGTGGTGAGAGGAGAAGACGATGAGCGAGAGACAATGGGCAACGCTGCGGTAACCTTCCGCCACAATGCCACTGGCCCGCCGTGTCGCGGCTCGACGCGCCCTCCTCACGTGCCGTCCTGGGGGGAGAATAGGTAACTCAAAGTTGCAAGCCACAACTTTCATTGATCTTTCCATCATCTTTATCATCGGCCTCAACAGAGTGGACTTCAACTGAGCATCACAGAGTGCATGTCGGACCTTGTGGATATGAAGGAACGATATTGTTTGTTCAGAAGTCAGAATGGGGGAAGTGGTCACAGAGTCAGCCGCACAGTATGTGCTATGTAGTATGTACATAGTACGAGGTTCAATATTTCAGCCAGCCACTTGGATCTGAGTTACACACAAAGCAACGCGAATCGCATCTGCACAGATATGCAACCAGTACGCTGTCAGCCGGCTTATGCAGACTTGCCAACCATTGGATTCGCGGATTCGCACTCATGGCGTTGGGAAGGGGACGGCAGTGACTCCCATCAGACCCGATACTGGCAGCACAAGTGAGCCACTCGGAAAGAGAAGTCGACCCCCAACGCATCGGCGATTCAGAGACTGCAAGGAGAACCAGGCATGTTGCTATCTTGATCAACGACCCCGGATTTTGCGGGCTGACGCATATGGGCAAGATCACCGTACGTAACATGAATTCAATTGATCCAGTCTTCGGGTACCTGCGTGTCTGCGGCAGCGTTGTCGAGATCTCCAGTCGCGAGGGCCGCCCCGCGGGTTGACAAGCGAGGTGGAAGTGTTCGAAATACATGGTGAGGTTGCGATTGTTACGTATCCGATCGGACGTACCACCACCACGCCGTCTGCGCGAGTCGCGACGAAGGCAGTACACGACCGCAGAAGCCCTGACACCACTTCCGACGTCTCGGCGTAATGTTGATGGTACAGCGCCAGGGCACTGACGAGCAGGTCGGCGAGACCCCCTCCAAACGGAGACTCGCAAGATAGGGATCGGGGCAGGCTCGGTTGATACCTCGTGCTTGGGCAGCTGAGCACCTCCAGTCCCCGTTAAGTCGGGATACACAGCCATCCAAGGAGAAGGTTGGCGCGGGATCATACGCAAACGTCTGGACACACTGCGCAATCGTGCCAGGCAAATTGGTCGTCCGCGACCACCCTGACAGCACGGCACGCCAGGTAACAGTCTCCAGGACACGAAGAACGCAGGATATGACACTCGCCTGTGCGCAACAGCTGGTCAAATGACGTATGCATGCGCAAACGCGATATGCAATGTATAGGACGCAGTGTATAGGCGTACCGCAGCACCGTCGGCCCGCCTACCATTGCATCCGGCTTGCAGGGTGTACTACATAGCACCTTTCGCTTATACGAGCATCCTACCAGTATTCTATTGATCACCACCCTGAGCGGCTCCCAATCCCAGGTGTCGTCGCCCTATCGTATACATGCATAAGACATCTGGGCAGAGATTGAGCTGGTTCTTACCTTCTTACCCCGGAAGAGTTTGATGTTCACCCTCCGAGCTGCCTGCCGACGTCACCTGCATCAGTGGTCGGACTGATACTACGCCTTTGTTGGACAACATTCCGACACGTCGATGCTCGTCAGTAGTAAGGGATTATCCGCGAGCCACCATCTTGTAATGCGGCGAAAAAGCGAGTGGATGACTGAATGTAAGCCGCGCCATGAACATACTTCGCCACTTGTTCCGGTTCGGCATGGTTCACTATATGGCCATTCAGATTACGCACTCACCGAGCGCATCGCTTCCTCACGGCCCCGCTGAGCAATATACACGTCGATATGTACCGGCAACCCACACATTTCCCGGGATTATGAGTGGGCGGAATCGTATTGGCCAAACTCAGACGTTCCCAGCGTCGACCTCGCGGCCGGACGACTGCAAATGGGTACATTCACTGTGTCATTTCCACTGAATGCCTGCAAGAGAAATTGCTCACCGCAACACCGTCTCCATTGTTGGGTGTATGAAAAGACTGAGCGCTGTGCGGAGCACCCTGACGCTCTCCTCTTTTGGACGGCTCATCCCAAGCCTTGCGGGCTGCGATAGGGGATGAAGTTGGGGGCTGCCGAGCAAGAGTGTGAAGGCTGGGGAACTGCAGGGCATTAGGTTGTGAATTATGCAAGCAACGGTGGCGAACCACAGACGCGTGGTCCGCACTATTCAAGTTGCCTGATTTGTGAGGCTACATGCTGCGAACGCCCCGGCTTGGAAGCCAGGCGGGTGGTGGACGCGAGGACGAAGCCGGCCTTCTGCGCTTCGCTGAAACACATGATGCGGGTCGAAGACAATAAGCTGGATAACAACTCTCAGGTCCCGAGCGTGCTGCAATCGCGCGATAGACCTCGCAACGTGAGTCCGCAGTGATCTTGAGTGGGAGCAGCTTACGTTGATTAGACTCGGGACCTGGCGAGGACAAACGCAGTCACCAAACAGGCTTGCATGCGTCGTAGGCATGCTCACGGAGCTGTAGAAGAAGATTTGCGTAGAGAAGATTGTCTCTTCTGCGGACGGAAATGCTGATCAGGCGTCCTATTCGCGTCCCGTCTCCGCGTTTCGAAACCGGTCTGTAGGTCCCAGGTAGCCCGAAGCAGCTGAGAAGGGCCATCCTCGTGAAAGACACTCTGCAACGTGGGCAACTCACGACGCCATGCACAGGCTCCGAGCTCGTCCTTCCGAACTTCCTATCGACCTCTGTCACGTCACCGTCTCGTTCGCAGTCGTTCGTCCGCCCGGTCCATGACATATTCGCACCGGTCCGCCGCCCCTGCACGGCTTCACACGTCTGCGCGCGACAAAGTTGAATTGTCGCAAAACATATGAATTGCGTCGCAGGACAGATTCGCAGCGCAAGGTTCTGTCCGCGCTCCAGATGCCCTCTTGCTCATCTGACACCAGCAGCACCTCGATGTATTACCCCACAATTCACTTCGTGAGCGTCATCGCATTCCAGACTCTCACCGCTGACACTTGCCCATATGCAGGATAAACCCATCTGCCTATCCAATCTGGCTTCTCCGTGGCTTCGCTGAACCTTCTTCACCTGCGGTGCTTCGGGAAGCACGACGTGGTACATATGAAGATCCCGCCAGGACAATATGCTGCGCTGGCATCCTCAGCTCGTCATGAGCGCGATAGGCGTGACGAGAGCTGCTGGTGCGCGGAGCCCACCAAACTCCGCCCCGGCCAGCGTACAAGGGGGGACTCTGGAAGGAAGCCTGTCGCGCACCGCGCTCGGAAGGCGAGGACCAGAGGGGGCCTCCCTCAGATTCACTGGCCAATCTCGCTCCTTCCCGATATCCTCCTGACACGGGGGAGATCCCTTCTTCCGGCGTTGCCTCCGGCCGAAATCGCAGGTCTGCAGCAGGGACCAGCTTGGCCCCGATGCCACTGACAGCGTCTGCCATCATCTTGTCCGTTGGGGCGATTCATCACGTACTCCTTCGGGCCCGGTGCGCGACGATGGCGGACGTGCTCTCAAGATGATGACGCCCCGCGCTCGGCCGTGATCATCTGTCTGATAGGCAGCTTCATTTGCCTCATCGTGCACAACTCTCCATCATTCAGCTTTCTGATCTGAATCGTCCCGCTGAGACGCGGACGCCTGGCCGGCATGCGCTCGGAGTCGCCAGTGCGCGGCGCGTTCGCGACATCGCTCCAGGCGGGCGAATGACGAAGCTTGGTGCGGACACCGAGCACGATCCCCGACGGTCGTCATCGCCGCGATGGTACTCGATCGGGGTCCATGTTTGCGTCTCAGTAATACGATTGTCCGAGGTGCCCAATCCAATATGATGAATCTACTGAGTACCAAATACAATGCATGTACACCGAATGCAAGCATATCACTATATACAAGGTCCTAACTACCGTACGCGGCGCGCGCGGGGGCGCATAATGTGGAGGATTAGCGAGCCTATAAAGCTGGCGCTAAGCAGTCGGGAGGCAGGGACGAGAAGGCGAACGAACGGCGGACCACTATGAGGGGACTGACTAAACGTACACGTACAACTGAATACACCGGCGCGGCCCTACGGGCTGGCGGGACACCTGGAATAGTTTGGGGGGCGGAATGGAGACAACACACACACACACGCAGGAAGGGCCGGCGGCGCGCGGAGCGGGTCAAAGCAGCGTTCGACACGCCCGCCGGCAGGACAGGGCTAGCAGAGACGGTATCCAGAGCAGGGAATAGATGCGCAATACGTAGCGTAGGAGGGGAATAGCGGGACTAGTATGAATAGCACGAGCGATGCGACATAGCGATGAGGGATATGTACAATAAATCAGGTGAGGATCGGCTGGGGAGAGCAGGTGGGTGTGTGTGGGCGGGACGGGGAGGCGGGTGCGTTGGTGGGGGCATCCGTAGTTCCACGAGCGCGTATACTGGTAGCGGGAAGACGAGCCTGGCAGCTTTCATCGAAGCAGTGTGGCGTCCCCTAGTCAGAGGGCCGATGGCGGCCAATGCGACGAGCGTTCTGTCGCCGCAGAGCCGTCGCAGCGCACCGCAGACAAGGAGCGCACCAGCAGTCCAGGCACGCGAGGGAGACGAGACGAGACGAGACGAGACGAGGACACAAGCGAGCGAGCACGCTCAGTCAAAGTAGCGATCACCCTCCCGGGGGTACCCGTCGTCCTGGTCGTCGCCCTGCGCGTACCGCTGCTGGACCTCCATCATGCGCGCGACCTCCGGGTCGGGCTCGTACCCCGGGAGGGGCGTCAGCAGCGTGCTGTCCGGCGGGAGCTGGTTGCGCCCCAGCGACGTGTGCGCGGCGAGCGCGGGCAGGTCCGCGCCCGAGCCCGAGGGGTAGCTCGACGACGGCTGCGCGGCGAGGGGCGGGAGGCCCGCGTGGCCTTGTCCGGCGTTCGAAGGGAGCGTGGGGCTCGCGTTCGGGTGCACGGTGTAGTACGGGTGCACTGGCCTCTGCGCGGTCGCGCCCGCGGACATGCCCAGCTGGGGGTGCGACGCGTGGTGGCGAAGCTCATGCTGGCCATGGCCCTGGCTTTGTTGCGGCCACGGCACGGGGGCCTGTGCGCCATATCCCGGCTGGCGGTACTGTTGCGCGAGCACCTGGATGTTCTCCTCGGTCTCGTGCGCGTGCTGCGCCCCGAAGCGCATCGCGTGCGACGACTCCTCCGCGGGGCTCGGCGGCGGGTACCGCGCGCCGCCCGCGTCGAGCGCATGCCCGGGCGCGCTGAGCGCGTAGCCCGACGGACTCCCATACCCGTGGGCGTGTGTGTGCGCCGGCATGTACGTGTGTGCGTTCATGGGGTGCGAGTGCGGGTCCGGGTACGGCTCCGCGAGGCTCATCCGCCTGTGCACGTTCGCGCGGTGGTGCTCGAGGTCGCGCGCCGGGTAGCCGTAGGGCGCGGCGTGCTGGGGGTGGTGGACGGGCTGCGTGAGCGGCGAGCGCATCGGCATCATCGACGGCATCGCGGGCATACCGCTGATGCCCAGTGGCCCGCCCATGCCCACGCCGAGAGGTGGGATGCCCTGCGCCTGCATCTGCATCTGCGCCTCGCGCTCCGCCTGCGCCTGCCGGTCCTGTTCCTCCTGTTCCTTCTTTGCCTGACGCCACTGCTTCCGGAGCTCTTTGAATTCTGATCGGGGAGAAGGGACGGAAGCCAAGTTCCGTAAGGCCTGATAAGCTTTTCGTGGCACAGACAAAGGGAACGGAAGGGACGCGTACCGCCTGGGCTCCGCTTCGGGCCATGCTTCTGCATCGTGACGTGCGCGTTGAGATGGTTCAGCGTCCCGTATGCCTTGGAGCAGTTCGGCCAGCTGGAAGGGAAGACAAACGCGGGGGCCGTCAGCTACGCTGCCCACGCCCGCACAGTGGCACGATAGGAGCACGCACCTGCACTGATACAACCGCTCAATCTCATCGTACCTACGCCGAGGCCGTTTCTTGACCGCGTTTCCAGGGAGGCTCACGAACGAGTAGGTCTTGCCGTTGGCGGAGCGTTGCTGAGTCTGCGCGCCGGGCGGTGGCGGTGGGCCCTGTCCTGGTCCCGCCGTCTGTCCTTGTCCCTGCCCTTGCACGGGGTGCGAGCCTGGCCCCTGTGGCGCCCCTGGGCGCGTCTGATGTGGTTGACCCCCGGGACCCAGTCGCGAGCCAGAGAGCGGCGGACTGCCACCGACACCCTCGGAGCCACTGACGCTGCCTGCGTAAACCGGTGAGATGGGCGGCGCGCCCTCGGCGAGATCATGCTTCAGCGGTCCAGGCCAGCTCGAAGGCGTCGCGCCGTAGTTATCGGTGAGGCTGCCGGACGAGCCGGAGCCCATCCGGGCGTGTCCGTGCGCACCTGTGCCGTACGCAGGGTAGGCATATGCGGCGGCTGCCGAGCGCGGAGACTGTGTGGAGGGCGGATACGCGTACTGCGGCTGCTGAGAGGCAGACTGCGATGGTGCCTGCGATTGCGATTGCGATTGGGGATTGGGGAGCTGAGATTGCGCGTAACGCTGCGAGAGGACGGGCTCCGACATGCGCCGATCGAGGAGGGGATTGGTGCTCTGCGGGTGCGGGTATCGCGCGGAGGGGAGGCTTTGTGGGTGTGCGCCGGCGAAGGGGCCGTACTGGCCGCTCACCGACGTTGCGGGCAGAGAGAACGCACCTGAGTCGGGGCGCGCGCCGATGCTGGGAGACTCGGAATGGGGCGATGGCGAGTAGCCGGTGAGGTCCTGTTCGGAGGGCGGCGGGAGGAGGTCGTGTGTGAAGACGGCGGGCGAATGGCGGCGGGCGGACGCGTAGGCGGGGTCGTTGTCGAGGTCGGCGCCGGGGTTGGACGCGCCGCTGCTGCTGCTGGCGGTGGGAGGGGCGGCATAGTGGGGGATGGGGTCGGTGTACATGTCTCTGAGGGGGGCAGGAGGGGCGGCGGCAGAGTCGGACAGGGCGCCGCTGTCATAATGGAAGAGGGGGGGCGAGGGGGAGTCGTCGTCGCTGCTGGGCGGTGCGTCGGCGTGGAGGGGGTCGGGCGGGGGGCGGTCGCGGGGGAAACGGGTGTCCACGGTGGGGGACGGGGGCTGGCGGGGGAGGCGGGGGACGGGGAGGAGGGGGCGGCGCTGGGCGGGGAAGGCGGGTGGGAGGGGGGCGGGGCGGGGGAGGTGGTGGAGCATGGGCTAAGTAGGAGCGAGGGCAGAGGAGGGCATGGCGAGCAGCGGACCCACCTGGACGCTGCTTTACAGCTTCCCCCAGGCCACCGCCAGCCCCGTGCTGCCTCCGCCACACCAGCCGATCGCCATCACCCGTTCACGCCCCGCCAGATCCCTATCCAGATCCCCTTCCAGAACCCCTTCCTCTCCCACGCCCCGCCCGCTCCCCCGGCTCCCCCCTGCCCGCGCCCGGCCCCCCGATAGAGCCACCCACGGCACATCGCAATTATCCCTTTTCCGGCCACCGTCGCCCGGCGTGACCCTCCTGCCGCATCAGGCCCTCCGTCCATCCGTCTCCTTCGGACGGCCCCCCAATCTGTCGCCGGTGCCTGCCTCCCCCCGCGCCGCGCCGCCTCGCTGCCCTCGCCCTCGCCCTCGCCGTCCTCGCCGCCGCCGTCGCGCACCACCACGCTCGGCACCCGCCTCGTCGTGTCCCACCGCTCCACCCCGCCCATGTCGCCCCGTCGCCTGCGCTGCCTTCTGCGATCAAGAAGTCCGTGGATTGGCGCGCGCGCGCAGACGCGTCACCAGCCCTCTGGCACACTGGCGACGCGACCGCCGTCCATGACGCGCGTTTGACACCTCCCCTCTCGTCCTCTCTCCTCCACCTCGCCGGCCCCTGTCCGCCCTCGCCCTGCCCGTGCATTTCTGGGGTGCGTCGCCCGCGTCGCCCCAGCGCGCCTGACCAGTGGGTCCCCTTTCAGCGGGCCTCGTGTCTTCCGGCGCGTCTGTTCCTTCCGCGATGCACCCTGTGCGCCACCATCTGCTCGCACGCAATGGTCCTCACGTTCCACCTGCCTCCGCGCCCTCGGTGCCGCACGTTGGGCCCCGCCGCCCATGGACGCCTCTGCTGCCCGTGCTCTGAATTTGTGGACATGGCCCCTCTGTCGTGGACAGCGTGTCCGGGAACAGGTCGCGGTCCACTCGCTTGACACGCACGACCACGCCGCACGCGCGTTCGTGTCTTCGCCCGCCAATCGCAGCCCGCTTCCCTGCCTTCCCTTCCATCGAAGGCTTCCCTCGATCCGATTGATCCTGTCTGCGAACTGAGATAGCGATGCGCCGCAGACGCCCTCCTGGCCTGTCAGGGAGTCGCCTTCCCGTCACGCTCACTGCCCAATGCGGCTCTGCACTTGCTCATGACGCGCGACGCCCCCCGCCTTCTCACGCAACGAGGCTTCGCGCAGATCGTCCCCTGCGACGGCCGCGCTGGCCCCGCCCCGTCCGCGAAGACCGTCCCCAGTGACGTCCCCCTTACGGCACGGCGTCTCTTCCCCACATCGCGACCCGCCCGCTGTGGCTGCTGCCCGCGCGCCCTCGCCACCGCCCACCCCGGACGGCGCCTCCGGAGCCTGCCCCGTGCCGCGACGCCGTGCACGCGTGCGATCGGCGACTTGATCACCGTGCGCCCGCCCGTCCGCCCGGGTCCGAGACCATTCCCGGGCCCGGCCTTAGTCCCCTGCGCAAGGCACGCAGCCGCCGCCGCCGCTCGGCCGGAGCCGCGGAGCTGTCGAGGGTGGGTGCCGGGGGACGGCGGGGGGTTTGTCTGGGGTGCTTTGTGGCGGGCGGCGGGCGCGGCCACGAGGCTCGCAGCCACCCGCGACAGGCAGCTCGTCTGGACGGTGCGGATGATGCCAAGCGGGCCGTGCGGGCAGGCCTCCCACGCCGTCCCCGTCCGTGCGCCCTGCATCTGCCCGTCGCCAGCGTCCTGACAGCGAAACGCAATGCGCTATCAATCGCTCGCGCCCGCCTTATCTCGATTGCTCCTTCCAGCCAGCCCAGTGACTGCGAGTCCCTGCACCGAAACGAAATCAATCCGACGCAGCGTCATCAGGGATTTTCGCTGCAACTTCGTTCCTCCTCTCCCTCATCTGCCACCACGCCCTGCTTCTCTGATGCGCTGTTGCCGGTGCCTCCCACTGCCTGTCCTCGGCACCCCACACTCGCGGCCGTGCCGATGGCCAAGGCACCATCACGCGCCGACGCACACACGGCGCTGCTCAATCCCCAGCACGAGCTTCCCTCGTCCTTTCCAGACGCCCGCTCTGGCTTCCGAGACGCTGCACCGGCCCAGCGGGCCCTGCCAGGCGGCGCAAGCCCATCTCCATGCATCCCCGTCGTCAAGATCCCATCCAATGAATCCGAAACAGACGCGCCGTCTCCCATAGGAGCGCGCTCCTGACGCGCCCCCCTGCTCGCGCCCCCGCGCGTCTGATGGACAGCTGACGCGGGCAGGCAGGATGTGAGCCCGCAGATGTGCTCCCGCCCTATTCAGTTCAGTGCAAGGCTACGATAATGAATGCTCCGCCCGCCCCTGGAAAATAAACCCGCGAGCATCCCTGCCCCGCCCTTTGACGTGCGTATATACCAACTGGAGCAATGCCGCTGCGCCACATCCCATGACGGTTGCGAGCCGTTGGCACACGCTCTAGGCCTAGAAAGGTATGTTATGCCATCCCTTCAGGAGACTCGTCTTGTCCCCACTCACAATGAAGGGGGTTCGCGCGCCGCATCGTCCCCGCCGCCCTCCTTCGGGTGCCTGTACGGAGGGCGTCGGTCACTGGCGCAGCCGACCTGTTACAGGTGTCGGCCAGGTTTCCTTCGCCGAACGCGTCGTCGGAGCCTTTCTGCGCATTCACCTCCGCTCCCATGTTCGAAAGTTTCGTGCCTCCCTCGTTCCACGCAGAACCTTCCTCCCGTTGCCTAGACGCGGCATTCGGTGGGTGAGGGGGAGAGAGACGTCGAAATCTTCGTCGCCATCTTCGCGCAAAACTGTTCACTCGGTGAAAACTCCTTGGAAACTCCGGATGAGTCGGAGTTGGCGGCGAGCCCGGGCCTCGACGGGTTAGGCACGGCGACGCTGCTGCTTCGTCGACGCCCAGGTAATGTGACATCGCTGCATGCACAACAAGGTTGATTCTCACTGCCATACCGTGCTTCTCAGATACCTTCCTCTATCGCCGCCCTTCGCAGATTGGTTCCGGAAGGACGTGTATCCTGAAACTCCGTGCTACACGGAGCATGGAACCGTACACGATCTGCTAGCAGCGCGTGCTGGACGCTCGTATGGAGAACAGCTGCCTGGCCTGGATAATACGGCGGGCTCTACGATTCAACCAGCCTCAAGGTGTCCGATATTTCAGCGCCACCGCGCACCGTGCGCAGGCTGTCATCGCAAGGTTCAGCGGCACAGACACGGCGCAAGACGAATTCATTCGCGCAGCCCCCTCTGCCTCTGCCAAAGCCCCGGCGACAGATATCGCGACAGTGCTGCTGCCAATGAACCTTGCGACACGATATGCGCCTCTGCACCCGGTGCGCACCTTGGGCACTCCCGTGACGTGGGGGCGTATGCATTTGACGCAAGCTACATTGCACCTTAATCTCCTCTGCACGCTCGCGTCCGGCCATCCGGCCCTGCGCGCACGCTCCCCGCACCCGCACAGAGTGTGTCTGCTCCCGACGCCCGACCAATCGCCGCCTGCCTGCCACAGATGACTTGCACCATGCATCTCGCGAGGGACGCTGTGGGCAGAGAAGGTGGACGTCACTGTTCGGCTCGATTGGGCGCACTCGGGCGCGGAGACGCGATCTGCGGGCTGCTGCTGGCGATGACGATGGGCTCGGCCAGGGCACCGGCGGCTCGCGAGGCTCCAGCGCGCACAGACAGCACGGAGACGAACAGACGGAAGTGGTCCGGGCCGTCGTGCATCCGATGTGGACGCTTCAGGCGGGCCTTCCATAGCTCGCGCTGATCATCTCGTTTGAGCTGTGCGGCACGCAGCCCGTCACCACACCCCGCGGTGTGGTGGTGGTGGTGGTGGTGCCGTGCTTGACGTGAGCCCGACAGCACGGGCCGGCGATGCCCAACGGGGCGCGCCCCGGGTGCCTCTGTTAACAATGATTGCGTTCGGCCGGGAGGCCCACCTGCGATTCGGCGTCGCGAGGGCACTGAAACCTTGCGCGACCACACCCTTGCATCTGCGTGCGTGCCACACGGCGCTGCGCATCTGTAGTAAGTGGCATTTCACTTTGACTGCAGCCAGCCCGGCGCGCTGGGCGGTGGATTCTATCGCACGTCCGGGCGTCGCTGCGAAGAGCGAAGAGAAGACCAGGGTGGCGGATACCTGTCAAGGTCCGAGGCAGGGCCTCGACCCTGGCGTACGCTCAGCACCACCGGTCCCGAGAGACATGGGTGTAGCCGTCCTCTGTTATCTCCGTCAATCGATGCACATCGCCCCCGTCAACGTCAGGGAGTACGTACATGTGCTACACCCGCAACATGAACCGTGTGTCGGCACCTGGCAAGCGCATTCACTCCTCGGTGGGGGGGCTGCCGCTCAGCGCATATTGACAGAACTGAACCCTAACAACACACACTCTCTGCAGTGGTCTTCCCTCCGCTGGCGCCGCGATTCGTAGGGGACTTATCTCGGCGAAAGGTACCCACCGATTGGCTGCTTGTACACGCGAACACGTCCGATTGACTCTCGCGTTTGCCGGCTGCGCTGCCTCGAAATCAGTGCGCTGGCTGGTTGAGGTAGGACGAACGCCATATCGCACACTTTGTCATCGTTGCTACATCGCGGATCTCTTGTGCGCCTGTGCCATTTGAATTACAGATCCAGGTGCATAACGAGCGCATTGGCTCTCGGGATTGCTTACGATAGCCAGATCGAGACCGCGCCATTCCAACCTCCGCGATCGCACTCGGACACCGAAGATGTCGATAATGGCGTACTCTGTAGAACCACCTCGCCGGGGCGCTGTGCACGGTGGCCCCATATGTCGCCTCCTTTCACGCCTGGGCCAGGTGACTGTGAGCCTGATTATCAGTGCGCCGTTCGGACAAGGGGCTCGTACAGGTGCCGGGGCACTGTCTTGTTCGTCGAAGCAGCGGGCCAGACTTCGCTGCACTCATTCACGGTACGCCCAAGCAGGCGCGAGCGCGGACGTGCGCGGCCCGGCGCGTCTTGTCATCATTGATATCTCTCCGTGAGCCGCACGTCTGAGCGGACCCAATTATGCCTGCAATATATTCAGGCGCTGTGGGCCAAGGCAAAATCTGTCCGTCCGAGGCTTTCGCTCCTGATACGGTGCTGGCTTCGCTGTTTGGGCGGCACGTTCTCTGACGCCGCGCACAGACGTTGAATTCGCTTGATATCACTGGGGGTTTTGGGAGAAGGAGAGGTGAAACGCGCACTCGCCGAGAGCAGAACATTCTGCGGAGCACGTCTGTGACCCCGCACGCGTTTCCTGACACAAGCGGCCCAGTGTTTGCGGTGCGCAACACGGGGGTTCCAACACGAAGGCGAACGAGCGTGGAATCCTTCGGCGTATTCGTGACGCTCATCGCGGCGCACCTCTTGGGTTTGCCCTCGTACGCCGAGGCGATTCGACAAACACGCATCACTGTCAGCGTGGTTTTGGAGACACGGTGAGGCGAAGCCGCGCTCATGATTGTCACCGTACCTGAGATGCAGCGTTGATAGGCTCATGATAGACTTGACAAGGCCGGTCTGGACGAACCTCTTGTCATTGATTGTCTGAGTCCACTTGGACGTCTGCCTTTGTTCAGGCACGTTCTAGCGTCACATGAAGTACAGCGGTAGGTGAGCGTGTATGCCGAATGGATAGACAGAGTGGTTACCCCAAGTTTACTCCGGATTGATTTGGTTAGTGACTGATTGTCAGGCCAAGGAAGCAGAGATCGGGCCACTTGTCCAAGTACGTATAGTACGGTGGCACTGCATCTCAACACTGGCTATGGGGCAGCCATTCATACTTCGCGCAGTGTCGGCATATATTATCGCTGGTGTATGGAAGTGCTCGAGAGTGACGCCCTTACAATCACCGTCCAGAAGGCTCTGGGAAGCCAGCTGCTTTCGTCGGCAGACACTCGAAGCCTGGGGGCCGAAAACGGTTGAATGCGCGCGAGAATAGCGCATGATATGCACCTCTGTTACATGTTGCTATTTTGGCTGTCTGTTTCTACTCGTCCGTTCCAAGAGACGACCGGGGTTCATTGTAGTACCAGTCTTCGCAGAGCAGGCTTCGCCGCGATGGTAGCATTCCGACAGGGCGAGCCCGCCACTGCGTGAGAATGCTCCGACATTCAGTCGGAGGGAAAGAGGTAGGATGAGGCGCGTGCGTATGACGCAAGACATTCGAAAATCAAATAAGCTCAGCCAGCGGGATCGGGAGCATATACGCGGGAGAGACACGAGGCTACTGTCGATCAAGAGAAGAGCATGGGTTCTGCTTTCTCCTCTCATGTGCGGTTCGTGTTGTACCTATACGATGGCGGTGAGACGAGCCTGGCTCGTCCGTTCCGGGCCATGGGGTATCAACGGAGGGGGTCATCTGAAAATGAGAGGACACTCCATGTGGTTACCTCAGCGACAAATGGCGTGATAGCGATGAGGTTTGCAATCCTTGCTCGCAGTCGCGGTGAAGCAGACCTGCAGAAGTAAGGCGAGGGAAGGCCGACCAAGATTAGACCAATCACGGAGCTGCATCGATTGTGGGAGTTATCGGAGCTATAGACCCGAGCCTTCACGAACCGGGATGTGTGTGTACAAATTCAAGGTTACGTGGCATCTGTTGGGAAGGTAGGCAATGATTCAGTGTAGGAAGGCTCGTGGGGAATGAGTTTGCTGGCCAGCTTCGGGGCTTCGGGAGCATGCGGGGGGTTTCAGGTGACGCCTCCTGGTTCGCTGTTGACCAAACCCCATTCTCACTGTGTGAACAACGAAGCAGAGAACTTGAGAATCGCTGTGTTGATGCAAAGAATCCTTGTTTGTGGCCTGCGCAGCAGAACACGACCGGAAGCACCGGAAGGCAAGAATACATCGCATCGCAGACCGCGAACGAGGGCACTGGAAGAGCGGGGATGGAAGAATTTAGAAATGTGAATGTGTACCAGCGAGCAGACTTTTTGAAGGGTAATCGGAGGTGACGCGGAGTGAGCGTATGAAGCGAGATTTCAATGTCATGTATGAGACGTACCGTAAATCCACCTTCCGACGAGGGGTGACTAGTCAGTTGAGCATGCCAACGTCATCATGTCGACATAACTCGAGTATTTATGAGTAAGCAAGTACATCGTGAAGGCTTTGCGGGGAGTATGTCACCTTACATAGACTCATGAAGTCGTAGAAAACATCATCTTTCTGTCGCCTTTTGATACGCTCGCGGGATCACAACACAACTGCTGAGTCGCCACGAGGCGGTGCCCATGTTTTTGTCGTTGCTTATGCACGACAGCTAACGACTTCACGGCTGCCATAGCCTCCACCTTCGGTTCCAGAGAGCTCACTCAGGTCGACTTATAAATACTCATGATAATACCCACTTACGCGAGCGATTGTTTACCGAACAGGAGGCAGTGGTGAGTGATCATAGCGTGTGCTCCAGAGCCCAAACGTCCCTGGCACGCACGACGCAGCCACTGTCACTGATTTGTTGAGACACACGCCTTTCGGGAGCGGTACACGATGACGATAGACGTATTCTCAAGATGGTGGAGGCTCGGATTCCTGTGCTGATGATCAGTAGGTGTATCGAGGCGTGAGTTCGACAAGATATTCACATGGCGTGGGATCTTTGGCGGCGTGCAGCGGCGAACATCCTGTGTACCAACAGGTTTCGTGAGCTCGAGTAACATACAGTGCGCCAATGTTGGTCCCACCGCGGGATGGGCCATACTAGCCATCGGCGTAATGAGGACGTCACCGAGCTCTACATGAGAGCGCTCACTAGCGAACAGCCTGTAGCAAGAATGGTCTCAACCTACAAAGGAGGTAATTGCTGATAATCTTTCTGAGAATTGAAGGATCCACGCGTGGAAAGCGTTTCGTTTCGCACCGTGGCGGCCATGACGGTAACATACTGTCAGCCTGCTGTGGCGTTAGAAGTAACATACGAATGCCGAAGAGTATATATGATCTTAGTTTTTGGTGTTAATAATGAAAGCCATAGAGCTGAATCTCTCACCAGCAGAGACCCCAAGTTGTAGTGGATGTGAAAAGCTTACTGCCTTCAAGCATCGACCGATACTGAGCACGGTTGGGCTAGCGCCAGCTGCAGTGAGACTGGCGCAGAGGTAGACACGCTTTGATGAATATACAGTGTCTATTGATGTACAAAGACCCACATTCGCAGAACAGAGTGGTAGCGGACGAGAGAGTATATGTTCAATGTTTATGTCGATCCGTCACAGTCACTGGACCAGCAGCAGTGTAAGGTCCGAAGACAACGGAGCGCCTGTATCGTTCTCGTTGTGCGCCTAACACAACCATCGACAACACCAGATCGGGCGCCTCGTGGATCCCCTCGGTCGCACGCGGCGAGGCTTGCATTCCTACGTCTCCGCTAAGAACTGCATTGCGGCCAGGGCATAACTCTACTTTGATCAACTATTGATAAAAATGATGCTATGGAAACTGACCTGCGAGGAACCTGAGCAGTGGGCACGCTCTGTTCCAACTTCAATGACCTCTCGGACGTCGATCGTGGCGTCCTACTACTAGCTCATCATTTATTGTAGTTTGACCTTCGTCACTATATGACAACCGCTGGAGCTCTTTTAAAGGATGAGGTGAGTGGAAATCCGGGCGACATGAGTACACCGTGTTGGCAGTGACCACAGGTTCTTCGAATTCACAGGGGCACTTTGACAGATGCTTATGACACGGCAAACATTGAAATCTCACAAGAATTTCGCGCTGTGCTTCGTGTTTGTGTCAAAAAATACAGTTAGGCGATCGTGTTGTCTCAGGTAAGTCAATCGTAGCGGGCTCAGGGTGGCATTCGCTCTGATCTATATGCAGAGTATTGTTTAGAACATCTCTTCTTTGCACGTTGAATGCCACCGCATATCCCATGCGACCAAAACGGTTGGCTCATAAGCTCATTTCTGTCGTCCCGAACGCACACGCTGCATTTGATGTGTACATCACGGTTGTGAGCTGCTAGAGGGGCGCGCCGAACGCAGAGCCTGTGCGCTACGGACAGCATTTATGATTCAGGATGCATGGTGGAGCCAACATCGCTGGAAGAAGCAAACGCGATCACGTGTGGAGTCATCCGAGACAGCAAGGGCAATGGTCCGCGGTGTAGAAAGAGGCTCTGAGATCGGATCCCAAACCCGCTCGTACGCCGCACTTCACTACAGCTTTTCCAGCTTCGCACAATTGTTACAGCATCAGGACCTACGACAGTACACCTACTTCTCTCGCGGAGTGTGTACTCCGTATTCTTTGTGGAACGGCGGACGTAGCACCCACATCGCCGCTGCTGAACACATCTGCTACACACCGCTCGTCACCAAAGATGTTGGGAGCCATGCCGTTGTTTCCGCAAATACGCGCTAGGGTTGCACAAGATGGTATATATGCTCACGGCGGCGAGCAGAAGAACATCAGCAGAGAACCACACCCTCCAGCAAAGCAAGACACCACAATGGCATCTTCTAGTTCATCCGTAGGAGCTCTCGAAAGAGGCAAGGCATGCCTTAGGTGCAGGTCGGTCGGTTCTTTCTACATGCATGGTGATAACAACATGACATTGACCATTATACTAGGCGTCGTAAGATGGTACATACCTGGTCTATTCATGCTTCTATAGACTGGCTTATCTGTCCACAACCGTAGCGTTGCGATGGTGTCCACCCAGCGTGCGGTCAGTGCACAAAGGCTGGGCGATCCATGGATTGCGAGTACAGTGAAGGCAAGGAACCGACGGCCAGCCAAATCCTAGAGGAACAAGTTTCGCAGCTACAATTGCGGATTGCCGAGCTCGAAAGTGTTAATGCTGCGCCGCTTACCTTGTTCGATCCATACGAGTCGTTCCGTAGGTCACAGGGCGGAGGCGCCTTGCCTTCGCAACAACGCAACCAGACTCTACACACTCTGTGGGTTCCCATGACTTATGATTCAAACCCCTTCTGATTTGGTCGCAACAGACTCCGTAATTTCTTCCACAATGCATCTGCTTACGGTTTCTTCCTCCATGTACCACGTTTCCTCCAACAAGTAGCTGCGCCTCCAAGCACCGGTTATCCCAGCCATGTTACTCTCCTACTCAACGCCATCTATCTTGCTGGAGCACAGTCTTCCGCTGATGCGCAGATTCACGCGGAGCAGCCCGGGTTCCTTTCCACGGTACTCAGCCTCCTCACACCTGCACTTTCGGGAGGTGATCACAACAGCGCCACCATGTACGTCTTGCAGACGGAGATCATCTTGACGTATTATTTCTTTACCGGAAACCGCGAGATGGAGGCTATCTATCACTTCCGCGCGGCTACGTCGATCGTCTTCGCGTGTCAATTGCATCGCATTCGGAGCTCGCGTCCTCCCTTAGGCGGCCCGGCGAGCGGCGTACAATACCAGCTCGGTGCCCCTGCGGACAGCCTTGAGGAAGGCGAACGAATCAATGCGTTCTGGCAAATTCTCATTGTCGATAAGTGCAGCAGTGTCACAATGGCAGCGCCATCGGCGTTCTCGGAGGACGAAGCGAAGGGCACGGTAGTGGACTCGCCGTGGCCGATGGAAGTTGGCGCATATCTGAATGTATGTGCCGTCTTAACTTGGTGACCACCTCGATGGTACGACTCATTGGCGACTCGATTCAGCATCCTTTGCCTCCTAGTGCTCGCGGCGCTCGTACTATTCAAACATACATGCAGACCATGGGAGCTCCGCAGCGCGGTCAGCAGCATTACTTGACCATCCAAGCCAAGGCAGCGATCCTGTACGCGTATGCGTATGGCCTAGCCCAGACGTACAACCCCAGTACGTAGTGAACATCTTGTACCGTGGCCCAGACTGAGCCTCGCCGCAGATGACCACAACTCCGTGACTCGTTTTACCTACTTGGACCGCGGCATTCAACAGCTTGCGCATGACTTGCCTCCGATCGAGAACGTGGATCCATCCAGGCCGGATGTCCTCCGCAAGCTTGTGATGATTCACATACTCGTACACTGCGCCGTGCTACAGCTCCACAAACCTCTCGAACAGCCTGCTGTGATGTATCAAGGCAGATCGTGGAACGCCGCGCAGAGTGTAGTCGCAGTGCTGCAACGGATCAACATAGGCGCCATCACGTACATGGAACCGGGAGTGGCTGTGCGTGTATAGGCTTCCTGGCTCCTTGTGTGCGCCTGACTCACCTTCTGTATAGTATTTGCTCGTTGTGGCTGCGGATGTCCTTTTGCGCGGCATCATGACCTTGAGATCTCAAAATGCCATTGACATGTCTAACCAAGCCGCGTTTCTTGCGCCGCTCAGTCAGATACTTTCCGCCATGGAATGGTGGGGTACGACGTCACCTCTCTTCAGTGCGTTATGATTCCTCGCGTTGTACTCTGTCGTTGACTGCTACACTCCAAGGACACCAGCGGGCGGTCGTTCAGAATATGCTTGCACAAATGTAGTCAACGACTTCAGCATGCTCACAACCATCGTTCAATATTTATCTAGATCCTCCGTCCATCCTATGACTCTTTGCTCCCACATTAAGTTATAACCCAGCCACTTCCTACTTGGATTGAATCGCCCGTCTTAACTTATTACCACACTAGACATTGACATCCAATACATCAGCCAGCATCCGTTACTTATTGCACTCTTAGAGCACTAGACCTCGATCTACAGAAGAGATTGTATTTATGACTGCACTCCATGTCAATGACGCATCCATCTTGTATTCATTGAGAATCAATGTTTGAACGATACATGGTATATTCTCCTTGATCCAGCCATTCCAGTACAACTTCATTGGCCGCCGAAAACAATCATATGTGTGTATATATAATAACGATGCGTGCTCACTGCGCTCCTACCAAACCAAACCATCATACATCTCAACCCATCAATCCAGTGGCCCTCCAAAATCCAATCCACTATGACCTGAGCTTTGGAAACGTGAATATACCCCGGAGAGGTACCGGCATCCGACTCTTGGGCTTGACCATTTCCCCCTTTGCTGCAATGTTCTCAATATCGACCTGGGCCAGCGAGGTGCGCACTGGCACCGGGGTAGAGGCTGTCTTCATTAAGCGCCGCGGCTGTCCGATATCGCTGATAGCGATGCTCTTGCGCGGCCCCTTCTCGTGGTGTACCGCCGTCGAGTTTCGCTTGACGGGGAGGCTCTGGCGGAGATTGATGGCACGAAGGGGGCTGCGACGCTCTGTTGCAACCATGACGGGCGTCGGTGTTTGTGGCTGGGGCACCGAGAGATCTGCCGTGTGGCGAGCCATCGCCCGCAGAGCCGGGTGTCGTGGCCAGCCCGTCGGTTCATTCTCCTTCGTAGGCGATGCTGGGGAAGGAGGTGGGGCCGGAGCCATTGAACTGCGCCGAGCCAACGGGCTGCGGGGCTTTGCAGCGGGAGGAACGGAGCCCGAGCGCGGTCGAGCTGCCTCTCTTCGTGCGTCATCATCATCGACAACAACACACTCCGGGACCATGGAGAAGCGCACACTCTTCTTGCCTTTGAGGATCCCCCTGACCGGCCTCACACTAGCAGTACTGAGTGGCCGGGACGGCGCTATCATGGAGCTATGGCAAGCAGAACACGAGACAGGGTGTCCCTCTGGGGTCTCGAACGGAATAGGGTCTTGCTCTCCTGTATGTTCGTCGTTCTCCGAGTTAGCTGGCGGCAACAAAGAGGTCCGTTGGAGAGTTGGCGAAGTTTCAATTATCACGGTCTTCCGACGTTGTTTCTTGGTATCGACGTTCATGGCCTCCGGAGAGTGGCTGTGTGAAGACGAAGAGTCTTGAGTGGTGTCGGCTAAGGTGGGTGTCGTACCCCAAGAGCTCGAACCGGGTGAGGCAGGAAGAGACGACTTCGGTGGCGTGCTTTGAAAGAGCTGGGGGATGGTGGCTGCGTGCAGATCCACGAATTGCTGTGGCCCGGCCCAATCGTCCTCCGCGTCGAATTCGGGCGCTTGTTGCACCGAGTGAGCCACACCGGCTGGCTCGAGCGTCTCCAGCGTAGGGGACAATGGAGGTAGGCACACTACGGGCAGCCGAGCATACAGGTCGGTGCAAATATGCTCGAGATCTTCTGGAGGCTTCCGATTGTCGCAGTCGGAATGCTCGAATGATGGCCTTGACGACGAAGGAGAGCCCAGGAACGGAGATGGTATGTCGGGGTACGATGAGGCTGGCGCGACGAGACGAGCTGCAGGAGGTACAGTGATTGGTGGCGGCATCTTCTGTCCGCGACGAACGGCTAGTGGAGCGGATGCAAGGCTTTGGGAAGACTCAAGTGAGAGAGGGACGATAGCTGTTGAGTTGGAGACCATAATAGTCGGAACCGCGTGTTTGCCCTCAGCGCCAAAGTGTTGCTGACCTCGGTCTTGGGCCTCTGCGACTTGGACTTGGATCATAGGACGTCCGGACTCAGATGAAGGGACGGTCCCCTTTCCGATACTCTCGTAGACAATATCAGAGCTGTTGCCTTGCCCATCAAGCTCGACGTTCGACAGACGATTGTCGTTGTACAACGTATATCCGCCGCGTACGCGCTTGAAGCGTTCGGGCAGTACCACGGAGCCCTCTGGCTTCCATGCAATGTCGTAAAGCACTCCAGGCTCATCGGGTCCGATGTCGACAGCAGGGGGTACGCCGGATATGTTCGACTGCGGCAGCAACTCGTCAGTAATAGGTCACAGCACGTAGACAACTGAAGGTGCACACCCTCCACCAGTCAATGCAAATGGCTTCCATCATCGTGTGTCGCAGCCTGGGGCTAGTAGGAGCTGCTATAACAGCATCAGTCGTCCACTTGGAGTCTGCAGGCCGCTTCGGAGGTAGGTCTTCGAATGCGTTAAGGTACAGTGGCGGGGCAGCATACGTAGGAAAAGGAGGGACGTTGCGTAAAGACAGTGAATCGGTAGTGCAGGAAGGTAGTAGGAGGGAGTACGATAGAAGGTTGTCCTCAGAACCACTTCCGACAGGAAGCAGGGAGCTCAAGTCGATCGAAGAGCAAGAGCTGCGCACAGGTAGAATGTGGCATTGCTGCCCAGGCGCGTCCGGCTTGACCAGCATACTCATCTTGAAGAGCGAAGTTGCCCTCCGAGGACATCAGCGTGTGTGCTATAGCTCCGAAATCATGGGTGGAGGTGAGATGGCATGAGGCTGGCAAGGGTTGATGAGGCTGACTGCCACTCACTCACGTCAAACCTGCCTATGGGTGGCCGGGTGTCATCGTATGCAGGACGTACCTCCTTCAAGAGATAGCTATATCGAGAGAGGGAGGACTGGCCGCTATAGGGCGCAATGCATCAAGTACAGAAGCAGATGAACTACACATGATCGTTGTCGTATACCACGCACATCGCGAGAATCTTGACTGCACAATTCTTCAGGAAGACCCGTTGCGATGGTTGGTACCAAAGTCGAGCCTGATTGAACACAGCAGGTGGCCAGTGCCAGGCTGTGAAGCAGTCGAAGATCTCTAGCACTGCCTGTGGTCGGCGGCAGTCGCTGTCAGACGAAGAACAGCGTTCGGAAGCGCTCGCAGCATTCTGCACGACTACGACGACGACGAGTACGACTCGGTGATAACGGCCCCTCTGCCGCCACCCACGACCAGCTCTGCCCTATTTCTCCTCCTCTACACATACCCATCTCTATACCTCTGGTCCAACATCACGAACCTACACCCCAGCGGTCCAGGAGGCTCTCGACCCTAGGCTATCCTCTTCACTGCTGCTTAATCCTATCTTTATTCGTACCTTTGTTTCGGCCTACCATACTCGTTCTCTTACCGGACGAGGGTGCGCGTAGAAGTGGTTGCAAGTACTGGTATGTGACACGCTGCCGTTTGCGTTCCCATCTGCACATATGATGAGAACACTATTATTTGCACGTCAGTCTGAGCGATCTCGGTCGCGCGGGAGGACATTTCGCATTTTTGACTATACCTAATAATGCCTATGTTCGGCAGCGGATTGGGCTGATCGCTGACGTCTGCTGTATGCTATAGACCCGAAAAGCGAGTCCATTCGTTACTCAGTATACAACCGTGTACGCGCCATACACTAATAGGGCCCAACTGGCTGCTCAAGGTGAGCATTACTATCGTTTGCTTCCTGGGCGTAGCGATGCCTTGTGACCGTAGATGCCTGTCTTCTGTGTAACCAGAATATATCATCTGGCAGATGGTGGTTAACGAGCTGTAGACATTTGCGAGTGAATGCGTCCCATCCCCTGCATCTATCGTGTCCTCGCGTCTATCATCTTCTCATAGCCTGCGGCAGGCAGTTCTGAACACAAACCCAGTGCAGGTGACTGTTGACAGGAATCCCGATGGCAACGAACGGTGACGCTGCGCCAAAGGCGGCCGGATCGTCCACGCAGGCTGCGGCCGCCAACGGCAATGGCACGCCTACGCAGTCCAAGAGCGGCTTGGTTCCCACTAACAATGTGACCATCAAGGACGGCGTGACCGTCCGGACGCGCATCGAACCCACCCTCCCGGTTGACGACGTGATTCGCCAGCTATGCGTCAGCCTTCAGATACAGGAGAGGCCCACTATGTTCGCATTGCGGGACGAGAATGGGGAGCTGGTGACGAACGAGAACCTCAGGAAGAAGATAAAAGGGAAGGTCAACCTTAAGTACGTCGTGTATTGTACCTCACGAGTCCACACTTGCTCACTGCATACACAGGCTGGTGAATGCGCCGGCCATTGAAGCGGCCGAGATCGTGGAGAGGCTCATGGCGCGCGACGCGAAGATGGGCCTTGCGCTGACTTCCTTGCGCAAGTACATTCGGGTTTGTCCATGCAGCCTGTCACCTGAACGCTTGCTCATGATCGAATGCAGGAAGAACAGTTCGCTGACGAGTTTCTGAAGCGCGACGGGCTGGGCGAGCTAATTGGGGTCATCAACAGCACGCATGGCAACCAGCTCGCAGTATGTCTCCTCTCTCTTGGTCATACTATACTTGCTCATCTTATACGCCTCCCAGTACGCCCTGACGGCTATGCAGCACCTCATGGAACTGGACCACGGCTGGGACTCGCTCGACGACTCCTTCATCCTCCGAATCGTGCAGATCCTCTCGTCTAAGCAGTCACTGATCAACGTCTGCCGGCCCGCCACCGCCATTCTAAAGAAGCTCGTCGAGGCGTCTCCGGCGAGCGGCCCGACGGCCCATCTCGCGAGCAGCAGCAGGGGCCCGCCCGCGCCCCCGCCAGGCTCGGTGTTCCGGTATGGGTTCGACGCCGTGTTCGAGCAGATGCGCAAGGAGACGCGACTGCTGGAGACCGTTGTCGACCGCCTGGGGAGTGCAGACACCACGATGGCGCTGTACAGGTGCGTTTCCCTGTGCTCGACGCGTCTCTGTCCGAGGAATGCTCATATCTGGCTGCAGCATGATGCTGATCAACTCTCTCCTGGCTAACGCGACGGATACGCACTGGGACGAGTTCACGTCGGCCCTCGAGCGGCTGAACGTCCGCAAAGCCGTCATCGTACGTCCGCCGCTTCCTTCCTACGCGTCCTGTGCATCCTGACGTTATCGTTAGCGCCTGATGTCCTCGCACACGATCGAAGACCTGACCTCGTGCATCCTGGACTTCCAGGCGAACATGATGCGCGTAACGTACCGGATGAAGACGACGCTCGTCGAGCCGCAGCTCGAGGACTCGCACGCGGCAGCGCTCAAGTACATCTGGGCGAGCAGCCGGGTCGACGAGGAGGTCATCAACGTGGACATATACAAGTGGCGCAAGATCGGGCTGGACAGCGAAGACATCACGCAGGAGTTCCGCGAGGTCGGCGTGTTGGGCTTGCAGTGCTTGGTGCATCTTCTGGACCCGCCGGTGTGGCTTGTGTGCTGAGACGCGTTGCAGAGACAATTCGTGGCGAAGGACCCTGACTATTGGACCAAGGTGTGTGATGTGTGCAGAACCGTTGCAGCGCAGTGGTGCTTACAGATGAACAGGTGGTGCAGGAGCAGCTGAGCCGTCCAGAGGAACGAAGGTGCCCTATCGCCAAGGCCTCCAACGAAGTGACCGACCTGCTCTCAGAGCATTGGGCTATCTATGCTCCTGGTTGTGCGTATCAGGGCATTGATGTGTAATAGTGTCCATGGCTAAGACGCAGGCTAGACTCGACCTCGACGACCTTCCAGCCCTTCTTCCTCAACTTCTACAAGGTCCACGCGCTCGCGACGCAGTTCTTCCTCCGCATGTGGAACGAGAGCGGCGCGTCGAGGGGCGATTTCCCGCGGCTCGTCGCGCTCACGCGTAGCCAGTGCGTATTATCCCTCGTCCTCCCACGCGACTGCTTGTACTGACCGAGCCGGCGCTGCAGAGTAAAGGTGGCTCTCCGACGGGAGAACGAACGCCCGTGGCATGAAGTCGAGCAAGACTTCCTCGAGTGTGAATACCGTGCAGTGCGCGATCGGCAGATGAAGGAGCTCGAGATGGAGGACGACATCATGGCGAAGGTCCCTATGCGGTGCGTCTTCCACATCTCCGCTTCGTGTGCCCATCCCTTAACCGTGGCCCCGCAGCAACCTCCGAGCGAAGCTCTACAAAGAGTCTGCAGAGTTCGTGCGCCAACAGCGGATGCACTGCTTGCTAGAGGGTGCATGGTTCATGAACGCGATGCCCGTCATGTCCGTCGTCTCGCGCGAGACGATCCGCCGGCCGACGCTGCCCTGGCGGTTCATGCGTCTCGTACGTCTCCCTCGCCGTGTTACGGTTGCGCGCGCGCACTCACCCCATCACACGCCCGTAGGACAACAGCCTGAAGTACCTGCACTACGTGGACAGCGCGACGCGATTCGCCGTACGCAAGGGGTTCGAGGACCTGCCAGACCGGATCGAGCTGTCGATGGTGAGCGAGGTCGCGACGGGGACGTGCGTGCCGTACCAGGGCCAGCAGCTGCCGAGCGTCGATATGGCCACGATGCCCACGTCCCCGCTCGCCGCCTCGCCGCTGTCCTTCTCGCTGCTTACGGCAAGCGGTTCGTCCCTCGCGGATCAGATCGCGACGGACCAGGCGCGCTGGGCGGACTGGACGGATGGGCTGAATATGCTCCGCAAGGACGGCGCACATGTCGCGTCGCGCGAAACAGAGAACTTCATACAGGCTCTGACGGAGATAGGACTCAAGATCAAGCTGTTGGGTGAGTTGTCATTCGTCTTGACTGGTGCACTGGTACTGAGTACGTGACGTGCGCAGATCTCACAGGAGAAAAGGTGGACATACCGAGCGGCCTCGCCATGGGAAACCCGCCGTCGAACTGCGACTTCTTCTTTTCTGACTTGACGTATGATACGCAAGGCTAATAACTTACCCCCACTGCTACTGTCCGACATACCCAAACGATGTTCATGCCATTGCTGGTGCACGCTGATTCCCCTGCTTGTATATTTTATCGTAGTATATCTATCTACCTGTCAATTATTACGCTGAACAATGGACATGTGCCTATACTCACTTTACTTCAGTGTGCCCCGGGCCGCTGTGTACAAGGAGGACTGTCGGATTACTGTACCATTTCGACCATAGGTTCACGGGCTGTGACCTGTGACATCGTGAACAACTAGGCGCCCTAGTTCAGACCTCCCTGGGACCTGTGACATTCCTGAGTTCCGGCCCCGCAGGGCCCCCAGAGACGACTTTAGCGCCCGTGACTGCCAGAATAGCCAGTTCAGAGACTCCTGTGACCTGTGACATTTGAACCTAAGCCCTGATTCATGGGGGTCTGTGACATGTGACTGAACCTATGGTCGAAATAGTACAGTACTACACGATCATATGGCCAGATTATGATTGTCCAAGAAAGAAACGTGGATCCGGTTGACCGCCGGTGCCGATTCTATGACGCGTCGAGATGTACGCGCGTTCAAGTTGGAGGCGATGATCGTCTCCAGGTCTCCGACTCGCCTCTTGTATGCGACGTATATACAGGATATGCTCTCGCGTATAATCCTTGCTCGAGGTTGTTGCATGTGCATTGTGCACGGCGGTCGTCCAGCGAGCTCTGATAGTATGGCCGCACGTGCGCGAGTAGGGATGATGATGATGATGAACTCTGCATTTATATCCCGCAACAAGCAAACTCTAATGTGCTAAGACGCGGCGGGCGTCAGCCCGCTATACGGCGGACCGGTGCCCCTGTCGGCTCTAAGTCTCTACGAAGTAATGTAGTAGGTCTATGAAGTAATGGGGGGGTAACTGTAGGGTCTATAGCTGAGGTCCCTGTGTGTGCGAATGTTCGCGGTCGTGGTCCATAATGTATGTACAGTATGAGAAAGGAAAGAAAAACATGTCCATGGTCCATAACCGGCTCTCCAGTCTTCTACGCAGGGCCCAAGCCGGAATTGTTCCCCGCGTGCACGAGTGTGTTGGAGGAGAATGGGGAGGGAATCAGTGCGCGCGATCGCCGTGCAGCGATCGCCGCTCATCGTGCGTCTTCATCATCGTCCGAGTAGTCGACCTCGCCAACTGCATCGAGGTCATCATCTTCGTCGTCCGGTGCGTCTGGCTCGTAAGTCTCCGACGGCTCTGCGCGTGGTGCGTCTCCTTGTGGCGGTTCTCCAGTCTTTGTGAATGCGCCGCTCTGCTCCAGGAACTTGGCGAGTGCGTCGATGCCCTCTTCGGTGCCAAGGATGGTGGGGAGGTCGATGTGCTCGCTCGCACCTCGTAGGATATGTCGTGCTGCTTCGTACCTGGGGCAGTCTTGGAGGATGTGTTGCCGCGACTGGAAGGGGGCTCCGCAGGGGCAGTCATCGGGTTCGTGGGGTACGTGTATGCGGTAGTACTCGCCTGTGAATCCATGTCCTGTCCGGTGCGCGAGTAGGGAGAAGAGCCAGAAGACAGCTCGACTGGCCGCGCACGACCCATTCCAGTCTCGCCGAGCGGTCACAAGCCGCGCTGGCCGCGTAGTCTCCTCACTTTGACAGTTCCCCACACCACTGCGCCGACCTCCAGTCGCCACGCGCATATAAGATGTGTCCACACCGACCACCGTGACAGTCCTCACCGCCGCAGCCCCCAGATATTCTACAACAGCTATAACCGAGGCAAGCCCACGAATAAACACCATTATGAGTTTCGTCAGCACTAGTGGTGTGCGCATCGCACAGCTCGTCGGCATTGGCGCGTCAGGCTACCTCGCAGGTACGTCCTCACTCGTATGCTCGATGCACGTCCACTGACCAACAAATCCCCAGGCTTCATCTCAGCGTGCTCTATCGTGGGTGTACCGCCCCTCGCCTTCGCGCCGCCCGAGATCGCCGCCAAACAATGGGCTGAGCTCTACCACATCGGTCGCGCGCGGGCCCCCGCGATCGCCGCCTCCGGGCTCCTCGCGTACATCTACCTCGGCTACGTCTCCGGCCACACCGTATGCCCCGCCGAGGGCTACGCGTACCTTGCTGCCGGCGCAGCCACCATCGCCATCGTGCCGTACACCTTTGCGACGATGATGACGACGAACAAGGAGATCGAGGGACTAGCTGTGGAGACGGAGAAGGCGGCGGCGAGCAGCGAGCGGGTCCAGTCCCTCGTCCAGAAGTGGTACAAGCTCAATCTAGGCCGGTCAGCATGGCCGCTGGTCGGGTTCGTCATTGGGGTGTTGGCCGCTGGAGGGTACTTTGCTGAGTGAATCCTTCTGTTGTTATCGTACTTCGCATCCGCCGTGTCCATCACTCTCCATAGCATGCGTACTCGTGCACATATTTGTAATATACGCCTCACCGTTCCTCTATAATCTCGACACGTCAGTCCCAACTGTTGCCAGTCTGCAGCGCCGGATTCGAGACGGATCCCTCTACCATGTTGTGAGGCTACTCGCACCTCTGGGTCTTCCGCTGTCCCAGTACATACCTAGCTCAATTGTCGGCTCTTCTACATGGCCTGAAAGTCCGCGGATATCAGACCTCAGAGGTATCCAACCCGTCTACCATTCATTCAACAAATGGCTCGTCTATGATACAGCAGTAAGCGGTCAAATATGCAGTTGGATGCAAGCACTGTCCCTCCGGGACGCGACAAGGTATGCAGTTGATGCAGGGCGAGACAAAAGCAGTGCGATGATACATGCGGGTCGTGGCGATCGTGTCAGTTGAAGATGCGAGTGAGAGATATCGGGTGTGGGGGGATGGTCTGGTCAGCGTCCGTGGCGAGCGAGCGGGGGTTGAACCCGGTGGAGGGTGCTGGAAACAAATAGGCAGTCCAACCTAGGTTTGCGAGTCAAGTCGGACTCGCGTCTGTGTTTGAGTTTAAGTTTATGTCGTCTTTATGCTGAAAGATGTAGGGAGGGTGAGAGAGGTGGGGGTTCAGTGTCCGTTGAGGACAGGCGGCGCGGCGCCCTTGGCGAGCGCGAGCTCGGCACCGGCCTTGAAGAACGGCTCGAAGATCGCATCCGGCCGCTTGTAATCGTTGTGCACGACATTCACGAGGAAATACGTGTCCATCACGCTGTCGATCAGCGTACGCGTCGGCGAGCCCGGCTCGTAATACTTGGCCCACTGCCGCCCGAGCTCGTACGCCTCGTCCTAGCGCCCCGTCAGTGAGTCCCACAGGCAGTGGTAGTGATCAACGTACCTTCCACGCCATGAAGCTGATGGCCTCGACGATGGTCGGCTGGACGATCTCCTTGTTCGGGAACACGCCCCACGTCACTGCGTTCGGCCCGTCCGAGTGCGTGTTCGTCCGCAGGTCGCCGCGCTTGTTGATCACGTAGTATGTGATGTTCACGTCGCGCTCGATGTGCGGGAGGAGCGCGTCCAGCAGCTCTGGCGATACGAAGAACTCGAGGTACGCCTGGCGCGCGGTGTGCGTCAGTTGTAGTATGAGGGGAAAGGGGATCACGGTACCTTCTGGTAGACGTAGCCGTTCGGCGGACCCCAGCCGTGGATGCGGTCGTCGCTCCGTGCACCATCTACTGCAGGTTGCGAGTTGATGGTCAGGAAGCCCATCTCATTGAGCTTCGCGAGCTGCGTCGCGATGACACTCGTCTCCGACGACGGCGCCTGGTCTGACCACGGCAGCGCAGCAAGCTGGCCCAAGCAGAACTTTGCGAAGAGCTTTCCAAGATCTGCCACCGTTGTAGGGTGGTTCCACAGCTTGATCGCCTCCTCTTTCTGCACGAGTGGGGGAAACATGTCAGGACAGACACTCCGGGACGCGTGGTCGCGCGACGCACCGTCTGCTTGATCCAAATACCATACCCGTCCAGCTCGCCGTACGCGGGACTGCGCGAGTCGCCAAACCGGCCGTTCGGGTACTCGTCCCAGTTCTCGGTGCGGGACAGGTAGGACTTGGTGCGGTTCGCCCAGAAGATCGGGCGGATGGTCTCCGTGCGCCGGTTGGGCGTGAGCGACTGGCGCCAGGGGAGGGGCTTGACGGTCTGGACACGCGGGACGAGGTTGAGCTCCTCGAGGAGCATGCGCGTGCCCTTCTCGAGGTTCATCGTGTAGAAGTGGAGGCCCTTGATCCCGAGCGGCTCCGCGAGGATGCGGCGGCACATGTCCGCGACGAGCTTCGTGCCGAGCTCGCGCACCTTCTCATCGTTGTTCTTGTGCGGCTCGAGCACGTCGAGGAGGCTGCGCGGGATCTCCGTGCGCGAGAGGCTCGTGCTCTTGATGAACCCGTTCCACGTCTGGATCGGCGCGATGCCCGGCACGATCGGTACCGTGATCCCCGCGGCGCGCACGGCCTTCACCCACGCGATGAAGATCTCCACGTCGTAGAACATCTGCGTGAAGATGAACTGCGCGCCTGCGTCGACCTTCTCCTTGAGGTAACCGAGCTCTTTCGCGAGCTCGTCTGGAGGAAGCTGGACGTGCTGTGGGAAGCCTGCGACGGCGATGTCGAAGTAGTCTCCGTAGTGTGCGCGGATGTGCCGCACGAGGTCGATTCCGTGCGTGAACCCGCCCTCAACGGCCTCCCACTCGTCCTTGCCCACAGGAGGATCACCACGTAGAGCAAGGATGTTTCGGCAGCCGTGCGCTTTCGCGTCCTGAGTGGAAACTTAGCGTTGGGAGTGCTGATGGAACTCATGAATGGGGACGTACCTTGAGAGCAATGTCCACCTTCTCCTTCGGCATGTTGGTACATGTCAGGTGCATGCATGTCTCGACGCCGATGAGCTTCTGGCATGTCTTGACCAGCTCAGAGGTGAGATCGGACGTTCGGCCGCCAGCATTCCTACGGGCCGCTCATTCACACACGCCCTCGCAGCCAGTATTCGGGTGACGTACCAAGTAATGTCTATGAACTCGGGACCAAGCGCTCGCATGCGCTCTATACGATCGAGCAGGTTTTGGAGACCCTACGGAAGAGTTCAACTCATGATAAAAGCCTCGAAGAATGGAGCGCGAGCGTACCTGTGCCGTCCGCGGAGGGAAGTACTCAAAGGACCACCATATGCGATCCTCCTTCTCCGCCTGGGCGATTTTCTGGCTGATTTTCATGATTACAGCAGCAACCGGTCGTGATTATGGCTGGTCTATGATACGTTTCTAGAGGGTCGGGGCGGACAACAAGCAGGGGGTGCCCCAGAGGATGGGAGGCAGATGAAAGAGACGGGAACGACTTGCTCGGCACACTAGCCCCGCCTCGTTGAGTTCGCACGAGACCTTTACATTGACTCTTACACGCCCACGCAGTGGGGTCATGCCGCTCCAATTTTCCTCGAACGACCCACCCACAGTAATCTGTCCAATCATCCGACGACCGGCCTTATGCACTCTACATACGTAGAGTCAGGCATCGGGACTACCGAACCTACCGGGCACGCAAATAGCTGGCGCCCTACGTAGCTCCTGGGTGAAGGTTCGTGCGGTCTTTCCCCGTTGACCCGGTCAATTTCTGTCTGTCAAATTCGTCAAATTGGACGGACACTGGGCTGGCGGGGACGACCTCCGGATCTCTGCCGCGGAGTCTGTGCAAAACCCAATCTCACTTGCGTGCGATCGTGAAGTTCGTGACGCATTTGGGATAGCCTTGCAGGGTCGTCGGCACAAACGTTCATCCGTCCTCGCAAGTCTATTAATGCCCGGGACGTCGTTGCTAGTTAGGTCACATTCCAGAGTCCGAAGGCTCAGCTAATCCTCTCGCCTCGTAGTATGCATACGTCGAACACTAGATGCTAGGGTCGGCATCTGCAAAGCACGGAGGCCGCGGATGGGTCGTTGCTCAGTCGGGACTCGCCGTGCGCTCGTAGGACCCATCATATACTCTACCAGCAAGGGAGGCAATTGGTTGTCAGCAACATGCGGCGAGGATGGACCGTATGTCCCAGTCGCAGTGCCCACACATGCCGAGGGATGTTATGGTTGATCTCCCGACGTCGTCACTCTGCCAGCCTGAGTGACTTGTGATGCTATTGCTGCTTCTCCTGTTGGCTGCGTATACTCAATGACACCCCTCTTTTTGCGCGACGCGTTGACATGACCAATGATCTCGCTAAAGCCTATATGTCCCTCCCCCGAGGCGGTAGTTTGATCGGCACAAGCAAGACGCGTCTTGCGCAACTAGTTGGTATCGGCGCGTCAGGCTACCTCGCAGGTGAGTGTGCGTTTGTTCATCCCTCGCGTCGCTTCTTCCACTTGTTGACATTTCTCTAGGGTACCATATTGTAGGTTCTCCTGTGTGCCTAGCGTCTCCCGCGCATGCCCTAGCTGAGAATGCAGCTAAGCAATGGACCAAACTAAACCATCTCGACCGAGCACAAGCCCGGGCCCCTGCCTTTGACATGGCCGGGCTTGTCGCACATGTCTACTTCGCCTATACCGCTGGCCACACTATGGAGCATAACACGTACCTCATCGCTGTGGTATGCCCGCTCACCACGATGATGGCACAAAACAACGAGCGCGAGGTCCCGGCTTCCGGAGGGTGAAATTGTTGTTCCGGAAGTGGTACAAGCCCAATCTGGGACGGCACCAATGCTTACTATGGTTCTTGATAGGTAGTTAACTCCTAGAGAGTTCTTCTCCGAGTGAAGACCGCCAAAGTTATTTCATGCTTTTGCTTCTGACTTGGTCTCATTTGCCAGTTCTCTCGTGTCGGCGACCCATGTATTGTGGCTCTATCCGGTATCCGCCCATTATTTACTGTTCTGAGATTTTGTGCAAGTGTCGGCCCTCGCGGCGCCGCAGATGGAGAGGACGTCAGGTTGTTGCTTCAACTCCCGACTTCAAGTCGGCGCGACGCGAAGAAGCACGTGCCGTGGTAGGCGGGTCACGTACGAGGTCGATTGCGCGATACACGACGCATCTAAGCGCCAGTCTGCAGGCTTCATTGACCATGGGCACCGCTCCCCGCTGCCCTCCCCGCTGTGCTTGCGATGTCGCCAACCCTCGTACTCGTCTTCTGCACCCAGATGATCATGCGTATGTCAAAACCTCCATAGGCCTCCGTGGGACGAAGTGGGACTGAATAGGATATCGGGCGAAGTACGTATTCCGAATTCGCCAGAACGGCCGCGGGACACCTTGGCGCGATGTCAGGACTTTTCTCTCATTCCCCACTTGCCCCGCCTTCACTTCAGGCTCGCCATCCCGGTCAACGAGTTCTCACTGTGCTCGCTCTCGACTCTATCTGCTCTGTGACACCACATCCGTGGATCCGCATCAAGGCTGTTGACGTCGGACAGGGGCGACAGTACGATACTTGGACGAATCGAGGTGCGTCACCGTCTCGAACACCACATCGTGTAAAACTGAAGAGGGCTGTGGGCACAGCGCATATCTCATACACGGCCACCTTCCACCAAACACCCGGATATAGCATTTGCTACACATGCCAGCCTACTTGGAGAACACAGGGAGCACAGCTCGTGACTTCTTGATGCTCGAACGGAATCTCCTGTCCCATGTCAAGCTTGCGATGCTCCTCTCTCTACTCGCCTCCTCTGTTCTCCTTAGAGCACGCCTCACAGGGAGCATGGGCGGCGGCGATCCGTCAGGCATCCGAGTGCCCATCTCGACTATCGATTACGCTGCGGCGATATGCGCTATATGTGCGGGAGTGTTCCAGTACTATCAGACGGCGAAGGATTATCGGACCGCGCGCGGCTTCCTCGTGGCAACCAAGTGCGTTCTTGTTGTCCATCTGCCAGCTGTATAGCTCACCTCCCCTCAATGTACTGCCTTTATCAGGATACACTTTGTGGTCATGGTCTTTGTGGCGGCCGTTGTATTTACCACGTGTATTGTGCTCCTCGCGGAGGAGCCCTTCTGAACACGATGCTTATACCCGATACGTCCGCCTCGCCTGCACAGCCTGCATTTCCCGCGCGGCCACACGCGAGACGCCCCACACAGGGATGGATGGATGATATCGCGTCTGTATTGTGATGATACTCTCAGTGAACGTTGATCTTGTCAGTCATCTCAGACAGCCTCCGTGCCCCCATCTCGCATCCACATCAGTAGCCGCGCGACACAGCCCTAATGCCCCACCATGACCGCGCTGCGACGGCACCACACCTCTCCATGTTACTCTCATGGTCTCCGTGCCGTCCAGCTACCTTCCGCCGCTGGCCTTCGAGCCATTCGCACTCAGCGAACCCCATTCTCACTCACTGACCTTGACACCCCCTAGCACTCCATTGCCCACGGCGTCCCCACATCCAGCGCCCACCGTCTACGCAAGTCCATCGACGAGGATACGAGGCCCGCGCGTTCGGCCTAAACTCCGTCTCGTCAATGGCACAGACCCGAACACGCATGTTCGCACAGGGAGCGCCTCCGATTCGGACGATTCAGGCGTCGACGTCCAAGCACCCCTGGGATCGGTCCATCGCCGGCATGCACACAACCGGGACACGACCACGACCAGCGCACACATCCGGCGCAACCTAGTCCTCGCACCGCTGCGCCCCGTGCAACTCGGCCGCCCCACGCGCTTCGCTAGCAGCGCAGCCCCATCATCATGGTCCGAGCGGCGCGTCCGCCCGGGCACCGCACCCGTTCTGGCCCTTTCGAGCTTCAGCAGCGCGCAGGACACGATCAAGCCAGCGTACGAACGCACAGCGGGCAATGGCCACGGCGCAGCACAGGTGGCGGCGCATGGCGGTGCAGGCACCGATGCTCTGCGGGCAGGGGTCCCGATTGAGGTATCAGAGAAGCCGCGGACAGCGCCGCCTGCGATGGCGAGCCCAGAGGTCGACACTGCCGTGCTTGATCTTTCGCACGAGGACCCATTCAAATGGAAGGTGACCGGTGTGGACGAGCACGACCCCGACACACACCCAGACCTAGCGCCCCCGCCACCCGTTGCCGTGGCATTTGACGACCTGGGACTGAGCAGCCGCCCGGATAGCTTTGCGTCGTCCCGCCCGACGTCGGCGCTGCCCGGCGCGACTATCGACGAGCTCGAGGATATTGCGGAGGAGTTGAGGGGGATGGTGCCGAATCAACAGGAGCAGCAACAATCGCAACAATCGCAGCAATCGCAGCAACAGCAACAACAGCCAGCACATCCACCACTGCCTCAAGAAACAGTGTTTCGCGGGCGTCGCCCGATAGGTCCCAGACCACGCTCTCCACCTAGTGCTTCGTCGGCTCACTTCGTGAGATCTACCGCCGCGTCGGCCTATCCCTCGCCAGAGAGATTGGATGCTGTCGATGAGATGGGTCCATCCTCTGAGTCCGAACACTCCAGGGCCAGATCAATCTCTCCCCGGCGGCCTCGCCGTGATGACGTCGAGTGGGTCGCGGAGTATGGTCTCTGGTGCAGCTCGGCGAAGGGCAAGTGGAAGGTGCCCTGGGTGGAATCCGATCCAGAGGAGGTCGTGAGTCATACTGAAATCATCGTCGTGCCACTAGCTCATGGTCCGGGGCCACCAGGCTGAACACCACACTGTGCAGATGGCTGAAGTCGACAATGAGCCATACTACACGTATGATCCTCACGTGAGTCTCTGTTCAAAGTACAATCCTTCCTCCCAGGGCTCATATCCGCGCAGAACGCACCAGAATTCCTTGTGGGTAAGTCCAACTCTCTGACAGTGACCGCCGCGCCTGGCTATCGCAGTGCCCGGCGTCTGCCTCGTCTCCGCCCCATGCGTAGGCAGCCTGGGCGCAATCCCCGTCCCCCGAACCTGTCCCTCGCGCCCGGCTTCCTCCCGGATCCCGACACCCCAGATGATTTCAACCCGCCGCAACCGCCTGCCCCTCCGCACAGTGCTCCAGCCTCGCATTCTCACTTCCCCGCGAAGCAGCACAAGCAACCTGACCTCCGTGGCCTCGAACTACTCATTGGCCCCCTCGAGCCGAGGCACAAGCCACCGCCGAAGCCGAAGCCGGTGCCCCCTCCAAAGACTGCCACCGGCGGAGGGTCGAGCACGCTGACTCCAGCCCGGAGGGAGCCGAGGGTGGATCTGATGGCGAGGACGACTGCTGCATCCTGGTCGCCTACGACAGGCAATACGCCCAGGAACTCGTACACGCGCCCGTCGAGGCCAAGGCGAAATATGTTCGCGTCGTTGAGGCGTTGGTTCCGGCGGCTCACTCGTTGACATTAGCTGTTTCTTGGCCTGACTCCGCCTACGCATCACATAGACTGCACGCATGCGGACGTCCCCCGTGTACTCGCATGTTGTTAACTTATTACTATATGACGTCTTCGCAAGCAAACACCCATTACATGCAGGAGTCCCATTACGTGACTATATTCTATGAGTTGCTCTCAAGATATGCGAATACAACAGTGAGTGATGCGCACGGCGGTATAACGTACTCGATATACACGCCCCCTCGGCCAGACAATTACAATGCGACAGCCAAATCAGAGCGTCCCGATAGCTATGCGACGTAAAGAGCGATGTATACACCTACGAATCACCTGCATTATCAGGACCCTCCGCCCCAGCTGCCGATTGCACGCCGTGCTGAGGAGCGCTCTCGGCCTCAGTGGGACGCTCCTCGAGGGAGATGCGGGCAGCCTTCTCCACGAGGTCAGCGAAAACGGTATCCGTCTTCAATAAGCTTTTTTGCTTGGGAAACTCCGCCGTGATCTCGACAAGGCTTGTCCGTGTGAGCTCGGGCACGCGTCGTGCACCCTTCGGATTGAATAGCTCTGCGTTGTCTTTGGGTGGAGGTCGGTCGAAGTCTGGCTCAGGGTCCTCCAAGCGCAAACCTGCGGCAGAGGGGTGTTGCGCGTTGGGATAGTGGACAAGGGCATTGCCTTGAGGAGTAGCGTTGCCCTGCGCGTTGGCCATTATGATAGACCGCGTGGACGATGCATTTGTCCATGCTCCGGCGACGCGCGCGCGGCGTTCGGGCGCCGAGGAGAGTGGTGGGAAGTCATTTGGCTGAAGCACGGGTTGCGGCTGGTGTTGATTCTGCATCCCGAGCCGTGCAGGTGACATGTTCCGTGAGTTTGCGTTGCTGTGGTCATGGTGGTGCCGTGTGGCATGCAAGACGGGTTCTGCTTTGAGGCCGACTGCCCAATCCGGTCGCGGTGGAAGAGGATGCTTTGAAGATGTCGACGTGAATGTTGTGCGCGAAGACGTTGTGGACGAAGACTATGAGATAGAGTACACATCGACGGGTAGAAAGCAAGTGCGAAGGCACGTAGCATGAAATTTATCCGTTAACATGATTCAAGACTCAAACACGGGGCCGAGCGAAAGACGCTGCAAAGAAGAGGAAAGAATACTCACAGTGGTGGAAGAGGTTTCATCGCCTGGTGTTCGGACCCCAGCACTGCCGCTCGTGCTGGAGGTCGTTGAAATACGCCTGTTGGAGGAACTCAATCTTGGGCCAACCGTCTCGCTGCCGCTCAATGATGGACCAAAATTGTAGGTATACCCGTTGTTGCCGGCGCCTGGCCCAAAACTCCAAGAACCCCGCGCTCGAGGAGCCCCGCGCCTGGGCGCACTATGGTGGCTACTCCGCGAAGACGCACGACTATGATTGCTGCTGCCCGTACCACTCCCGCCACCGTTCATATACCCTACTGGATTGCCAGCGCCCATTTCTGGCATGTATGATTGTGACGGTTGTGGCGGTGGGTACTGTCCGGGAGGCTGGTAAGGCACAGGGGGAGGATACGTCGCATAGGGATTGTACTGTTGGCTGGGGAAGTAGCCAGAGTACAATGCCGAGGGCGGGATAGCGTGTTGTTGGGGAGATGAGGGCTGGTTTGGGTGGGGAAGAGGTAAGCTGAGCCCACCATTGCCAGGGCTGTGAGGTTGTGATGCTGGCGGAGGGGGATATACTTGCGGCTGCGTTGGCTGCGCCCATCCATACGGATGCATGTAGCCCATAGGAGGAGGGTTAGGCGGAGGGTACATGGCGTCGCCTGGTGGGTTTGACGAGTCTTGAGGAGGAGACTGATATCCATAGGCCATGTAATAAGGATATCCGTAGGGAGGCGATGTAGCTGCATGGTTGGGCGTCGGGCCGTATGGATACACGTATGCTTGCATATACCCCGCTGGAGGGGGACCATACGAAGCCTCCACCGGGGGCGGCTCGTGTAGCGAGGCATAAGTAAACGCGGGTGACGTGGCTCTTGAGTTGCGTGAGCTGCCAGAGCCGTTCGCTGCGTACGTTGCATTGGACGACCTATACGATCGCGATGACGACCCTCCAGAACCTCCGCGTCGACTCTCGCGTTTCTCGCGGTTGGCTGGGCCTGACCATTCACTTTCGGTGGCTGCTGAACTCGCCGAGTCGTCCAGGTCGCCGATGCTACTGCCGCGACCACCCCCACTAGTGGAGGCAGAGCCCGATATGAGACTGAAGGTAGAGGAATTGGCGCTCATATCTTTTTCCTTTTCTTTGTCCTTCTCTTCGAATCCCATGAAGATTCGTGAGCGTGCTTCGTTGTATGCTGCTTCACGTTCCTCGAGAGTGAGGTGTCTCTTTGCACTACTGCCTGTGGCTGCACTTCTCCCGCTCCGCCCACTCACGATACTGCCGGCCTCATCAACATCGGATGAGTCGGCATCTTCGCCAGTGACAGATCCTGCCTGCGAGTTCTGTCGACTTTTCGGAGGTTCGTTGGTGCTTCGTCTCATAATCTTGATTGTCGGTTGAGCGGCTTCTTCTAACGGGACAAGTTCGCAAATTCTACGTTGAGGACTAGAATCGCATTGAGTACGCGGAGCAGAGAAGAGCTGGATGATCACTGACATTCGGCTTTCTGTGCGATAATAAACAGCTATGCCTTTCGTGATAACGTCGTTCTCGGGCTGCAGTTTGTAATAGGCAGAACATCGGTGAACGAGCATCCGTTGGTAAGTCGTCGATGGGCTGACGGTGATCCGAGTCCTGGACATACAAGCGCACGTCAGCAATCAGGTCAACCACTGCATCGACATATTGCCTGCGGCCGGGTACGGTGGCACGGCAAGGACTGCCACAGGAAGTGGTAGCTCAAAGGACAGCGTCCACGCTGTTTCAGAGGCAATCGCCCTGCATCCCTTCATAAGCGCGTACGCGCTACCATGCGCCGCACACCACTCAGACCCATCAGGTACCACATGTGGGCCCATGAGCTCACATGTGGAATCCCCGAGCGACCGACTAAGGACTTGGGGAGGTAGCACAGCTAGAGCATAGAACGTACCCTTGATCTTGAATGAGAGTCTCCATCTGCTCTCCCAACTTGAGCACGTAGAGACGATCCTTGCTTCGTAGTGCCTCGATGATCTGCGCGTCGGGTTCCGTGGAAGACTCGTTGCTTCCGGACGACTGCTGATCTGCAGGCTTTGGAGAGGTGCTCAACGGTGGTGTTCCCGGTGAGGTATTGCGTGGAGACGATGCCAGAATTGCATCCAGAGAGGCAGAAGGAATCAGTCCGTTCGAGGTCATCGTGTGCCGGCTGTGGATCTCGGGCGCGCTTGCGCTCGATGGTGTGGCCGCGTTTGTACTCATGGTTGCAGTCGCCATCAGAGTCGGACAGGGTGAGTGCGTGTTTGAGAAGTGCTCGACGATCTTAAGTGAACGATAGAAGGTATGATCTTCACAGACTGAGGTAGAGTTGCGCAGCCTCGACCTATAGGACGACTTCAGTCTTCTGGAGGGTTTTCAGTACAAGGGCACCTCGATACTGACCTTGTAACGTTCAGAAAGTGATGTACCGGTGCTACAGAGGCAAAGGAAATGAAGGGCAGTCGGTTTGAATGCGGGCAAGGAAAGGGTACATCAGGTCTGAGGGTGAGGAACAGTAGACCACGGGCGCTTTCCGTTCTCCTTGTCAGAGTTACGGGCGCTCGATGGGACAGGCTCGAGGCGCCCAAGCAATACATCACGCCGACCGTTTCAAAGTCCAGACTCAAAGGTGTGTTGATCACATCCTCTGCTAGTCGACCGAAGGGGGCTGCAATGAAATGAGGGCACACATGGCTGTAGAACCAGCACATAGAGGTGTACTAAACCGTCAATATATAGATACATGTGGATCTCGGCGACTACGCTAATGTACTAAAGACGGGGATGGGCGCGCAACCTGATAAATGTTGAAGGACAAACTGAGGACGCGGCATGGTAAGCTCAAGCATCGGCAAGGGAGTATAATATATCGCACCAAAAGACAAAGATGCATGTTCCATAGATGGCAAGTGCGAGAGCCGCCCGCGAGAGAAGCTTGCTAGCAGTCGGGTCAGAGTGTGAAAGCTACGTGGTAAATGGTCAGACAGTATTGAGAGCCTCTTCAAGTGATGCCCACCTTCCAGTAGAACAACCCAGGGAGGATAAAAGAGATTGTGGTTGAACCGGTGGATCCAACGAATGACAGTACTGGCAAGCCCCATGCGGTCGGACATGTCAACGATATGTTGATATACGCGACTCGATACCACGTACCCATCTGGAGATCATCGACAAAGAACGCGATTGTAAAACCACAGACGACAATAGCAATAGTAAGCAGAATGTGCTTCAGCGTGCTCATATCTGGACTGCCGCCATGTTCATCTTCGATCTCTTCTTCTCCGCTGGCCGCCTTCGCAACATGCCCCATATGGATGACCTTGTCGAGACAGTTGCGACACGGGTGTACCTGCAAAGGGTACGAGAACATGACTAATATCGCGATGGCAAGCTGGCCGATGGCGATGAAGGCGGACGTTGAGGGATACATTGCTATGATGTTGGCGCCAACCTACAACCATGACGTTATGCATAACCGCCGTAGTGGAAGCAGGTGCATACCTTCGAACCAAATGTCAGGTAACCAAAAACTGCGATGATTTCGTATATCATCGCCGCCGAGCCTATTGACGTGCCGATGACAATGTTCATGCGAGCTTGTGTGTTGGAGGATATCTCGTTGAAAATGGGGAATATCTGTACATCATATCGAATTAGGAACAACGAAGAGCACTATAAATCACTTACGTTCTGAGCACAAGTGAAGGCAAAGACTTGCACAGGGAATGTTGAGACAAAGCTCGGTGTGAAGTGTATGAGGTGGATCTCGCCCGGGGCTTGTGTGCCATCAAGAGGGAAGAAGTAACACACAATCACGACCACAACGAGGTATGCTGAGCGAGAAAATGAGTTCACACATCCCTCAACACTGAGATTCAGTGCCGATGCTCACCAACAGAAAACAGTGCAACATAGCTAGTATGTCTAAGGCTATCTATCTTGCGCATGAACGATAGCGGGAATAAGACCAGCATAAGAATTGATATCCAGACGCGACCAGACTGTGCCCATGCAGGAGGATTACTCTGAGCCAGATCGTGGTACAGAGATGCAACCACATTCGGCATGAGAGACTTGACAATGATGAGGTAGCTGTGCGCAGTTTCAGCCTCGGTATCAATGCTAGCACAACCGTACAATACCTGATTGAAACACCGAAACACTTAATGGCAATCGCAGCGTCGAAGAACACAGCCGCCCTTGGGAATGTCAGCTCAGCCACTGCAAAGAAAGACGCCCTTCTATGTGGTGCCTTGGGTGCGCAAAGACTTAGGAGGTAGAGACCGAAACCAGCTACCGACCCAGAGAATAAACAAGTGATGATTCCCGGTATTATCCCGGCAGAGGCCATGGCCTGAGCAGTAGGACATAAGCAACTGCAGTTTAGTGAAGTGAGGGATAACTGACCAAAGGGAACGTGAGCATTCCTGTAAGATGCATTCAAATGTGAGGCATTTAACGACCCAGAGCGACAGATAACGCACCACTGCCAATGATTGTATTGGCCAAGTTCCCGACAGAGCTCGATAGCGTAGCATGTCCATCTCTCTTCGGTCTCCTAACACTCGCTTCGGCACCGAGTAATGCGTCGCCTTCGCTCAGCCCCTCAGAATTCGAAGGCTGGAGATCAGGTTCACGATCCTCCGGCGCGACAGGCGTTGCTCCATACGTTTGGACCATCTCGTATTCGTCTCCCTCGAGAGTAAAAGAGGTTCTTGAAGAGCCCGCAGGCGATATGAAGTGCCTTCGGCGAGGCGAGGCTGCTATTATGACTGGCACTATGGCGCGCGAGAGTGGTCGTGGTGGCACGCAGCGTGCGTGCGACTCGGCTAGTCATTCGAGGTGACAGCCACAGATCGAGATCTAGTGCTGTCCAAAGGCCTCTGATCCTAATAGGCGCAAACATACTCCCGCCACCGACCACGATGACACCACGACTGAGACACCGGCCACAGGTCGAAGAGGAGGACGCATCAGTGCTTAAGCTCGGTGCAGGTGGGTAGATCATTATCATGCTCTGCTCGTGCTTCTTCCTCATCCCCAACATGCGCTGTCAGAGTTCAATAACGCTGGTTGTCTGCTTATCTCGGAGGTCAAGTACCTACTCGAGAACCGAGACAAGGATGCACCGGACACTGCGTTCGTTCTTTGGCTATCGCGAACTTGAAGGATGCTCATATTTCTCAAGTGTGTACAACAAAACGTTAGAATACGTCAAGACATTCGCCAAGTTCAATACGACGGATTCTGCGAGTGCTGTACGAGAGTACGATCTTTTCACTATTTTTCCATGCTGGGTAGCTTACTCGTACAAACAGAACGCTCCGAAGAGAACCTGCTCTCACGCAATTCGAGACTGCTCAGATAGCCAACCTGTGTCCAGCGGATGCAGAAGAAGCGAAGAGCGTGATCCCAAGGTATACCCCACGGATCTCCTCAGTGTCCATTGATGGTGACATATCCTGCTAGTCTTGTGAAGATAGAGGATGATCGGCTGCAGGCGCTTCTGGACGAGATTCAAACCATGCGCAAGTTCCAGTCATGACCTTGTGGGAGGTCGCTCCTACACAAGCCATCCCAATGATGCACTTTCGTTGCCGTCACCATGCGTGCTGCGGACCCCTCGACTTCGGCCCCCTTATATGAGGAGCATGCCACCTGTTACAGTACCTGGCAAGGGACTCGGACGTCGTATGCCCACCGAGTCCGATAGCATTCGAACGTGGCCGTGTCTCAGTGTATGAGTAGATTTGTATCATCCCGAAGAGACGTAGCCTGGTATCCTAGCCCTCCATGTCGTTTAGCTTCCCTTTATCCAGTGCTTCTTCCTCTGACTCCTCTGCTTCCTCGTCATCGATTGTTGTAGATATGCCTACAGAGCGGTCTGTGGCGTTGAAGCGCTTACGTTCCTTGAAGCGGTTTTGACGGAGTGCTCCCTTCTGGATGACTGCTGCAGTCGGTATGATTCCCTTCGAATTCAGCCAGAGTAGGTCATCTCCAGAGTACGCGTCGATGTGCCGTATCCATGCATCAAAGCTGGGAGTATGAGCGGACCTCGATCTGTGATTTAGACAGGAGAACATACACAGCCTCTTCTTCTTCGATCTCTCGCATGCGCGCGTAGATGTGCTCTGCCTTGAACTTTTCCATCTGCTCGCGATGGTTTTCGAAGTCGATGGGTGGCCTGTAGTTAGGGTCTGAAGGGCCGAGGTTACCACTCAGTGCTGCGGCTTTTCGGTTGTACCCATCGAAGATGGGGTACTCGAGCAGAAGGCCCAACGCCGGCATTTTGGGGATGAAGACAACCCTTGGGCCATACAGCTACTTATCATTGATATACGCATCTACACCAGGAGAAAGGATGACTTACTTCGTCGATAATCTGAGGTGGCGTCCCTGTGCGACAGGTCAAAACCAAGGCTGTCATCATTTTACGCTGGCAAAACCATGTTGAGTCTCGAATGTCCAAGGTGAACGCCTAAGTGAAGCCTACAATCTGAGTGGTAGTGAGTGAATCGATGACTTGACGTCAGTGGTGTATCACATACCTGGTGCAACATGAAGCTTTGGCCGTGGAAGTTGATGCTGACCCACTCAGTATTGCCATATACAACCGGGTCAGCGACCTGCAGGGTGATGTCAGGGTACGAAAACTGTGCTAGACGACACCACGCGCACACTGATCTCCTTCATGTGGCGGTTGCTACTACGATCTCGAAACTCTCGGCCAATAGTGAAATTGTGGAAGTTGTGAGTCCCAAGGTATTTGTTCGCGGTGGATCGCAGCAGCTCGAGCGAATCCGGGGACATTCGATAAGTCCTCTTCCGACGAAGCTCGCTCTCTGCATCGAGGTCGGGATTCTCAGTCCATAACGGATGAGGCGGCAATTCGGTGCCGTTTCGTTGCAGAACCTGGTGGAGACCACTTCCTGCCTTCGGCGGGATCGTCAGATACGACGGGAAAAAGTAGGTATACTTTCGGCTGTCGCATGACCTAAATAGTTAACTTCAGTGGGAAGTTAGGTGACAAAACTTGAAGATGCCATCGTACGTTCTCGCCTCGAAGTTGTTGGACACTCGGAGCTGTAAGGTATGAGAGCACTTTCTTCACAGCAAGAGTTTAGACTCACAATACTCCATATTCGAATCTCAGGGGGAAGCTCTTCGTTAATGCGAGCAACCAAATCAGGCACCCCAGGAATATCCTTGATGAGCTTCATGGAAACAACGTTCCCTGCTGCATGGACACCAGCATCTGTTCTGGCTGCGCGACCAAGGCTAACCTGGGGAGGTTATGTTCACATATCGGTAGGCAATGAGCAGCCTCACACTGACCTTGGTGGGGTTGTCTGCATTGTCCTTCGACACACCGCCAACCTTGACCAGCGCGTCGAACAAGGTGCCTTCAATGGTGCGTACTTTTTGGTTGGCTGGCTGACTTTGGGTAAGACGGAGACTCGCGATGAGCAGCCAGTGACGCGCACACTTAAAGGCAATGGCGACGTACTATTGCATTCCGCTATATCCAGCACCACTGAAACCTATTAGCAGCGCACAAGCCTTCTTCGGCAAGCGTGGAGCTTTCGGTTCATCGCTACTCTGTCGTTCTGATTCCTCTGTCCTTGTTCCGCGTCTGCGATCTCTTGGCTCTCCTCGCCCCCTCTTTGACTTCGGTCTTCCTCCACGCTGTGCTTGCGCGATGTCGGCAGAGCCATCTGGTATAGCGACACACGGTGTGTCGCGTGTCGCGATATCGCCCTCGGTTCCGGTGTCAAGTTTGACGCGCTTGGCACCCAAAGAGTCTGTGTTGATCTCTGGAGGTCGTTTGACACTCGCACCTGGTGTCGAGGGTGCTCCTGGCTGAACCACCATGGTATAACCTCGAGATAGCACGGATAATTTTCGCGAATGGACAGGTCGTGCGGAGTTCCACCGCAACCAGAGAGGGACTGCCGGCAACCTCACAATGGGTATCATTCCTTGCGGAAGTGACTCTCCTCTGTCAGCTGACGCACCACGGAGACTGCCGGCTATGAGTAGTGGCCAAACTTGGAAGGCGGAGGCCTTGGAATCTAACAAGCGCAAACAACTTCAAGCCAAGACCTTGAGCTTGAGGATTCTACTCTGACGCGCATCGTCGCAATGGCTATGAAGCAGCCGAAATGTCTCGCTTGCTCAGCAAGCAGAACCCCGCACGGGGATTCGCTTACACCACAACTGCTGCGTACTGCTATCCTCTTACGTCTGTGTCATTGCTCGGCCAATATGGCCATTGCGATGATGTTACCTCAGCAAAAACACCAAGTCATCAGGCAATGAAGCGTTCGGCGGCAGACAAGCTCACATGCGAGTGCTCAAGGCCACGTCAGAACTCAAGGAAAAGATGGGCCCCCCATGCAGCGCATGTTCTAGTCTGTTTCGTCTCCAAGGCTCTTGAACCAATGAATGTTACGCATTGACGTGACATAGCTGCCGTATACCCAGGCAGTAGACACTGCTTATGGAACTCGGCATCGGAGCTGCTACCGTCTATTGAATATTGTGGGTGCTATACACAGGGCGGTGAACCGCACGCAAGTCACGAAGGCGTCTCGTCATGCGCAAACGCCGTCTCGTGGTTAATACCAGGAGCCTTGTACAATTATCCCCAGTTTTTTCTGCGGTATTGGAATTGTATTCTCATCCACCGAAGCTACTTTCGATGGGATGCTGCTCGTACCACCACTGACATCGTTCAAAAGAAGCTTGAGCATACGGTCGCAATGCCCCCGTAGTCACGATGTGGCCAACGGCTGAATCGGCACCGACAAGAAGCCTTATCGAACCCTCGATTGTCAGCACCGCTCGTCCTGCTGACTGTGACAGACGATCGCAACAAGCTCAAACGGGTAGGTAATATGAGTTCTCCGGTTCTGTGGCGATGTCCTCGTTTCTCACATAGCCGTTCGCAGCCCGTATGGAGCGTTCTCCGGCCTGCTGCGCCCTTTGGGAGCAAGAGAGCTGATCTGTCCGTATATTCGTCGTGCCTCCTATAAATGCTTCGGGTCTATGAAAGACCTCCCTCCAACGGTGGACGATTACTCTTCGCCTCTACCCGCTGAGATGGCCACTCTTCTCGCTCTAGTGTGTCTATTGTTGACCACCCGTGCATACGCCGACTTCCCCGACTGCGTAAATGGGCCGTTGGCGAACACTACGGTCTGTGACACCTCTGCCACCGCGTTCGAGCGTGCAAGCGCTTTGGTTGGCCTCTTGACTCTGGAAGAGAAGATCAACAACACAGGGAACACGTCTCCTGGTGTGTCTCGCATCGGGCTTCCTCCGTACCAGTATGTGTGTACTACTTGGCAGAAAAGATAATGTTCCTTACAAATATCCTTAGATGGTGGCAGGAAGGTTTACATGGCGTTGCTTATTCTCCCGGGGTGGACTTCTCAGCTTCTGGAGAGTTCAGTCACGCGACATCCTTCCCTCAACCCATTCTTATGAGTGCGGCGTTTGACGACGCTCTAATACATTCGGTCGCTACGGTTGTCGGCACTGAAGGGCGCGCATTCAATAATCATAATCATTCTGGGGTAAGCTGCGTAGCAATTTCTTCGTAGCGACGTTCATTCATCTCGTAACCACAGATTGACTTCTGGACCCCAAACATCAACCCTTTCAGGGATCCTCGCTAGGGGAGGGGTACGTATTGGCTCTGATATTCAATAGACCATGCTGACTGTGTTCAGGCCAAGAGACCCCCGGAGAAGATCCGTTCCATCTACAATCATACGTATACAACCTCATCACTGGGCTGCAAGGCGGTGTAGACCCTGCCTACAAGCGCGTCATTGCCACATGCAAACATTTCGCTGCGTATGATCTCGAGAATTGGGAGGGCAACCTGCGCTATGCTTTCAACGCCGTGGTCTCGCAGCAGGACCTCTCAGAGTTCTACACACGGTCCTTCCAGACCTGCGCTCGAGACGCCAAAGTCGGTGCCTTCATGTGTTCGTACAATGCGGTGAACGGTGTTCCATCTTGCGCAGATTCTTATCTGCTGCAGGATCTCCTTCGAGGGCATTGGAACTGGACTACTGTCGATCACTGGGTCACCGGGGACTGTGGTGCGATCGAGTACATTTACGAAACACACAATTACACCAGCACCCCCGAAGAGGCCGTCGCAGACGCTCTGAACGCGGGGTCCGACCTCGACTGCGGAACCTACTTCCCTGACTACCTCGGCGCGGCGTACAACCAGAATTTGTTCAACGTCACGACGCTCGACATAGCGCTCACTCGTCTGTACGCATCCCTCATCAAGGTTGGGTACTTCGACCCGGCCGATATTCAGCCATACCGCCAGCTCGGGTGGGCCAACGTTAGCACAACCGAAGCAGAGCAGCTCGCGTACACCGCTGCTATGGAGGGCATTCATCAGGAAAACCCCCCTGGGCTAAATAGAACTAATGAGAACACATTAGCTCTAAATAGCAGAAATAGCGAGAGTAGTCTAGCTAGGAAAGTCCCCAGCTATTTAGTGCGGTTTAGTCGAGAATAGTGGTGGATCAGCAGGCGCAAGTTGATGAATAGTTCATTTTAGTTACACACGCAACTAGTAGGTTTCGAATAGCCGGAGCACAATGCATTCATAGCTGTAACCGGAGATACAAGATACGAAGTATGGATGTAGTAGCCCAAGCACATCATGCACTGATACTATCTACGACGAGGGACTCCATCTACTCGACTTCATCTGGCATGCCGTCAATGTCGAGTGCAGCTGCGTCGGCTGCCGTCTCTGTGCCCGCCTTCGAACCAGACCTCGGGCCCCCGCTATATACACTGGCAATCAACATCATGATGATACGGAGCGGGCAATGAATACTCACGTCACAAGCTTGAAGATCTTGTGCATCATAACATGATACTTCTTACCATCGTTCTTGTTTTGGATCCGGTTGAGATGATCAATGTTTCGTATATAGGCGTCCACACATTGCTTTCCGTCGAGACCTGACTTCTTGTATTCACCTGTGGACCAATCATCGAGTACTGAAAAGACCTAACAATCGATTGAGGAGACTGTTAGCTCGAAAGGCCATGGTATAGACAAGACGAAGTTATGTACCACTGTTGATATGAAGGCGAGCATGACTTTTGGGAGCTCCTTTTCGTCCGGCTTATCCTTCAGTGACGACGTACAGAGGTCGATGTGCTTCCAACCAAAACTCTTAGGGGTGTCGAAAAGAGTTTGCTTCAGCGCCGCAATGATTGCTGGATGCATGAATGGCGCATTATTTGTGTAGGTTTGTTGCTATTGGTGCGAACAGATCAAATGCCGTTCACACATGTGCATTGTGTACCCACCGTCGGAGAGCAAGGGTAAATATACATCAGCTCCTTCTTCAACCAATGAATTGCTTCCCGGGTTTCCTTGATGTCGCCCAAATCTGCGCATTCGTACTTTGACTGAATCATTGACGTAAGTCTAGCCTTGAATTCACCACGGAAATTGTACACGCGTTGCGTGGGCTGTTATCAGAATATGTTGCTGTTGGTCAGTGATAAGATATGTAGCTCGGAGGAATGGAAGGCGTACAATTCCTGCGAGCGTCTCGAGGTAGTCACTATCATCTGTCATCCTTACAACCAAATGCGCTGCCCCTTCCAGCCGTCGAGCGCAAGCAATGAGAGCCGTACAAGCACTATCCGCCTTCAGTGCAAGTGGGAAGGCGTCATCAAAGAGGATATCAAGCTTGACTTTCACTATAGCGGCGGCAAGAGCACGCCGGACCAGAGGCCGTTGGGCCTTGAGCATGATTTCACCGGCTTTGATAGGGTAAACTATGTCTATGTCTTCATCTTCGTCATCGCTGATCTCCACTTGATCCACTTGACCCAGTACGGTGCCAGGGCGACCCCTGCCCACTTCATCATCCTCTGCACTATGCTCTGTGCGTCCGCGTTGTCTAGCTATGGTGTGAAGAGGCTGACGGTGTTGTGATCAGTATGTACCAGTCGAAAACATGTAGCTTTGCTTACCGCATATGAGTGTTGCGCCAGAGCGGTCCCTCTACCGTTGGATGGCTTTTGGCTCTGTCTTTGCCAAGTGGGCAACTGATGGCGACATGGGTAGATACAACTAAGTGGGAATGTAGATTACGATAGAGAGTGTCTCCTACCTCTCCTGCGCGCGATGCCCAATTGCTCTTGCGACTTGGAGCTGTCGGGTTTGGCGTAGCTGCTTTAGTTTGTGGATGCCAATGATATGCAGTGGGCCACATCAAAGATCAATCTAGAGTGAGAAAGGCTATGGCACACCTGCTCGATTGTTGCGGGAGTGAGACTTCGGCGGAGAAATTGCTTCATTACCACCAATGCTGTTGTTGTCATCATCGTCATCAAGGCCCAATGCGCCAATCCCATCAGAACCATGAGACGAAGCGGAACGCGCACGGCGTGATTGTTCACTGCGGTGATGGGATGTCCTAGCTCCTATGTCGACACTCTCATCCATGGCATCCTCCTGCATGACCCAAGCAGCTCGCTGTGCGCATGAGGAAATGTGTAGCATGTAGCATCCAGACATAACGAACCTCATTATTGTACTGCGCCGCAATCTCGTCTGGGTTCTCTTCACCTGACGGTGCGTCCTCGTCGGACTGCTTCACATCGTCCAGCTGGTTTTCTGCTTCCTCAGATGGCTCCTCAAGGTCTGATCCATCTTGAGTAACCTCGCCTTGATGTTGCTGTATCCGTCGTGTTCGGCCAGAAACTAATGCTATGCCTACATTACACCGCTTGTCTCACACTAGGGCAAGCATCATAACGTACCGGTAGATTCTCCCTTTTGCTTGGGGGGCAATGGCGGTTCCTCAGGCTTCTCCAGATCCGATGAGTCACTTCCCTCTAAGTTAGGTGGTGGCGGAGCACGAGGACGGTGTTGCTTGTGACCTGAGACAGCCGTCAATGAGAATGTGCTGTATCAGTTAGATGAGACGAATGACTGTTACTGTTCGCCGCTGTGTGGTTTCGATAATCAGTAGGTATCAACTACTACAAATCAAAGTGGACTTGTACGTACGTTTTTCTGGTTTCTGTCGTTTTGCTTTGACGGTTGACTTCACAGCAGCAGAAGATTCCGATCGGGGTCGCTTGGGTGGCTGTTCTGTAGTCTCGATAGCCTTTATCTGAGTCGTGCTTCCATTGTTCACAGCACCGGCAAGACGGTTTGACTTCCGGATGGGCTTGTTGGTGGCAGTGATGGCTTGGTCAAGACGTGACTTGGACATAGTGCCTTCCTAAAAGATTAGTCCCTGATCTGAAAAGGGAGAGAGGAAGTAGTCGCAGATGTAAGGAGAGCTCAGGTATGAGATGTGAGCTGGCGCGCGGCAAGGCGGGCAGCAGGTGAGCCCCAGAGCGCACCACGAAATGATCTGATTGGCTATCAGGGTGGCTTGGGACTTCAGGGTAGGCTACCACCCACCTTGGACTCGCTCGTACCAGACGGACTTGTGTATCTCTTTCCTCATGCAGGGAAATACACCCCGACCTTCTACAGTTACATGTATTGGCTGTAGTCGCAACTTCTCACATCAAGGCTATGCGACTCACCTATCTCAGACACGGCAGGCAAGATGCGTAGCGGTTCGGGAGGAGATGAAAGCTCGACGCACACTTGGGATACAAGATGAAGACGAAGAAAATGAAGGACCTGTGCCTTTTGCAGGCGATTTTTTTGGTGACTACGATCCCAGCGAATTTGAGGCTGCTCATGGTGCTGCGCAGATTGGGGGCGCAGGAGAGGATCGACAACAGCGGGCAGATTCTGCAAGTGGTGAGATCAGCAGCGAAGAGGATGACAAGGATGACGAAGAAGAGGATCCTGGATTGGAGCCACCTGTAAACCACTCACCGCACTCAGCAAACCCGGTTGAAGCAATCATGGTTGATGAAGACCCCGAGACCGTGCCTGATCCTACTGTGCGTCGTGTTGCTGAAGAGACCCTGCATGTGAATACCACTGTTGTTCACTTCCCCGGAGATTCAGCTGGCATGGTCTACAAGAAGCCGCCTGCAGGGGCAAAGGTTGGCTGGTATGAGTACGCTCGGAAGGCTGGATCATCGAAAGAAACCCCATACGCACCATTCGCCAGTAAGCTAGACTGGGAGCTTGCGAAGTGGGCTAAGTTACAAGGCCCCGGGTCAACAGCAGTCACAGATCTCCTGCAAATCGAGAATGTGAGTGATATGTGGACGCACAACCAGCAGCGGAACTCAACTCTTAGGCAGATTGCACACATCCTTGGGCTATCCTACAAAAATTCGCGTGAGCTGAATCGCATCATCGACGAGAAACTTCCCTCGACACGCCCCTGCTTTGAGCGGCACGAAATCATGGTTGCAGGTGAAGCGTTTGAGGTATGGACACGGGACGTCCTTGAGTGCGTGAAGGCCCTGTATGGTGACCCCGATTTCGCCCCGCTCCTCCTCCTCGTACCCGAACGACACTACACTGATGCAGACAAGACGAACCGTGTGTATTTTGATATGCACACTGGACAGTGGTGGTGGGCAACTCAGGTATTGCCGTGTTTCCGCAATCGCAAAGCTCAGTACTCTGATTGGGAAATGACAGAAAGAGATTGAGAAGACGCACCCTGGTTCAACAATCATACCCCTCATCATATCTTCCGACAAGACCCAGCTTACGCTCTTCGGGAACAAGGCTGCATACCCAGTCTATCTGACGATCGGCAACCTTCCAAAGGAAATTCGTCGTAAGCCTTCACGACGTGGGCAGATCTTACTTGCATACCTTCCAACCTCTTCCCTTGCGCACATCAAGAATAAAGCAGCTCGTCGGCGAGCCTTGTCCAATCTATTCCATGCTTGTATGAAGCGAATCCTCGCGCCGCTCAAGGATGCGGGCAAGGATGGTATCTTCCTTGAGAGTGGAGATGGGTTAGTTCGGCGCTGTCATCCGATACTTGCTGTCTACGTGGGCGACTACCCTGAACAACTGCTGGTCACCTGCCGGAAGACAGGGGATTGCCCGAAGTGTCCCACCCTCTTGAACGAAATCAGCGAAATAACGCACACTCCATCCCTATATAACCTTGGCGATGTATATGCTACACTTGAGACACGAGACGAAGGCCCGACTGCCTTCACACGTGCATGCCAAAATGCGCGGATGCGACCTGTCGCCGAGCCGTTCTGGGAGGACCTACCGTACGTCAACATATTTGCTGCGATTACACCAGATATCCTTCATCAGCTACATCAAGGCATTGTCAAGCACTTGGTTACATGGCTCAAGACGGTATATGGTGCGGACGAGCTCGATGCTCGGTGCCGACGCTTCCCACCCAATCATCATGTCCGTCTCTTCATGAAGGGGATCACAAAACTGACACGACTCACCGGGAAAGAGCATGCCGATATCTGTCGATTTCTCCTGGGCTTGATCATTGGCTTACCGCTACCAGGTGGTCGCTCGCCAGCCCGGCTCGTGCAAGCAGTTCGCGCGATCCTTGACTTCGTGTATATGGCGCAGTACCCAGTGCACACAAGTGAGACCCTAGACTTTCTGGATGATGCTCTGCAGCGTTTCCATTCGAACAAGGGAGTCTTCGTCGAGCTTGGGGTACGAGATAACTTTAATATCCCAAAGCTGCATGCGCTCCTCCATTACATGTTGTCCATCCGGCTCTTCGGCACCACAGATAACTATGATACGCAATATTCAGAACGGCTGCATATCGATATGGCCAAGAACGCTTATCGTTCAACGAACCATAAGAACGAATACTCACAAATGACAACATGGCTTCTCCGTAAAGAGAAGGTCGAGCAACACGCCATCTTCTTGCAGCGGTTTGCTGCTGAGCCCGAGGATCTGCACCGACAGGAATCCCATGCTCTCGCCCCCGCTAGCCATAGGACCCAGATTCATGTTCCACACGGACCAGAAGACACAGGTGCCGTCAATCCGGGGCCTCCTGGCGAGCTTGTGCAGCACCAAATGATACCGGTGATCAGCATGGCCAAGTATCCCTCAGTGAAAGCTCTCACATTCGAAGCAGCCTCACAAGATTATGGAGCGATACATCTTCGCCCCGCTCTCGCGCGTTTTGTCACCCGCTTCTGCCATCCTGAGATCACTAGCTCCCACCAGCTAGAGAAGGCCGCAAGTGCTGTATTCTTTCGATTCCAGAGGTTTCCAGTTTGGCACAAGATCAAGTTTAAGTTGCACGGTCGTCTAGGCTTCGGTATTGGTGAAGATTCGGACGATGTCGTCCATGCCAAACCGCACCGATCGGGGACGCGCACCGCGCGTCCCCACGGGAGATTCGATACGGCGCTCATTCGTGACGGTGATGTATCGCGGGGCGGACTAGACGGTACGTTGACTAGGCTGAAGTGAGGTCCCTTGAACCTTGCTCAATCCTTATGTAGGTCTTCGTGTCGGGCGTGTGCGCCTCATTTTCAGGATCCCAGCCAACCAGGTTGAGACTCTATTTCCTGGTCTCGAGCACACTCCTTCGCATCTGGCATACATCGAGTGGTTCACACCATTTGGCCAGCCTGCCAGCGCGAGCCACGGACTTCATCGAGTATCATATGCAATGTCTCACCCAGGCAATGAGCACCTAGTGAGTGTTGTCGAACTTGAGGACATTCAGAGGAGCTGTCATCTATGGCCCGACTTCGGACCTGTTGTTCCCCGTCATTGGTCGAGCGACAGAGTGTTGGATCAATGTCCATCATTCTTTGTTAGTGTGTTCAACGATCGCCATGCATATCATTCTATGGTGTAACTAGACCTCCCTTAACATTGGTTTTGTCACCGTCTCATGTTTCAGACTAATAGTATAGATAGAGCGAATTTTACAAGAATAGTCCTGGCTAGGTAGGCTCTAGTCGAAAATAGTTCGGTAAGCATGAACGTAGGTGCATGTAGGACTATTGTACGGCTAATTAGCGAGGGGGGGTTTTCCTGATGTTACGCTCCTGAAAAACGACGGCATACTCCCTCTCTCGGCGGAGTTCAAGACACTCGCGTTAATTGGCCCATGGGCCAACGCAACGGTGCAAATGCAGGGCAACTACTTTGGTGCCGCTCCTTACCTCATCAGCCCGCTCATGGCGGCCGAGTCTTTGGATTACACGGTCCTATACGTCGAAGGTACCGGTATCAACGATACCACTACGTCGTCATTCCCCGCGGCTCTCCAGGCCGCGTCGCAGGCAGACGCGATCATCTACGCCGGTGGCATCGACGATACGATCGAGGCGGAGGGTATGGATCGCCTAACGATCACCTGGCCAGGCGTCCAGCCAGACCTCATTGAAAGTCTCTCGCAGCTCGGCAAGCCACTGATCGTGCTGCAGATGGGCGGCGGTCAGATCGACGACACCTTCCTCGTTTCGAACCCGAACGTGAGCGCGATTCTGTGGGGCGGTTATCCTGGCCAATCCGGTGGCACTGCACTCATGGATATCATCGTCGGGAACGCCGCGCCAGTCGTCTGCCCGTCACGCAGTATCCAGCCCACTATGTCGACGAAATCGCGATGACGGATATGTCGCTTCGCCCGAATACCTCCAACCCCGGCCGCACGTACATGTGGTATTCGGGGACGCCAGTCTTCCAGTTCGGGTACGGCCTACACTACACGAGTTTCACCGCCTCCCTCAGCGCTCCCGCCGCGCCGAGCTACGATATTCAGAGTCTCCTAGACGCCTGCGTGGGCGTGACATATCTCGATCTGTGTCCCTTCCAATCGTATATCGTCCATGTGACAAATACAGGGACGACTGCATCAGACTTTGTCTCGCTGCTGTTCGTTGCAGGCGAACACGGGCCACAGCCGTACCCTAACAAGATTCTGGTCGCATATGACCGCCTGCACGGCATTCAACCTGCCTCCACTCACACGACGACGCTCAACTTGACGCTTGGCTCCCTTTCCCGCCGTGATAAGTCTGGCAATACCGTTTTGTACCCCGGAAACTATACGCTTTCCTTGGATATCGAGCCCAAGAGCAGGCAGAGCTTCGTCCTCACGGGCGGCCCCGTCGTGCTTGATTACTGGCCCAGGCGCGTCAAGTTGTTCAATTGTTCCGGTTGACGTCCTCATGCGAATCCATTGACAGCGACCGTAGCACTAAATACTAGTGGTGCGCAGTGTGGCCCCAGGTTGGGATACCACTATTCTGTGAGCGCGAATTTATGGATGCAGTATGCCCCGGAGTGGTATACCGTCATCAGAATGTCTCTGGAGGCGACACACAAATTGGAATGTGGTGCACTGACTATGCCCGCACGGCACTACTAGTACTGGCCACCATATCAAATGCCCCGCAACTAATCCAGTGGCAACCTTATTGAGATAACGGTGTTTCTACAGCAGCTGTCGATGCAACTATCAGTGGCACGCCGCTCAGACCGCGGCGCTGACGCGTGCTCTCATGGGGTCAATGGCACTGCTGCCTAATTGATTGAAGGTGTAGGATCATGAGATGAACCTTTCAGACGAAGAACAACCTTTTCCCAACCATAGCTAGCTGGGTCAGATGTTGAGCTCGCAACCGCTACGTTCCTCGCGCATGAGTTCGAGGAACGGTGCCGTGGTTAGCCATCATCATGCCACCGGCGCGAGAGTGGCCGTCGTGACCACAATGACATGTTCTCAGATCGACTTGAAGCACTCATGCCAGTGAGTACTGATTAATTGAATACCGAGCCTCACTGACTTGGTGCCGATTCCGACATGCCATGCCTCTTATCGCTCCTCTGATAGATCATATGGTTCAAGCTGCCAGTATCTCAGGCGAGCAGTCATGGAGTATACTGAACTAGGATATTGTGCGCTCATTTGAAGTTGAGCCACACATATCGTGTACCACACTCAAAGTGCCTACTAATATGCGGGTGCGGTAGCACTCTCAGGTCTACGCGACAGCACTATGAGGACATGGCTCAACGGCGTCGTCCCGATGACTCCCGTACTCTCATCCTTTGCTTCGATGGCACCCTCAACGAATTTAATAATCAGGTAGCATTGACCATGGTCACCCGTGTGGTGTGCTGGCATCTCCAGGGGCTTACTCTAGGCCTGCAGAATACCAATGTCATGAAGCTTTTCAACTTACTCGACAAGGACCATCTTGGACAGCTTTGTTACTATCAGGTCAGGTTTCAACGCGCAGTGTCCAAGATTTCAGGTATCCGTTGTTAACAATGAAGCTGGCAGCCCGGTATAGGGACATACATTCCTCCCGGATTGACACATCCTCTTCTCAGTCAACTAGCGCTGCTTCTGGATCGATGTTTTGCATGGTCAGGGCATCTCTTTTACTGACTCAGAGACATCATCATGAGCGAGTGGACACTTACCTACCCACTGGCAGGTATCTTGATGATCACATATGCTCTGGTTACAGATTCATCATGCAGAATTATCGTAGAGGAGATAGAATATGCCTATTTGGTGCGAGAACCTCAGATATTTTATTTGCACAATGACGACTGTTTCTATGTTCCATCCAGGTTTTTCTCGTGGTGCATACATCGCCAGGGCATTGGCGGGAATGTTACATAAGGTCTTCTGCGATCTTGGTTGGTATGCTCGGTATTCACGTTATTAAATCTTCAGGTTGGCCTACTGCCAAAGGATAACATCGAGCTGGTTCCCCAGGCGTATCGTATATACAAGTCGTCGAACAACACTGAGAAGGCAGCTGAATTTAAGTCCAGCGGAATGCGCCCCATAAAACTGAGCGTTGACTTTCTCGGTATCTGGTATCTTGCTCAACGCTGCGGCTATCACAAGTATCTGACATTCAAGTATAGGGATACAGTGGATAGTGTCGGTATTTTGTACGGTCACACGCTCCCTTTCACAACGGACAATAAGTCGGTCCGTGTGGTTAGGCACGCATTGTCACTGGACGAAGTACGTAGTAACAACAATCATCGTCAGTGTAGAGTCTGCTCACAGTTTCGTAGCGGCGAGTCAAGTTTACTCCCAACCTATACAATCGTGTACTTCCCGCGAATACCGCCGAGTCGCATCTTCCATCGCGTTCAAATACTATAACAGAAACCGTACCAGGGCACAACACCCGGGCCCCGTCATCCAGTCGGTGGCACATGCATGCTCTGGGGTCCCTGTCTACGGTTGTGGACAGATTCTTGGCCCAGTGGAGAAGACAGACAGCAGGAGATGTGTACCAGGATATACATGCTCGAACCTCGAGCAGTGATACGATGGAACGAGGCGAAGCGGCCCGGCCTCGCGCGACACTGGCAAGATCCGGTGACTCGGAGGGCCGGGGGGATCATTTTAGAGTCACTAGGATCGCTCCTCCACCGGACGACCGCACAAATGTCAATTTCATCGACGACAGTAAGTACACTATCCAAACATTTGAGAAACTACGCCGCTTAGGATGATCTTATTACGACAGCAATCGTTGGGATCCAAGTCGGGGAAACTTACGAAGATGCGGTACGACGCATCGACAAAGTTCAAGAGGTGTGGTTCGCAGGGTGTCACTCTGGTGAGAGCATCATGTCTTGGTGCCCTTGCGTCCCATTAGCTTGCGAGGTCACGAGCCGCATTCCGCAGATGTGGGAGGGGGCGTCGTACCCAACGAAGAATCGAGCAGCCTTGCCCGCATATCGCTAACTTGGATGCTACGTGAAATTGTGCTTGCCAGTCACTGTCGCATCATGTTCGACTTGCATGCGTTGCGCCGCGCTCGGATTCCCTTCTTCGATGGCGTAATGACACCCATAGAAGAGCACCCACAGGCATTGAAGGTTCCTAGGAATCAAGGTACGTCTGAACGCCCGGACACGCAAAAGATATGTATATGTCTAAGGCAACATTCCAGGCAGCGACTTGGATATATCTCGGGTGAGCTCTACCAAAGAATCATACAGAACGAGCGTTCCATTGACTGTGAATTTTTGTTGTTACCCGCGAACTCGGAAAACAAATTTTCGAAGTTTGACTCGCCTAGCGGGTGCAGTTGCGAGTGTCAATTCTGTTCGGAGTTGTATGCCAATGGGCTCCGTACCTCCGAAGAATCGTGGCACGCGGACATGAAAAGGCAACTGTATGTGATTAACGAAATAACACAGAGCCTCATGGCTCGTGATCGACCTCTAGCTGCCGGTGCGCAGCGTCCACGCAGTACCAAAAACACGATTCAAAACCAGGGACCGCTGTCGCGACAGAATGCAGAGGATGCCAAACAGCCCATACACGACGAACTGAGCGGTGGATTACAGAGCCTCTTCTGGTGGCTCCTGGAGATTTTGAGCCTTGACTTCATCGTACGACAATACAAGTGGCATGTGTCTCTGTAAGGCATCTCACGCGGATACTACTGGCACTGGTACTTCGCTTTACTGACTGCCGATGACAGTCCGAATTGCGGACGCGGCCGCGCACTTCCTACGAACCCCAAGTTGCACAAGTCGGTCAAGATGCGGATGGAGTATGATTTGGGTTACAAGCCCCGCGCGATATATCGAGAAGAAGAAGTATCATACGTAGATTGAGTAGGAGAAGGGAATTCATGTGGGGGAGGGCTATATATAACGCATGAGACGCATGTGCATTGTGGATTCTGTTGTAAGAGGTTTGCCCATCTCCGAAGGTATGCAACGATAGCAACCGGAGGCGGCGCCAGCTGAGTCGCGCTATTGATTCTTCCTGAACTTAGCTTGCATCCATACGCGATACATCTTGAGTTGCCGCTTCCGATTCACGATCAGTCTACGGTCTACGCCCAATTGATCGATGGTAAAGAGCGGCTCATGCAATTCGCCTGCGAGGATCGGAAGAAGACATGGGTGTATTTGTGAGGGCAACGATGATGCTGTGAAGGCACTGCCGCTATCATCAGCGGGTATACTGACCACCGGTTTTGACAGTGACAACGACGGTTGGCGAGGTGTGGAGGGCTGTGAAGGGCTAGTGGAGGATAGTCCAGATGAGCTCTCGACGTGTTCGTCGTCTTCCTCAACAACGGTGACATTGTCGTCAGCTTTGGACGCCGACGGAGCTAGAGACCCGGTGAATAGTAGGGCAAGCTCATCTACGTACACGAGTGAGCATGAGGGGGCCGTCGGGCGCATTGCCAATGCATACCTAGCTCAAAGAAGTATACTCTAGTCTTGTCGCCACGAATATAGAAGTTGTCGTCTAGCAGGCGACCACCTTTGAACCTCAACTGCGTTAGGTCATACCGCCCATAGTCGCGGAACAAGACGAGACCGCCCGGCTTGAGCATCTGATTTGAGGAGGCAAGGTCAGCGGTGGGGAGGGCATTAGTTCTGGACAAAACAAACTTTGTGCACATTCCGAACTGCACGCTGCCACTCTTGCGGATGTAGTGCACTGAGCACGAAGATAAGAATGATAATATCTACGCTTTCTGGTGCAATGTCGGACGGCAGCTCCGATGAAGACAGGTCCCAGACCGCCGCCTTGATCGAGCCGATTTGCGGAGCAGTGTATAAAGGATTGGTCTGCAGATCGCATCAACGCCTCTGAAGGGGTGAGATGATGTAGCTATGTTACCTGCACGAGCTTGACGGCGTGTGATGAGTAGTCATACGCTCTCAATGACAGTTGCGGGTTCTGGTTAGATGACAGGATAGGATACACAGCGTTCCCGGCACCTGTAGTAGATAATATTGCTTTGAGACCTTGACAATGCGTGTGAGCACAGACCTACCACAGCCGACCTCGACGACTGTCACAGGTCCTGCCTACACAATTTCCATGAGGTCAGTTAAGTACAACAAGTGCTCTCTTGTTTCACCTCAGGTTGTGCTACATGAACGAGCTCTGGGAACTCTAGATGTAACCTAGGTACCTAGTTGAGCAGTCATACTGACTCCGCTAGTAATCACTGACCATTTTCTATTTTTGAAGAAATTGCTTGCGTTCATTTTATAAAAATTGTCCCTGCGAGCACGCATGAATGTTCCAAACGGGCACAGGCAGCAACACAACATTTGACCTACCAGTGCCTAGCCGGCTTATCATTGTATTTTTGCTTCTCGTCCTCAGGCACTGGCGAGAGCTTCTGCCTAGCGAGAGCGGCACTGATGATTTCGTGTTGATCGTCAGGTGGAGGAACATGATCCCAAGCATTCTGACTCCAGACATCGGCATCCGAAGTCAGAATTCTGGCTTATACCACAGTTAGCGTGATGCTTGGGTGTGTCATGGCGCGTTCCAATGCAGACTCACCGGGACCCGAAAGGCGGTTTTTCTGCGTTCACATCGTGTACAGAGGACGCAATTCGAGACGTTTTACATCTAGAGGTCTCATCTAAAGTCATGCTGCGTCTATAAACCCCTCGGATAACAGTGTGATAGCTGGTAGTGCAGAGGGCGCGAGCGATGAAGGTGAAGAGGGGCAGAGTCCCAGACCCAAGAATAGATAGATCTCCATCCACGTGACCTTCCATCGACGGCGCGCTCGCCCGAGAGTCGCAGCTGGACAAGAACCAGCGACGGCAACAAGTCGAGTGGGAATTGCGTCCACAGTCCATGTCCTCACCACCGGCAACGTGTCCAGTCGCCATCTAACGAAATGTAAGCACGATCCAATGCCATTCACAAAGATAGTAATAGCAGTATTACAACTGTTACAGTCACTGTCGAGCCTGTCGCTGCTAGTGGCAGTTGCCAGTCGTTGCCTCGAGGCGATATACACGGTAACGCGCAACGTCCTCAGAGGTCCAATCGAGGCTTACGTGGCTAGAAGACACCCGCAAGACATAGACCGCAGCGAATCAACACAATTAACCCCAGATAGCAGGGAAAATGTCAACCGCTGCGCTTCCCCATGTCTCTAGTCCAGACGACGAGGATCTAGCCAATCTATATCACCAAGTGCTTGCTGGGTTTGCCGAGGAATCACCCACTACTGAGAAAACATCTCGTAACGGAGACGGGGAATCAGAGACCCTCTATAGCAACTACGGGGATGACGGGGGAGATACGCCGACGAGCACTCGGCAACAGAGACTTAATGTGACGCCTCCTGTGCGCAGCGGTGAGTGGCTTCTCGCGTATACCCGGGTGTTTCAGATTGCTCACTGTACCACAGGCCATATCGGTCTCCCGCCTTCGCCACGACCCTCAGTCCGCCCAGTGTCTACTGCTCCCAGTGTGCAGTCTCCAACCTTGCGCGGACCGCGCCCCCTTCCCCGCATCCCTGGCCAGCCACCACCGATGCAAACGCCCCCTCCACCCCCTCCGCCTGTCCTGTATCCCATGCCCGAGCCACGAATACCGGACGATCTTCCTCCGCCTCCCCTACCACCAAAGAGAACGAGCGATCCGTGAGTCATTGCTTAGCCTCCCCTTAGTGCATTCTTGCTAACCTTTTTCAGTCGTAAATCGCCATATACCGAGACACCCTCTAATGCGTACGGCAACGGCTACCACTCTCCACCCACCCTGTCCCCGCCAACAGCTCCGCCATCACGCCTGCCGCCCCACAATGGAACCTTTGCGGATCCCCGACCTGGTTCTCAAGTTTACCCACCATCATTGCACGCTGGCCGCCCTGGAACGGCGGGTAGTGGCAGAGTGTCGCCTATGCCAGTTGCTGGGAGGCCATCACAATCCTCTGAGGTCAACGGTTCACAGTACATGTCTCCTGCACGTCCAGCTGGGGCATTGCCCCCTCAGATACCCGGGATGAGGGACAGCGTCGAAGATGGCAGGCCGTCGAGTTCCTTCATGGACGACTTATACGCGAGTACACCGGAGTATGCCCCTCAATCCCGCGCCTATTCCCCACCGTATGGACCGTATTCGAACCAGACACGTAAGTCCCAAGATAAGTCACCTTGGCTGGACTAACGATCACAGCAGCGTCTCGGTCCGTACATGACGTTGCGCGTGCGACATCCGTGGCTTCCACGGGCTCATCCGCCTACAATGGTTCCGTAGTCTCCTATGCAGATGGACCTTCACAACTCGATCGCAACCCGTCTGTTGCGACAACCATCTCCATTTCGTCATTGTATGCTAGCAGCACTAGTAGCCCTAACGCCTATTCTGGCACGTCTCCGGCCACTACAGTCGACCGTGGCAACTCCTACCAGTCTCATGCGTCCAAAGCGTCTGATCCTTGGACAAGGCCAGGGCCCAGCTATGAGCACTACTCCCCTGCTCCATCACAGAGCTATCTCCAAGCACAGACACCGACTCCCGGGCAGGTTTCACGCTCCTCGTCTGCACAAGGGCCTGGAGGATCGTCCAGTCGATCATGGAAGGACAACGACGTCATACGCACCTTGCAGGATATCAAACGTCCTCTAGAGCTCGCGGGGGACCACTATGAAGACGAGGAGGACGATTTCTTCGACGAGGATCAGTCGGAGGAGGGTGACGACAGGTTCTTCAACCCTGCACTGCTTAGCCATATTGCAGTGCGGCTGCGCGACAAGGTTCCGCGTGGCACGCATGTCAAGGGCAGTATACCCTATCCGCGTGCGTTCACAGGCAAAGACATTGTGGTATGTATAGCTCGCACCACTACTGTCTCGGACAGCGTTGCTCATGATACGGACGAACGCACAGTCGACCATCCAGTCGCAAATACAACGGGAGCTGTTGATCACGCACGGGATTTCTACGAATGACCGGCGTGCGGCGCTGCAGGTCGCGCGCAGCTTGCAGAGCCAGCTGTTCTTCTACGAAGTCGAGTGGGGAGGGCGCGTGCTACAGGATGGCGTAGAAGATGTGTACATGTTCTTGGATGACCAGGAGGGCGCGTCGGACACGCGTGTTGAGAGGGAGGAGTTGCCCACTGCTGTCATCACTTTGCTGACGCGCTGTTACGCACCGAGTTGCTATGACGAGACCCCGTGTTACTCGTTCGCATGTCCGAAGAGGGTAAGCAGGAGGCGTATGGACCATGGTCCGAGACTGACGCTTGGTGCAGAACAAGAACCTCGTCTTAGTGACTCCCACTGAAAAAGAAGCTGAAGAGGAGAAGGTAAGCTGACCTGAATGTATTGGATGTGCACGAAGGGTGGCAGTTGACGTCACATAGGATGATTCGTGGTCAAGGACTGTTCCTCCGGAGGTCTTGCGAACATTGCCCGAGAGTGAGATCAATCGACAAACGTACGCTTTTCGGATAGTGGTCGCCCTACAATTCTGACCATGCTTGTTGCAGAATTATCCATAAGGTCATCAACAAGGAGAAACAGTATCTCCGTGATTTGGACATCGTGGAATCTGTGAGACCACCGCGTCGCGCTTCCAATTAAAATACTGAAGTCACCACAGCTATTCATCCGCCCTCTTCGCAATTCCAGCCCACCTGTAATCAGGCCGAGCGAGGTCGACGAGTTTATCGAGGAAGTTTTTGGGAATATTCTCGACCTACGCGAGTGCAACCGTAGACTTCTAGAGGTCTTGAACGTCAGGCAACGTGAGCAAGCTCCTATCATCCAGGGCGTAGGGGACATCTTCCTGGATGCTGCAACGGAGTTCCGGTTGGCATATCCCATCTATGTCGGACACCTCCCTGTAGCGGAGAAGAGAGTCAAGGACGAAAGTGAGAAAAACGCAGAGTTCCGGCGCTTCCTGGAGGTTCGTAGCTCCACCAGGTCATCTAACCCGACAACTCACTGCCATGCGTTTGTAGCAAGCCGCGCGGCACCCGGACGCCCACCGTCTTGACCTCAAGCACTTCCTCAACCGTCCTTCGGAACATCTACAGAAATACCCGGTTCTCCTGGAAGCCATCTGCAATGAGACTGACAAGGAGAACCCGGACGCTGATTTCCTGACTGAGGCAATCGAAGCCATCAAGAAGCTGCAAAGCGTCGCTCAGCTATGGACATGGCAGTCTGCAATGGGCAAAGGTCCTATAGGGAAGCTGGAATGGCACAATCTTGTCTCAGAAGAGTTCAGGAAAAGCCTGCCGAAGAAAGAGGCTAAGCGGCAGTCGTGAGTAGTGTTTGTGATGTCAGTTACCAAAGCGCTGAAGGTTACTAGGATAATCTTCGAACTCATCAAGGGTGAAATGGAATACGTGAAGGACTTGGAGAATATCGAAGTGGTACGTCTGAGCTTGGAGGGTATGATTGCGTTACGAAGCTGATTGCGCTCAGATGTACGTCTCACCTCTGCGGGAGATGGACCCCCCGATTATCCCTCGCGACCGGCTCGAACAATTCATCCGCGAAGTGTTTCACAATTTCGGCGAGCTGCATGCGCACCATCGCAAGATGTTGAACTCGTTCCACGAAATTCAACGTGAGGAGCACCCCGTCATTCGCAGCGTGACTGCCGCTGTCTACGACGCCGTCCTCAACTTCCGTGAAGCATATTTGGAGTACATCCCGAACTACCCTATCGCTGCGTACCGCATTGATGACGAGATGGCTAACAATCCGTCGTTCAAGGCTTTCGTTGAGGTACCTGATCATATTTTCACGTTGACTGCATTCGGGTTTCGCTAACAGCGTTCACAGCAATGCACTCGCCACCCCGATGCTCGGAAGTTGGACATGAAGGCTTTCATCAACCGACCTATCCCAAGGTTGCTTCGATATGAGCTGCTCTTGAAGAGCATCTTGGATGAGACCCCAGAAGGTCACGAAGACCGCGAGACAATACCACAAGTCCTCGAATTGATCAAGGCGCTAGGTAAGGATTCCGAACCTGGCGTCGTCTCGGCGAAGCAGAAGGTCGAAGTATGGCGTTACAACTCCAACCTGGTTTTCAAGCCGGGAGAGGCCATAGTGAGTGGCTGACTGTCTAATACATACAAGCAGCCTCTTCAATTTTGCGCAGGACATGGATCTACTCAACGAGAACCGTTCTCTGATGCACACTGGCAAGCTCCTTCGCCAGCCTGATACAGGATTTGAGTGGAGCGGATGGACAGAACTCTTCGTCTTGCTCTTTGATAACTATCGTAAGTATTGACGTCTTGATGGCACATGCATAGCTCACACCTTGCAGTGGTCATGACGAAACCGAAGGAGAAGGATGGGGTGACACGTTACCATGTCTACCGACGAGTGAGTGCACATATGGACATCCTCAACGCCACTATCCTGATGTGGCTTCGCAGCCGATACCTCTGGATCTTCTAACATTAGCAAACTTCACTGATCCACCCACTCAACGCAGTGGTGGTATTCTTCGCCTCGGAGGGTTGAACACTCGAGGCGGTAGTAACACCGACACTCTGACACCTGGAGCCAACGGCACCCCTGAGAGTGCCACTGACTCTCGAATGGTTTATCCCTGCACTATTCACCACAATGGCCGATTGGGTGGACTGTACACGGTGTTTGCTGAGTCTGCTCAGGCTCGCGCAGAATGGAAGCAGAAGCTTGAGGAGGCGATCGGTTTACGCAAGGTCGTGCAAGAGTCGAACAAGGTCTTCGAAGTCGAGACACTCAGTGCGGACACCTTCTTCGTCCCTGCCGTGGTACCCGGTGGCGGCAGCGCTGCATATAGCCATGAGAATGCCTTCACCGGCAAAGTCACTTGCTCAGTGCCATTCAGTAAGCACCGTATATGAGTGTCGTTGCGCATCAACTCATGTTTCGGTAGCAACTGCCGATGGCAGAGGTCTTGTCGCGATTGGATGCGCGGAGGGTGTATGGATCGGTTTCCGCCATGATTCCAGATGTGAGCTCTACGGAAAGCCCCCTGAGCCGCCTGACCAATACTGATACGCCGTTAGCCATGCGTCGCGTGCTCCATCTGAAGATGGTGACTCAATGTGCCATGTTAGAAGACTTCGGAATATTCCTCGTTCTGGCGGACAAGGTGCGTCCCTTACTCAGTATAGGATGACAGACTACATCTAGCTCACATGGTCCCTTCAGTCGCTGTTTGCCTATCATATCGAGGCGCTCGTGCCTTCGTCTCCGCAAAGCGTGAACACCTCCCAGACTCCGCAGAAGTTGAGCGGAAATAAAGATGTCCACTTCTTCAGCGTGGGCAACCTGAATGGCCGTACCCTCGTAATCTACATGAAGAAGAAAGGGGTATGTTCTCGTACCTACCGTTGTAGCTTCCATCTAACACCCTCACAGCTTGACAGCGTTTTCCGAGTATTGGAACCTGTTGTGGGCAAGATCAACGAGAGAGCGGAGGCACCGCGCACATTCGGTTCCCGCCTCGGTCTACGGTCGCAACGCTCTGAGTGGTTCCGAGTCTACAGGGTATGTAACTGCAACGCTCCCTGTATATGCGACTCCTGACATGTGTCATAGGACTTTTTCCTGCCGTCCGAGTCCTTCGATCTCATCTTCTTGAAAGCAAGAATTGTGATTCTCTGCACGAAGGGCTTCGAGATTATGGATCTCACAGAGTATGCCCCTGCGGTCAAGAACACAAGCAGCCACTGACGCATTGTCTTTGTAGCTTCAAGAGCGTCACCATTCCTCAGCGTGACGACCCACGACTCGAGAAGTTGGCGAAACGATGCGAGTCTTGCCGCCCTATGGGTATGTTCCGGACCAACCAAGACGAGTTCTTGTTGTGCTACGACGGTGAGTATCGCGTCTCTTCGTGCGTCGGCATCATTGACGCTACGACAGAATTCGGCCTCTACGTGGACCGCCACGGTGATCCGAGTCGAGGTATGGGAACCATTGAGTGGGAAGGCACAGCGGAACACGTCGCGTGGCACCCGCCCTATGTTCTGCTGTTCGACACAAGGTTCATCGAGATTCGACACGTCGAGACCGGTCGCCTCGCGCAAATCATACCAGGAAACGACGTCCGCTGCATATGGGACGGCCGGGGGACGACCAACGTCCCCACATCTGCAGTACCTGGTCCGGAGGGATGGACAGAAGGAATCTCGCAGGAGCCGCGCGTGCATGGCGTCATGAACGCGGACAGTGGCCTGCAGCCGAGCGGGCCTCGGGCAGCGCGTCCCATCGCACAACATGTCTTCGAGCTCATACCTACCATTCCTCTCTACCTACCGGGTTCACTGTCGTCTCCGTCCCAGGCAACGCACTTCGCCCAGAGCAACTCGCCGCCGCACTCGCCACGCCTGAACCCGTCACTATCTTTCCGGTAATGTACAAACCATCCGTCTGTATCGAGTATCGTTGCTGTCTTCAATGTTGTCTAGCACTTACGGATTCGCACCTTGTAATGGATTGCTTTTCACTCTTCCAATTATCTAGAGGCCGTACTCGGACTTTGACTTGCCCAACGTTATGAAAGTCGCTTCCACGTCCAAAGCCTTGCTCGCATTGTCTGTGAACTCTGAGGTAAGGTCCCAAATGGGTTGCATTGTCATAATCATAAACATAGGCATGTGCACAGTAGAAAACACGAAGCATACAGAGCGCACAGCACGGAGACACCTTAATATCGGTGAGAGTGGAGTCTGACGTCAAGCTGCCTGCCGCAAGCCTGACGTCGCTCTGTTGGTAACTACAAGTCCTTGGGGTGCACTGCACCAGGACAGGGGGCGACCTTCGCCATTCTGTATGGATGACAGCGGGGATGCGCTCGAGAGGAGTAACTACTAGTCCTCTCCACGGGCGACGTCGTCTCCTTGGGATGCAGCATGCACGCTGCGGATGCGAGAGCTTTGAGTCCCTCGGAGGGGGGGAGCCTGGGTGTATGTGCGTCTACTGCTGGGGAGAGCGGGGAGTCAACGGCGAGACTACACCCAGTCGAACGGTGCCCTGACGGCGTTGTTGCAACCGGGAGTATGTCTCTTGTAGTGGAGGAAGGCCCTGCCGTTCCTCTACTTCGCTGGTCGGACTGAGGGTCAGTGTGAGGAAGTGAGCTACTTCGCTCGATGGGACATGACTGTCGTGTGTTGAGTGCAGGTATCGTACAAGGCGGCGCCAGGGGCGGAAGCACTAGCGAGTCTGTTAGAGCTACACCAGATCGTGCTGTGGGCCGTGCGTCAGAGATGGTACTGAACGCAACGAGAGTACACGTACGACGATAGCTGAATGCTCCCGTCAGTGCGCTGATGGGAGGGAGTGGTCCTCTTTGCGGCCCCGATATGGGTGGGAGACGGAGTGATGCTGCGTAACGTTGCCGAATCACTTCCGCAGGTATGAGGACCCGCCGGCGGCGATGCCGTTTGTTCTGGACGACAACGGGATCGTTTGAATGTCGTGGCTTGACTCTTGCGGTGGCGTCTGGTGGCGTCGGGGGCTGGCTGGCTGCAGCAATAGGTACAAGCCGGGAGACATGTGCGTGGCGCGGACTCGGATCCTTCTTGCGTTGCACGACTCGTTTCGGGCTGCTTACAGTCTTTGATACCGCGGCATGACTTGAGCATGCGGTGGGTGGTACACCGAGTCGAAGGACGCCTTCACCTGGGACAAACTTCTCAGGGTCGCCCAGCTTCCCGCGTTTCCCGGGGATGCCCCGCTCTGCGGCAAGTGATGCAGGTATGTACTCTAATGTCGCGAGGTTTGTCGCGTCGGTAGGCATCCGTCGGGGACGTGCACGTGACAAGGGGTTGCAGCATAGTGCTGACTCGCTGCGACTGTCCTGCTTGACTGAACATGCGGTGGCGTCGGTTTGGGGCACTGGCTTGACATTGCACGTACTTGCGTTCAGCTTGGGGCCAAAGCGCGTGCCCCACAAAACGGTCTACGAGAAGATTAGTCTTACGCCACACCGGACGAAAAGGCCTTGGACGTACCATCCCCGCATCGGCGTCCGAGACGCGTTGACTGAAGCGTTGGCGGAACGAGCCTAGGATGGACTTGGTGTTCGATGCATGGTTGATTTGTAAAGGAGACATCTTCAGCCGGCTCGAAACTTGGGAGGTGTTGTGCGGTGGATGGGCTTATAAGTGTGAAGATGTGTGGCGTCGAATATGTGCCGCCAGTACCATTTCGGACAGGCAGAAAGAAGACGGAACGCTCGTGGGTATGCGACGCAGCTTTGGCCTCGCCATGAGGCACGAGGATACTTCCACGTTGCCTATTCCGTGCAGCAGGGAAGGAACACCTACCTTTCCCGGATAGCCTGCAGGTGATGAAAGCAAGGGTAACAATACACACATCTAGATATGAGCCTAGGTCGACTGATACAAGCACAGCCTAGCGCGCTGTTCCGTGTCTTCTTCCTCCGCGAGGGAAGGCAGCGGTGCTGGTCGCCTCCTTCGGATGACTAGGATTGGAAGCCTGAATGCCACGAGCCAAGTACGCTGTATCTAGGCGTTGTTGAGGATGCCTTCTTGCCATAGAAATGAACCAAGTGCACTGGCTGTGTGAACCGCTTTGGCCTGACGATCGATGACTCCTCGGAGATGGCACGCCGCGATGCATTATGTGTGGCGTATGTGATGGCACAGTGCTTGTACAGGTACACGGTGCTTATAGAGGTGCGCCGCGTGCCCCTCCCAGCACCACTCGCTATAATCACATAAACGTACCGATCGGGTAAGAAGGCGCCGGGCCGCCCTAGTGGTAAGGAGAACAATGGTAGTTCGTCCTGGCAGTTGCAGCCCGGGACGCTGTCTTGTATTGTCTCTCGGCAGCATGGCAATAAGGTGTTCGCATGCGACGAGTGGTCTCGGCCTTGGGAGCTGCTTCCTCTGACCAACCTGCGAAACTCAAGTCTGTCGCCAACGGGAGACCGGCGCTTGCTTCCAGCACGTGGGTCATGACGCGGTCACGGTCCCAATTGGGACGTGGGCTGACGGACGCGCCTCCGGCGAGGTTGACAGCAAACACACTAGCACGCCGACGCCGACGCCGGCCATGGCTCAACATTGGCGCATCGACCGACACGCCGCCGGCGGCTGACCGACGAACCCCGGCATACATAAGCTGGCTTCGATGGTTCGTGTTCCCCCTCCCTCTTGCCCCCTTACCCTCGCTATCTAGACCCAGGTGGTCTTGCTTTCGTATTGCTATCGCACTACTACGCGACTGGATCGCAAACGTACTTCCCTTCTCATTAGTCGCTACTTCTCGTCCAACCTAAACTCCATCATGGTTGTCCTTCAACGCCGTTTCACTCTCCTGGCTGCGCTCACTACCCTAGCCGCGGTGTCGGTCCTCCCACCGTCTGTAGAGGGCGCGGTTGTTCCAGCGGACTACAAGGAAGTCGACTCTAGCACTAGCACCGTTGATGCCCACCATTCGACCCACAGCCATACGTTGACGCACACCGACTCTGCCGCCCATACCCGACCCACGGGCACAGGCGGCGACGACGACGATAAGGCTCAGAGACAACAACAGCCTATTCTCCCGCTTCCGCCGTCGATGTCCGGGTCTTCGAGCTCAAAGACATCTGGTGCTAAGCACGAGAAAGACGGCGGAAGTGACGAGGATCGGCAGGACAGCGCCTCGGATAAGGTAGGTCGCTCCTAATGACTCAATACATAGGCTTACCGGCATATGTCAGCGCGAAGTACGGGATCAGTCTGGTCACGCAAGCTACGATGGCACCTACCTAGATCTCGACATGGACGTAATGCACGTACCATATAGCAAGCGTCACGATCATGACCGGGACCGCCATCACGATGAGGTTGTCGTCAACGGAGACCACGACGACGTTCATATGCATCGCCGCACAGTCAATTCTCGCTTCCGCGCTCGCGCCCCCGACGGTGTTGCTCATGTCGGAGGTGGTGCACTTCCCCACCTCCTCCCGGACGAAGGACTTGGCCGCCGCTCCACTAGCGACGAAGTCGTTGTGAATGGCCATGATGACCATATACGTGGACGCCGCCTCGTACACGGGCGTCGTTCACCTCGTCACCACGACCACGACCACGACCGCCATCGCCACGGTAAAGTCGTGATCAATGGAAGCAATGATAACGTTCACGTCCCTCGTTCACCTCACGATCATGATCACGACCGCCATCGGGATCACGGCGAAGTCATTGTAAACGGCGACAATGACCATGTTGATGACCACTATCGGAGGGCTGTCCTCGATCCCTCGATCTACGTTTCTGATAACAACGGCTCACCCTACATGATGGCGCATGCGGAGAGGGATGGTCAGCAGATCAGTGGCGTCCCGGGATCAATCGATATCATGGTGAGTGCGGTACACCAATCGCTTGTTCACCATTTTTGACGGCTATTCTGCAGAGCGATGATCCGAGCTCACCGAATGCGCTCAAAATTGCTTCACTAGTTCTGTCCACACCTTCTAATGGGACGACTACTGGCAATTCAACCGCTTCAAGCTTCGTGTTGAACGCGTCTGGGTCGGACCATACCCAGATGTACCTCGTCGCCGCCCAGAACGCTATCAACTCTACGTCGTCTAACAGCTCAGCGTCAGCGGGAAACACGACGTCGACAGGTCCCTCACTGATCCAGGTCGCGCTGCAAATACCCGTCTTCAATGCGGAGACTGCGCAGATGGATCCGTACTGTGCTACGTTCGATCCCAATCCACCGGCACCCTCGCCATTGACGGTTGAACAGTGCATGGCCAACAACACGGCCGGTGGCGAGCACAAGAGTCAGCTTTTCGCCTTCGAGCCAGCAACTGGCGTCATCCGCCCGATGTGGTCCTCAAACAGCACGGATCCGTCGCTTGACTCTGACGGTAGCGTGATTGGTCCAGACAATTCAACCGCTACCTCAACGTCGGCGTCTGGTACTTCCTCGGCGACGAGTTCGCCAAGCTCGGCTTCAACGGCGACGGATTCGATGACAAGCATGGCTCCCACAAGTACGAATCTAGCTCAAGATATCGTCAAGGGTCTGGAGGGCGACTGGACTGAGGCTACCAAGCCACCCTTGCGAGCGGCGTCTGCGCAGGCCTTCGACGCAGCTTCCCAAGCGCGGAATGTCACTTTGGTTTTCACCCCCGCGGCTCCGATGGTGGCACCAGCGGCGGGTGCTGGGCCCATCAAGGCTGTGGTTCCTTCCTCTAGTGCCGACGATTCTGGCGACGACGCGGGCGACGGTTCTGGTGCTGACGGGTCCATCGGTGACAACGGCAATGACTCTGGTGATGACAATGACGACGATGGTAACGACGATGGTGATGACAGTGACGACGATGGCAACGACTCTGACGATGACGGCGACGACGATGACGGCGACGGCTCTGACGGCTCTATAGGTGCAAGCGGGTCTCTCTCGGTGTCCTTTGCATCAAGCACTATGGCTAGTGGATCGTCTTCGGCCCCAAGCACGGCACCGACTGCCTCCTCAACATCTGCTGCAGGGATGTCTGACTCCGCGTCATCGACCGCTACCTCCTCGATGGGTGTCTTCTCCGACCCTGCCGCCAAGATCGCATCCGAGTCTGCATCAACTGCTCCGGCGAGCTCCGCGACTACCTCTACGTCGACTACTACAAGCGACCCTGGGACCGACACGGCTACGTCTACGCTCATTGAGACGATGCCTACGGCCACGGACTCGGCCTCGATGACTATCGCTACGGACTCGACGTCAACGATGACCACGGACGTGACCTCGACGACCGTGACTTCAGACTCGGATACTACGACTTCGACTACTGCTTCAGGTCAGAACCCTAGCCTTGCGGTGGAAGTGTACGACCCCAACGCGACGCCGACACCCTCGGGTTCCCAGTCGACAAGTGTCTCAGGGACTGACTCTAGCCTCTCGGAAACGGAATCCTCTAGCTCGGTGGCACCTACCTCCTCCGCCTCCCTCGTCGCTCGGCAGATGACTATTGCGAACAGCAGTGCGATGACAACAAGCACTGCAAGCGCGAATGCAACGAGCACACTGGGCATGATGAACTCAACGAGCACCTCGAGTACGAGCGCGGTGAAGGTCACCGGCTTCGCGGGGAAGTTCCGGGAGGGTACCGTACTTCCCCAGACTGCTTGATGAGATCAAGTTTGGACAGGACAGTGTTCCGGCTACGACTTTGTTGATACGCACACAATACTACCCTACATTCTCTCATATAAGCCATTGTCGGCGCGAGCAGTGATATATTCAGACTGAGTGCGAGAGGCTGACGGGTCGATGCTACTGTGAACTCTGCGTAGTAATGCGCAAGTTGCTTCACCGATGAATGCTTGCATAGTATCGTACTGACTTATCGTTCGATGTCGTGCTCAGCGACTGCGGCTGGCTTGCCATTGGGGTGCCCCACCCGCGTAATAGTTACGCATGCTAGTCGCCGAGGTGATTCGCCGGCTGCCAAGATGACCCAGTCTTCCGGATGGCGTCGAGGCAATAAATGCATTTGTCCCGCAATTTCGGGGAGTGCAAACGACATTCCCAGACGAACATTACTGCAGACGAGCGTAGCAGACAAGGATGGGAGGTGCGTGAAACTCAATCTTGGGTTATGCCGAGGATTTGCGCGGGCGCTGATGCACTGCGGGACCGACGCGCGCAGGTCTCTCAGCGCTCATACTGGGCGCCACTGGTGCGACGGGCAAGGTCCTCCTCCAGGAGCTGCTCGCGTCCCCGACATTCTCGAGTGTCTCAGAGTATGGACGCCATGTCACCGAGCAGGGGAAGCTCGCTGCGGGGAAGGAGAAGCTCCAACAAAAAGTCATTGACTTTGAACGACCCGAGGAAGCGGGGCTGAAGGACGGGAAGTGGGACGTGGTTTTCATAACGTGCGTCTGCCCCTGGTCATGACTCCGGTATTTGCATGCTGAAGCGATTTGGGTAGTCTTGGGACCACTCGCCAGAAAGCGGGGAGCGCTGAGGCGTTCGAGAGGATTGACCGCGAGTGCGTTATACTGAGTGTTGGCCGACTGACTGGATGCATTGCTGACTGGCAGCCTGTCTCAGATATGTCGTGAACGCATCGCGCCTCGCGAAATCGAAGGACCCTGACCACAAGCAACGGCTTATCTACCTCTCGAGTGTGGGTGCCGACCCGAACTCATGGTTCCTCTATCCCAGGTCAGTCTCCCTTTATGCATACGTATATCCGTTCATGACGGGTTCGCTTCTCAGGAGCAAGGGCAAGACCGAACTAGCTCTTGCAGAACTAGGTTACAGCGATACTGTCATCTTCCGCCCAGCAGCCCTCGGAGAAGCTGACCGCCCTGAGCACAGGCTTACCGAAGCCTGCTTCATGTACGTCACATCCCTTGGCAATGAACCATGAATCCTGACGTGCCGTGGAAAGACCTGTAATGAAAGCAATGTCTACGTTTATCCCGAACCTCTACGTCCCTGTGCGTCCCCTCCACCCTGCCCCGTTCACGACCACTAACTGCGACTGCTCTACAGCTACCCAAAGTCGCAAAGGCAATGCGTGTCGTGGGCGAGGTCGGCAGCCAGGGAATTCCACCCGAGAGGGTGCAGCTGATGGGGGACAAAGACAAGCCCTGGAGTCTGCTCGACAACGCTAGCATCATCGCCATCGCCGACTCCTTCAACTGATACTCGCACCTCACGTACTATATAGCGCTTACACACTACTAGCTCCTCATAACTTTAACGATTACAGGATCCTCCGCCGTACATACGTACCTCGGAGCAATCAATAATGGTTAGACCTGAACCGAAGCGAAACTAGGCTACATCCGGCACACAGCAAGTACCTGTCCACCATAGCCTAGGCCTATTTGTCCGGTGCGTAGTAAGACACCGATTGGCTCACTCCTACCGTGGGAATCAAGCATGTGCAGCGTCACGTCGTTCGGTACTGCGCCTAGTAGGTGCCTCGGGGGTTCCAACATGGTACGTCGGCGGCTGGCTTGTCAGGATGATCCCCTCACTCGTCTGATGGCTACGCAAGCTAACCGCCGAGCGAATGATATGCCGGTTGCCCGCATTACCGAGCTTGCCGGATGAAGTCGAGGAATCGATATATGCACCTGCCCCGCGATTTGGTGGGTTCGATCAACCTCCCCGGACGAGGATTCCCCATAGCGAACGCACATGGGAGGTGAGTCAAACGCTATCTCGCGTCACTCTTGATTTGATTTCGTCGGGTGTGCAGGCCTCTCAGCACTCATCCTTGGCGCCACCGGTGCCACCGGCAGGGTCCTGCTCCAGGAGCTACTTGCGTCCCCGACGTTCACGAGCGTTTCTGAGTATGGGCGGCATGTCACAGAGCAGGAGAAGCTCGCCACGGGGAAGGAAAAGCTCCAGCAGAAAGTCATCGACTTTGAGAAGCTTGAAGACGCGGGGCTGAAGGACGGAAAGTGGGATGTCGTCTTCATAACGTTCGTGCTTTCTGGCGGCCCTCTCTGGGATGTGCATGCCGAGCTGTCACCTTGCGCAGCCTTGGAACGACCCGCAAGCAGGCAGGTAGTGCGGAGGCATTCGAGAAGATTGACCGCGAGTACGTGCTCTCTCCCGAGCCTTCGATTTAATGACTTTTCGTGGTAATCCCCGATTCGTCCCGCCCGCAGGTATGTCGTGAACGCATCCCGGCTGGCCAAGTCACAAGACCCTGATCACAAGCAGCGGCTCATCTACCTCTCGAGCAAGGGCGCCGACCCCAAAGCGTGGTTCCTCTACACGAGGTCAGTTGCCCCGCATATAACCGTCCGACTCGTCCGTAACAGCGATAGCACTACAGGAGCAAAGGTCTCACAGAGTTAGCTCTGGCGGAGTTGGGCTATAATGAGACTGTCATCTTCCGTTCTGCAGCTCTGGGAGGGACTGGGCGCCCGCCAGCAGAACAAAGGCCTGCAGAAAGGTTCATCACGTACGTCGTACCCCCGCTGATCTATACTGAGGAGCCTGCTCCCTGATCATTAGCACAAAGTCCTGTGTCCAAGCTCGTCTCGTCGTTCAGGCCAAACATGTACATGCCCGTACGAGACCCCGCTGTGCCAACCCTCACGTACGCTCGCTCACTCAGCATGTTCTGCAGGTGCCCAAGATGGCGAAGGCAATGCGCATCGTGGGCGAGGTAGGCATCGAAGGCATACCTCCCGAGCGTGTGCAGAAGATGGAATATAAGGGCAAGCCGTGGAGTGTGCTCGAGAGCGACAACATTCTTGCCATCGCCGACACCTTCAATTGATCACCTCACCTTGCTTAGTTTATCTTTGTTGTTGTGCAGCTAGTGTATAATATCGTAGTTATTCGGGTCCTCGGCGCTATCATGAGTGTGCGCCCTGAGCAATGGTGAGGAGGCCGGTATTCCTAGTCCCAATAGATAATCCAATTCCTACGCGAGGTCCGAATGATGAAAGAATGTGTTGAATAACGAGGGTCCAGTGCCAGAGATGGGCACGAGCATGTTTTTAGTGCAGGCTATCTTCAAGACGAGGACGATGTACTGTTGACGTAGGGTGTGCACACGCTTGCGTTGTGATAGTCTGCCGGGTTCTTCGTGAGATAGCCGAGGTTCACGCCCTCAATGTAAGACCTATGGCTCGTGAGCGCGATGCCACTTTCACAGTCGCCAAAGACAGCTTACCATTGACGTGACAGGTTACCCGCGGTTTCTGACTGCTCGACCTTGAAGTTCCAGAACTATATCCAGAATCAGCACCAGTGCTACAAACGAACTCGGCGAGAGAGAGAGCACTGACCATCCAACCCTGGCCCTGGCTATACGCAAGCTTCTGTGCATCAGCCCACATGTACAGGAACTCGTCCGTCGCGTCGAACTGTGTGGGGAGACCCCACTCGCCGAACCAGAGGGGCGAGTCACCAACCGCAGCATCGTTCTGCACGCGTTGAAGGTCTGCGGGCACATGTCATGATTTGATCCCCAACCAGGTATCGATGTAACAAGACTACGCACTGCAGATACTCTCCATGTATGCAGTGGGGTTCGCATCAGCAACACCCTGCCTTGTAGTGTGAGCGCACGAGGCCGAATTTTAGGGGAGTGAACATACACCGTAGTTGTAGTACAAATGGTTATCGTACCCCTGCGGCCCCACAGCGGCATCAGCAGGGTTTGGCGGGTCGTTGTACTGCCAGTTCACATCCATGAAGCTACCCAAGTTAACTTCGTCAACATCCTCCTGCAACTCTCAGCACATGCGCACTTACTTGGTTATGAGCGAGGTCCTGTCAACATTGCCACCGAGATTGACATCGAGCAGTGCGGGTACAGCAAGTTCGACAGCGAGATCGACGAGGATCGGCGCCGCTGCCGCTAGTGCTGCACGTACGTTTTCGTTGAAGATGTTGGTAAGGTTGGACGCATCATCGAGCGCCTGCGTGAAGTTGGTCGTCGTAATTTCCGTGCCAAGGCTCATGCCCTGCACCGGAATGCCGAGAAGCAGCTCGACCGCGCGCACAGTGTCGACGAAGTTCTTCTGGACTACTCGAGAGGTAAGGCCAATGGTCAATAGGGCCGAGTGAGGACCTACAGGTGCCGTAGCCGGGGGTCTCATCCGCATTCATGATGGGCTCATTGACCGCCTCTATGGCAAAGACGGAGCTAAATGCAGGGTCCAGGTGCACGAGAGAGGTCATGACAGCTGTCCAGACAAGCGCGCGTTGGTAGTTATAGTCCGTCTGAAGAATCACCATAAGTGTTGTTCCGATGAGGGTTCGATAGATATATGCTCACGTAGAACATAGGGGTGTCTGTGCAGCTGCAGGCCGGGAAGGGTCATTCACCGCCGAAATAAGAATCAGATGCAAATACGTACTTTCCGGTGAACGTCTGATCAGCGGTCTGTACACCTGGCAGGGCGTGGTGATCGAGAATAACCTGAATACCAGCGTCCGCGAGCATTTGTACGCCTTTTTGCTGAGATGGTCCAGAGTGAGGTAGGGTCGCATATCCATTGACAAAGACATACCAGGTAAACAATACCGCCCTCAGGGTAGTGCTCAGTCGCCCGGTTGACCAGCGGTTCCACAATCCAGTATCCTAGCTACACCTCGATGTCATTTATGCCCTGACCTCAGTTGACGATGACACTGACCGGAATGCGAACGGCATTGATGCCGTCCTCCTTTAGTGTGTTCACCTCATCTTGGGTAAACCAAGTTGACCTGATGTTTGACCAGTGTAAGGGACCGGCAACATAGCTGGCATAGACGCACTCACCAGTGCTTGGCGAACTCGGCATTAGACTTGGCTTGACCATATGCGTTAACATAAGCCCTAGAAAAGCGAACTCAACGAATGAAGACACGGCGGCTCATACTACGCACCATTCAGTCTGAATGCATGTAGAGCAGTCGTCGCAAATCGACCCGCCCATCTCTTCCCATTCCCCTGGGAGCATCCACGGCTCCAATACCAGCCTATGGAAAGTATGAGTAACGCGTGCGCCGTACAATGTTCGAGGCACGTACCAGCCACCAATGTTGACGCCGTAGATCTTGTCAGGCAGACTCCCTGCAAGCACTGCACGTGCAGAGGCAAGCAGCGCGGTGAGACCCAAGAGCGAGTGCATCGTGCCGGTGCGTGGGGACGTAGCGGGGGGGGGGCTGCTCACGGATCGCTTCCCTATGCGCGTCTGTTATATACGAGCCGGGAGCACGGAGAGAAAGATGGGCCTTCGTCCGTCCGAAGAAGTAGGCCCACTATTCTCGTCAATCTTCCCGCAAATGGCCAAGCCGGAGTCGCGATTGAGTGCGAGACCGAGCCATGGACGCGCGAAGCACACGGCCCTGTACAGATCGGTGGCCGCCCGAACGTTGAGTAGCAGTTTATGTCCATCAGAAACGCGCGTCGTACCTGTCAATGGCTGTCATGGGTTCATGATCTGTTGGACCACAAACACTTCGTACTTGATGGGAGGCTAGATCAAGCAGTCGTCAGAATAAAGCACCAGCGGACGGTCACCGACGGTGGCGAGCGTCGTGCTGCGAGCTTCACCGCGGTCGCACGGATCGTGGCGCGCGGGTCAACTGACCGCGTCCACGCATGCCCTCTGCGCCTGAAATACGACCGTGTACAGCGTTGACCCTGCTCATGTGTACCGTCCTAGCTCTCAGCTCCTCGTTTGCGTTTCATCGGTCTTAGTAACGAAGGGCGATACGTAATAAGCGGCCGTGATATATCCAGCGTGATCTGAAGGCCAACAGACCAATGAGGAGAGGCTGTGAATGGCTGAACGACGCCCCGCCATAAGCTCATCACGCAAGATCTAGACATATAGCGGACTGCAGTATACTGACAGCGCACGGCACCAAGGAGCAGACAGACTGGTGGTCATAAGTCCAGGACTTGTGGCATTGCACCGCGCCTGCGGCGGAGCATTGGGCAACGCTATACGGCATCATAATTCGAGAGCGTTTCCGCGAAGAACAAGAGAACCAGGGGACCTTAAATTGACTTGCCTTGCGGTAGAGCAGAAGCCAGGTGACTCCGTCGCACCAGGCGCTGTACGGCAACCCTCAGGATTAGTGAGCGGCCGTCTGAGCACGAGGGACAAGTGACTGACCATACCGGGACAACGCAGTCGAATAACCCATCGCGCTGAGATCTCCTGAGGATATGTAATGCCGTGACGTGGGTTAGTCCACGAACCCTGGAAATTACCGCTGCCTGCATGTAAGGCCGCGACTACCCAGTCACCTGGTGAATGTCGGCTCCACCTTATGGAGGTTGCACGGCTACCCGAAACCTCCGAGCCGTCTACCTCAGACTGAATGAACGTGCCAAACAGAAATACATTGCGAACACACGGGGGATAGAAAGACCCTACTCAATTATGCTGAGTTCTCGTTTGCGCGTCCGAGCGAACTCATCCTTGTAAGTATGCCAGATCCTAGTGAGCGCTCATGTCAGACGTGCTTGGATACCGCAATTGACGCATACACACCTCATAAGCTCCTCTATGTACATTTGTTGGACGTGCGTGACCTCCTCTAGTGTGGGCTTCTCGCACTTCTCTACGTGGATGGGATGGCCGACTACCTAGCGTCAGTAGAAGTAGCGTGTAGAGTGGCGAGGCACTCACTAACTGCGACGATGCGTCGTCGATACGGAAGCAAGCCGAGGTTATAGTTCAGGAGACCTCGCCCATGGAACAGCGGCAGAGTGAAGCCAAATACGCTCTGGAACTTCTTCTGTAGGGTGTATACAGTGGTCCCCTTCTCATTGGGCATCTGTTCATAGATCTGATGGATGTACGGAACGTTGTCAAGAACTCTATCTCAACAAATGGACATGTTGCACTGACGTCATTCTCACCAAACGAGAACACAGGGACAAGGTCGGCCCTGTCGTCAAAATGAGTGTCAGGGTAGAGACACTCCTTGGACGCACACATACCCATGTTGAATGGCAACCTTGATGAATCCCAGACGCTTACGCAGTGTGAGGTCAGCCGTCCCTGGCCTTGCGCTCAAACTCTCCGCGGCGCCTCCGACTACGATGGTAATTGCTTGGCCTGGTCCGCCCTTGAGTATGTTGCTGCATGACTGCTTGCTCACAGAACAGATGCCCAGGGCGAGGAGGATGTCCCGATAGAAAGGAATGCGGAAATTGGAGGCGAGTGTGAGGAGGTGAGGGACGATGCCAGGGTAGTACTCAGAGAAGCCTATGCTCTCTGTGGCAAACGTACACATCGCACCCCTTGGTATACGTCAACACAGAGAGGACGACCATCCGAGATCTTGGTACGCACATGCCTATGATACCTATTCTCGAATCGAGTCAGCGACCAGCGGCCTGCGTAGAGACATGCACATACCATGAGGGTGGTAACCGAAGACGTATGGTCGATCTGCAGGCAGATCGCAGGTCTGGGAGGGTCAAGAACCTCATCACGAGGGTAGAACTGCATACACACCTTCAGTAACCTGTACCCCTCGGTCAATATCATTCACCAACTCCAGGCCAAACGACTACTCACGACGCGGGATAGTAGTCAGCGAAGTACCGCCAGAACCTCCCTGAGCGGAACCACGGGCTCATCCTGCCTCCGTTCTCCGGACTCTTGTCAATGTACACCCAGAGCATATACAGAGCCAGGACGGGCCATAACGGCGGTACCGACCTGGTGGGTTCATCGAATGCTCAGTACACAGCACGCGATCAGCGGTCGCTCAGCGACGACACGCACATCAGCATGAGCCACGCAAACGTGCACCACACAATCGTCGTCGACCATAGCGCGACGGCGAGGGTCTGTAGTCTCCGCTTGTGAGGTATCCTCCGTGGAACGAATCTGTGGCAGAAGAGGCGCGTCTGCTGTCAGTCAGATCGCCTCGTGATGTGTCTTGCGAGGGAAGGCGTACGCGATGTGTGGTTTGGGAACGGGTGGTATGGGAGGCGTTGGCAGGTGTATGCTCGTGAGCCGTTGCCGGAGCGAAGAAGAGGAGAAATTGCGGGCGGCTGAGGTCAATGTCTTGCGAGCTTCCATCCTACTGCCTCCTCCAAAGCGTTTATCTCCCAATAATGGTGTCGTGTCCAATTGAGTGCGAGGTTGTAGACGTGGGTGAAGTCCCGAAAGTCAAAGGAGGGTGTGTGAGTAGGCGGCGAGCTAAAGTACAATTCAGGTGAGAGGCGAGGAAGAGTCGGCGAGACGTCCTCAGCACATGTTTACCACTGGTGGCTGCATGGCGTCACTCCCCAGGTCACTGCCGCCAGGCACTCCGGGTACAATCACAACGCGAGCACGACGGACGCACATCCTTGACCCCCGAGTTCCTCACGGAACGACACCAGTCCAATTTACTGACATGCTTCCATGTTGACGTGATACACTACTTTACACCGATGATTGAGGATAGAATCTAGGCATTTTCACGTCGTAATGCACAAACAAAAAACTACGGAGCGTAACATGCAGAGCGAGAACGAAGCCACAGCCGTGCAGTCCATCATGCGTACAAGTCGTCGTCCTGCGTGTCCTCCGCGAACCCAGCATTTCCAGCGGGCGCAGGTGCACCACCTGCTGAACCCGACGACTCCGGGAATTTGAAGTTGGACCCAAATGAACGCGATTGCTGAAGGTTCTGCGCGAACATCTCGTAACGCCGGATGTCGGCGTCCGATACTGAGCGACGTGCAAACTTCATTGCCTCTTCGAAATGCTCCCGCGTGATCACCGGTACGGGGTCCTCCTCTTCTTCGTCCTCCTCCATCTTAGCGTCCTCGCCGGCGGCCTCCTCCTTCTCCTTCTTCTCTCGCTGTCTCCGGATGTCAGCCTCGATCGACTCACGAATTGCGAGCTTGGCTGCCCGCTGGCAGATCTCAGTGAGATCAGCACCAGAGAAACCGTGCGTGTTCTTCGCAAGGAATGCGAGGTCAACATCCGGCGCGACGGGCGACTTCCTCAGGGCAGCCTTGAGGATGGAAAGACGCGATGGTTCGTCGGGCAGAGGAATGTAGATGAGCTGATCGAGACGACCAGGACGGAGCAACGCGGGGTCAATTTGGTCGGGTCTGTTGGTGGCGCCGATGATGAAGACGTTCTTCTTGACATTCATACCGTCCATCTCCGTGAGGATCTGGTTCAGCACACGGTCTCCTGCGCCCCCTGCGTCTCCGGAGGAACCGCCACGGGCCTTCGCGATGGAGTCGAGCTCATCAAAGAACATGACGCACGGAGCGGCCGCACGAGCCTTGTCGAAGACGTCACGGACGTTCGCTTCCGACTCACCGAACCACATCGTCAAGAGCTCAGGGCCCTACGCACGCCGTCAGTGTCTAGCCGAGATCGACGCATGAGATTACGTACCTTGATCGAAATGAAGTTCGCCTGTGTCTCGTTCGCGATGGCCTTCGCAAGCAGCGTCTTACCGGTACCCGGCGGCCCGTAGAACAAGACACCCTTCGATGGCGACATACCATACTTGATGAACTTGTCCGGGTGCTCGACCGGGTATTGTACAGTCTCCTGGAGCTCCTGCTTGACCTTCTCGAGACCACCAATGTCGTCCCACTTGACGGTCGGCACCTCGACGACGGTTTCGCGAAGCGCGCTCGGGTTGCTCGTACCGAGGGCAAAGCGGAAGTTGTCCATGGTAACGCCGAGGGAGTCGAGCACCTCAGCGTCGATCGTGTCCTCGTCGAGGTCGATGAGATCCATCTTCTCACGGATCTGCTGCATGGCGGCCTCGGAACAGAGTGAGGCGAGATCAGAGCCGACGTAACCGTGGGTGTCAGCAGCAATCTGCTCGAGGTCGACATCGTCCGCAAGCTTCATGTTCTTGGTGTGAATGCGGAGAATCTCAAGACGACCGGTCGGATCGGGGATACCGATGTCGACCTCGCGGTCGAAACGACCGAACCGACGGAGGGCAGGGTCGATAGAGTTAGGACGGTTGGTCGCTGCCATCACGACGACGTTAGAGCGCGCCTTGAGACCGTCCATGAGCGTGAGCAGCTGTGACACTACCCGACGTTCAACTTCGCCGTTAGTCTGTGTCAACCAGTCAGACAACCAGCGCACAACAACACGCGCTATCACATACCTTTTCACGCTTGGGGGCAATGGAGTCGATCTCATCAATGAAGATAATCGCTGGAGAGTTCTTCTCTGCCTCCTCGAACGCCTTCCGGAGGTTGCTTTCCGATTCACCCGCCATCTTGCTCATAATTTCCGGGCCGTTGATGAGGAAGAAGAACGCGCCCGTTTCGTTCGCCACCGCACGCGCCATGAGCGTCTTACCAGTACCCGGAGGACCGTACATGAGGATACCACGCGGGGGCTTAATACCGATTGACTTGAATAGCTGGGGATGGCGGAGCGGCAATTCGACGAGCTCACGGATCTGAGCCATCTGCTTGCGACAGCCACCGATATCATCGTAGCCGACGTCGTTCAGGTTCGCCTCCTCGTCCTCGCGCTTCACAGGGTCACCTTCCGTGTGAATGACCGTATCTTGCGCGACGATACAGTACTCAGCGGGGTCGGTCTCAATGACCTTGAACTCTACCGTCCGCATGCCACCGCGGACGAGGAAGGTATCCCCCTTCCTGACTGGGCGATATGCCTCAAGGAAGTAGGGTTTCAAGTACACATCGAAGATGTTGCCGCTCAGGCCCTCCACAGAGTCGTCGAATGGAAGAATGTGCACGCGCTTTCCGTACTTGATATCCAAGCACGAGTGGACGTTGACCATGTCGCCAAGTTTGACGCGCAGATTGTTGCGCGCCACCTTGTTCATTTGGATCTTACCCTCCTCGACGTCGTCGGAGCTCAGACATATCAAGACCGTATCGTGGCGCTTCTTGCCCCTGCAAGCGATCAGGACCTGATAACCTTTAGCGAAGGAAAAACGCGTACCTGACAATAATCGTGTCTCCTCGGAAGAGCTGCAATGTCTCCATCGTCGCAGGGTTGAGAGTCGCGACTATGACGCGATTTGAGACGCACGTTTGAGGATGAGCAACGCACACACTCACCTGAGTTATCGTCTGAAGTTGCCTCGTCCACGATGAGACGGTTGGGCCTACAAGCTGAAGTGAGTTCTCTGGTTCCATGTACATGACGCGTCGCGCTACTTACGACTTCTTGGGCCTCAAGATGGCTGTGGAAACGTCGTTGGGACCACCTGGTGCGGGTGCGCCAGCACCGGGGTTCTGGCCACTTGGGTTTTCCATGTCGTAAAAGAGTTAGAGGTGAAGGAAGGAAAAGAAAGGTGGTCGAGGCAGACCGAGCAAAGCGTTATAAGGCAAGCTCGAGACGACGCGCGGCCTTGTCCTCTATGCATGACACACCGGAGGCGTGGGAAAACCGGGACACCTCCGGGCCTTCCAGCCCGTTCGAGTAGTTTCTACCGCCAAATCAGGCAAGTATCCTAGTTCAATTCGTCTTTCTGCAGACGTGTCCCGTTCAAATGTTGTGTAGTAGCTCAACGTGTTTCCTTCATGGAATGGAAGGAAGGTGATCCCCACTGAATTTTCATAACATCGTCTCTCGTGACACTACTCGTGGAGGAGACTCGGAGCACCATCAAAATTGTACTAACTAATGAGATGAAAGGTAGCTGAGTGGCAGTAACGCTGCCACTGGTCAGGGCTCATGAACCTCAGCCTCGCGAGGGAAGCTAAGGGAAAGATTGGCTCCAAATATCATCAATTTATTGCCATCAACTTGCATCCGTTTGCTGAGCACGGACATTACTCCAAGAGGACTCGAGTCTATAAACGCATGACGCCAGGGTTATTCAGGAGTTGTGCAGTCAACATTCTGGATGAACGTTCTCACCTTGGATCGCAATTCACTGCTCTTCGATCTATATGCACAACGCGATGTACGACATAATGCTATATCTTGCTTGCTACCTGTCACATAGGCTGTGCCTCGCAGGAGATGGTTACACATCGCTAAAGTATTGGTTCAGGCCAGACGGACATGGGTATAAGAGGACTCGACGCTAGACATCCGAGCCATGTTACAGGACGCATGAGCAAATGATAGACAATTGAAAAGTTATCAGTGAAGGTCTTGAGGACACAGATTTGAGGCACAATAGATACAGTTACATCTCTTCGTCATCAAAAGTGATATCCTCCACCGGGAAGTCGCCTATCTTCACCCGCTCGGGCTTGACGAAGACGCCGTAATTAGGCTTGCATTCGAAGTATCGTTCGCCTTTCACGCTGTGGAGATCTCGCTTAACAAAAGCCAGCCGAAAGGAGGTGAAGCACGCTTACGACCCATCATTCTTGCCCATTGGCTCATCGTACTCGATGCCAACCCAGATGCCCTTCGCGAAATGCGTTGGACCGACGAAGCGCACAGTACCACGCTTGTGCAGGCCCTCTTCCTGCGTCTCCACTTCACACCGCGCGCCGACTTTGATATCCTCCGGCACCTTCTCTGTGTCTTCGTCTTTCTTCTCCGCGAAGCGGCCGATCTTATGCTGCTGCTTGTATGCCAGCACAGTATCTGCGTCACCTGGTCTCAGCACAACTCTCGCGGGCAGTTTCGTACGTGACCGTACCTCGCCTCTGAGCGTATTCGCCCTCGCTAAGCTCGAACTTCTCGACTTGCGAGACATCGCTCAGCTGGCCGGTGAACGAGGTCGAAGGGTTGAGGTCCGATACCTGCGATCATAGACGCGTTGGACGCACGCGTGGCACATTCACGAACTGACTTACTTGCATGATCTGTAGATCCTTCAAGCCATAAAACCCAAGTGGCTTGCTGTCATCATTGAGGACTGCCGCCGGTGCGGTGTCACCCTCGGTATTGAACACAGAGATGGCCTGATTCTGGACCGGTATACCGGTGATCAACTCGAGCTTGTTCTTTTGTTGGTCTTAGTTTGGCATCCTCGGTGGAGCGAACGCTGATGGCAAATCAACGCACCTTGAGTTGTTGAACAGTGAGATGAAGATCGAGCCGTCGCTCTGATCGCGTGTCGGGAGATACGACAAACACATTTACAACACCAGACATGGCGGCTAGTGAACAGGGATGCGGTAAACGTGAGGAGATGCGTGATCGTGATTTGGCTGGAGAAGGTTCTGGGAGCGGAGTGGCACTTACATATGCGATGTACGTCTGCCGCCTGCTAGGTGCTCTCATGTAAGGCTTGATGGCCCTCTTTGTCCAGATGTCGGTACTGGAACATCGCCGATATACGTATGTTGGATTTGGCTGCTTTGACGGGCTACATTCGTCCGGAGTGCGAGTACTGTAGTGATCGGGGGTAGCGAGGATATCCTTACTCGCAGGTCTTAAGTTAGAGGCGCAACGCAGACGCCCGGGCAGTTATGGGAAAAATAAATATTGAGACCCGTAGGTCTACCACTCCGGGAAAGCGTGTCATCCTTGTGCAGGGGCCATGCTAATCTTCTCTGTATCGTTCCAATTTTTTCGTATGTCACCCCGAAGGGGACAATATTGAATGATCTGACCCGGCGACTAGCGGGGACGCTTCGAATTCTGTTCAGTGTGCGCAACGTCACGGGACTCCGCGCGATCGCCAGTGCCTTAGCTTGAAGTTCTTCACGCCAACATAAGTACTTCAACCTCAACCACTTAGGTCCGAGCAAGCAGAGCCAGACTCAATCATGCTAGAGTGCTAAAGCAATACCATGTATATTCCAAATTTGCTATATACCGAATCGGTCATAAGATGCGCCCATTTTCCCTAGCAGCCCATCTCGATCCCATTATAAGGCCCATCGTGGTTTGTCGTGTTTCCCTCGAAGATCGTCGGCACGTCTCCCACTACACACTGCGTGCTTGGGTTGTCTTGGCCAGGGCACGCCGCCCACTCACCCGAGTCTTCGATATGGACTTCGCCCGACGGGTGCACGTACCCCAGAAACATGCCCGGCAAAATGGGGACGGGGTCTTCCTCGTTGTTGATGTGGGTCACGGAGGTGGAGAGCGCGTCTACGTAGTCTGCGAAGGCTTGATTCCCGACACGCGGGAGACCGTACCCGACGAAGGTGTAGCTAGCGTCAGGAATGTGCAGAGGGAGGTAGACGGCGTCGAGGAGAGAAATAGCCGCGCCTGTTGGAGGGCAGCCTACGTCAGGGATATCGTTCCTGGAGGTCGTACCGAGTGCACATACCCAAAGAATGCCCGACGATTGTGATTTTGTCAGTGAAATACTTCGACATCGTAGTCTGAACTGCAGACAACACATCTGTGGCCGTACTGTGTCAAGGGATCAGCGATGCTCTCCAAATGCGCCGGGTGTGGGTTGTACGTACTTAGCCTGAGCATCAGCGAATCCAGAATGTACCTCGATGTCCGAGGAGAGCCCCGGGAACAGGTCGGAATCGAGGGTGGTGAAGATGATATCTGCATCGGTCAGAATGGGCAGACTACATAGCATGAGATTGCATTCACGTCTCCCGTAGAGATATACTACTCACAGGTCGTCGACGTTGGTTCCCTGGTGCGATACGATGACACTGCCCAGGATCGGGTCATAGCCAACGAACCCTGACCCGAAGTTCAGTGCATGCGTCTTCAAAAGAGGCAACCTGGCATCTACGTACAGTATTGTATGCTATCCCCATTACCTCCTGAAGCCACTGGCTGGAAGTCAGGGTTCGCCTCGCAGTTTGTGCCGCAATCCCAAGCCAGAGTGGCCGACGGCGAGCAGTAGCCCGTACTAGCGTACCATGTGTAAGGCGTGAACGCGTCGATCTGCGCTGTCGACAGCGCGGTGATCGACTGGCGAGCCAAGAGACCGGGTACGGGGTTCGTGAGGACAGACGAGATCGTACCGAGGAATGCAACGATCGCGACGGCGTTCATGGTCGCTGCTGCTCAGAGATCACCGGTGAAGGCCGAGCTACGCGGGCAAGATGCCACACAGGTCTTGGGCGTCGCACAACACGGATTATATACCGCATGCAAGACATGGGTCAGAAGACAGACAAGCGGACACTCAGCTGTGTGCGAGCCCGTACGCCATGACCGACAGCCGGACCATATGGGTCGAACTTCGCGGAAGTATTGCGGGAGGAACGTTCCGCAGCGCCGACTATGTATAGCGCCATGACCACTTCATGTGCCTCCATGCATGCGTGCACCACCCAATGCCAGGCCACGTTCGTTTGATGAAAGAAGACACACTGATAGCGGTGTACCTTGGCAGTCGATCATGCGATGTCCCTTTGCACCGATGCTGCGTTTGGCCATATGCGGCGATAGTACTGAAGCCTGCTCGCCTTCGAGAACCCGGCTCGAGGCAGTGTTGCACAAAGAGAATCGGCCCCCTGGGAAACAGGTACGTTTCATGGGAGTGGAGAGCCGGTAATCGTCGCGAAGCGACAAGCTGCGAAGAAACGCAGAAACACAAGCTAGTGTGTAAGGCGACACGCGGTGGCTTGTGCCAACCGGCGCCGCTGAGACCACTCAGAGCGTAAGAACGCCGCAGGCATGACGCAAGACACCTGTAAAATACAGGGATGTCAGTCTGAAGATGGATGCCAGAATTTGTGCTGTTATTTGAGGTAGGCATCCTGTCGTCCACACAGTGTGGATGTGTTTGCGGAATGTTCAGCCCTGTCATGCTGCAACATTGCTTGCGCCGCTGAGTGCGATACGAATGCTGACGACGACGGCCATGAGAAACGCGTAAACTCACCCTCTGATGGGTAGTGACGGTTCTGAATCCTCGGTAGATCAAGCGGCCTTGATATATACCCTGTTGTATCTCAGGCACCTTTGCCCTTACCATACATGCCTTTATGCGAAGTTTGACCCCCAAATATGAGGTGGACCGTACGGGCGGTGAGACACCTGACGGTTGCCAATACTGTGCGGCCGGTGACATTTACACCCGACTTGCTACTGACTGTATCAGATTCTGAGTTGTACCATGTACAGACGGGTGCCATGAGATGGAAGGATGTTTGATTATCTGCGGGCGGACGGCACACTGTGACATATGATCTACGGGTGAACGGCCGGTTGAAAGGACCAGCTGTCTGATCTGTGGCAGACATGAGACGACGGGAAGGCCATGCATGCCCCAAGTCGAGCAGAGTTGCGAGATGAACGAGGTGACCGAAGGCTGTGGTGGTGGGACGCACGAGAGTGTGAGAGGACCCGGGAGCCTCATGCATGCGATCGGCCTGGCCATCAAATCTCGGACCGCGGGGGCGGCGTGATCGAGTGCTTCACCCCCGGCGGCGTCCCATCTTGCCCACGTCCTGCCTTGGCTTGGCCCCTGCTCATCCCCAGCGGGCGGACGGTCCAACAGTTCTGCACCATGCACCTCGATCACCTCCCCATCTGGCGCACCCGGCTTCCACGTCACGGCGGCCATACATAAACAACAGCACTCCAGCGAGCAATTGTTGTCCCCCCCGTCTGTCCGTCTTCGTTGTCTCGGGTGTTCCCCCGCTGGTCTGTGGCCTTGTCTGGCGTCGAGCCGCCATGCCCCTCTTCATCGCCGCCCTCCTCGCTGTCCTGCCCACTGTCCTTGCACTCCCTACGTCCATCTCGTCGCGGGCCTCGATCACCGACCTGAGCACAACACAGATATCCTCGTTCAAGCCATACACATTCTACGCCAGTGCGGGATACTGCAAGCCTGCGCAGACACTGGCTTGGACTTGCGGGACCAACTGCGAGGCGAACCCGACCTTCGTTCCGACCGCGTCGGGCGGAGATGGCACAGTAGAACAGTTCTGTGAGTACTGCAGCCGCGCATATGCGCATAATGTACCAACCAGTATGCTAGGGTACGTTGGATATGACCCGACGCTGGACACCGTCATTGTCTCACATCAGGGTACCCATCCGGAAGTTGTGTGCGTTCTCAGTGACTGCATATGCTGTGGCGGATATTCATGCAGACTTGTGCAGACTTCCCCTCATCGAAGATGCAGACATCGTTAGAGAACAGCTCGACTCTTCCCTATTCCCCGGTATAAGCTCCTCCATTACCGCGCACTCCGGGTTCGCGAACGCACAGGCTGCGTGCGTACATCCTCTCGCGTAGCGACCCCCTCTGACGCGTCTGTTTTCAGGTCCTCCGCGGATGTTCTGTCGGCGGTGAAGAAGACTATGTCTCAGCATGGCACGAAGAAAATCACAACAGTCGGACACTCCCTTGGTGTGCACCCATCTCTCTGTGATTCGACTGTAGACTGATATATCGCCTACAGGCGCCGCTATCTCTCTCCTCGACACCCTCTACCTCCACTTGCAGATCCCCTCCGCCACCGTGAGCTTCATCGGCTACGGCCTTCCGCGCGTAGGGAACCAGGACTTCGCGGACTACGTCGACTCGCTCGGGCTGAGCATCACGCACATCAACAACAAGGAGGACTTCGTGCCGATCCTGCCCGGCCGCTTCCTCGGCTTCCACCACCCTTCCGGCGAGGTGCACATCCAGGACTCGGGCGCGTGGGCGGCGTGCCCCGGCCAGGACAACGAGAGCACGGAGTGCACGGTCGGCGACGTGGCGAACATCTTTGACGGGGACGAGTCGGACCACGATGGCCCGTATGACGGAGTCACCATGGGTTGTTAGTGCTCGTCGGCGCGGGGCTCAATGAGGCAATGTAATTTTCAATCTGGGTGTTCAGATGGGCATCTTCTGGTATCTTTGTTGTATTTGGATTGAATGTTCATATCACCCTCGAAGTTATTGCTACTATATCCTTTGACCTAATGCGACGTACTATGGAGTCCTACTGATGACAATACTTCTCGCACGCACAGGTCTGGCATCACCATCAATCCTTCACGACTGTAGCTGCAATGAGTGTTGCGAGTAGTGTGAAATGGTGGATGGCTGACATCTGCTGCTTGAGTACTCCATTCGAGATCAGAACTTCGCCGCCGTTGCGTAGGTCATCGCTCGCCAAAAGCCTTACTCTTATGTTCCGGTACGATGACAGCACTTCTCGGGCTAAATACGACCACTGGAGATCACCGAGTTCCAGCTTCGCCGCGACATTGTACCCGTCACTCAGTGCGGTACCTGGCTGGCGCGTGTCAGGCGATGATAATGCGCACACATGCTGTCCGAGTAGGCTACTCAGTACTCAGGCCTCAGGGTTTGCACTGGCCTAGATGGGGTGTCAATCTATCACCAGATAGTCACATCGGCGAGAATGCGGTGGGTTGTGTGTCGGCTGTATTGGTGATGCTGGGACTCGAGCTTGAGGGTGGATTGCGGTGGTGGCACTCGTCGTTGGCAAGCTCAACCGACGCCTCTACATCACGTTGACGAACGTGCGGCAGAGCCACTTAATTCATTGAGATAACGATCCAACTTGGCGCGAGTAGCATTTGGATCGAAAGAACGCGGGAAATGGAAGCACGCCCACGGGGGCACATCACCTGGCCGTCTGCAAGCGTCCCATCGACGGTACGTCAGCTCTATTCGTTTATCCCCGTCAACATGCATAGATAACAGCGAACGTGCGATCCTACACAATTTACAGCATGGTCCAGCAGCGAGCGCAGGTGGGCCGAAGACGAAAGCACGCGCAGCGTCGCAGAAGAGAGTGTCTGATTGGGGCGCATCGGTGCTTGTAAGCCTTCTCCGGGTGATCGTGACGTCCGCACCACACATGCACAAGCTATACATAGTCTCCCCGGACCACATTCGCACAGCACACTCCCGAGAGCCCATACGTGCCACTTGCCCTGCGGCGAAATCGCGTAGACGTCCGCCAGTCGTCTCATGGCTCCCTTCCGAATGCGGCGACACCGCGCCGAGTTCGGAGGCCGTCAGCAATGCAATCCTGCACCCGTATATAGAGCGGCGCGTCGCGAGCCACGGCCCTGCACGCTTCACCGCGCCTCCATACCCAGCGACCCACCCCCCGAGTCCGCGCAGCCATGTCTGTCTTCGCGTTCAGTGCAGCTCTCCTGGCCTCCGTCGCCCTCGTCCAGGCTGTGCCTGCTCCGGGCTTGCAGGCACGCCAGTCGATCACTGCGCTCAGCTCGTCCCAGATCGCGGCGTTCACGCCGTACACCTGGTACGCGAGCGCGGGCTACTGCTCGGCGTCGGAGACGCTGACCTGGTCGTGCGGGACGAACTGCGAGGCCAATGCAGACTTCGAGCCTGTCGCCTCCGGAGGCGATGGGGATGGCACCCAGTACTGTGAGTGTCTTCCATCCGGGTTCGACGCATCATGTTTGCTGACAACAGGTGATAGGGTTTGTGGGCTATGACCCGACGCTGGATACGGTTGTTGTGTCGCACCAGGGAACCGACCCGGAGGAGATGTATGTGGCTGTGCTGATACAGCGGTCGCATTGCAAACTGACCTGCTTGTCAGTTTACCTCTGCTGACGGATGGCGATGCTGTCCTGGGCAATTTGGATTCGAGCCTCTTCCCCGGGGTGTCCTCCGACATCGAAGTGCACCAAGGCTTCGCTGACGCGCAGTCGAAGTCAGTACTATGCTTAATCGCGCAAGAAGACGAGAACTAACCTCTTTTGTAGGACCGCGACGGATGTATTGTCGGCAGTTCAGACCACGATGTCCAAGTATAGCACGAACAACATCGCACTCGTGGGACACTCATTAGGTGCGGAGTCCACCACTGTCTGTGTATCACTCAATCATGATGTGCTCACCACTTGTCTTTACACAGGCGCTGCGATCTCGTTGCTCGACGCTGTATATCTGCCCCTGCACATCTCTGGTGCAACGTACACGTACGTTGGGTACGGCCTCCCTCGCGTTGGGAACCAGGCCTTCGCGAACTACATCGACGCGCTGTCCACGACAGTAACACACATCAATAACAAGGAAGACCCCATCCCTATCGTTCCTGGCATGAGCCTCGGATACGTCCACCCGTCGGGCGAAGTACACATCGAGGACTCTGGCGAATGGGCAGCGTGCCCAGGCCAGGATAACCCGAGCACGGAATGCATCGTAGGGGACGTACCTAACATTTTCGACGGCGACGAGTCGGACCATGATGGGCCGTACAATGGTATCACTATGGGTTGTTAGTCACCGTGACACGACTTCACACTCCTTGATGAGTATTTAAAGCTCGGTAGCAGTCTATGGCCTCGATTTGTAGCAATATACCTCACTCTGGGTGACTTGTGAGATGCAGTTTGGTGAAGTATTGCCCTGGAGCACAGCGGCTAGATGATTTGGTTGACATGAAAACGGTAAGCAAGCGCGAGCCCGACTCACGCATTAAGTCACAGGGCGCCGGTGCCTCCTGCTACACGTGACTGCTTCCTGTCGTCTAAAATGCAAGAACGCGTCTGACGATGTGCAGCCCAGTCATTTTAGAATGTCCCCTTCGGGGTGACATACGAAAAAATTGGAACGATACAGAGAAGATTAGCATGGCCCCTGCACAAGGATGACACGCTTTCCCGGAGTGGTAGACCTACGGGTCTCAATATTTATTGCTATGTTTTTCTTCGGCCTCTATCGGTCCGGGTTCGGGGTCCAAGTTACGCCTGACATCGGGATGAGCTTTGGACCAGCTCTTCCAGGTACTTACATTGCGGACCTATCGTGATTCCAGCTCGCAAGTGATCTCGTACCTCTTTGCTCGATGTCTTCTGCCACAGTGCAGCTCAGGCAGCTCTCAGGAAGCATACGCCGACGCCAATGTTGCCGCAGTTGTAGGCCAGGGTTCCTCGGAACACTTCACTTGCGCCATTCGTCTTCTCTCAAGGTGCGCACCTAGATATCCACTGTGAGGCAGAGCCGCTCTGTTCTGAATATGCAAATACTGTACAGTAGGCATTACAAGATGCTTTCCGCGATCCAAACTCGCCATTCCATATCGCGCCTGGCACTATAGGCCCTGAGTCTCCGGACCCGCCACCAGAACTGCTCGCAGAGTTTCTGCACACGAAAGCGGACACAGAAGCGGTTTCCCCTGAGGAGGAAGCACGCGCGCAGCTCTCGGAGCTAGGGTACGATCCAAATAGCTTTTGGGAGCAGAAGATTGTGTGGGGTGACCACGACGCTTTCCAGTGAGTCATTCAAACCTCTCCCATCGCGTACGGTGTAACGAGCCATGACGCAGGCATGTGAATAACGTCCGTTACGGTATGGTTCCTACAGTCGCATGCAGTCCTCGTTGTCTCATCATCTTATTAGTGCGGTTCTTTGAGTCATCTCGCATTGAGTGGATGGTCTCCCTCGCGCGAGAAATCGGTGGCCCACAGCGCGTCGCAGACATGCTCGCTGGGCGTGGCGTCTCGCTCATCCTCAAGTCTCTCTCCATTGACTACAAGCGACCTGTCGTTTATCCGGACACGCTTCTTGTCGCCCACAAACCCCACATCGGCACGTCGACGGACCCGGCCAAGCGCCTGCCCAAGACGCACTTTCACCTGAAGGGCGCGGTGTGGTCCTATGCGCAGCGCCGGATTGTCACAACGTGCGACTCGCTGCTGGTGTGGTATGATTATGACAAGCTGGCAAAGTGCGACCCAGGAGAGGAGGCGAGGCACGTCCTCGAAGGCCGGATACGACTGGGTGCTTAGAGGTCGTCTGATCCGTACCGTGCTTCGCATAGAGAACCCTCGAGGTCGATGCACGTCATACGTATGGTCGTGTCTACTGACGAGATGCTGGTACACTTCCGGGTAGCTAGTTAAGCTTCATTACACGGACGGGCACAAGTTTGGTCATGAGTGATAACTAAACTCAACATTGCGGTGATATATCGATGACTATCCTCGGTAACGGTATAAGAGTCTCTGCGTGATCGTCCAGGTAAGTAGTTGACTGCGAGCTACAGGACCACGGATGTACCTAGAGATGAACACAGGGCTCTGCTTTGAATTCAATATATACAGCATACGCAATACCGATGGCAATGGACTGGCAATTATGTCGAACAGCAGTGGCCCGGCCGCGCCGGGACTCTAGACCTATGACATCAAATACTGAACGCACTGACATATGTATTATAAGTCAGTGTTTATTACAAGGGCCGCATCACGCGTGTCTCGGGGTTTGCCTCCGTGTCGATCGCAGTGGTAGCGCTCGCAGTGGGACGCTCCGTCCGCGTCGACCATCGGCAAGTGTTCACACCAAATAACGCCTACTAGCAGCAATCGACGACTGCGCTGTTCGCTCGGCAACGAAGAGAGGCGACAACGACAAGTGTTGAGACCCGACATCATGGCTCGAATCGCACCAAGCACGTCGTTATTCATCTGGCTGTTTACTCTGGTCCTCTGCGCATCCGCTCACGAACACCATGACGAACTGACTGAAGAGGAGGCACATGCACCAGTCGACGCAATACTATGGCTTCATATATGTGCTCAAGCATTAGTGTGGGGGGTTCTTTTTCCGACGGGCATGGTGCTCGGGCTTTCGCGCAGCCGTTGGCATGTTCCTCTCCAGGTGAGTCGCCCGTGAACTCTCGCCAAGTGTGGCGAGAACCCCTAGCTGAACAGCATCGCAGAGTGTAGGCTTTCTCCTCACCATCGGAGGCTACATTCTGGGTCATTCACATGGCGGACGTGCATTCCTCCACGGGGTCCATGGCACCATGGCCAACATCATGCTCATCCCTATCGCGCTGCAACTGGCTCTCGGAATCTATCTCAAGCTCCATATTCATGAGCGCAGCATACGTCCTTATGCTGTCGTCTTGCATGGTATTGTAGGCAAGGCATACCCCGTCATTGGTTGGGCGCAGATGCTCTTCGGTGCGATCACTTTCCGGGGATACTGCCGTGGCGGCCATCTTGGGCAGTGCTTGGCTCACTACATCATGGTATGTCACTACTCAGAGCAATGCAGGCATGTGTTCTGACATTGCGCTACCGTAGGGCAGCGGATTCATTGCCTACGGGATTATCATGGCCATTTTGCTGCTCGTTGGAGAGACCTGGATCAGACGCAGTGGGCGCAGTCCGGAGTGGTGGGATTCTTGGGTAATTACGCTCTGGGTACGTCAAATGCCTTCCCGTTCAACGATTTGACCTGACTGGAAGTGGTAGGGCATCGGTGCGTACGCAAACGAGTTGAACAAACAGACATCTCACGATAGGCGTAGTCAACACCTTTACGGAACACCGCGGTTCAGTGTGGTCTGTGAAAGACATGCAACATACGTGCGTTCTCATTAACGTTGGCTCGGTGTACTGTTTGACTCACATTTATGCAGCATTCTGGGAGTTCTCTGTATGGTTACGCGTCACTTATTGTCAACCGCGTGTTGACATTCGCTTATTTGCAGGGTGGACTGGAGGCGCATTGGGCATCGTCTTGTCTCGTAATAACCAGGTATGTGTTTGTTCCATCGCTAACGGCTGAACGTGCTGACAGTGGATCGCCAGCGTTCCGTCGTGCCTTCCTTGATGTGAGTATCGAAGTTACATCAAACACGGTTCTCATGACTGACAATATACCAGCGTTGGGCTGACCGGATGGGCAATGTCTGAGCATGCGCAAGCACTCATGATCTCAACGAAGGTGCCGTAGCCCAGTGACGTTCCGATCGTCTGACAAACTGTGATCCTGCAGGTTCACTCGATCTTTGGGTACACGCTCATGGGCGCTGCTCTCGCTCGCATCATAGAGGTTTGCTTCATCGTACCCAAGTATGCTCCATTAGAGGAGGGCGACGCGCACAGCGAGCATACGCTCGCAGAGGGCAACAAGGACGAGGGGTCTACCACTGCGAGCGTGGGCCGTGCGTTCAGGCATCTGCCTTCATTCGTACGTCGATCTAGATACCTCCATACCAGAGTGCTCACCCAAACTCCAACAGCTCCTCATCTGCGCGGGGTAAGTCTGATGGTGACATACAACATGGTCGCAAGGATTCACCTCCTCCACACAGCCTCCTCTTCATGTCTGCCACTGACGAAGAGCTCGACTTCGTGAACGACGAGGGCATGGACCACGTCACCTACGTGCTCATCATGTTCAGGTACCCTTCCTCTTCCTCTCCCTGCCGTCCTCCTCTCGCTCACGCGCCGGCAGCCTCGCGTTCCTCCTCTACACCCTCGTCGTCGTCCTCATCAACCTCTACTCCACGAGCGGGCGCAACGCCGCGTCGGCCGCGAAGGAGCACGCCATCGAGCTCACGACGCCGACGGCGAAGTGGTACGCGCCCGTCCCCGCGGCCGACGAGGCGGAGGCGGGCCCCGTGCACGTCCTCGGCGACGACGAGTGACCCGGGCGCCCAGCGTTGAGATGGCTGGGGGCTGCGTAACTTATTCGGCGTGCTCGTCGCTGTGGAACTCTCTGTTGTTGTTCATTACTGTCTAATGAGTAGTGTTGTGGACATTGCTGCTTGTCATACGTATCCCTCGAGTTGAGTTCTACATTGGCCCGAGAGGACATGGTGAGTGGCGAGCCCCGATCGAATCACATGTTCATCCTGAGGATATGCCTCCACAGGTAGGTACCCTCAGATCTATGTGGTGCGTGTTGTCCCCAAGTTGAAGGTCAGGTACCCGACGTATCAGTCGCCGACGTCCACGTCACATTGTCCACAACTACTACGACCGTGACGCAGAGCTCTTGTAGCCTGTAAGGCCTCTGTTGTCCCCATTGGCGCTCACCAAGCAGACTGTAGGTCCTGAAACCCACGCCGTCACTCTACCTCGCTGATGCGTGCCTCAGGTCGCTCCGCGTGCAATATCGAGCTGGGGATGCTCCCCAAGGACCGTGTCGCACCCAGCTTGGCCACGGCGAGGACGCCGCCAGATGGACATTCCTGGCCCGCGTAGCGAGAGACGACGGGTTTCGGGGCGGATCAGTGGCGTCGGCCCCCGACCTTGTACCTCCCACGGGCGACCCCGCAGATCTCTCGGTCTCCACGCAGATCGCAGACGTCAACAACGCCCGCGACGACCGGCTTGTCTCCCGCGCGCCCCACATCACCACGCCTCGACGCCATCCTCCCCGCGGTACCTGTATCAGGCCGTCCCTGGGCCGTTGTCGCACCCCGCTCTGGCCCGCGCGCCCCTCCAGGATCCTCCCAGCTCGTTTCGGCGTTGTGCGCGCGAGGTCCCCGTCCAGCCAGGGCCTGCCTTGATCGTCCGTGGGCGCGTGTGTGCGTCCGCATTGGGGAGGGGGCGCTTCCCGGGGCGCGGTGGTCAAAGCGTCGGTGTTGTACGCACTTGCGCGGGGGGCGAGCGGTGGGATATAAGGGTGCGGGGTGACGGGCACTAGGCAACACAGTGCGCCGCTGCATCCCGACGAATACCCCGCCTCCCGCATCGTCCAGCATTCCCATCCCACCCAAATTCGAAACAGACACCCACCCAACCTCGCGACCATGCCCACCCACCGCGCCCACTCCCCGGAGAAGATCCCGCGCCCGCCGAACGCGTTCATCTGCTACCGCAGCGCGCGCGCGTCCGAGCACGCCGCCGGCACCGCGGGGGTGCGGCAGCACGAGCTCTCGAAGCGCGTCGGCGCGGAGTGGCGCGCGCTGGACCCCGCGGCGCGCGCGCACTTTGCGCGCGTCGCGGCGGAGAAGAAGGAGGAGCACGCGCGCAGGTTCCCCGGGTACAAGTACAGGCCGCAGCGCAGGGCCGCCGCGGTCGGCCCCGCCGCGAGCGCGGGGACGAGGGCGCAGGCAGGCCCGCCTTCGGATGGGGATGTGCCGCCGCACGCGGCTACGTCCACGCCGACGCCGACGCCGACGACGTGGTACGTGCCCGTCCCAGCGGCGACGTTCGCGCGGCTCGTGAACGCGCCGCACCCGCCGGCGCGCACGGCGAGCCCCGCGCAGCTGCGCGCGCCGCACCTCCTCGCGTACGGCTCGCTGCGCGAGCTCGCGGACGCCGCGGCGCTGGCGCTGGCGCCCCCCGCCGACGCGCGGGGCGAGGGGCTCTACGTGCCCGTGCCCGTGCGCGGCGCGGGCGGGGGGCGGGTGTACGCGAGCATGCGTGCGCTGTGTGCGGGCGAGGTCGTCGAGGGCGCGCCGGAGGCGTATTTGCGGCCGGTGCTTGGGGGGGTGGAGGGGGGTGGGAGTGAGGAGGGGGCGGGGGCGAGGGAGCTGAGGTGGCCGGAGGGGGAGGGGCCGTTTTTGGACGAGGAGACGAGGTGGCCGCCTGTGGTGTATCCTGGGACGGATGGTTGGGCGTAGCGCGGGTGGCGGCGACGCGGCCGTGCGTCATGTGCGCGTGCGCGGTGGTATTATTCGCATCTTTCTGGGTGTTTCGGTGGGATGGGGACTGTATGGCTTGAGCCCGTTGGTCGCACTGTATCGATAGTATTCCATATGACCGCATAGCGTAGATCTTGCTAATGGGAACGACGTGGTCACGTTCAGCTCCAGCTTGTGTGTGTGTGACGCAGAGGCGGTGCGTGCAGATGGTCGTGCGATGTGGGGGTCGAATGGGAGGCGGCCCGTGGACAGGCGTGGAGGGCGAGCGAGGACGGACGGCAACTCGGGTCTAGATGTCGCGAACTGTGGAGTCGTCGTGTCCGGCAGAAGGGGGTGGCGCGTGGTGTCGAAGCGCATGACTTACTGCAGCGTCAGACGGGGGCTGCGAGGGACCTGGGATGGCGGACATAGTGGGGGAGAACTTGTGGTGGAAAGCCCGGGGTTGTGTCAATGATGAGGGCAGCCTGAGGTGAGACACCTCCACGGGGGACCATTCAGCCGCTGAAGGGTAGCGACAAGGTAAGCAGGGCTTACACATGGCCATGCGAAGCCAAAATACGCCCTTTGGCTGCTTCTCCGTCAGAGTGTGCCACTGCCATGGTCTGCTGCCTGGGTGTCACTGGGTGTTGAGCAATGTCTGTACGGGCAACAGGCATGCCGAATTGGGAGGATGCGGGCGATAGAGGAGGGGAAGGGGGCGATGGAGCGTTCCGGGAGCTCCCCGGCGAAGGAAAGCGAGCAAGGCATTCGCGCGAGGCCGCGCTATACATAGCCACGCGCCTGGCGGGCGGAGGCGTGGCGCGCTCTCTGCTCTCTGGCCTGTGCGCGCACGCCGTCTCGCAGCCGCTGCGTGCCGCGTGGCCGGCGAGTGGGGAGGCACGCGTCGCGGCGGGGCAGCAGCATGTGACCGCGTTGGGGCAGAGACGGGCCGCGGGAGGGAGACAGAGAGAGGGAGAGCGGTTTTTCCGAGGTAAATGGCCGGACGCCGATAAGGTTGCCCGCAGGCGCCCGCAGTGGCAGCGTCATGTCCTCCGTGCGTCTGCCCGTCGCGCCATCGCTGCCGCCCTCGCCGTCTCCCGCTATATAATCCCCCCGCCCCCCACCATGCCCCGTCCTCCCCGCCCCCCGCCATGGACGCCCTCTCTCTCACCACCCTCCCCACAGACATCCTCTTCCTCGTCATCCACCACCTCCGAGTGAACGACGTCCTCGCGCTGCGCCAGGTGCGTCCCTCGCCGCTCCCTCGCGCACCCCACACTGACCCGCCTCAGACCTGCAGGGCCTTCGCCGACCTCACTCGCGCCAGGAGCGTCTGGCACGATGCCCTCTCCACCCACATCCTCGCCGCCGGCCTCCCCGTCCCCGGCCTCCACCACCGCCCGCTCGCCGCGCTCTCCGCAGACGAGCTCGAGCAGTTCACCCTCCGCGCCCTCGCCCTCCGGAGCAACTGGACCTCCCCCACCCCGCGCACAACTCGCTCCGCCGACCTCGTCCCGCCCGACATCCCCTCTGGAGCCCGCGCACGCAACCTCGCCGTCCACTACCTCCCCGGCCGCGACGGCCGCTACCTCCTCACCATCACCTTCTACGACGAGCCCGCCGCGCCGAGAAAGTACATCATCCATTGCTGGGACATCGCCCAGGACACCGGCACGCCCAGGGTCGTGGCGACCCTCCGGTGCATGAACCTCACCGGCGCGACCGTCAACACGGACCCCACCCACCCCGGCATCCTCGCCGTCACGCGTCGGGGCCCCAGCGACCTGTGAGTGCCCGCTTCTTCGCCCCCCGTAAACGCGCAGGACACTATCTGACCACGCCCCAGCGTGACGACGTGCATCTTCGCCATCGATTTCCACGCGTGCGACCCCGCAGCCGCCTTCATCCCCCTGCAAGAGTTCCCGAGCTTCCGCTTCCCCCTCGCCTTCGAGGGCGGCGTCTTCGCCGCCAGCGGCCCGGACAACGCCGTGCGCGTGTTCGACATCGAGGCCGGCGCCGCCCGCGCGCTCCTCCGCGTCCCCCGCGAGCACGACGACCCCACCCTGCGCAACGAGGTAGTCCGTGCCCCTCCCCTCTCTCTGCGCGCGCCCCATTGCTGATCACGCTCTGCGTGTGTAGGAACAGCGCTGTATGGGCGCGGTCCTCTTCCAGAGGCACCTCCTCACGTTCTGCAAGCAGTGGATCCACCTCTACGCGCTCCCCCCGCCCCCGGACTCCTCCGCGGCGATGGCGCTCGCGGACGCCCCGCCGCCGCCGCCGGCCGAGTGCGAGCCGCTCGCGTCGCACAAGTGGCAATGGCGCATCGACAGCCTCGTCGTCGCCCCGCGCATGCTCTACCCCGCCCCGTGCGGCGACGGCCACGACGCGTGCGCAGGCGCGGGCGCGGGCGCGGAGACGTTCCCGCCGATCGACGTGCTGATCCGGTTCGACACCTGGTTCCCATGGCCAGTCAACATCCTGCACCACTACGTGCTCGCGCCGAACCCCGCCCTCGCGCCGAACCTGACCTCCCCGTCCGCCGCGGCGGCGCTGCCGTACCTGCACGCGGGCGGCGCGCCGACGATGGCGCACAGCATCCCGTCGCCGATCCGGCTGTTCACGCCGTCGGACATGGTGCTCGGGCGGCGCGGGACCGCGCTCTGGCTCGACGCGCAGGCGTACGAGGGCGGGCCCGCGCAGGCGGGCGACCACGGGCAGCGCATCGCCGGCCGGGTCCTCCCCGCGCCCGCCCCGCCGCGCGAGGGCGCCCGGTGGTGGGGAGAGGGCGGGGGCCCGATGGTGTTCCATATGCAGGAGGAGGACGACGGGTGGAACCGGCTGGCGTTGGACGAGGAGGAGGGCCGTGTCGCGGTCGGCACGGTCTATGGGCGCGTGCACCTGTTTGAGTACGCCCCCCTGGGTGGGGGCGTCGCTGTGCGTGCTTGAGCGGGTGTGGAGGTAGGGCGCGGGCGCTGTGTGGATGCGCCCCGGGTCCGTCTGTCCGATGTGCATTCGTACAATGTCGATCGGCTGGATGCAGTGTGCCTCTGCTCGATCCGCTATGACCGAAGTACGTACATTGGGTTCGCCCCCTCACTGTGCCGGCGGCGAGTCGGCCTTCTCGCATCGAGTGCCTTACCGCTCACGGGACAGTCAATCATGATACGTGCGGGACGGACAACAGTACTGATCACGGCTATTGCCCTCGTTGCGGTATCAGCACGGCCCCTTACGAGAGCTGTTTGGCAGATCTTCGGTCGAGGGGGATGTCGTCAAATGCGCCTCCATGTCGGTCCTCACGCATTCATGGGGAAATACACCCCTCAATGAGCCGTGAGTCGCACAGCCGGGAACTTCAAGTTCTGCCCAGCCCAGTACTTGGTAGTCCGTATGTATTCCGATTTCCTGACTAAAACAATCGTGCGCAGTGGAAGAGCGAGGCGGGCGGGCGGGGGTACAATGTATGCGTGATACATGGGCATCATCATCAAAGATACGACGTAGGAGGGGGAGAAACGATACAAAGACCTCGTGGAAACAAACAACAGCACGGATGTACGCATATATACACGATATATACAGTGTCCGCCGCGCGTCGAGCGCAGGGGGGTGGTCGGTCGGTGAGTAATCGGCGCGGCGGCCGCGGCGGCGAGTTGGGTAATACATAGCATTAGGATATGCGTGCCGGGTATGGGGCATTATTTTGCTACAGTCGCGGCGCGTCAGCGGCGGCCCAGGAAGGCGCGGAAGCGTGACCGGCGCGCACCTTGTATATCGTACAGCGATGAGATGTGGGGGTAGGTGGTAATAAGTTATGCCGGGCGCACGAGGAGGGGCGCGCGCTACGCCTCCGGCGGGCGCGCTGTGGGCGTGATCGACGCGTCCTTCGGGGGCGGGGGCGGGGGCAGGTCCTTCTGCTCTGGTGCTTGCATAGGGCCCCCCACATCAGCCAGCGGCCGTCCCGGAGCAGCCTGGTGCTGCCCCTGACTCCGTAGAGGTTGCGACCGCTGCACCTCCAGCGCACGGTCCGCGCCCGCCGGCGGGTGCCCAGCAGTCGCCGGCCGCGGCGGCTGCACGACCTGCAGCTGCGCGGCCCTGAGCGGGACGGAGTAGCGCTTCGCGCGGGCGCGCCCGCGCTCGAGGACCTCCCCGACCGAGTTGCGCTGCGGCGCGGGCGCGCGCTCGTCCAGGCTCGCCGCCTCCCCGCGCCCGCGCACCGTGAGCGACCGCACGCGCCGCGCGGCGGGCGCCTCGCGCTCGTGCGCGCTCGGCAGGAACGAGTCGTCCTTCGACGCGCGCGCGGCGCGGAACGTGAACGGCGGGATGATCGTGCGGTCGAAGCCCGGCGTCGACGGCGTGAAGTTCGCTGGCGGCGTGCGCACCTCTGCGTGGGTGTGTGTGGGCGCGGTCAGATCGTGCTGCTACGGAGGGAGGGCGGCGGGGGCACTCACCGAGGACGTCCCGCGCTTGGCGGTAGGTGTTGATGACGCGGACCGGGGGCACCGGAGGCGGTGGTAGTCGCGGTGCGGTGTCTCGGGCGGCGGAGCTTGGCGTGGTCGGTCGCGTGTCGCTCAGCTCGAGGAACGACGCGCTCTTCGGTGGCGCTGCCTCGACGTGGATGGTGGGCACCGCAGGGACCGGGGCGTCCTCTGTCGACACCGTTGGCCGCCGCCTGCTCCGGCTCCGGCTCCGCGCCCTGCGCGCGGTCTGTGCAGCAGTGACAACAGACGGCGACGGCTCGCTCTCGCTCATCGACGGCTGGCGCAACCGCAGGTTCGCCTTGCTCGTGCGCACGCTCCTCCGCCGCGCGGCCTTCACCCGATTCGTGCGGTCTGCCACCTGCAGCTGCGCAGGCGAGGGGGCGATCGGGCCTGGGAAGAGGGTGGCGTACGATGCCTGGCTCGCCACAGCCGTGGCGGTCACGCCCACGACCTCTGCCATCTGCACGCTCAGCTCCGTGCGCGAGTCCGCGACGACGACACTGCCCTCTCTCGACACCGCGCTCGCTTCGTCCTCGATCACTTCATCGCCCTCGTACCCAAAGTCCCGCCCAAAGTTGTCCAGGTCGTCCATCTCCTGCGCGAGCTCCTCCGCCACGCCCCACGCCTCCTCGAGCTCCGCCTGCAGTTCCGCGACGCGCCCGCGCGCCTCCTTGAGCTCCGTCACGCGCCGGCCGTAGCTCCCGTTCAGCTTGCGGAGGCTGATCGCGAGCGCAGAGGCGACGTGCGTGTCTTGGAGATGCTGTATCTGTGCGCGGTGGTCGGCGACGGTCAATAACGTCTCCGTGAGACGGTCGCAGGAGGCGGCGAGCGCAGCGAGCTGTGCCGTGAGATTTGACAGCGCCTCCTGGGAAGATGAGTCGCCTGGTGCGAAGGACAGTGCGTTGAGGGACTGGAGCAGCATGAGCCGCCGCTGCGTGTGGAAGCGGTACTGCGCCTGCGTCGTCGCCTTGAGCTAGAGGGGCGCGCGCACGAGATATGGGGTCAGTACGGGAACCTGAAGCAGGGAGATGCGCCACCAAGCGCCGAAGGAAGATCGGGGTACTCACCGAGTCGAGGCGCTCGAGCTCCTGCTTGAGCTCGACATCGAGCGTTTGCTTGGACACGAGCCGAATAAAGTTCTCCTGCGCGGACGTGCGGATGGCCGTCGAAACGATCTCCTGCAGCTGCTCCGACGTGAGGGTCCACTGCGCAGCTTCGTAGGGCATGCCGCGCCATGGGATGGGCGGTGCGTCAAAGTTGACCGCAGGCGGCGGGGTGAGGGCCGGGGTCTTCTTGATCACCTTCACGGCCGGGGCTGCGACGACGGGTGTGCTGGGTGTGCTGGGACGGGCATCCGACGTGCCCGTCTGAATGGCCCTACTGACGGTATTGCGGCGCGAACTACTTGAGCCGCCGTACTCGGATTGCAGATCCCGCTCGGAAGCGAATCCGGGTGAGGAAGGGGACCAAGTGGATGACCGTGGGCTGGAGTATGCGGGTGTAGCTTCCTCGACGCGGGCAGATAGGTCGAGGGGGATCATGCCCTTCGTCGAGCCCGAGGGCGGCTTTGGGCTGCGTGGGCCGCCAGGACGCTGGCGGAAGGGTGCGCCATGGCCAGTAGAGAAACTTGAGGGCGAGCGGACGCGAGTAAACTCCATGGTGCGTGGGGTCAGCGGGGGATGGTGGGCGATGCCCTGTAGGACTTATGCGGACATGGGAGTTGGAGGAGAGGATGGAGGAGAGGGCGTCCAGGGACTGATGCTGTGATGGGTGTACATGAGGGCTCGTCGGCGCCTAGCTATCTCCTGGAACGCGCTAAGACGGAAAATGGCCACCAAGCCACCGACTCAGCCGTCCGTTGAGATCAATCGCAGGCACGTTCACGTAACACAAATGAATCTCGCGTTGCACACTAATCTCGATCGCCCACTGCTGGCTACTACCCGCTCGCCGACGCCCCTCTCCCCCGACTCCCCGATGCCCAGATGCCTCCGCGCCCCAGGCACCGCTCGCACGTCTCCCGCCGGCCCGCCGCCTAGCCACATGGACGCACTTGCTGCTGCGACACGACTGCCAGAGCCAGGGAGAGGCTGGCAGAGGGCTGCGCCGCGGGAGCTCGTGCGATGGTTCGAGGACACATCGTCCGCACATACACCGCAGGTCCGCCGTCAGCGGACGCATGCCGCTACGGCACCACTAGCGCAGGAAAGGCAAGCCAGAGGCATCGCCGATGCAAAGACGGGGACATACCCTCAAACATGGGCCGCCATCGATATTCGCGCGGGGAAGCGAGGGAGCACAGAAATGCGTGGGCAGAATACAAGGGTGCGGCTATTCGCAACAGCAGCAAAGGCACCGGGTGCGGTGCGAGGGCTTCCAATCGTTGGTGAAGGGAAGACGATGGCAGGTGGGCACGGCGGCGCACAGGTTGCCAACAGAGCAGCTCGTATACACGACGCTGCGCTGTTGCGGTGCTGCACTCTCCAGCCACAGCTTCAGCGGAGCGCCAATTTCTGCTAGGCGGTGGGGGCCCACCCGCGCGCTCCCAACCAGGCAGGCACCTCGCCATAACGGGAAAGTGATCGGTGGCCTGCAACGACGTCATGCACGTCAGGGACGTAGCATATCACCACTCTTGGCCCAGCATGCTAGCAGTGTGTACATCTGCATATCCTGTGAAGTGCTCTGAAACAGTTGCAAGAAAATGGACACCAGACCATCCCAGTCTCTGCAATAACCAGCCCTGAGGCTAGAACCATCCTCCATTTCATTCTCCCGCAGACAACGTCATATATTGGCCACATCAGCATATTGATACAACTTCCCAACAACTTGCATTTAGCCTTACATCCGATAACAGCGATGAGAGCACGTTCGAAACTCATGATGCGATCAGAACCTAGGGGCCAGAGGTCATTAGCCCCATCACCAGAGTAAGCCCCGCACGCTAATCGGATTCACGCACCGCAGAAGGGGTCAGCCCTAGATCGCGCAACGTTTTCGAAAAGTCGGCGCGCGTGAACTGCTTTCTGCTCGCCACAACGACGAGCGCGACGCGGAATAAGCGACACACGGACCGCATGAGCACAGGGACCCACACGCGCACGCATCACACCACAACGCGGCGGCACGCACCTCGGGAAGTGTTGCGCGAACGTCACCGTCTCCGCATCAACCGATAAAGTCTGCCCCGCGAGGAATTCCGCCACCTCGCGGAGTGCTGCATGTACATCAGATCGATCAGCCACGGACTCCGCCAGGGGCGCACTGCGAGCGTAGATGTGGAAGGGGCAGGAACGTACTGGAGTCGCTTGGGAGCGTCGTCGTGTACGGCTGGCCCCCGCTCGCTAGCCGTATCTGCAGACGAGTCTCGGGATAGTCCTTCCCTGCTGCTTTCGGTGCTGACGAGGCGGCTGCTGGAGTTGCGGTAGGCGCGGCGGAGCTCCCGGGGACGGGCTTGCCCTCACGCAGTGCTTTCTCCCTGGCTGCCTTCTCCGCTCGCTCGCGTCTGTCGGCCTCGATCTGAGCCTTGACGCGTGCGCGTGCTTTCGCATCCTCCAGTTTTTCTGTAATTTTACATGAGCGACAAAACATCGGACCAGCATGGTAGAGAGACAAACCGCGTTTCTTCGCTTCAAGATCCTTCTGAATCTCCTTCGCCTTCAATTCTTCTCGGATTTCATTCAGATCCTATCATACATATGAGCATCGACCGCTGCGCACTACGACAGAGCAAACACGTACCCGACCACCCTTCCGCCGGATAGCCTCATTGGTGAGGTGCTCCTTGGCCTCTTCTTTCGCCTTTGCCGCGCGCTTCGCGGCCATCTTCTCCTTCAACTCAGCGAGCTTCTGTTTCTTCTCTTCCTCAGTCAACGGCTTTATCTGCCGACGTCAAGCCCAGCATGGTTACATGCGTATGAGTGAACGGTGATTGCGCCGCGGACGAGCAGCGGTCGCACCTCCTCCGTGGACTCCTCGAACTGATCGTGCCCACTCTTCTCCGCGTGGTAGTTCGCGAGCGCGGTGTTCTTGAAGACCTTGCCGCACTGCGAGCACTTGATGCTCTTCCCTCGACCGCATCGATTAGCCGCAGGCCTCCCACGAGAAGCCCCACGCTATAGCGCACCTTTGCCTCGACGCCCTCCGCGCTCCCGGCTGCAGGGGCGACCTGCGCCTTTCCGTAGGCCGCCTGGAGCGCCGCGAGTTCTTCCTGGTCTTCATCGACGTCCATCGGCGCGTCCCCGCCTGCGCTCGCGCCCGCGGCCGAGCTCGCGGCTGGGACCGAGGAGAGGTCGGGCACGGGCTTGCCTTCGTTCTCGAGGATGAAGTCCATGGCGGGCTGGAGGCCCCGCCCGCCCGTTGCCTTGATTGCCCCTACGGTACACCGTGTGAGACTGGAAAGCAGGCATGAAGGGCGGATGTGTGGCGCGCGTACACTCTACGCGGGCGGGGTCGAAGCCCATGGAGAGGAGAACGTCTTTGTCGGACATCTGTGGCGTTGGGGATGTTAGCCAAGCTGTGCAGTCAACGAGCAACAGACGCGCACGTTTCACTGATACGATGATTCGGGGAGTAGAACAGGTATGGTCGAGCACTGTAGTAACGGCGAAATGGCCGCGAGATCGAGTGGCGGTCGATATACTGACGTACGCCTGCCATACTCGGGTGCTATTTGTGCACGTGCTTATTGCCTCGAGGCTACCGGGCGCCTTACTATGACGGATGAAGTGGCCACCGGCGACCGATATCAGGGTAGTGTATGAGCCTTGACACATTTCTGGCTCAATAGAAGGTTATCCCAGGTAGGAAAGAAGACCAAGTTTATACATCGGGTGCGGAAAGTGTGCAAGTAACTGAGGTTGATGCGAATTGGGGCTGCTATGCCTTCTGAGCCAACAACCTACATCACGAAGTTGCCGAGCTTCAAGGTGCGGAGGCGCGAATCCTGGCAAGTAATACTGTCGACATAATATCAATAACCCCAGCGCGCCCCATCTGCCTTGCCTCTGTCATGAGGGAAACATGAGCAGTGTCACTAGATACGCGTTCGGGTCATAGAACTAGTAGGTCCCTCAATACCGACGTATCATCATTTGGGCCTCCGAAAGTAACGCAAGAGAGCCCAGATACATGAAAAATATCACAAAACCAAAGGAAAGAGAAAGGGCAGAAGCTCAAGGGGATGGTGAAGCCCACCACAAATGTGATATCCTCCACAGCAACCATAGTCCGACGAAAGCTGCTACACAGTAGCCGATTGTCCGCCACTGCTTCACGCCGCCTGATGTCAGGCCAAAAGCCTGCCCCGCACGTCGAGAAGATTCCGCCAAGGAAGCACCGAACGAGTTGAACGTGTTCCGCTGTGGGAGATCAACGTCTTCAGCTTCCATAGGCATAAGGAAAGTGCGAGCAAGCCAGACCCACCGACTCGTCCAGTGTTGTGTTCTGCCGTTCAACATCATCATAGATGTCCGTTGTCACCTACGAGGTAGTGTCGTGAGTTGGTGAGCGTTTGGATGAGGAAAGAAAGCGTACTCCGCGTAATGTTCGGAGCTTCGAGTGTAGATCCTCCAGCCGTTCGTCGTTCTGGAGCTCGTATGTATCTTCAACACGGTCTCGGGATCTCGACATGGTATATGTATCGAATGCCCTGGTGTGTGATAGTCAGAAAGTGGTGGGCCGTGTAGCAAGCTTAGTAGCTGAGTGAAGTGATGCACAGAGCAAGTCGTTGCGCGGTAACTTGGCCTGAGCCTGTGAAGCACGTGTGACGCGCGCTTGCTTGCGCGACGTGTCTGGCGTTCCACGGCAGCGCTGCGGTCGCATTCCCTCTCCACGTCCTCCTCCTCGTCTCCCTCCAACTACTCGGTCACTCTTTGGAGGCACAAAATCCTCTCTGGTTGCGGTCATGCCGCTCGCATACTCCTTGCCGACGGACTTGTCGCCGGCGACGGTCGTGAACGCGTCCTCGCTCCTCCGCATTGTGGCACTCGCCCTCATCTCCGGCGCGGCCATAGCCTCACGTCTTTTTGCTGTCATCAACTTTGAGAGTGTCATTCATGAATTGTGAGTTGCAGTGGACGCGTGATGCGCTGACTGAAGCTGACGGGGTGCTGCAGTGACCCGTGGTTCAACTAGTGAGTCCACTTAGAGACATTCCCATAGTTAGGCAGAGGATTCACCGCGTATCAGTCGCGCAACCCGGGTACTAGCGAGCAAGGGCTTCTATGTGAGTTATTTCTTTGAGTTTGCTTGGACAGTATGCACCGCATTTGTGCGATGTAATGGCATAGAGCCGGGCTTGTGCCGCAGTTGGCTGAGGCGCGACGAATGCGGTACTGTGTTTTCTGAACTTGCGCTGTATGCCTTCTGTATCGTGTAAATCAGCGCATGCATTTTCTTTGCCCATCTATGTTGCGCGTTGCCTCGGATCCTGCTTCACGCATCACTGGCGACCGAAAGCTTATTCAAGTGCGGATACTGATGCATTATATTAGGAATTCTGGAACTGGTTCGACCCCACAGCATGGTACCCGCTGGGTCGTGTTGTCGGCGGGACAATCTACCCTGGCCTTATGGCGACCAGCGGCGTGATATACAACATCTTGCACGCGTTGAATCTGCCCGTGGATATCCGCAACATTTGTGTCCTGCTCGCTCCCGGGTTCAGTGCTCTCACAGCATGGTCCACGTACATGTACGGTCACATTCTCTAGATGTTGTGATGGCGTTCTCACTATCGTTTAGGTTCACGAAGGAAATGAAGGACGAGAGCGCCGGTCTCCTGGCCGCCGCATTCATCGGCATTGTTCCGGGCTACATCTCTCGCTCAGTCGCAGGTTCATATGACAACGAAGCCATTGCCATATTCCTGCTTATGTTCACGTTCTTCCTCTGGATCAAGGCGCTGAAGACTGGCAGTGCATTGTTTGGCACTCTTGCGGCCCTGTTCTACTTCTACATGGTCGCTGCCTGGGGTGAGATTCGATCTGCGTGTACCCGTCTTGCCGACAGCCACTCACCCTGCGGTCTAGGTGGATACGCCTTCATTACAAACATGATCCCGCTGCATGCATTCACGTTGATACTCATGGGGCGCTTCAGCAGCCGCTTGTATGTTGCGTACTCATCGTGGTACGCAATAGGCACGCTGGCTAGCATGCAAGTCCCCTTTGTTGGTTTCCAGCCTGTACGTACCAGTGAACATATGGCGGCACTGGGTAGGTGGTATTGGTGCAGCGAAGTGCATGCTTCTGACCGCATCGCTCCCCAGGTGTGTTCGGCCTGCTACAGATCATCGCATTTGCGGAGCTTGTGCGCGCACATGTCTCGTCAAAACAATTCCAGAGCCTGCTCTACGCCTCCGTCATTGGCATGGGTATTCTCGGCGCTCTTGCGATCGTCGGTCTCACTTACAAAGGTTGGATTGCGCCCTGGACGGGACGTTTCTATTCCCTTTGGGACACAGGCTATGCGAAAAAGTACGGTGTCTCTCGTTTCGGGCGACAAAGTTACTCACCCACTGATGGTCAAGGTATATCCCGATCATCGCCTCAGTCTCGGAGCATCAGCCGACAGCATGGCCGTCGTTCTTCATGGACCTGCAGCTCCTCATTTTCCTCTTCCCCGCGGGCGTCATCCTGTGCTTCCGCGAGTTGCGGGATGAACACGTCTTCGTCATCATCTATGCCGTGGTGGCGAGCTACTTCGCTGGTGTCATGGTCCGGCTCATGCTGACCCTTACGCCTTGCGTCTGTGTCTGCGCCGCTGTGGCATTTTCTTCCGTTCTGGATACGTACATCGATCCTGTGGAGCCAGAGGCCGTGGAGGAGGAGACACAGACAGCTGGAGACGGTGCTGTGACCGCGAGTTCGACGGCTGTGTCTACAAGCTCCGGGCCCGCCACGACGACGACGAAGAAAGGCAAGAAAGCTGCACCAGCGGCTCAAGCCGGTCCGCTTGACGGCCTCGTCTCGACAGCCAACGCAGCCGTGTCTTCCAAGAAAGGCGAAAAGGCGCGAGGCATTTTCGGCGGTGATACCCGCCTCGCCGTCATACTCAATGCTCTCGGCATGCTTCTGTTTTTCGTGCTTCACTGCACTTACGTGACCTCCACGGCGTACTCGTCTCCGTCCGTCGTGCTCGCGTCGACAAACCCTGACGGCAGCCAGCACATCATCGATGATTTCCGGGAGGCGTACTACTGGCTCAGGCAGAACACCCCGGAGACCGCCGTCGTCATGAGCTGGTGGGATTATGGATACCAGATCGCAGGCATGGCCGACCGTCCGACACTGGTCGATAATAACACCTGGAATAATAGTTCGTATCCCATGATCGTGTCGAAGGTACATACCTGACTTTTATTCCCGCACAGCCCACATCGCTACCGTGGGTAAGGCCATGTCTAGCAGCGAGGAGGTAGCCTACCCGATTCTCCGTAAGCACGACGTCGACTACGTCTTGGTTATCTTCGGCGGTCTGCTCGGGTACTCTGGTGACGACATCAACAAGTTCTTGTGGATGGTCCGTATCGCACAGGGCGTGTGGCCAGACGAGATTCAGGAGCCCAACTACTTCACGGCGAAGGGCGAATACAGGGTGGATGACCAGGCATCGGCGACGATGAAGAACAGCTTGATGTACAAAATGTCTTACTACCGGTCAGTAGGAGGGCTGCTCTGCCTACCGCGTAGATCACCACTGAGATTAAGTTTTCAGTTTTGCTGAGCTGTTCGGAGGCAATCAAGCGGTGGACCGCGTCCGGGGGCAGCAGATGCCTAGGATAGGCCCGACGTTAGACTACCTTGGTGTGTTTATCGGGCTCCATCTGCTATCGCTGCTCATCTGCGTTCCACAGACGAGGCCTTCACTTCCGAGAACTGGATCGTGCGTGCCTACTCGCGGCCCTGTACCACTGCGTGATATTGATGTTTCTTTCTCCCAGGTTCGCATTTACCAAGTCAAGAAGGATGATCCGCTGGGGCGTGACCTCAGAACTGCCAACGCATTCGAGCAGGGCAAGAAACGTAAGAGGTCAAAGCCTGTCGCTAGGCGCAAGGCCATTGTGTAGAGTCGCAGCCCATACGACATGTTCATTTCGTGATAATATATTCTGCATCAACTGTGCTCTGATACCTTTCCGATAACGATACCCACAACCAGCTGCCTTCTGGGTCTCGGCTGTCGATAGGTGTGCCGTTCATTACTTCCTTCACGTATGACCTTACTCATTCGTCAGATGTTCTTGAACGTCAGGTGCGTCGTCTTACGAGGCCGCGCCTCTTTCATGCGCAACATCCAAAGAGATCGCTGCATTCGCGGCAATAACTATGTTCCTGTGTTCGCCGATCGAACAATTCCCAGAAAACTGCACTACGTGACCTGGAGTCCCCATATCTGTTTGGGCTGGCGGCGCGGACGTTCTGGAACACTACGTCACCGAGTGTTCGAGGCGGGTCGTGGAACTCGGTGAGTAAGGTGTATGGCGTTTGTGGTTCTCGCCGCCCAGTCTGCCTATGGGGATCCAAACATAGCCGTGGCAGACCGATTGGCCATCCTGAGCACATCGTCTGCAGGGCGGAGCTGACGTGGGATTGCTCCGTCATACTCTTGTCCGTGCGTGACCCACTGCCTTGCACTATGGTCGACCAAGAACAGCGGGAAGCAAGTGGGATTTACGTCTCGCGCTGCGTCGATCTCAGCGTTGCTGCAGTTCATAACGGCGAGTGTCAATTGTATTTCCACCTTCACAAGTACCTTGTGTGCGCCTCGTGTACACCATACACTTGCATCGCCCTTGCCCCAGGGTGCAGGTAGTACTGCTTTGCAATTTGACAGGCTGCACGACACGTCATGTGAATATGGCCCGGGCTCGTCCCTGCGACTAAACACTGAGGTTGATAGACTACTTGCGACGAGACATAGCCGCTCCCAGCGAGTGGGTTCTTCCGGCTGTGCAAAGCCCACGCAGAGGGGAAACTACACATCAATCCCGCGTGGCCCGGACGCTTCTTCGCATGACTTATGTTCCGCGCACTGTCTTGAATGCCGATATCGAATATGAAGTATACGTCAAATAGAATCATCGCATTGCAGCATAGAATATCAAGAACATATCGACAACCAATGTCCATCCCTCTGACAACACAGACGACTGCAAGTACGTGCCCTGACACATTCACCCAAACCCCACTTGGTAACCCACACCTAATCCGCAGATCCCCCGGCCTCGCGCTGCGCGTTCAGAAGTGCGAACTCCGCGTCCGAGATGCGACGGAAGCGGATCGTTCCACTCTGCCAACCGCGAAGGAGCTGCTCCAACTTCCCAAGGTTGGAGACGTCGCTAAGGTTTCGGAAAGGAACGTCTTCCGGCCAGCCCTCGATGATGACATGGTATCGAGCGACGACGTCTTTCCAATAAGTAGGCCAATGCATGGTAGCAACCTCGTCGCCGGTGATGTGGCCTGTTCAAACTTGTATCAACGTACGACCCGAGGACGTCATCAGTCAGTACGTACGAAGGGCCTCCTTCATGATGCGTCTGATTTCACCTCTTGTCTCCGACATGCGCTCACTATATGTGGGCTTCGGGTTAAGGCGAAACTTCGATTGCTGGCTGGCACCGGGGTTGGACATCGAGTTGACGGCAGTGGCGACTATGTTTACAGCTGCAGTGGACTTGACTCGACTTGCTGTCCAGAAACTGGGGAGAGGGTGTAGTTTATATAGCATGTCAAGCTCCGTCGAATACATAGCATTCCACGAGCGATTGAGCCTGAGCAGACGGGTCCTGTGATGTCCGTGGAAGTAACGGCAGCCGCGCTTTCCTAAGGATGTAGTCAACGAGGTAGTGCGAACCTCGGAAAATGAAAACTACTTCGACACGTTGAGACGAAATCTCAGACGCACATCTCCAGGAATCAGTCACCTATAATCCGAAGAGGCGGTTCCGAATCGCGATCCCATGAGGAAGCTCCGTGGCATTCGTCATCGGCGGCCACCGCAAACCTAGCATGTTAGGGAGAGAGAATCCTAGCCTTCGAGGGATGGCCGCGAATGACGGGGAAACTCGTTGCGATGGCCAATAGATTCTGTCTATGAGGCACTGCGTGGCAATCCCGCGTATCTGATAACGGCGGTCAGCAACTGAACGCCCCTTGTGCCATCTAACAACGAAAGCAAGGAGCGTGCCGCAAGGTGGGAGTGGAGGATTAAACCCTATTCTTATCAAAAGTCGTGTCGTGGGCGGTGGGCGTTGGTCAGAAGTACAGAGAGCTCGAACATTTTACTTACCGCTTCGGCAGCCTCGCGCACGTCATCCGACATATTCACCATGCCCATCTACGCAGATCAACGATTTGTCCCGCCAAGTGCAGAGACAGTCTTCCCTGCGGCGCGGTGCCTTTCTGAAGGATGGGATGGACGCTGGTAAGGTCACGGGCAAATGACCAAGACATCGTACCGCGAATGCAATCCATCTCCCCATCGCGCACCCGATTTGTTCCTTGAGGTGACGATGTCCCTGGTGCCTCCAACCTACCTATTGGCCGCCGACGGAAGGATGTGCCACGACTCAACCGTGAAGTGTTCCCCTTTCTTCGTGCGTGCGTGTCGTGGTTGTGTGGAAAGTAAATGGCAGCCTTGGGGCCATAATAGTCCGAGCAATCAGCGTATGAAGCACTAGCTTCAGCGAAGAAAGCGTAACGTGCTGGGAACCTCGTGCTGACGTAGCAAGGAGGTAAACTCTACCCAGATGGACGCTGATAGAGTCACTTAACCGTGACCATCGACGAGGGCGTGTTTCCACCGGTGACCACGTCTTGCAATGAATCGACCGAACAACATTCGGATCCTGAATAACTATTCGGCGATGACTCCGCGCTCCTGCAAGTCGGGCGACGCATATGAGGTTCAGGGACGACACTGGGTGTGAGATGCCAATCAGCTTGGTAGAAAAAGATCCCAGATCTGGGAGCCCATGGTAGCGATTATAACCAAACCTGTTAAAGCGCCGCGAAAAGTGTCACGGTCATTCCGGACTGGTCCACCATCCTTAAAGCGTCCATGGAACGTGTGCGCAATGCTTTCCTCCCAAGGCCGTCAAGCATGCGTTCGGTCAAGACACTTCTATCATGGGATCGCATCATCTCTGGTCATGGACTAGACCATGGGCGTCCGGCGGAGAACATCTTCGCTGAGCACTCCAGGGTAGGGTTAGAAAGTACCAATTGGTGCAACCCGCTACCTCATGGTTTACAATGAAATACAGCCTGAGAATCAAGAGCTAGCTGCTGAGAAGAGGGAAGTTAACCGCCGTACGAGAATTAGAATGAAAGACTAAACGCTCCCCATACCATACCTATGGGACCAAGATGCATGCGATCGACCGGACATGAGCTGGCGTATTTGATCCGTCCGTGCCTATCTGACCGGTGTGTACCATCGGCGACTAGAGATGCAGCTAGCTTGCTAACTGAAGGTCTCCGAGTCATGATCTAGACCCCACGTCCGTGGAACCTGAGGGTTCTTCGCGAGCCATTGGCAGTGGAAGGCCTTGGCAAGTTCTCAATCACCGGTATTGCGCCGCTGGAACACTGACAGCTCATGGCACAACATCTCAAAGCAGACTGTCCTCTTGTGAGACGCGAACTAGGACTGGGTTGGAAGTCGCACATCGAGAGATCTACCTAGTCGTTGTGGATACCGCCCGTCAAGTCAAAGGTCATCCAATGTTGGCGACGATGCAGTTCACTCACAACCGTGGCCAGCTGACTCCGGGATACGGTAGCATGACCGCTATACCAAACCATGGTTCACCTCTACTGCAACGTACCCCAGATTGGATATGCTATCACGTGTGACGTCGGGTCCGATTGACTTTGATTTTGAATGTGGGCCAGCCCCCGACGTGGCGGTAGTGTGCAAAAGGCTATAGATCGGAAGAACAGGTGAATGAGGGATCCACACCGACGTAAGAATAATTACAAAGGACGGATCTTCATAGTTCATCTCTGGAATGGTCCGAACGTGCCCCCTCCCCAACATCCGGATCCGTAGTAACCGAAGTTTGTGGAGCACTTGAAGGTTCAGAGTCTGTTGTACCCTTGGTGCCACTGGCTGCCTCATCTGTTACCTGTCGTTTCGGGGTGGCTTCCGCTCCGCTAAACTCTTCGACATGCGGCGTAGGTACAGAAGACAATGTGGCAGAGGTCGCCGACTCCGATGGCGTCGCGTGTTCAAGGATGATTTCAGAGGTTGCTTGGCTCTCCGAATCCTCGACCGCGCCGCCGGCTCCTGGGCGTCCTATGGGAAAATCGGCAGTCCCGTCTGCAACGGAGCCGAGATACTTATTGAGTGGCTTGTACTTGAGTGTCCCTACAGGCGGGTATGTTATCGATGATTGACTTCAAGCCAGTAGATGGCGTGTACCTTCGTAACGAACATATTTCTGTGATCCCGGTGGGTAAATCAACACCTTGGAGTCTTTCGTCGGGATATCTTCAATCCCGAGTTTGACCGCTTGTTTACCGCTCTTGTCGTGGAGAACGCCGAACGAGATGCCGTCCTTGTACTTATTCCCGAGTGCCTTCCATATCAGTGGGATATCCTTGCTGGAACTCAGCAGGAGTGCGCGTGGCTTAGCGGCGTTCTGAAGCACAATGATTGGAATATTTAGACATGGTGTGCACCGAAATGAGAAATTGGTATACCTCATTGGTCCAACCGGAGATTTCGGAAACGCTGTCTAGTCTCCTGACCCCATGAGGGATGTTTCGTGTTGCCCAATAGAAAAAGTTGGTCGCCGTTCGCTCCCCGCTATCGAAACTCAGCGGCTTCGAACGCCCGCCGCGTGGGTATAGCTAGTCGGCAGCATGAGAACTTCTCAACAATTCACCGGGCCCAGACACCACGCACATTCACAGTGGGAAACCCTTTTACGCCTTGCTCTGAGCAAAGGCGCTTGTTGGATTCTTGGTCGCAATCGACAGCAAAAAGCGGCACCATGGGCGCAAGGGCTTCGGCGGCCTTGCTGTACTCGGGCGCCATTCTCTGGCAGTGCTGTGCGGCTGAGTCAACGACGGAACCGCAAGTATGTGCAAACAGAACGCACTCCGCACCATGGAGCAACGAAGGCCACAACGGAGGTAACCTGCAAGTACTGGGGTCAGTTCTGAAGGACAACCTGGGCAAGGGAATATACAATAGGTAGACTCCGAAGATAGTACGTGTACCTTGCATAGAATGTAAACAAACTGCAAACTTACGTTGTGATTCATGACTTTCTGAAAGCCTTTAGCATCAATCATCTTCACCTCAGTTTTGGCTGGAAACAAAGCTGCAGAAACCAGTGTTGGCGATAGTAACCATATGAGTGCGGCTGCACGAAGCGTGACCATATTACAAGCTATTTTGCGCAAGCTATCTGGATTGTTGATGAGGAGGACGTGCTACCTCGCGGAGAGGCAATTGGCAGAAAGAGTGGAAGTCACCGCTCCCGGTGCCAAAGTGAAGCGCCAAACATATGACCTCGTTCGTGATCGCGCTGACGTGGCGCGACGTTCAACGAAAAAGAATATGGCCGGTCAGTATATCCGTCATACCATTGCTGCCTCCACCAGCCCGGGGTCTACATTTCAGTATCCTCGAACAAACGTGGAGATGTTATATGAACTTGTGGGCTCAGAGCAGGCCTTTCGTTGATGCATCCAAGTTGAAGCCTGAGCATGCCACGTTGGCACGTTTATGCCACGTGTTGACTGAATTAGGTAACTTCTACTACCACCGCCTACGAACGCGCCACCCACAACTTTGTGCATCAGCCCGGTGGAAGTAAACATCACGACCTAGCATCCTCAATACCCTCTCTCACCAACATTGACCCTATGATTCAAAAACTGATGAAGAGCACTATATCTTGTCTCGCGCAGCTAGTGGGCCATGCAACGAGGCACGCACTCACTGGCAGAAAGCACACGTGTTGCACTTGCGTTTACGGCACGTCTGCAGCGCGATGAGGGCCGGAGGACGAAGTACAAAAGCAGTCCATCCCGCGACATCATTCTGGATCTCCTGTGACTTGACCGTCATAAGCCCTATTCTACTCTATTTGTCGTGAAGCTAGAACATCAACCGGGATTCAGGGTATTACACCAGATGTTTCCTCTGCACTTCAACGAAATGCACGCGGCGTGTTGTGCGTTAGCGACCATATCCGCGGCCGCTGGGTACGGAGTATCCCGTATGATTGCGCGCAGTGTAAAGTGGTATGCAATGTCACGAGAAGCTTGGCACACCGTATGTGGACTGACCACTGGTTACTCGCAGGACCAGAGATCGAGATTGTAAGAGCAAGCTTGCTTTTGCCCTAATCATGGGAACCTCAAACACATGCTCCATAGCGGGGATGCCGAACAATGGTCCAGGCCACCCATCTCGGAAGGCGTGTTCAGATGCATTTGAAACGGTAGGATCTACGTGCTGGTCATATCGACAGAGCAATTGCGCTGACCGACAGCTCAGGCATCTGAGATCACAGAACCAGGATCATTAAAGAGGAAGGGTCGAGAGGAAGGTCCAGACGATGTAAATAAGCCTGCACGTTTCTCTTTTTGGTATGCACCACTCACACGTCCGGCTACCAGCAGTCAATTGAGAACCCCGAGCGACCTATCGGAGTAAGCTCCTTGCAGGTTCCTGGCTGGTCAGGTATCTCATTGTACACTCAGGCTGAATGTTACGATGCTCCGAGGAAGAGAAGCAGGACGATACCCGAGACGGACGAGACTGGCCTCTTCTATCCCCCTTCACCACTACATCCCGTTCCGCTGGGCCACTCCAGGTCCATGTCCTTCGATTCCTTAGTTGGGGTAGAAGGTACTCCAGGAGCGGTAGTGATCCTAAGCGCGGATCACGGGGGTCTTTCATCGCCCCTCGATCACATCGATCCAACCTCAGGAGGCGGGGTAACCGCCTGCCCACCGTCACACTGGAGTCCATCCTCAACCATTCCCATTCTCTCTATCCCTCCGGTATGTCACTCATATATCATGTTATGGTTAAGGCCCATAGGACATGATACTTTCAGGTCAGTGCGTCGTCAGCGTTTGCGTGCTTTGCGAATGCCGAGTCGGCATTCGCGACCGTCATGTCATCCCCTACGGCGTACTCCAACAGACCAGTTTGGTATCGCGACGGTCACGACACTTCTAGCGAGCATGCGAACTGTCTAGCCCCGGAATCGCAGAATCATCGGGGCGCCGTCAGTGTTGGAGCGCATGCGAGAAGCCCACAGGTCACCCCGTCTGTCGTTCGTTCTAGGGGCAAGGAAAGCGCTGATCGAGCGGAGAGCGTGGACTCCCGAGATGAAGGATATGCGCGAGACGACCCACTACAGGCCCAGACTTACACGCGGGCAACATGCACGAGTAGGTTTTACTGCTCGCTTATGTTTTATGAGAAGATTCCCTCTGACCGTACTCCCCCACGCGGCGTGTCAGCGGTTACCGGCGAAGAGGACGAGGAAGTCACGGCGGAGGTGAAAGGCGCGAAGGTGTTCATCAAGCGTGGAGCAAGTGACTTCGGAAATGGGATCCTCGGACACGTCAAGCTTCTTTCGCACAAGGAGACTGCCGACCAGCGATTGGGTCAGTGCAGGCCGCCGATGATTTTGTGACTACATACTGACATGAACCTTACTACTCGCGCTGGTGGCCCAGTTTTTCGCCGAGAGTCCGTGTGGAAAGTGTCCATGAGCGTGCGACTGCGACCGGCGGTTCGCTGCACCTTTGACGAGAATGAAGGCGTGCTGCGCGTCGTGCTGAAGGAAGCGCAGGAGCGCGGGGACGCCTCATCTGACCTTCGCAAACAGGACATCGTCGTGTACGCGCTGAAGGTGTGTGCTGACTCTCCATGCCAGCCTGCAGCTGATCATGTCATCCCTTGATACAGAGAGGCAAGGCGTCGAAGAAGGATTTCTCAGACTTCGCCCGAGCGGTTACCCAACGCACTCCCCTCCCCACCACTGCCGACCCAAGCGCGAGCCTCCTCTGAATGGCCTGTGCACGGCGTCATGAGTTTGCCGGTCCCAACAGCGACCGAGATGGTACGATGTCACAACGCAGCATAATGAAGTACCTGACGTAGTCATTCTGGGTATAGCATACCAGATGGCGGTTGCTGTAGGCCTTTCCGGTGGTGCTCGATACCTACTCTAGGCGATTTGGCCCTACTTATGGTCACTGCAGGCAGTGATAGGGAACGCGGGTACTGTGAACGATTTCATACGATTCAGCAACGATCTTGCGAAACATTATGCAGCCTCTCAGGATCCCCTTTGCCATTATCTCTCTAACGTACGCGCTGGTCGTGCTCGCTAGCCCCAACGGGTTTGGAAGGCTAGTACGTATGGTATAGTATACGCTTCGTGCTGATGCATTGTTTCATGCGTCCGTCAACACGTTCTCTGCGGTGAGAGCCTCCTGTCCCGGCGCGTACGAACCACTGAACTCGGCAAGCCATGAGCCACGAGCATCAACAGGTGACGTCAAGGTCCGAACCCATCAACCAGCGAGGGATCAGCAGCTGTACAACCCAGCGGGAAATTAGATTGCACTGATCACCAACAACTCTGCCTGCAGGCGAACCATCTCTGATCGTGGTGCCTCACATAGCTTTCACGGGTCTGATGCACGTCACTACTACCAATACGCAAGCCGTTGACAGCGCATGTATGGCCGCATTCGCATAGAGCCCGGGGTTCAATCGATACATGCGTCATTACTCAAACCACCGCAGTAAACGGCGTCCCGAGTACTTGAATGCTATACCTGATCCGCCCAAGAAGCGGCGCTGCCTGCATACCAGTTCCCGGAAGGCGCATCCGGAAACCGGTATTCCAACTGAGGAGGTGCTTTCCGGCATTGCGGAGACGTCGAGTTGTTGGGGCTAACAGGGGCATGTCGGCAGACTACCTGAAGACAAACTGCAGTACACGCCAGAATACGTACATGCGCACGTTGGGCGTCGCTATAGTATGGCGATCTGCGAGGCTGGAGAAGGCAGCGCGCCCGCGTAGGTAGGGCGGATCTGCGGTACGGTTGCTTTACACCGAGACGAAACGTCACGAGGCACTGACCCCGACTGCTGAAGCTTGTTAGTGCACTGAACGGTACCGGGCGGAACGGGATTTAAACCGCGTCTTCACCGTACATGGAACTAGGTGCGTAAGGCCGCGTTGTCGTCATTGTAATAAGGCAGGGCGACGATCGATCGATGCAGGACACTGTGAGTCAAGGTGTGGGGCAGGAGAAACACTGCATGCACACTCACGCGGATTAACGTAACGGAGTAGGTGCCCGTGGCCACATTGCGGCGCTCATGACATTAGCGTTGATGTGGCCATCACCACGGCGCGAACAACTCCTCTATACTAACCGACAGCGCTCACTGGATGGAGCGAGATAGGGAAAGCCCTATAGACCGGTAAGTAGATAGGCCCATCGTAGCAAGTCACTAAGAGCCATGCAGTGATTGCGTCACGGAAGCTTGCCGTAATGTCGACTTCGAAGTGTTCAGGCTCAGGGCCTATACATTCTCGAGGGCTTGAGGGGCAGTGTTCACCTTGTCTGGACGTCCGAGATTCCGGATAGCTGAGCTATGACAAGCGTAGAGCTCGGGCAACAATCCGGTCGGGCCGAGTCAAGATCAGCCAGAGGCCCTGGCATTGCGTCAAGTCTTACGGTGCAAGAGGTTGCAATCGCTTCACCTATCCAGATCGCGCGACAGACTTCATCGCGATCTTGCGATAGTGCACTCCCAGATTTCGCATGAAGCAATTGCTACTGGCAATGACACATAGCACATGGATGAACACAGGAAGCACTAATACTCACCGCACCGCGCCACAGGTCGTCCCCAACTGAGTCCAAAGACAATAACGACTCTGAGCGTTCGTGCCACGATATCGTTGGGGCTCATTTCGTGATGGAACAGAAGTAACGAATGCTGGGCAATGAAGCTAAGAGCTTGAAGATACGAGGTAGCGTACGTCGTGCTCGAGTGCAGACAATTGCGTGGGGACGCAGAGGCGGCGCAAGGGCGGCTAGAAGAAGCGGGATGGCTGAGAGAAGAGATCGATAGAATGGCTGAGCATCACGAGGAGGAGCATGTACATTGCACTGGCGGAGGAGAACGCGGCAGCTTATGGCAACTTATTGTCTCGACGCGGAACGAGGACAGCGAGAGACGCATGTGGCTTGTTCCGAGTAAGGAAGGCCTTGTTCTGGCGGGAGCGGGACCCCGGAACCGTGCGGTAAATGCCTAACCGAGGACAATAAGCGTGGGGGGAATGACCAATAGGGGGCGCCTATTCAATCAAAGCGCTGTCGGGGGTCGCGGTGGCTGCATGATGCGCGGGTGGCTGAGGCGACTTTGCGCTGTACACCTGGCGCTTGCAGCATGTTTATAGACGAGGGAACAATGGCCATTGTTCGACGTGGTCGCGGTTCACTTTTGTCCTCTCAAGGCTCAAAAGCAACCCGCCAGAGACAGCAGAGCCCCACCACTAGCTAGCCTAGGGATCTGGTTCGCATCGCTCTTGCTCTGCTCGCTATCTCTCACCTCGTCTTTCCTTGGATCGCATCCGCACCTGCTTCTGTAGCCATATTCAACGACCTCTCACACGACAGCCACATTATCATTTCTGTCGACCTCTGTAGCATCTAACGGGACAGGATATCTGCATTAGAGTTCTGCCATCTCTCGTGAGTAACCACCGTTCGTTTCTTCATGAAACCACCGCTGATCCGCGTTGTGGCAGCACTTCGCTTCCGCAGACGCCCTTACTTCAAAAACCATACCTTATATCCATGTCTACTGCCCCTCTCAACACTTCGACTGTAGCAACTTCCGCCGCACCGAAGTACCCATTCCTCGCGCAGCCTCCCCCTCAGAAGAAGCGCCCTACCCAGCCATTGCCCTCGCCCCCTATTCAAGCATCTACCGCTCCGCGCAGCCCAGTTCTCGCTCGCCGTAGATCAGCAACGACCTCTGCTATCTCTGCTTGGATCCTGAACGTTCAGCCGGGATCCCCAGCTCCGCCTACTCCGAGACGCAGGACCTCCGTTTCTAGCTCTCGCCGCCCGTCTATCTCGCCGCGCTCCTGCTCTCGCCGCCCCTCTGTAGGGTCCGGTCGCGTGCCCTCCGCTTCATTCTTGAACGTGTTCGAGAGCCCGACCGCCCCCAACCATCGTACTCCTTCTCTGAAGGACTTCCAGCACGACCTCACCGCGGTCGGCTACGCATCCGTCTTCGTGCACTTCCCGAAGACCCCGTCCTCCGCTGCGTACCCTGATCGACACCCATCTCCGCTCGTGCTCCCCATTTCTCCTGCACCCACCGCGCCGGAGAAGCCAGCGAAGCGTGGTCTGAAACACTTCCGCTCGCTCTCCGCTCTCAAAGGGTCCCGACAGCGATCCAAGTCTGCTACTATGCCCTCGATGCCCTCCCCGTCTTTCAAAACAAGACAGCCCGTGCCGCCCGTGCCCTCTGCCTCGGTGCACAGCCGAGCGCAGCTGCGCGACGAGGTCAGCAAGTCGAAGAAGTCCAAGTACGCGAAGTACCGCCCGCCGCCCCTCGCGACGGAGCTCGCCCTCGCGCAACTCGCCGACGGCGGGAAGATGGATGACCACGTCCGTCGCTTCGCAGAAGCCCAAGCGCGCGCCGGCGGCGCGCAGGTGGTCAACGGCAAGCTCGTCGGCGTCGGCGACGTCTGGAGGGACGGCGCCGGTGGCGTCTGGCGCGACCAGGACGAGGAGTGGGAGTACGCACACCTCCTCAGCGGCGAGCAAGACCTGAGCAGCGAGAACGGCTGGGTGCGCTTCGGCTCTGGCTCTGGCGCCCCGTCTACCCCCGACGAGGAACGCAGGGGCAGCTGCTCGAGCCAGGACTCCGACCTCGACCCGCGCTACGCGATGCAAGCCGACTCCGGCGACGACCTCGCCGTGTTTGGGAGCGCGCTGATGCCCCAGGCGATGCGCAAGCCCGGCATGTCCGTCCTCGCCCTCCCCTCGCGCGCGCGGCGCACCGCACCGCACCTCCGCAAGCCCGAGTTCCTGCTCGACGTCTTCCCCGTCCCCGACGCGCCGCGCGGCAAGCAGCCGCTCGCCACCAACGCGCCCGAGGCCCGCCCGATGGGCAAGGAGCGCAGACGCCCTGCCCCGCTGGCGCTCGCCCCGCCGAGCCCTGCTGCGAAGTACCCCGCGAACCCGATCGACGAGGTCCGGAAGGACTTCCTCGAGCACTCGTTCGCACCTGCGCCTGCACCCCGGCGCGACGACAGTCGCCACCACCACCATCATCACCAACAGCGCCCGTCCGAGCCGGCGCACGCCCCCGCCCGCGTCGACCCCCGCTCTGCTGTAGCGCGCAAGATCGCTGCCGGCGGAAAGGGGACGCTCAACATGCGTGGGCTGCTGAAGGTGATGGCTGGCAAGAAAGATATGTAGATCTCCCCTGCATGCTCTCCCTGGGTTCGTTGTGCTTGTACTATTGTGCACTGTTGCTGTCTTTGCCTTCACGATCTTCATGGGTTGTACGTCTATTCACTGATCTGCCTGTACACGAAGTCTGCATGCTCGATGCGTGCATCACGACCTTACATTACCTGTACACTTCCATCTGTAATACCATCTCTGCGTTCCGGACCATGATGTATTATCACATACTTGCTGTCGAATTGCACTGACTTGCTTACTCGGAAATCCTTGGACTAGGCTCCAAACTTGAAGTCTTGCGTGCGAGGCAGATGAGATGAAGTAGTGCTGCATCGATTGCTGTACTCAGCAGAAGTGTCCACAGAGCGGTGGTGGCACAAGCGCGTTGCACGTGGATGGGGCGTGACTTGGACGCGTTGGCGCGTCTGTGGCTGAGCCCCACCGACGCTGGATATCGTCTCCACTTATGCAGTCATATATATTCCTCTCCCCATGGCCTACGTTAATTACCGCACAATTACCTCTGCCATCGATTGTATATCCGACTGCAGCATCCTGCAACATCCCTCATGTCAGAATCATCACAAAACACGATGTCCGGATTGACCCCCATGAACGCCACCTTGCAGGACAGCGCCACCTCCCAGTACCCGCCAGGCGGAACACGCGGAGATATGAATGAGTCGAAGAGACCTGGCACGCAAGCAATGCTTGACCAGCCCGTCGGCGACGTAGGCAAGACGTTCACGACCGGCGATCCCCAGCCTGGCTCTACCGCGCAAGGAGGTGCGTCCATCACACAAGCAGCCTGAGAGGGCAAGGCTCGGAGTGCTGAGGTTACGCATTACGATGCTTTAGGTGCAACGTACGACCCTGCGCCGCAGATGACGGCCCAGGCGCGGTTTGGCTCGCGCAGAGATGCGAGTGTCGCGGAGCCGGAGGCGACGACAGTGCCTGGTGCGGAGGGTCCCGTGGGTGAGTGTCGTCACCAATTCGGCCAACGACGAATTGAAGCTTATGACCTTCTAGTCAAGGGAAATAAGTCTGCAGTTGAAGACGTCAAACATGAGGTGGGCTACCTCGAAGGTCAGTTGCGGAGTGTTGCACCACAGACGAGGGGCTATTGAGGTTTCCTCGAATGCACAGCGCAGCAGTCTGAGTATTGTCTCGCAGTCAGTTCATGACGCATATGTAACATAGTGTAATTCCAGACTCGAACCTTCACACGTGTATCTCAACGCGCCGACCCTGGTCGTCTCGCAGCAATACGAGTCTCCCCAGCGTCCAACGTCATAATAACTATATTATCACTATGTGACAGGATGTAGCCTAACAAAGCCCGGCAAACAAGATACAGAGAACGTGCCAATACACTGACATCGCGGATACAGAGCACAGCGCAAGCGGCACACGGACAAACAGCAGCAGCAGCGGCAGTGGAGCACAAGCAGGATGATGACGCATGTCGTCAGCGGGCGGCCGTTAAATACGGGTCGACAACAACCGGAAGGCGGGCGCGGGGCACGGCGCGGGGGGTAAGGACAGACACGCGGCAAGCGCCGCATCATCGCAGGGCATGAACACGGAGCCCGGAGCCGGGCTGGACGGCACGCTCAGAGCGCGACCACGAACGTCAGCGCGGCGACGAGGAGCGCGGAGCCCGCGCGGAGGACGAGGCCGTCGGCGCTGAGCGCGCCCGCGGCGGCGTTCGTGCTGGTCGGCGAGACGGCCGCGGAGTCGGTCGCGGCGCCGCTGGTCGAGACGGGCGTGCGCGTGAGGCGCGCCGAGGTCGTGCGCACGGTGGACGCGGCTGTGGACGTCGAGGTGGGGACGTCAGCGGTGGACGTCGAGGAGGAGGAGGAGGGGGAGAGCGCGCTGCTCGACGCACTGGAGGCTGCGCTCGAGGAGAGCGCGTCTGTGGCCGACGCGCTGGTGGATAGCGCGCCCGAGTCCGAGGCGGATGCGGACGCGGAGGAGGCGGACGCAAACGCAGACGAAGCGGAAGCGGAGGCGGAGGCAGGGGCGGACGAGGACGTCGCGCCCGCGCTGGCGGTGGCGGAGCCCGTGAGCGTCGAGGATGCGCCGGCGGTGCTCTCGCCGTACGCAGGGGCCGTGCCCGGCGTCTGGCCGACGATCGAGCCGCTGCCCCAGTAGATGGTCTGCCCGTTGGAGACCTCGGTCTGCGCAGGGGGCGTCGTCGCGCCGTCGGCGCCCGCGATCGTGAAGCGGCCCGTCCAGTACACGTTCAGCGAGAAGGGCGAAGTGAACTGGTAGAAGTAGATCTCGGAGTTCACGTCGACCTAGGGGGGGGGTGTGAGTGGGCGCGCGGTAGGTGAGGGAGGAGGAGGGGACGTACGTCTGGGCACGGGTAGCTGAAGCTCGTTTTGGAGGCGTCGGTGCCGTCGACGGTGGCTACCACTGGAGGGGAGAGGAGTGAATAGGCGTGTTTTCGGGCGCGGTGCGAGGCTCACCTTCGAGGAACTGCATAGCCTCGTTGTTGCCCGTCATGAGCTCGATGTTCATGACCGTCCAGGTGCCGGTCGTGTCGGGCGCCCAAGCGACCGTGCACTGCGCTCCCTCGTTGTATACATCGCCGGGCGCAGGCGTGTTGGGGGTGGGGTCGGCGCGCACGAAGGTGGCGCCGAGGAGGAGGGTGGCGAGAACTGCAGAAGTGGTGTACATGGTGTGCAGTTTAAGCTGGACCGATCAACTTCACGCGCAATTTTTAGCTCAGATGCCACTGGCAGGGAGGGTGAAGTGCAGCTCACTGGAGGTGTTTACCTGCTAAACGCACGAAGTGTGCGACTTAAGGAGCGACGGAGGTGAAGGAGTGGACAGACCGAGGTCGGGGGGCGGGGGAGGGCAGCTGGAGCGTGCGGGGAATTAAAAGGGCGAGGGGCCTTGGCAGCGGCGTCAGTGAGCCAAGAGCCCGCATGGCCATGTCGACGTCGGTGTCTAAATCACTACACCTGCCTAATCCGGCTAATCGTCTGCCAACATCGCCCATATCGGCATCTCGCCCGCGCTGCCACAGTGGCTTTCTCTGCCCGCCCCTACCACCACTCTGCACCCGGCAGCACCCCACTCACCTTCGGGGTGGTGCGTGCAGCCCTGCCTCGGGCGTGGAGCTTGGCTGCCTCCGACCACCTCAAACAGTGTGAAGTCTCCGTCAGCACGGCCCACGGCGCCCATCTTCGCGTGAGATGCACGAGCCTCATCCTAGCCCCGGCGGTAGGTAGTGTACAACGTGTCGCGCGCCCAGACGTCGCCGCATAGGACGCCCGCGCAACCAGAATGCCCGCGCTCGCACTCGCGCCGATGGTATCGCGGAGCTGTCAGGGGAGGTGACTGACCCCTCCTCAAGCCTCGCGCTCGATCAAACGTCGACGTCCTCCGCCCGATGGACCTAAGCAACACACATCAGGCACCGCCCCCTTGACTACAGACAGCCAGGCACGAGCGCGCACGCACCTCCGCCGCGAGCCGCGTCCACTCCCGCACCGCGCGCAGGTACTCGTCGCGCCGCGCGTCGACGGGCACGTCCTGGCTCCACAGCACGAACGACGCGAACCGCGCCCCGGGCCGCAGCGCCCGGGCGCCCTCCTCCGCAGACGCGCGCGCGGGCTCTGCGCCCACGTCGGCGTCGATGTCCATGGCTTCTCGTTGCGATGCGCGTCGCGTGCGGCCGCGCGTGTTCGCCTTTGCGGGGGCCCCGGTTCGCGTGGTGGGGGCTGCACGGGTGTCGCTTGCGTCTTCTGGTGCGGTGTGCAGGACCAGCCCCGTATAGCCGTCGGGGAGATTGACCGTCAGGCCGTGCACCGCTCGCCCGCGAAACGCCGCGATGAAGCGCTCGCCGGATCCGATCGCCTTCGTTTGCTGGGTGTCGTTGGCGAGAGTGTCCTGCGCGATGGATCGTATGAGGTCATTGCAAACGATCACAAGATAAATCGATATGAAAACAACGATCCATGAACGTGACAGCGACTCAAAGGAGTGTCTACAGTCACCATTGACATCGGAAGGGCTGTGGTCGCGTATTGCATGTCTCCGGTTCGCTTAGCAGAACGCCAGAAGAGGTTCCATGTACGCTGGAATGCCTCTTAGCATGAAACATATTCCGCAAAGGGCGTTTGAAGTATTGAACGAGGGGGCTGCCGGTGGACAGGCCACGATGACTGGGCATCGGAGGCAACGAGACCCAACCATCTCCAACCACACTCTCTGATGAGCTGTGCGCCGAGTGCCGCGACGGCCGGCTGCCGTGAGGACTAGTGGTGATCCAATACAAGTGCTAAGCCAGCACAGGCCCTCATGCGCAATCCACAGCAACCAAGCAAAGCCCCGGAGAGACAGCTCACCTGAGACGACCCCTCCTCCTGAGAGTCCAAGGAAGCGCTGGATGACGATGCAACGAGCGTCGCATCCGACGTTGTCGACGTCTGGGACTCGCCAGAGTCTTGCCGCCCTTCAGCGGACTCCGAGGCGAGAGAGTTGTGACTGTCCGTCTTTCCAAGGTATCCCGGCGGGGGTGCGGGTCTGACGCGGAAGTATGTCGCGATGGGGGCGGGCCCCGAGTAGTCGATGTGGAAGGGCATGAGGTAGGGCGTGCATGTCGGGAGCGGCTCCTCGGCGCGCGCGATGGCCATGCTCGGGGACATGTCGGCTGTGGTAGCGGTGGAGAGTGCAGCCTCCTGCGATGTGGCTCAGCGAGGGCGCGCCCCACGTGTGCGACGCGCTGGTGGCAAACAGAGCCAAACGCGTCGACAGCGCGTCACGCGTCCGCCCAGCACTCCGCCGCGTCCGTCAAACTCTCTTCCTCCCCCAATCCCACCACTGCCCCCTTCTCCCTCCACGGTTGCGACGACTCGGGCGACATGGCGGACATTGACGTCGACGCGGTCGAGCGCACGACGCGTCAGATCATCAAGCAGGCGGGGCGCGATGGGACGCTGGACTCGGAGTGAGCGTGTGAACGGGCTCTGTGCGCGTGCGCGTGGCGTTGCTGAGTGATTGCTGCTCGCAGGGAATGGACCCCGCTGAAGGTGCGCAGGGAAGTCGAGAGGCGCCTGTCGCTGGAGGAGGGCTCGCTCGACGAGAAGGCGTACAGGGGAGTCGTGAAGAACGCCATCCAGTCTGCTATGGTACGCTCGGAGCATTCGCATCTGTGGTGTGTCATAATCTGGTTTCCAGGAGGAAACAGCAGAAGAAGAGGCGGAGGATAAAGTCGACTCGGAGCCGGCCAAGAAGGGCAAGCGGGGCAGGGCGACTAAAAGCGACAAACCACGCGCCAAATCAGAAGGAACGTCAAAAACTCAAAAGTCCAGCTCCAAGGCTCCCGCCAAGAGGGCGAAGAAGTCTACACCTCCGAAGCGTTCAGAGGTAGGCTCCCTGGCTTGCACGCATTAGCCTCTCTGGTGGCTGACTAATTAACAGTCCGTCGTCCCTTCATCCGACGACGAAGAACAAGCAGAGGCCCCGGCTGCTCCCCCTGTCAATTCTGCTCCTCCGAAAAGAAAGGCGAAGAAGGCTGTCGTATCGGATGCGGTATGCACGCCGACATGCATTCTGAGTGTATGATCTGAGTCGTTGGCAGGAATCGGAGGCGGAGGAGTCTCCCGAGCCCCCAAAGAAGCGCCAGAGGAGCGCCTCCGCGGAAGGGGACGCGGAAAGCAAAGAAGCTGCGAAGCCAAGCGCGGGTCGCACCAAGAGCCCGGATGCGCGAGCTGATGCGGCGAGTTCTGAACCTCCTGCCGTAGCGGAGGACAGTGGCTACGTCAGTGCATTTATCCTTCACCGGCCCTACTCGAGCTCGAGGTTCTCACTGCCATGCACGAATGTACAGAAGAGCGAGTCCGAGATGTCCGTTCTCATTGACGAAGAGCCTCCCAAGCGGGCGAAGAAGAAGGGCAAGGTTAGTGGCTCTGTCCCGGCGTCCATGCGATGAGTTATTCAAGGCTGCATGACCATCGTACAGGACACGGATAAGAAGACGGTTTGTATCCATCATCGCGAGTCCTTCGAACGCTTGCTGACTAGCGTCTCCGTCCAGAAACCCGCCAAAGAGCCCAAGTCTCGAAGATCAAAACAGCCCGCGAAGGAGCTCTCCAAGGACGAGGAGACGATCAAACGGCTGAAGGTGCGCACCCCCGCCCCGCGCGCGTCGACACAGCAGAACTCACGCATCCGCGCAGTCCTTCGTCGTGGCGTGCGGCGTGCGCAAGCAGTGGGCGCGGGAGTTCCGGGGGCTGGACAGGCCCGCCGAGCAGATCCGCCGCCTCAAGCAGATCCTCGCCGACCTCGGGATGAGCGGCCGCATGAGCCTCGAGCAGGCCAAGGCGATCCGGGCGAAGCGCGAGCTCGCGCAGGAACTCGGTGAGTGTGCACGGTGCCCTTCGAGTGATTGATTGGCTGTCGTCGTCGCTGATGCGCGCGCGCCGGGCGGTAGAGGACGTGCAGAGCTTTGAGAAGTCGGTCGTGTCGGCGGGGAGCAGGGGCCGTGCGAAGAGGCCTGCTGAGGAGGCTCCTGAGGAAGAGGAAGAGGAAGAGGAAGAGGAAGAGGAGGTTGTGGGCAAGCCGAGGCGGTCGAAGGTGCGTGGACGGACCTTTGGCGCTTTGAGTCCTGTTGGTGACGCTGATGTGCATGGGCAGGGCAATGCTCGTCAGAGCATCATGGCTTTCTTGCAGGATCAGAGCGACGATGAGTAGTGCGCGTGAAAGGCGTTTATATGTGCACTGAAGTTTACTTCTGTGTTCGAATTGCTCGTGGATGTTTGCTTCCTGCTGCCGTATTTTGTACTAGTAGCACCAGATCTTCCTCTGTGAAGTGTTCTGAATTCTGTGTTGTGCTGATTGAAGTAACATACTGGTAGTCTACATAAACTCGTCTAATCAAACCTTGCTGCTCAGACAGACCGTTCTGTCTCACTTGTCAAAGGACCGCAGGATGTGCACATTGCGCAGAGCATGTTATATGCCGCAATGCTTCTCTGCTCCAGCAGTTGCGGGGCCCAAACTGGCATTGCGAACCAGAGGTTGGCCATTTCGGGCAAGTTGTGATCTGTGGCTACGCGCGTTCTCCCCTAGGTGCAAGCGACCAGGCGCAACTACATGTTGGATGCAATATAACCCATCGCGATATCTACCACCCAACTAGAATCAAGACATACCCTTGACTATGATCATGTCGTTGTCCAAGCATACGACGCCCTCCGGTGAGCAATCGGTCCAATGCCTGTCTCACGGACAGTCGTGACGCCAGACAGGGTACCTGCTGCCCTCAATACACTCGATGCCCCCTTTCTTCACGTCCGTCCCGGTCTCTGAGGGCGTCTCAGCCAGCCATTGACGCGGACCACGCAGACAGCAACCCAACCCAGCCACGCAAGCGACTGTGACCGAGAACTGGACGCGGCTGATCCTGTCCTACGCGCGGCACAGGAGGCTGTTCTACCTGCGGGTCGAGGACGCGGAGACGAGGGGCGGGGACTGGGATGAGATTCTCAGGAACGAGCGTATCAACCGTGCGTCTCGCTGCCGCGCTACGCAGGATGCCCGTTGACTCGCGGCGACCTACAGGACAGCTGAAGCCGTCGCACCTCTCCTTCATCGTGGCGGACATGGTGGCGAAGAACCTCGCCGTCTACGAGCCCCCGAAGCAAACGCGGACGGTGCTCCTTCACTGGCGACTACCGGAGGAGTGGGCCGAGGTCCTGCACGAATGGGTACGTCGCGCGACCTTGCCCTTTTGCCAGCCATGTTAACGCAGCACGGCTAGGCCACCTCGACGGCGCAGCTCAACACGATCCTCACGTTCTATGAGATCATCGAGCCCCCCGTGCCGTCCCCGCTCTCCGGGATACCGGCAACCCTCCTGCGCCGTGCGGTCAACATACTCACGAAGACGAACCGCGCGCAGGTCATCGCGGTCGCGGACGGCGAGGGTGTCCGGTTCCTCCCCGGCAACCCGGCGAAGTGACTCGGCGAGTGCAGGTGGTGCAACAACGACAGCGACGTTAAGATCCGGCGGCATACTTGTACATTACTGTACACCTAGCGTATTCTAGACCTCTAAGGACCCCGACATACCCGAGAACATGAAATATATGGCGTCGCGTGCGACGCCGTTTTGGTGAGTGGGCGCGTGTGAGACTGACGCACTGACAGCCTCGCAGCACACCACCGGCACGCGCTCAGACGAGCGCGCAACGGCCGGAGCCTCGTGCAACTGTATGTTCAGTCCTGGACCTTGCGTTTCGTCATGGCCATGAGGACGCTCCCGAAACTCGCCGCTACCGTGCACGTCCCGACGAACACTTCCAGGGCCTTGAACCCGTGGCTGCCGTACCCGACGCTCGCGGCCTGCGCGGACTTGCTGCCGATGCTGTAGAGGAGACCGGAGATGAGGGGCCCGACGACGACGGCGATGCCCCGCATGAAGAAGATGCACGCCCATATGATGCTCGACTGCTCCGGCCTGCTGCCCGCACAGTCGTTGGCGGATGCCGGGCCGAGCGAGTTGTAGCCCCCCATCTGATGTGAGCGCGGGCGGTGAGTCCTCTGGTAGATATGCAGATGGAGTGGAGCGTGACTTACGAAGCCCCCGTAGATTATGGCGAACAGGAAGACGAGCGTGAGTTGCTGCGCGAAGCCCCACAAGAAGAACACCGCCAGCCCGCTGATGAGAGTGCACCCCGCCATCATCCATGTATAAGGGAAGCGATCGCAGAGGTGGCCGATCACAATCTGGCACACGACGCCTGAGGAGTTGAAGAGGGCGAGCACGATGGAAGCTGAGAGCGGCGACGAGATGACCTTCGTGAACGTAGCGATGTATAGGGAGACGGAGTAGTACGACATTGCATGCAGGATCGTGCAGACCGTCTGGCGTAAGATGGTGAGCTCTCTACTCTTGCGAGCTGATTCGCATGGATACTCACGAGGAGCCAGAAGAGTGAAGTTGTGAGGAACTGCATCTGCGGTGGGATGAAACGAGGCCGCTGGCCTCTCGGATACTTGGGTATCGGCAGCCGGGGCTGTAGTCCCAGGATGGCGATGCCAACTAAGACAAACATAGCAACGGCCCAGATCCTAAGGGTCCAGCGGAAGCCATATCGCTCAAGTAAAGACTGCAGCAAGAATGGGAACGCGAAACCTGCCGCCGTACATGCAACTTCAGTCAGCGGCAATCGAAATTGCCATACGGAGGTTCTGCTTACCTCCGATACCAGACCCAGCAAATATGATGCCGGTCGCGAGCCCACGTTTGCGCACGAACCATTGCGGTAGCAAGATGATGATGGGGAAGTACAAGAATCCGCCTGCAATGCCGAAGATGACTCCTTGCAATGCAATGAGAAGCCGTATCTTGGTGCGCGGTGAGTATCAGCATTTAACGCCCTCCCAGAAGTGCCGCACCTGACTGACGAAGCTCGCTAGCAGAAGTGACAGGCTTGCCACCACGAGTGAGACCCATACACATGGGCGCAGGAAGTCCGGGTAACGTTCAAATAGGAGCGACAGTAATAACGTCTGCAGATTGCGGATGTTAACGAGGTATATTGTGCGTCGTAGGTCTCAAGCTTACCTCCCCGTACTGGATGGCAATCGAGGTCGTACCGACCGCTGCGATGCTGACGGTGGAGTATTGCTGGAATGGTGGGTGTGAAGTATAGTAGTCTGTTCAGATCATGCATATGCTGATCCATCACTATGGAGCTGAGCGCTTACCTTGGAAAATACCGTAGCTACAGAAGTTTGTGTGCAAGGTAATTCAGTCAGTTTACCATTCAGGCGCTTTCAAATTCTAGACCGACCTAAACTCATAACCCCATATCATCACCTCCAGAACAAATGCCGAAGCCACAAACCGCCAGGCCTTCCATCCGCCATCAACGGCGGGAAGCTCCTGGACAGCGGTGTCGTCGGCAATGCTAGTAAGTGTTGCATTCGTACTGGTGTCCCGAAGAGGCCGTAGGTCGCTCGCTGTGTCCGGCCCACTCTCGAGCACCGTCGGCGTCAACTCGATCGCGCAATCCACTACGCTAACCTTAGACATCTGCACTGGTAGTCAAATCCGAGATGCAGGGAATGCGGGGAACGGTGGCTGGTAAGTTTTCACTGCGACTGTGTGCCGACGATATAAGGGCTTGCATCATCCAATGAGATCGTGACTCACTCCCGTGCATACATCGATTAGGCGCATTAAGGTTCCAGACCCCCCCTCTCTGATCGCTTCCGCTTGGATCCCGAGCCCAAGTCTTCAGCAGCGTAATGGACCCGGTCACGCGTTATTGCGTGGTGAACGTTCGTGTCCACCAGACATAATACTTACTGCCTATGGGCAGTAAACAACGCCTCCTGTACGTAGTCCATCAAATTCCTTCATCACTATGCATGCGCGGTCTCATGACAACTAGTAAGCGGAGACGGAGTAGCGCGGCCTAGACAATACAGCTTTGTTCTGTAAATACGGGCGGGCGATGGAAAACTGCAGGTGATGCTTTTGACACCGAGACTGGATCAGGCGACACGTAATGGATGACACTGCCCATGCATTACACCGACACGCAAGACCGTCTATCGGCTTATACACTATCATGGAAGGATCGCGGGAAGACTTCAACTCACGTAAGTTGGCCGTCGACTTAGAGGTTACACGCACTACGGGACTGATACCAGAATACCCGCTAGATGCATTGGAACTATACGAACCCATGCAAACCGACGTTCTTGGTTTGGATGCCGGTGATAGTCGATCCGGATCCAACTCACCATTCACTATCAGGGGACTATCGAACAACCAACCTTCGGTCGTGGGCCAACACACCTACCAAATACACGGCCGGCCAGACCAGACCGGTCGCCGGGGCACCACGAACTTTAGGCCCGTGTCCTCCGCTTCGTGACCGCCATACCAACGCTCGCCAAGCTCGTCGCAACGGTGCACACGCCAACAAAGACCTCCATCGCCTTGAATCCGTGGCCGGCATACCCACCTGCGTCCGCGCGCGCCTGGCCGATGCTATAGAGCACGCCGGAGATGAGTGGGCCGATGACGACGGCGATGCCGCGGATGAGGAATGTCCACGCCCAGACGATGTTGGTCTGCTCGGGCTTGTCGCCTGCGCAGTCGTTGGCGGATGCGGGGCCGATAGAGCTGAAGCCTCCCATCTGCCCGTCTGATTGAGACTGAGTAGTGAGAGCAGACAGAAAAGCACGCACGAGACCGCCAAAGATAATGGCGAAGACCGCGACGAGCGCGACCTGCTGTGCGAAGCCCCACAGGAGGAAGACCGCAAGCCCGCTGATGAGCGTGCACCCGATCATGATCCAGACGTACGGGAAGCGGTCGCAAAGATGCCCGACCACAATCTGGCATACTGTGCCAGACGAGTTGAACAGCGCGAGCACAATCGAGGCTGCCAAGTTTGAAGAAATCGTCTTGGTGAACGGTGCAATGTATAGAGAGACAGAATAATAGGACATCGCGTGCAAGATCGTGCAGAGGCCCTGCGAGGAGTAGCTTGGTCAGACAAGGTAGCATCGTCCGTTTGGTCTCGACGTACGAGGAGCCAGAACAATGGTGTCCGAAGGAAGTGCATCTGTGGAGGGATGAAACGCGGCCTCTGTCCGCTGGAATACTTCGGGACAGGTAGTCGAGGCTGCATTCCGAGGATAGCGACAGCCCCTACGACAAAAGTAGCGGCAGCCCAAATGCGGAGCGTCCATCGGAAACCATAACGATCTAGCAATGCTTGTAGTAGGAAAGGAAAGGCAAACCCTGTCGAAGTGGAACAATATGCAACGTCAACGAATGTTAGGGATAGTAAGAGCGCAATAGAGTTCTACGGACCTCCAATACCAGAGCCGGAGAAGATGATCCCTGTTGCAAGCCCGCGTTTCCGAGAAAACCATTGCGGTAGCAGGGCGATGATGGGAAAGTACAGGAATCCTCCTGCAATACCGTATATGACGCCTTGCAATGCGATGAGGAACCATATCTTCACAAATGATAAGCCGAATGGGGCATGATATGCATGAATTTGCGCTTTACCTGACTGACGAAACTCGCTAGCAAGAGGCACAGACTCGTCACAACGAGAGATACCCACGTGCAAACTCGAAGCCAATCGGGATACCTCTCGAAAAGCATAGACAGTAGCAAAGTCTTGTTGGCCATCGTGAGTCAGCAACTACATATGTTGCATAATGACTCAAAACGTACCTCTCCGCATTGAATTGCAAGCGATGTAGTGCCGACTGCAGCGATGCTGACAGTAGAGTACTTGTCAAATGGTGGGTGAGAAGTATAGTAGTCTGGACAACAGAGGGCGGTCTTCAGTACGTCTTCCAACCGCGGATAATATGCGTATGCGTATACCCTGGTAGATACCATAACTTGAAGAGAGTCAGTCATATCGGTGCTTGCGACGAAACGTCGTAATCGCAGCACTGACCTGTACTCATATCCCCATATCATCACCTCAAGCGCAAAGGCAGAGGCAACGAAACGCCAGGCCTTCCATCCCCCGTCTACGGCGGGGAGCTCTTGAATGTTGCTGCCGCTCCCTGTATCTCCGGAAACCCTTGTGACAATTGCGCTTTCGCTATCAATCACCGTTTGCTGGGGTCCTCGAAGACTACCAGTGCGGCCTTGCGACGCCTCAGCGTTTTGCTGCCCCCTTTCTAGCCCTGTAGGAGTCAGTTCAACCCCTTCATCCATAACATCGAGTTTCGACATCCTTCCGGGAGGGATTTTTCAAATCTGACGTCCCAGCGGACAACAGTCGTCGGGTCGGGCTATAGGCGATGTCACGGTGGTGGTAGGTTGGTCTTACACGGGAACAACCGGGTGCACTTTGGCTTGTCGTGGTGACTCGAGAAGCCACGGCACCGGCGTACTGACAGCGATATCAAGTTTCTATCTGTACTTAAGTATCCACCCTAGTCCAGCTGGAGACCAATAACGATGATATGATATGAACGGAAGGCCAAGCCACTGCGGTTCGAATCGGGCGATCAAATCCTTCCACTGCAGATAGTCGCCCAAGATCTCGTCCAGTGTCAGTACGAGGCTCCTCAGGCTGCAGTGCCAGTACTGGGCAGTACGACGCAAAAAGCCCGGGATCGTCAGCATGACACTGACCTATATGCAGTGGGGTAGGTCATCATCGCGATAGAGCTCACAAGAAGTCGGCGAGTTGTACTACACAGCGCTTCAAGTGCGCTACTCAGGCTAGCTATAGTAAGGACTCGCGCCTCTTCATTCATGGCTTGCAAGGTGACTGGTCCGCAATATCGTCTGTGAGACTGGACAGCGAGCTCATAACACCTGTCCTCAGAATTGGGAGTGTCTATTTGCTATCTATTGTGTAGCCTACGCCCCGCCACCGCTACTAGGACACTAGCCAGGCTAGCTGCGACAGCACAAGTACCCGCGAAAATTTCCAAGGCTTCAAATCCGTAGCCTCCGAAGCCCAGGTGTGCCTCAACGGAGGCTTTCCTTGCATCGTACAGCATACCTGAGATCAACGGGCCGATAATGACGGCGATACCCCGCGCCACGTAGCTGCAGGCCCAGATGATGCTCGCCTGCTCTGGCTTGCTACCTGCGCAGTCGGACACGGCGATCGGCCCCGCAGACTTGAAGCCTCCCATCTTCCGGAAGGAACCAGCATGGTCAGAATTGATCGGGATGAAGTCAGACGAACGCACCAGCCCGCCATAGATGATCGCGAACACGAGCATGACGCTAACGGTGTGTGCAAATCCCCAGAGAAGAAAGACGGAGAGTCCGCTGACGAGCGTGCTAGCAATCATGATCCACGCGTACGGAACGCGATCACACAAGTGCCCGAAGAGAACCTGGAAGACGGTTCCCGAAGAGTTGAATAGGGCCAACACAATCGAAGCAGAAAGCGGAGATGCCAAAGTCTTCACGAACGTTGCGATATAGAACGAGACGGAGTACAGTGACGTAGCGTGAAGAATGTTGCAGGTGCTCTGTGAAGATGGGATGTTCTGGTCCAGGTGAGATGCGCAGGAATAACAGTAGGCTTACCAAGAGCCAGAACAATGTTGACTTCAGGAAGTGCATCTGCGGCGGTATGAACCGCGGCCTTTGGCCTCCCTGATACTTAGGCACAGGGAGCCTAGGCCGCATCCCAGGGATTGCGATACCGACTGTGCCAAGTATAGCGAGCGCCCAGATCCTCAGAGTCCAGCGGAAGCCGCAGTGTTCAAGAAGAGCTTGGAGAAGGAAGGGAAGCACGAAGCCTGGAGCAGCATGTCATTGATGAGGATGAAGAAGCAAACACGTTCTGAAGGAATTGAACTCACCGCCCAGTCCGGATCCCGCGAAGATGATCCCCGCCGCTAGCCCTCTACGCCGCACAAACCATTGCGAGAGAAGCATCAGTATAGGGTAGTATAGGAAACCTCCGCCGATACCGAAGGTGATTCCTTGAAGTAGTATGAGTTGCCAAACCTGACGTGAATCACGGTGAGGTGCGTGTCAATTAACGTAATACAACTTAGTGAGCTTACTTCTTTGGCAAAACTAGCCAGGAAGAGGGACAGCACACTGAGAGCGAGCGCGGCCCACAGGCTCGTGCGGAGAAGATCAGGATAGCGTCCGAAGAAGAAGGATAGTATGAGGGTCTACTTCGCGTCAGAACCACAAAGACTTCATCAATCGTGCATTTGACATTATACCTCGCTGAATTGTGTTGCCAGTGACAGTGTGCCGACGGCAGAGACGCTGACTCTAGAGGAATCCTTGAACAAGGGGTAGGAGGTGTAGTAATCTTCAACAGACCACGTGAGTGCGATCGCCTCAAAAAGAAGAATATTCGAACCTTGGAAAATACCATAGCTGACGTGGGGAGATGTCAATATGCGAGAAGCACACGTAACCGATTGTACGCTGACCTGAACTGGAAACCCCACACCATGACTTCCACCACAAAACCGGAAGCAACGAACCGCCAAGCGTGCCAACCACTGTCGACCGGGGCAAGCTCCTGCACATTCTCTGGATGCTCGCCCTCTTCGCCTACCCCGGCTCCTATGGCAGCTCCTGCTTCACGGTGCTCGTGCGGTTGCAAGACATCCGACCCGTGCACTGTCCCTCCCCCGGCTTCGACAGATACGAGCTCAACAACTTCTACAGCACGGGGGCCACCCATGACGGTGTAAATCTGGATGGAAACAGCAGACAGCACAGATCGCGTATTGCTGATCCTCTGTGGGGTGGGGTCGATATATGCGCGGCGGCTCGATATGACCTGCGAAAAGAGGAGGCGCTCATCAGCACATGTAGAGAGATACTGCTTCGTCCTTACGTCAAGTGTGTACCCCACAGAAGACGTAGATGACTAGGTGGGCGAGTCACCGTTGTGGTTATATGTTGATAATCCTGCCGATGACCATTTGCCTTAATTCCATAGCGCTACGCCGCCGACGCGGCTAACGCTTCGCCGATGGCTTCGTCCGGGTAGGCAAGCTAAGAACATGCATGCACAGATAACACAATTGATTGCGCGCTACAACGGTGGCTCGTCTATGGTTGGTATTGAGCATCCCAGCTCCTGGTACAAACACGTTAGTACAACACGAAGTCAACAGAGGCGCCACAAGAATCCGAGGCCTGGTTCTTCTCGTGTTCAATCAGTCAGCTGAGCGCGCACAACCAGCCCGAACTCACCGCAACACCATCAGAAGAGCGCGAACCCACAACCGTGTCTCCCCAATTCCAACCCACCCCTCCCAACCCATCGGAGCCTATGCAGCCTGCACCCTGCGCCTAGTCAGCCCCACCAGCGCACTGGTCACGCTCGCCGCGACGGCGCACGCGCCGACGAAGATCTCGAGCGTCTCAAAGCCGTACGCGCCGAAGCCCATGTTCGGGTCGAGCGTCGCCTTGCCACGCTCGTAGAGGATACCCGAGATGAGCGGGCCGGCGACGATCGCGCCCCCGCGCACGAGGTAGTTCGCCGCCCAGATCACGCTCGCCTGCTCCGGCTTGTCGCCCGCGCAGTCGCACACGGAGATCGGGCCGGCCGACAGGAAGCCGCCCATCTGCAGCGGCCGACGGGTCCAGTGAGCAGGTAACGTGCAGGGGGTGGGGAGGGAGACGCACCAGACCGCCGTAGACGGCTGCGAACGCGAAGAGGACGCCGAGCGTGTGCGCGAAGCCCCAGAGGACGAAGACGGAGATGCCGCTCACGAGCGTGCTCGCGACCATGATCCACGCGTACGGGAAGCGGTCGCACAGGTGCCCGAGGACGACCTGGCAGACGACCGTTGACGAGTTGAAGATCGCGAGCACGACCGATGCGGAGAACGGCGAGGAGAGGATCTTCGCGAACGTCGCGATGTACAGCGAGACGGAGTAGTATGACATCGAGTGCATGACCGTGCAGGCACTCTGTGTCGCGCACGTAAGTGACTATATGCGGGGTGCAGATGGGCGACGTACCAGGAGCCAGAAGAGAGACGTTTTGAGGAAGTGCATTTGCGGTGGGATGAAGCGCGGTCTCTGTCCGCGCTGGTATTTTGGAACGGGCAAGCGGGGTTGCATGCCCATGATCGCAAATCCTATTGTGACAAGTATCGCCAGGGCCCAAAACCTGAGCGTCCAACGGAAGCCAACACGTTCGAGGAGGGTTTGGAAGAGGAACGGGAAGGCGAATCCTAAGAACGAAGTGAGATACGCCGCATACGGTAATGTACCAGTGCTTGAGCTCACCGCCGAGACCGGAGCCTGCGAAGATAATGCCTGTCGCTAGCCCCCGACGGCGGACAAACCATTGCGGAAGTAGGATGAGGACGGGATAGTATAAGAAACCACCGCTAACGCCGAACACAATCCCTTGGAGTAGGATGAGTTGCCATACCTAAACATCTCGATTGAACTGAACTGAATCCTGTGAGTGGAGACGTTGCATACCTTGTTGGCAAAACTGGCGAGCAGGAGGGAGCCCACGTTCAATACTAAAGCAACCCATAAACTGGGATGGAGGAGATCCGGATAGCGCCCGAAGAAGAACGAGAGCAAGATCGTCTACACTTCGCATCAGGTATCTGTGCTGCATGACGCTTGAGCTTGAGTAGGTTGAAGCTCACCTCGCCAAATTGGACAGCGCTCGATAATGTACCGATGGCAGCAATCGCAACACCAGACGCATCCTTGAACAGCGGGTAGGATGTGTAGTAGTCTGCCCACAGCCAAATATTCAACATGCGATACGCGCCCTCACCGGTCTCGGCGAGACGAGGAACAAGCCGTACCTTGGAAGATACCATAGCTATTGTATGCGGTTCAGGAACGACCAGTCAGTACCAGTCCCACTGCATGACTCAAAGGCCTAGCTCGAGCACCGACCAAAACTGGAAACCCCATATCATGACCTCGACCATGAACCCAGCCGCGACGAACCGCCACGCGGGCCAGCCGCCGTCGATGGGCGCGAGCTCCTGCACTACGTTGTCCCTCTCGGCCGCTGCATCGGCGCGCAACTGCTCCCTGGATCCGTGCGGGTCGATGACGCTGATCTGCTCAGCCTCGAACTGCGCCCGGCTGCTCGCCTTCGAGTCAGTTTGCACGGTGATCTCGGGCTCGAGCTCGAGCTCGCTCTTCAGATCGCGAGACGAGGAGGCGATGGGCCCGAGCTCGAGAGTCTCTATGGGGTCGACGCGGCTCATGGTGGTGCGCGGTGTGGGGGATGAGTCGTGCTTGTGGACTGACGAAAACTGGCCGTCTCTGCATTGCTGAAAACGTAAATTGGAGGTACGGGATGTGCCAAGCGAGAGCAGTGACTCGGTGAGGCGGATGTCCGTCGATCGCGATCTCGATGGCGCCATCGCCACAAAGTAAGCTTCAGAATCACTCTGGGCCTCGACGGTACCGGTGGCTGCGTCACTATTGAGTGGGTGGGTACTCACCGGGTCTGGCAGCTGTGAGGAGCACACTCTAGCGGAGCAGAACGGTCGGAGACCGCGCGAGGCCTGCCGCCTCACAGCGATCCTCGATATTACAGCCAGTTTACATACAGTGATGTAGCCCAGCCCACAACCACGGTGCATGAAAGCGAGCAAGAATTTTACGAAGCATAGAACAGCTAAAGTACCAGGTGATGAGGGAGTTGAGGTGCCGAGACGGAGTGCAGGGATGATGGTATGATGGCACGGGATATGTCGGAATAAGGTATGTATATGCACGGGTGGACGGATGAGTAGATGAGTGGATGTGAGTATGTGCAATAAGGTAAGTAATGCAGCGCGCGACCATGCTATGCAAAATGAGCCAAACCAGAGGCGGAAGGAAGCACCAAGTCTGTCCAATGCAAATGTCAAGTTCGGGTTCAGCTAGAGCCGACGTAGCCGACGCGCATTTTCGCTCAGTCAGACTCCTCCTCGACGAGGACCTCGTCGTCGTCGTCGGCGTCACGGAGCCTGCTAAAGTCTATGCTGCCGCCTCGGGTGCGACGCAAATCCGGCGAGAACAGGTCGCCCATCGGGAGACCGGACCGCTGGGGCCCCGTGCTGTGAGGGCTTGACGACCCTACACCCGAGTCCGGCGCCGGGCTGACCGAGCGTCCCTCTGGTGTGCCGAAGATTCGGCGCGGCTCCCCCTGGTCGAGCGACAGCAGAATCGACGTACGCCCCTTCCTGAATACAGCGGGACGTGCAAGAGGGGCGATTGTTACTGCCTTGGTCGGGTCGAAGGGGGACCCGAGTAGGCGGGGGCGCTTCGGAATGCGTAGCATAGGACGGTCTTCATTGTCGGCGTGCCCACCGAAGCGGAAGAGTTGCGAGGAGCTGCCGCCGGAGGAAGGAGGTGATGACGAGGAGGCCGTAGAGCCGTCTAGAGAAGCTTGGTTACTCTTGCGCTTCGTCGCCAGCAGAGGAGCGTTGTTCTCGCGCCTACTACGCTTCAGCAAGCAGTTCGCCATGACGTGCTCTCCACACTCACATTTCCTTGTGCTCCTTGTACCTACCCTTGAGGCTGTCGTATTTCTTCCTGAGCTCCTGCATCTCCCGCCTCAGGCGCTCGCACTCCATGCGCGCGTCCCGCTCGCCTTCGGCATGCTTCGCGGACGCGATCATCGCCGACTCGCAGCGCTCCATAAGGAGAGTTTTGTCATTCTCAAGGCCCTTGACGCGCTCCTCCAGCCGCGCCACCGTCGCCTTGAGAGTCCTGGTCGATTCGCCGGGGCCATCGAAGAAGACGCGTCGGACACTCGGGATGATGAATTTGTGATACTTTGCGGAAACAAAACGAAGGTCGGGGGTTGCTGCCGACGCGCGGCGCGTCAGTTTTCGGCGCGTTGCTGACTACGACGGGCTCACCAATAGGAAAAGGTGTGCGGCACGACGGACACGACGCTGTGATCGCGTCAGAGCTGGCCTCAACGTGGGATATAAGGCACTTTTCGCAGTGAAGGTGTCCTGTGGCGCATATAGTCAGCTATATGATATGGTTGCGGTCGTCGGACGCGTACCGCACGGCGTGGAAACGGGGTGTTTGAGGTCGTCCAGACAGATCCCACACGGGCCGTCGGCCATCTTGACGAGACAAAAGGCACGGAACGCGGTGGAGGGCTGCAGGACCCGCTGGGTGCGACCGACGAAAGGGGAAGGTGGATGTTGTGGATGAAGGTTGGCATCGGGTCGCGTCGGCGGAGACGCGGGTCGCGTTGTTTGGCCTTGTGTGGTGCCCGGTCGCGCGGATCACGTGGACGTGATGTGGCTGGGGTGCGGGACGCGGCTCCGCCTTCGCCTGGGCCGCGCCTCGGTCCGCTCTACGGGGCTCTCGCTCAGCCGCCCCCCAGCGAGCCCTGTCCGCCGTGAAATTCAGCGTGTAGGCGGTGATGAGGCCACACATGCCCTCCTCCACGTCCGTCCCACGTCGTCTCAGCGTGCATTATTCAGAGGGGCCAGCAGCAGCAGCAGCCTCCCTCTCGCGCTGGCAGCTTCGATGGGTCCGACGCCAACGGGCGAGAGCTTGTGTCGTTCGCAGGCCAGGACAGGGAAAATGGAACAGAGGCCGGACTGAATTAGACACGAATGAATTGCATACCGCGCGATCAACAAGGCTCAACAAGCTCCATCCCGGACGCCACCAACCTAGGAACTCTGCCTCGGACAAACCAATATACCATCCGTCGCCGGCGTTCGATCCAGTTCTCCCCTTCACAACTAGGAATCTCGAACTGCCCATCGCACAGACCCGCTATCGCAGTTGCCCCTACGAGGATGTGGTGCGACCCTCGTCCGGTAGCCTTCGGAAAGCGCCTCCCTGCTGCCCCCGCGGGCCCAGGGTGCTATAAAATATCCATCCCAGGGACTCGAGTACATCATACCGCCCTTGCTCACACATAGCCCACCGCCCGTGCTATACCCTACGTATAGTCAGTCAGTCGTGTCTAGACCGACATGCCAACTTGCATCATCTGTCTGGAAGTCCTCAAGGACCCCGCCGCCCTGCCTTGCGGTCAGTACCAGCCCCTGAATAAATTCCGAATTCATCTCAGACAGCCTATCTCTAGGACATGTCTTTTGCTACTCATGCATCGTCAAGATCGTCCGGAGTATAACCCCCTATACCACCCACCACTTCTGCCCCACATGTCGGCATCCCTACACAGTCGGTACGCTCCTCCCCTACCCCGCGTATACAGAAGTTCCACACTAACTCCTCCGCACGTCAGCCCACGTCGATCCTAACCTCGTGCCGCACCACCTCCAGCCCCATGTCTCCCCCGCGGTCCGCAAGCTGCACCTCGAATACAGTGCACCGAGCCCGCCGTCGACGCCGTCCAAGACCGGCGACTCGTCCACCGCAGAGTGCGAGCGGCTCCGCGCCGAGATCGCCTCGCTCAAGGCGTGCTCCGTCGTCTGGCGCAAGCGCGCCGCCGTCCACGCCGCCGCCACGCTGGGCGTGATCGGCCTCGCCCGCATGGCGCGCGACACCGCCGTCAAAATGAAGTCCGAACGCGACGACCTCGAGGCCAAGTACCTCGCCCTGCAGAAGAAATTGGAAGAGTCACAGTGCGTACCGTCATTCAGCCTGATACTGCCATCAGTCCGGACTGACTCTCCTTGCAGACGGGCAGCCCAGACCTCGGCCTCTCCGCCGACGCTCCCGAAATTCTGCGAAGTCTTCTGCTCGACGCCGCTCCCGCTCTCCGCGGGCAACTCGCGCACGGCCTCGCGCACGTCCTTCCGGATGCCCTCGCCCTCGCCGAGCGAGGAGAGCTACTGCTCCGACTGCCTCGAGTGCTCGCAGGGCAGCATCAAGCGCAAGCGCGCCGCGCGCGACGAAGCGGAGGACGAGGAGGACGACGCCCCGCTCAAGCGCACGCGCTCGAACGAGTCCTCCGGCTCGTCCCCGTCGCCGGCGTTCGCCAAGCTCGCGCTCGCGGAAAGCTTCGAGCGCAAGCCGCTCATCTGCCCCGAGGCCCGTGCCTGAGGCCCGCCCCAGCCCCGCCACGGTCTGGCTTCTGCACGCAGCACGAGAGCGACCGCCTCGACTCCGACTTTCCCGCGTTTTGCCTGTTAAACATGATTTCTTGATACCACCCCCGCCTCGCTCTCGCTCTCGTGCTTGCTCTGCTTATTCTTATTCCTTGGTCGCTTCGCTTCCGTGTTGTAAATCGGACAGCTCGTGCACCACGACGCTGGTAGAACCCTTTCTGTCTATGAGTGTATCCCCACGCCCCCACTCCCCGCATATAATATTTCTGGCCTCGGTGACCGTGACTTGTATTATAGCACTTGTACTTGTAGGCTGTGCAGACGACGAATATCCAAAAGTACTACGTATCCCGCGTTCCAGTGTGTCTACGTGCGGCACTATCGCGTACCATGACTCTTCTGTGCGGCAATCGGTCAATGATACAGTAGCATGCAGTGCCAACGCCACGATGATGGCATCTCTCGGTGCGCCGCTTCTGCCTTTCAACGAAGCATGATGTTTCGATTTATGGCCTATACCTGTGTCTTCCTTCGCTGACGGACGCTGGCAGAACGCAAATGGGTTATATAGGCAATGCAATGGTCTTCGAACGGCCTCGAAGCAACGACCGTGACCCGGCAGAAGTTGGCCATCGCCTTTTAGGAGTATGTTGTGAGTGCAATGCCCACTATCGCACATCCGTTGCTTATCTTACTACGTTGACCTACAACGCAGCCCTGAAACAGATGTCGCTGGGAGGAGAATATCTACTGGTAGGCACAGCGCCCAGGTCACCAGACTGAGCAGCGTCATAACCGTAGCCGCCTCAAGCTCGTCCCTCGACTCCCTTCACATGGATGGCAGACAGGTAACCGACGCACCTGCACCCTTCAACAAGGCCTCCGCGGACGTCATCCTGCGCTCCTCCGACCTCGTGGACTTCCGGGTGCGGAAAGGCATCCTCGCAGAGGCGTCCAGCGTCTTCGACGACATGTTCGGGATCCCCCAGCCCGATAGTACGCCGCTGCAAGGGGAGACCCGCGACGGCCTTCCCGTCGTCACACTAGATGAAGACAGCGACATCCTGCGGTGGCTCCTGCGCCTGTGCTACCCGGGGAACACGCCCCGCATCGACGATCTCGACAACCTGCGCCCGATCCTGCGCGCCGCGATCAAGTACGACATGCCGGAGGTGCTGAGGACGCTCAAGGAGAACCTCAGCAGCTTCGCAGAGCCGATGCCCGTCCGCGTCTACGCGATCGCGCTGCAGTTCCGGTTCGAGGCAGAGGCCCGGGAGGCCGCGCGCGCGTTCCTCGCGCGGCCCGTCGAGAGCGCGGACGTGCCCGAGCTCGTGGAGATCACCGGCAGGGACCTGCACAACCTGCTCAAGTACCACCGCGCGTGCGCCGCCGTCGCCGCGCGCGTCGCGAGCGACCCGTCGTGGGTCCCGCAGGTGGAGGTGTGGTTCGCGGCGTGCCGCGCGTGCGGGACGTGTGCGCGCAAGCACCTCGGCAACGTGAATGCCTCGGAGTGGTGGATCAACTACATGACGGGGAGCGCGAGGGTGCTGGAGGCGACGCCGGCCGGGAAGGCGCTGCTGGTGGAGGGAAGGACGGACGCAGCGCTGAGAGAGGCGGCGGATTGCGTGACGTGCAAGCACCCCGCGTCGGAACAGATGAGGAGCTTCGTTCGGCAGTTCGCTGGGTTGGTGGATGCCGTCACTGCACAGGTGCGTGCTAGTCATGCAAAGCGATTGCCGTGGATAGCTCAGTTGACCTCGATTTTGACGCCACAGGTTTCCTTGGATTATGAGCGATGAGCGATGCAGTGAGCCTTGAAGCGCTGCTGAGTACGACCTATGTTTGTCTGTTCAACGGCCGACGTCATGAAACAGACATGAGTGCAGACTCGATGTCAAAGCCACTTATTGATATCACAGCTACCACCGTATTGCCAGAGAAACGGCTTATGGTACTTGGATGAATGCCCCAGTGGTTTGATGATGCGGTCTCCCAGCTACGCCCCAGTGTGGCACTTGATCTGTTGTATCGAGATACATATATGTGATTATGGTGTCGTGGACTTGAACTCGGTTCGAATGCACTCAGTCCTGCGGTGGAGGCGGCGCCGCGGTACCATGGTGGGTAGGGACAATAATTGGAGGGACACTCACTGGCAAGAAGCTGTGTATGATAGCGTATGCGTTGCCCTTGAGCGACAGTCGGCATCAACCATAGAGTAGGGTTTGGTTATAGATGACTGTTGGCCATTGCGGCAATATTCACACGCCACAGACGCGTCGTGGCGGAGCACTACGTGCACTCGCCTTGCTTCGTGAGCCACCCTCTCTACGCCAAATACCAAGAATACTCTACGCCAAGTACCAAGGACACTCTACGCCTGAAAGCACATAGTACTCCACACAACCCCTCCCTACAGTGGGCCAGTGAAACACTGATGTCAGACTCTCGGATACCATGAAGGCATACTGCAGCATCTGTCTGGACTATCATGCACTCTCCAAGCTAAGGATCCTGCGCCTCTGCGGTCTGTCTTCTCGCTCAACCATGGAACCATCAGCTCATAGCTTCCGCTACAGGTCACACCTTCTGCGCGACCACTCTCGACACGCTCTTCCGCACAAAGTCACATCGCGGCCGCATCGAATGTCCCCTCTGCCGAAAGTCCATCGCCCGCGCAGACGTCCTACCCATCCACCTCGACTTCCGTGACCCTGATGCTCCTCCATCTCAGGCTGCCGTCGGAGAGCCAACGCAAGAGGCCTACTCCACCGACGTGCTCACGGAGCTCGCCGGCCTACACGCGAGCATGGAGGCCATCAGCGCGGACAGTAGCGCGGACTTCATCAAGCGGACGGCACACAGACTTCAAAACGCCCTCTCCGACGTCGAAACGCAAGACTGTGCGGTCACGGTAACATTCACGGTCTGCGAGTCCCGGTCAGAGTGTCCTGACGATGATCACGCAGGGCCTCCTCCACACCATTGCGCGCGCCTTCGAGCGCCTCGCCGGGGGCATCTCCACCCTCGCCTCGCACAGGGACGAAGTGCTCGCCCTGCGCCGCCAACTGAAGCAGGAACAACGGCGCGTCACGCGCGTGCTAGAGGACAACGCGCGCGTCCAGCGCGACCTCGATGAGGCCGGCCAGATCGCGCAGGCGGCCGTCGACACCGCGGACGCGGCGCGCGACCGGTACACCACCGCGAAGGCGCAGATCGCGGAGCTCCAGAGGGCGGCGAAGGAGGACAGCGAGCGGCACGCGCGCGAGGTGGCCGAGAAGGAGGGCGAGCTCGCGCGTCTGAAGGACATGCTCATGGAGCACAAGGCGAAGGTGCCGTCTCTTGGTGGTACCACTAAGCAATATATACTGACTTGGGAGGTCAACACAGGCGACAAAACACAAGGCCAAGATCGCAGAGCTCAAGCACCAGCTGGAGGAGCGGGAGGCAGCCCTAGCCGTCCGCACTCGTCCCCTCCCAAGCTCAAGCTCACTACTGGTGACACCCGTATCCGCACGACCCGTCGCAGGCAGCAGCACTGTGGAGGCCCGACATAGGGTGAGCTCACAACAGCACTCAGCGACTCCGGTCCGCTCATCAGTGTGCAAGGGCAAGGGCAAGGGCAAGGACCCTTTCCGGCTACGTACACCAGCACCCTCCGAATTCGACCCTACCGATATGGAGGCTGAGGACGAGGACCCAGCATGTCTGCCACCGCTGTTCCCCACACCGCCCGATGACGACGCCTCCTCGCCACTGCCCGCGCCTCCCGCCAACTTCTCGACCGACTGGAATCTATCCTCGCTCGGGAAGCGCAAGCGCATCACCTCGTCCGGCCAGCCTGTCGACTTCGTCGCCAAGAAGTTCCCCCTCAAAGTCGACCACCGCGGGCGCCCGCAGGGCCTGATGCAGCTCGGGTCGCGCCAGCGCGAGCGGTTCGGGTGATGCGTGCATAGACGATGGTGTGGACGTGTGCAGGATGCAAGATGAATAGGGCTGGGACTAGGTAAGGTGTAGTGTGAGTGCGATGTCCGTAGATGCAGCGATAACATGTCGAGCGGGTATATACCGGGTGCTGTAAAGCATATATAGGGTGCGGTATGTAGATACTATGCATAGGATAGGATGAATGAAGTGGAACGAACGACGGGATGGACTCATGACGGCACGGGAGTCCCTTCTTGTTCTGCTGGCGGATCGGTGCGCATAAGTCGGCGCAACCGCGCAAGTTCTTCCGCCAGATTTCTAACAGAACGATCAGCACGCCGTCGATCAGAGAACCACAAACCACGCGACGCACCTGGCGGTCTTCCACGCCGAGTCGCTCTCCTTCCCCTGCCGGTCGACCTCCGCGCGGAGCTGCGCGATATCGTCGCGAAAGCTCTCCTCCACCTCCTTCCGTATCCGCTCGTTCTCCTCGCGCAGCCTCCTCGCCTCGCCAACGACCGAGCTCCCGTCTTCGCGCTCGCGGCGCACCTCCTCGACGAGCCGCGCGTAGCGCTGCCCCATCTCCTCCGCCTCCTTCAGCACCTTCTCCTCGCGCTTCCGCATCTCCTCCCGCAGCGCGTCCGTGTCCGCCTGGAAGCCCGCGACGAGGCCCTTGAGCGAGTCGCGCAGCACCGCGTACTCGCGCTCCGCCTTCTGCGCGCGCGCTGTCGCCTCCGCGAGCGCGGCCTCCATGTCCCGCAGCGACTTCTTCGACGTCGTCGTCTCCGCTTTGAGCTGCGACTTGAGCGCGATCGCCTCCGCCTCCGCCTTGCGCGCGCGCTCGAGCACCTGCGGGGCCGCGCCGTCGGTCACGGGTCGGGCTGGGCATGAGGAGGGAAGGAGAGAGCGCACACCTCCTGTAGCAGCCGCTCCTTGCGCGCGACCACGTTGTTCAGCCCCTCGTTCTCCAGCCGCAGCCGCTCGCGCACCTCCTTCAGGTCCTCCGTCTGCCGCGTCAGCTGGCTCACTTGCCGCTGGCTCACGCGCAGCTGCGCCTTCGTGTTCTCGAGCGCCGTCTTCGCGTTGAGCACGCCCGCTTGCAGGTCCGCGAGCACCTTCGTCGTGTTCCCAGGGGCGAACGACGTTCGGCGGTTCGGCGAGGCCGCGGGCGACGTGGACTTGTGGCTCGGGGAGAGTTGGGACGCGGCGAGGTGGGAGTGGTCTTGCTGGCCTTCTTCGGCGAGGGCTCGTGCGTTACCTGCGCGAGTCAGACACTGGAACCGGAGCGGCTGGGCGGACACTGACCTACGGACGAGACTGGTATTCCTGTGCGGCGTTAAGACACGCTAGCAAGCTGTGCGAGAAGGGTCGAACACGTACGACTGAGTGTTCGCGTAGGACTTTGCGAGCGCGTCCCAGAAGCGGTCGGGATGCCCTCGCGTATCCCGTTCTCCTCCCCAAACGATCGGCTCCTCTCTTCTCGCCGAGGTAGCGGCAAGCTCGAGTCCGGCCCTGCGAGGCCTTGGAGGATCTCGAAGCTGTTCCGCTTTTGCAGCCGGGGAGACATGTACTGACTCCCGGACGTGGATGCCTGGTCGAGTTCGATTGGTGAGCGCGGTGGTGAATTGAATACTCCCGGAGGTAATGGACGGGGTCCACGCAGAATTACGTTCTCTAGACTTTGCAGCTGTGCTTGCTGGTGGCGGATGGAATGTTTGAGTGTGGACATCTGGTTGCGTATGGCGACTACGTCTCTGTCAATCAGTGTCCGGCGAGCGCGCTTTGTTGGCACACCTGGGTCGTCCGACAATGATACGGAAGGACTTGCTGAGCGACCAATAGAGCTGCGCGATGATGGCCTTGAACTTGGGCGATGTGGTGAGGTGATGTGAGACATGGTACGTAGATGTCAATTCCGTTGAATCCAGGTGGGTAGAACAGTGGCAGTAGTGATAAGAGGGCTATGAAGTGCGGTGGTGTTGTCTTATAGATGTGATCCAGATCTAGTATGCATGTAGGTATAGTCTTGGTATGTGAGGGACAGGACGACAGACGCGGTCGCGCGGTACATGCGCGCAGTGACATGTACAGACCACAGACGCGCGCTACCGAGCCGACTCTCCAAATTCTCACACCTGGCCACTGACTCTACAAGTCGTCACCCAGAAGCTTCAAGTTGAACATCAAGGTCCGTCTCCACTGTGAATATTCTGCAACGAAGACAAGACAATATGATTATCTGGCTTGAAGTTCGCTCGTTGGGACAGACTGGACTGGGATGCCAGACAAGCAGCCATACCAATCGCCGGTCGTTCAGCGTATGCGTAGGGCCCTTGTTACCTGGGACTGACCGACAGCCTACAAAACATCTCAGAACCAAGTCTGTTGACATCTGCCTAGGATTATTCCCGTCCAGGAGACCTACCATAGGCCTAAAGGATCCATCTGACGAGTTGTCAAGAAGTGTCGGTGCGGTCCTACTGCAGACATACACACCGTTTCGCAAAGCGCCAGAACCCGCGACACGTCTGTGGCGTGTGTGAGCACTACTACGCTGATCTATGAGTGACAAAAGCTCGAGTTGCGATGCATCCAGCTCAGCTGTGTCCAGGCGGGCCTGTCAATGCGTCCACATAAGCTGCTGCACGCCGTCCCTACGTGCGGCCCCACGGTCAGCAGGCAAGATACGTGATTGCGACGGAGACGACCTTGCAAGAGAAGGGTAGGCGAAAACAGCTGTTATCATTAGCAAGCTCAGCATCCATGCTTGCGTGTCATATAGGTTGGATAGTTCTGAGTGAACGAGTGCATGACTGCAGATACCAACTGACCTAGGCGATGGGACCGACGAGTGGGTAGACCGCCCTGTTCGTCACCTAGTCATACTGCTACGGAGGTCGCACTCGTGCATGTCAGGGAAAGATGCCATGGCATACACTTAACATCAATGGCTCTCACTATCTCTGCCCTTCTCAACTTGCTCCACGACAACCTCATCGACCATATCCGATACCCGGCTCCCCACACTAACCTCCTCTAATACACAATCCGTGATGAGAACGTGCTCAAGCAAGGCATACACGTGACAAGCAGCACTCACCCTCTATCTGTTTCACGGGGCCCGTGAACCACTTCCTTGCACTGAGCACCCAGAACCCGAGCGCATACGCGAGGACGATCCCCACCGCGACCGCCGCATAGTTCAGCGTCTGCGCGCCCACCGGATTCTCCTCAGGCAGGACGAACGCGATTGTGATGAATGCGATCCACACCACCGCGACGACCGCGACAGGCAGCGATAGCGCGCCGAGATGGAACGGCCCGCGGACGAAGCGCGGTGCGTACGCGACGCGCAGCGCGATCGGGACGCCGTACGAGATGTACAGCCCGATGGTGGCAATGGATGTTGCCGCAGAGAAGGCGACTGCGCTCCCCAGGCTTGGCAGGCCGAGGATAAAGCTGAGCACGCATGCGAGCCATACTTCAGAGGAAGGATGCACGTGAGTAGGGCGACACAGAAGTTTGTAGGAAGGACTGACCGGTACGGACGGGTGATTGGTACTTGGAGTCCACCTTGTGAAAGAATTTGTGCCCCGGTATCCCGCCGTCCCGCGCAAACGCGTACATCATACGGCTATTGGACGTGATGGAGAACGTCCCACAAAAGAACATAGCCCCAATGACTATGACCTGAGGTGTCATGTCAGCGGAACACGTACCACAGGGGAATTCGAATCGAGCCTGAGGGGTACGTACCATCAGGAATATGGCGCCCTTCTCATGTACTGTGTCCAAGAAAATTTGTGCAACAGGCTCACCTGTTGTTGAGTTTATTGTACCCGCGAGATCCTGGATGGAGAACAACAGTGCCACCATGAGGCACCACCCCAAGACGACGGAGATGCCAATGGCCATGACGATGCCCATCGGGCCCGCCATTGCGGCGTTGCGCGTCTCCTCGCTCATCTATGGGCCAATGAGTCAGCGCACATTTCTCGAATCATCACAGGGAGGGACCGACGTGTGCACTGGCGTCATAACCTGCACACTATGAGCGGAGAAAACATTGGTAGGTGGAGGGTCGTACCCAAAAGAGAATACTGGGCCACCAAAATTCCTATGACCACAACGTATGCGGCGCTCGCTCTGGTGCTCCATCCCGGGCCGTCTACACCCGTTCCATCGATGAATTGTTGGAAGACAAAGTGCGCAGACTGATGGCTGGGTGCCGCTGCGAGCACTGCGATGATGATAGCGAAGGTTCCGATGGCGTGCCACCATATGGAGATGTTATTGAGGTGCCGTAGTAAGTGTACGCCGAAAGTGTTGATGAGGCCCTGTGAGACCACGACGGCCGCATATATACCGATGGTGGTTCTGGCGTCCGGGACGAAAGACGTGCCAAACGTCGCGAGAGTAGATATGAATGTAGCGCATGCGAAACTGTATACATGCTTGTGAGCGGGCGAGAATGACAAGATGGGTGACATGCGGACTTTATGCTGGTAGTGACAGCGACCTGACCAAGAAAGTTGAACCAGCCTGTGATCCAAGAGGCGAATGCGGCGTGCTCTGGCTTACAGAGCATTGCTGCCCAATAGTACGGTCCACCGCTCGTCGGATGCGCGCTGCATACCTCTGTCGCCAAGGGGAGTCAGCGCAGAAAGACGACCGGCGTAGCAAGCGCTGTACCTGCCATAGAAAGCCCCACCAGCATGGTGAAGAACGCTGAACAGAAGTATTGGAGTATGGCTTCGAGACTTGCGTAGGGTTAAACTTACAGACGACGGCCCAACCCCACACCATGACTACAGGACCCCCAGTATGCTACAAAGGATCAGACGATTGCGATATACCGCTTCTCTGCTCTTTTACGTACCAGGCCATACGAAAAGGTTGAGCTTACACCAGTGATGATACTGATGATCGAGAAGGACACTCCAAAGTTCTGTAGAAGAGCTCAGCCACAGGTTTATCTTACAACCTCGCCTGTAGCTACTGGCCTGGAGCAATCCGAAGTTGCGCCTGACAGATGTTGAGCGAATCCGTGAAATCATAAACAGAAGAGATCTCACTTGAGTTCTTGCTTGTAGCCCATCCTTGCTAACTCAGCCTCATCTCTGTCAGTATCCAGGCGAGCCTCCGCGATCGTCGAGTTCGAGGAGACGGTCATCTTAGCGGGCAGTAGAGCACGGTGCAGAACGTCTGGCTATTCGTCTAAAGTACACCATGATCCCTGCAAGATGTTATCTGGCCATACAGCGATAAGGCAGTCGGGAGGCCAGTTGTGACCAGATAGAAGCGCAAGAGGAGCGTTCGCGCGTAATAGCGGAGGTCCGACTTGCTTCTCAGGCGTGCCCGACGTGATTGCACCGGTTTATTCGCTTTGAGGTAGGCAAATGACGTTCATAAAGCCATCCTCAGGAGGCATTGAGCTGAACGCTATGCAGCGCCCGAGGTCACAAATGTCATGATGAATGAGGCGCACGCAGGCCAGGATGCAGGTTGAGTGGAAGAGACAAGGCTCAGCGTTCAGACTGTAGAATCGGTAGATGACGCAGAGGGCAACCCGGCCCGGTGAAGCCGATCGCGCAGTGACCTCCGACTCGTCGCTGGTGAGCTGCCTTTCAGAGACCCTCCAAACAGCGGGTCAGTTTCCCATCGACCTCGAGCATTGTCACGAAGGCCGTGTTTGCTGAGTGACACAGATATTCGTCAATATGGGCCATCTGATCACAGTAGCGACGTGAGTGACTTGAGGGCCATATCTGTGCTCGCGTGCAGATCACTCACCACCTCATAGATGGTGCGTTCATTCACATACAAAATGAGAATGCACAAAGTAAGGCTTCTGCAGCTCATTGAACCAATGGTCCCTCGACTTCGGTGTGAGTGAGCGTGCAAGCGGTGGAAAATATACTCTGATACTATCTGCATGTCAGGGAAATCTGGAACGCATCCTTGCAAGTATCCGGATAGCCAAGGAGCGAGGTGCTACCTTGCGCGTGGGCCCTGAGCTCGAGATCACGTATGTGTCACCCGAAGAATTGAATATTACGTTGACATTGTACTGTGTGCATCTGCAGAGGCTACGGATGTCAGGACCACTTCCTCGAAGGTAGCTCGTATTTGATGACGCTGTTCGGTATCAGAATGAAAGACGCATATCATAGGCGACACGGCCCTACACTCCTGGGAGGTACTAGCCAAGATTCTGGGGTCCGAAGACGCTAAGGGCATCCTATGTGACATCGGCATGTTTGTGTTTTTTGCGACATCTCGTTACGAGAGCACTGAGATCGTTTGATAGGCCTGTCACGCATAAGAACGTGATATACAACTGCAGGATCATTATATATCACGGCCAGATTCTACTCATTCGCCCCAAGATGTGGATGGCAAACGACGGCAATTACCGCGAGCTCAGATGGTTCACGCCTTGGATGAAACACAGAACGACAGAAGACCACTACTTACCAAGAATCATACAGAAGATCACCGGCCAGGTATGCCTCGAAAGTGGCGTTATCGCTTGGTGGTGACCATCTCTAGGTCAAAGTACCGTTTGGCGACGCTGTCATCAGCACGAAGGACACGTGCATTGGTGTAGAGCTGTGCGAAGAGCTCTTCACGCCTGCGAGGTAGATCTACTTCAATATAGGCGTACAGCCGAATGAACGCTGTAGCGCAGCCCCCATATCTTGATGGGTCTCGACGGAGTTGAAATCTTCACCAACTCTAGTGGAAGCCACCATGAACTACGCAAACTCTACAAGCGCGTCGACCTTATCAGAGAGGCCACCTCTAAAGTGGGTCTGCTTCTCTACACCATCTCACGGCTATGGCTGACATCGCCCCCAGGTTGGGGGCATCTACCTGTATGCCAACCAGCAAGGCTGCGACGGCGACCGGCTCTACTACGACGGCTGCGCGTTGATCGCAGTGAATGGGCACGTCATCGCGCAGGGCTCACAGTTCTCACTCCAGGACGTCGAGGTCGTCACCGCGACAATCGACATCGAGGATGTGCGCGCGCACCGCGCCGCGAGCTCACGCAGCATGCAGGCCGCCGGCGCGGAGCGCTACCAGCGCGTCGAGGTCGAGTGGGCGCTGTCCGGTGGCAAGTTTGGTGTGCGCGAGGAAGGCGAGCCGGGTGACCTCGTCATGACTGGTAAGGCGTTCGAGGTGAGGTACCATAGCCCAGAAGAGGAGATCGCGTGAGTTCCGCATTGGCTTGCTATAGCCTCTAGCCTAATGGTCGTTTATTAGGCTGGGCCCAGCCTGCTGGTTATGGGATTATCTGCGTCGGTCAAGGACACAGGGGTACTTCGTACCTCTCAGTGGAGGCATCGACAGCTGTGCGACCTCGGTGATTGTCTACTCAATGTGCCGTCTCGTCGCCGATGCTGCCAACAATGGAGGTGTGCGCATCCGGTATCTTCCATTATACCCCGGTCTGATCTGGGTGCCGATAGACATGCAAGTGATCGCCGACGCACGCCGCATCGCTGGCGAACCAGAGGACTCGACCTACGTCCCGACGGAAGCTCGCGAGTTCTGCAACAGGATCTTCCACACGTGCTATATGGGCACTGAAAACTCGAGTGTCGATACACGGCGCCGAGCCAAGGAGCTAGCAGAAGCCATCGGGAGGTAAGCGTTGTGCATGCAAGCCTCTTTCCGGTCTCGATATCTCACGCGGCCAAGTTATCACACCGATCTGAACATGGATACACTGGTAACAGCTGTGCGGAACTTGTTCTCGTTCGTGACCGGAGTCAAGCCCCAGTTCCGTGCACACGGTGGCTCCGCGGCGGAGAATCTCGCTTTACAGAACATCCAGGTCTGTTCCGATCTCAATCGGATGAGTAATCCCTCACCTTGGTGCATTAGGCTCGGCTACGTATGGTCCTTGCCTATATGTTCGCCCAGCTCCTGCCTTGGGTACGGGGGCGGTACGGAGGGCTTCTTGTCCTCGGCAGTGCCAATGTTGATGAGAGGTGAGCGTCAACAGTAATGTGAGTGACGCATGAGCTTATGCGGCCCACGCACAGCTTGAGAGGGTATCTCACCAAGTACGATTGCTCATCGGGTGCGTCGTTTGTGTATGCAGTGGTTTAGATATCCTGACGACATACTTGCAGCCGACGTCAACCCGATCGGGGCCATCAGCAAGACGGATCTGAAGCGATTCATTGCTTATGCACAGGGAGCGTTCGACTTGCCCATCCTAGAGCAGTGCGTAGCTTGCATATACCCCACACTCAGTACTGAGCGAGACTCGTGATAGGTTCCTGACGGCAGTTCCGACCGCGGAGCTGGAACCCATCACAGAGAACTACGTGCAGGCTGACGAGGTGCGTGCAGTCTCGCTCTCGCGGATCGTCGCTCATGTTGTATGACGTCTCCAGGCGGACATGGGCATGACCTACGACGAGCTCTCGGTCTTCGGCCGCCTGCGCAAGGTCGAGAAGTGTGGCCCTTACAGCATGTTCACGAAGCTTATCCATGAATGGGGGTCGTTCTTGTCACCGACACAAGTATGCCCAGTCCTCACATTTGAGTCTGCCTTGTGCATTGACGCTGTACTGCCAGATTGCCGAGAAGGTCAAGCTGTTCTTCTTCGAGTACGCAAGAAACCGACACAAGATGACCACGCTCACGCCATCGTATCACGCTGTGAGTTCCGTGGCCCCTTATCCTTGTCATTTGGTTGCTCAAACATGGCTACAGGAGCAATACAGCCCAGACGATAATAGTGAGTCTTTGGTACGGCTGACCGGTGCAAGACTCACCTGAGTTTGTAGGATTCGACTTGCGACCCTTCTTGTATCCGTCCCGATTCCCCTGGCAATTCAAGAAAATTGACGACGTCGCAGCTACCTTGCCAGACAAATCGAAGGGGGACGCTCAAGCCGTCAAGACGAAGACAGCGTAAGGGTGGTGATAGCAAACCTAGAGACGATAAAGATAGAAGAATGTAAGAGTACAGTGATGAGTAGGTATCGATGCGTCTGTGTTGCTAGAATACAGTCCTTCCGTGACGATCATTAGCTCCTGTTGAGCAGACGTGATAGGCCGCTTTGGACCGTGACCTTCTTCATAATTGTGGGCACCTCCGCTATAGCAAGGAGTTAAGTTGTGGGGATAGGCAACAACGGCACGAAGTGGATACGCACGATCCGTGATGTTGTCTTCCTGCACTTTCCGCTTGATACTTTCCATAGCCTCGCTCACTCCTGAACGATCCAAATCTCCCCGAGCCTTGAGCAGGTTCTCAACAAAGGCGATATTGGGACCGTAGACCTTAGCGAAGGAGTAATATGATAGGAAGACGAGACTTTGCGACGCCTCTAGGATGGAGAGCACCATATCAAGGACCTGCATGCGAGGCTCGAGTTCTTCCAACTTCTTGTACTGGCCAAACAACTTGTATGCGTCATCGATGTCGCTCCGCATACGCTCTAGAGCCTGGGGCATCTTGAGCTTTGGTGCGTTAGCGAGAGCATTGAGGTACGAAACCAAGAAGGTGTCGATGAGGTCCTCCACGAGGAGCTCCACGAGGGTCTGATTGAGGTAGGTGTTGTAATCGGACATATAGTCGCGGATGGTCTCAATAATCTGTGCCGTGACTCCGTCATACCACGGGGGTTGAAAGAGCTGCTTGAGCGCAGGCTTCAAGTCGTTGAAGATGATATCGATCAGCGTCTGTTGGCATTTCTTCGCGACGTCGAGGAAACCGTCGATGGCGTCGTTTAGGTGGTCGTGTATCGGCACGCGGTATTTCTCCGAGACGAGGGGCTCGATGCGCGCGGATAGTGTCTCCGTCGAGTCCGCCGACTTGAGTTGGTCATTCGCCAGCGCAATACAGTACTCGACAAGGCCGCCTGGAACCTCGTCTGGCTTCTCAACGAATTTCTTGAACTCGGCGCCGACGAGGGTGAGCCAGCGCGTCTGGACGCCCCGCATGACACGGTTGATTTCTTCAATCGTACGCGCGAGAATCATGCCCTGTCCGCTCTCCATTGCGAGGTCAACCTGCTGGTTGACCATCTGGAACAGGATGACAGCGCCCTGCATACCATATAGCCCATCGCTATTCGTCTCTGGAGGCTCCTCTCGCTGAGTGAACGATGCGACCTCCGTCTTCATGAGGTTCTCTGTCCACTCCTCCAGTTTCTTGATGATAAGCTTGAGGTAATCCTCGATGAGATCCTGCTCGTTGCCGTCCAGGAGCGGAGGGTTCAGGAGCTCGGGGGGAATATCCAGCTCCTTCATCTTCTTCTTGTAGTCCTTGATCGTTTGGTTCAGAGCGAGGAGAACACTGGCCTCCGGCTCTGATGTCACTATCTTCTTCAGCATGGCGTTCAACGCCTTGTGATACTCCTTGACGTAGTAGCTGTAGATGTCCCAAGACTCAGGGAAGCATGGGACCACGTCCGTTTCGATATGGATAAGATCCTGGTAAACCCAGTCGAGGTTGGCGAGGAATGCGGCAGGGTTACTGCCGTTGCTGGCGAATGCCTCGTCGAACGTAGCCTGTATCGACTCGGATATGCCCTTCCGGATCTTCGATGCGTAGTGTTTGATCACCCGAGCATCGGCCTGCATGGATCGGAACTTCGCAGCAGCGTCCATCTTCGCAGCCTTCTTGACGAGCTTGATAGCTATTGCCTACGCAGAGTCAATAGCAAGACGCAGACAAGCATCGGGGTACGTTACCTTTTGGTCCTCGAGGCCTTCAATTTCTGCTATCTTCACAAGCTTCACCACCGTCTCGGCGTTGCCGTCCATGCAGATAATCAAGATGTTTCGGGCGAGAGCAAGAATGTACTGCTCAAACCCCTCAATGAGACCATCTAGGCGTTCGAAGTGTCGTTTCAGGGTGTTACGGACATCTGCGCTGCTTTTCTTGGCCATATGCATAGTCTCATTACGGAAGGACTCCAGCTTTCGTATTTGGTAGTGCGCGCGAAGGAGGTTGGGAGCAGGGCCAAGGATATCCTGGCTGTCCGCGGTAAGCATGTCCTCCAGCATGTCCAAATGTGTGTTCATGTCGATGAGGTTGCTAACCATCTCCTCTACCCTCTCGAAATTTCGGTGCACCATGGAAACCTGTATCGCAGTGTCAGTAGGTAGGAGTACGTGCATCGGCATCGACACACACCCTACTGATTTGGTCAAACGTGTCCACCTGGTTCTGGGGGTCGCTGCACAATCGGTCCACCGTCTCCAGCTCATCCTTGATGGTCTGTACGTTGCTGCGAGTTCCAAAGACCTTCCTTAGACCATCCCGCGTAGCGTCTAGTTGCTCCTTCACCCCACTCTTCAGTCTCGCGTCAATGGAAGCCTTCTCCTTCTCCAGCTTCTTTCGGAATGCAGTAATCTTGGCCAAGTCGTCGGGAAATTGTAAGTACTCACCGACAGCCTGTGCCGCCGATATAGTAGGAGCAGCCATGGATGTGTAGCCGCGTAGTTTCAGACAGCGCTACTGTTACCAGTGGTCCTCGGTGTGACGGAAAAAAGACGTGCGTAGGTATCTGATTACCCAAGGCTGTCGGAAGCGGCGCGCGACTAGACAAGCATATATCAAGTGGACGAACGACCCGCAGAGACAATAGTTGAGTTCCGGAACATCAGTGTGTATTGTCAAGCCGTCGTATCGTGCGGGCGTCTAGGTGCATAAATCGTTGGGATTCGTCGACGGTCTCGCAATTGTCAAGCAGCCAACAGTGATCGGTAACGGGTGACGGTCGACGACGTGGTTACGCACCACGCATAGAGACAACGGCACATTCACTGCCGAGGATACAAGAAATCTATTGTGATGCAGTAGTATATGATCATAGCGAGACAGCGGTCGTAATGATATAGCGTTACAGTACGTGATCCGGAAGCAGAACATGTAGAGTCGTGACGGGGCATCTAAGATGTAGCAGAGACATTGGAGTACGAAGGAGGGCCTGACGTGCGAGATCAACACGTCTGTTCTCTGTATCGGCAAGACGACTACTGACCTGGAGAACGACCAGGATTTTGCAACGCACTGATGAGCGCCGCTTTTTCATCGTCAGCAAGATTATCGACCAAACGGACGAGGCCGTCAATAGTAGCCTTGCGGTCTTGTTGAGCTAGCGCTAACATACGACGCATGAGATGGTCGGCCCTCAGCTGTGCTACTGTGGCGGTGAGATCGAGGGCCTCGAGAGCTTCAGCCATTGCGCGGCGATCGCTATAATCTTCGAGGGCTGCGAGCCTCATCAAGAGCGTAGAGCGGTACTCTTCTGTAGACTCGGGGCTTGCCTCTGCCAACTGCGCCATCGCAGCCGACCATGCAACCTTCGCACGGACGGACCAATAGAAGCGACGCCGCGCGTCTTTCCAGATCATGGAGGTAGCACATCCCTTTGCCTCCATACGCCCGGTGCGGCTGAGCGATGTGTTAGTTAATTGTCTGATGGTAGCTGTTATATGTACGCACTCATGAAGATCAGCGTAAAGCAATGCAATCTGTTTGTACGTCGGTTGCAGGAGGGTCTCTCGCTGTGCTAATGCTTCAGCTGCTGCTGCACGCTCGTCTGGGGTCTTCGACGGATCTGCACTGTCCTTCTTAAGGGTCGCATATGTAGCATCCAGGCGTTCCATCAGCTTGACAATCTTGTCGCGGCGCATCTTGATCTCGACGATCCCCTCCGGCTCCAGGACACCTGCTCGAGCGTCGACGTCCGCGTACATCTCCATCTGTGAGGCGTTGATGGACGGATCGAGCACCACCCATGCACCACCGCGCAGCTCGCCGTTCGGAACGATATATATGAAGACAGGTTGCTTGTAGCTCGACAAGCCGTCGACGATCTTAGAGCCCTGCTTGAGGATCTCATCGTACATATCTTGCTGACCGCCAGAAAAGCCTCGCCAGTTCGCGAAGATGATGAGGGGCAGGCCTTCCCGGTTGAAGTCGAAGATTGCCTGTGCAGTCTTGTACGCCGAGTTCGGATACCACACTTGGCCAGCCTCCATGATACGCTGCTCGACGGAAGTCGGATTAGCAGGATCGGCGGGGACCACTCGCTCGATTGTCCGCGTCTCGACGGCGATGACGCCCATAGGGATGCCTCCGAGACGAGCGCGACCAACCACAACGGTCTGTGCCCAACCGCTCAAGGTCTCCTGGAACGAACTCTTGTCGAAGAAGCCTGACATCCACTCTTTCGTCGTCTCGTCTTCTTTGCCCTCAATGAACCATCTAGGATCGTAAGGACCCTTCGGCGGGGTATAGCCGATGTCACGGTCCCAAGGGTCTGTCGACGCGAGGACAGGTAATGGAGCACCCCTCACCTCAGGCACGTACGACAACCATTCAAGGATGTGGGTCGCGCCTTCGAGATCGCTGCTCGCAGTCAGATGGGACACACCGTTCTTGTACATGATCTGCGTTCCACCAAGCTGCAAGTTCGACGTGTAAACCTCTCGCCCGAGCACCTTGTTCAGGGCAGGAGCACCAGTGAGAATGATAGGTTGGCCTTCCACTTGCACCGCTCGCTCTCCCAGGCGGACGAGGTAGGCTCCAATACCTACGGACCGGGCAGTGACGAGAGTGATAGTGAATATGTCATCGTAAGCGCGTGAGGTCTCTCCAGCGATGAGTCCGGAGCCCTTCAGGCACTCGACTCCCAGGCCATCCTGCATTCCGATGATGTCGGTGATCTTGTGACGAACCTCACCATCAACCTCAACCTCGACGGTGCGCACCGAAGTGGCAGCTTTCTCCTGGAGCTTTAGGAAGTTCTCATGCGTGAGGTAGAGGTAGTCGACGCCCTTTTCAGGATGATCGGGATCGTTCCATGCACAAGAGAACAGGGTCAAGACTTCCTCCGCGAGACCGATACGGGCGCCCGAGTTAGCGGACAGATATATCCTCGGCAAGCCCTGCTCGCGGGCGTACTGCGATGCCAAGTAGAAGAACTGGTCCTCCTGAGGCCCGAACGACCCGATCTTGAAAGTGATGTCGTTCGCAATGACGACTACGCGGCGGCCATCCGGTGATTCGGGAGTCCGCATGAGGAAAACCCAGCCCACCATGCCGCACGAGTTGTTACCCGGTGCCCGATCGACCTCTTGCAACTCATCATTCTCATCGAGGACGAGCTCGCGTGACTCGAGAACCTTCTTGGGAAGAGTAAGCTGCGAATTCGACGCGCGAGCCTTCGTCCAGACGTTGCTGAGAGCCTTCGAGAACAAATCGGGGAAGTCGTAGACATAAGTAGTCCCGATGAGATGAGCTTGGTAACGCTTGGGCTGCAGAGACTCCTTCGTCGGGTAGGGCTGGTGCACGGGCTGCAGGTGCAGGGGTCCTTTCTCACCGATAGACTTGAGAATGGTCGTTCCCTTGTCCGTCGTGATCTCCTGGTAGCCATGGTAGTTCACGATGAAGCCGGATACATTCTCGATAATGCAGCGAATGGGAGTAACGTTGCCCTCGCTGTCCTCCAGAACGATGCGGATCTCGGACCCGGTGACGTGAAGGCGCCAGAGACGCTTGCCGTGCCTCTCGATGAAGCCCGAGATCGCCTCGAGGACATCTTCGTACGTAACTGGAAGATTGTAGATGAAGTTCATGAAGATGTGGTTGACATCCGCATTGCGATGCTGTGCGGACACGACCTCCAGGTTGTCCAGGATGTTGGTGACCAACCGGTCAGTCTCCGAAATGAGGTACTGAGCAGTGTTCATTTCGCCACGGATTCGACCAGGCCGAACTAATGCCCGAATGAAGAACCTGCTGTCCAGCTGGTTCTCGCGCGCGACACCGTGGTAGATGTGGAGCTGTTTATTCTCAGTGAAGCATGGCGTGAGGTTGTAATTCGACAGGCGACTGAGCTCCAGTTGATAGGCCAGCGCAGGTTCAATGTGACGGATAGCTTGCTCTTCTTCCCAGGACTTGCCCATGTGGCGGAACGTGAAATACTGAGGGTAGAGACCAGGCCTACACAAGAGAATCGAGATGCGGCGGACGCCGCGCTCCGCCAGCACGTGGCTGCGCTCGTTGACCAGCCCGTAGATCTTCTGGTACCAAGCGTCCTCAGCGGTGTCATCCGCAGGCTCGAAGATGCGCAGCGCCATGTTGAGCACGTTGGGTGGCTGATTGTTCGCACCGTAGCGCTGGGTGAACTCCTGAGGATCGAAATGCGGCAGCATACCAGCCACCTTGTCAAACCCTCGGGCTAGCGCAGGGAAGCTAGGGAATGAAGCAATGGCGCCCGTCCGGAGAGGCTGCTTCTGGTGCTTGTTGATCATGTACGTCAAGTCACTAACTGAGGCTTGTCGACGTGCGTTATCCCTTCTGTTGAGGAGTTAATGAGGTTTAAATACGGCATCACGACTAAACTCACAGGCTCGGAGTCGTCGGAGGCGAATGCGATTGGGGTAGGTTGAACCGCCATGTCACGATGTGCGGTGCGTCACCGTCGTCCATACCATCGCCTTCCTCGTAGTCGATGGACAGAAGACTGTAAGCCCTGTACGCGCGCCTGACGTAAACTTCCAGAGCAGCTATGGCCGGCGTAAGTACCGCGCTTCACGAGTCGAGTGCCTAACTCGTACTCACCGAAGGTAATCCACTGTTCATGGAAGTTAAAGAATGTAGGGAGGACGTCGTACACGGTGTACCTGGAGTCAATGAGCTCCCTGAGAACGTCAGAGGACGGTGCCCTAAGTACAGAGTAACGTTAGTAGTGTCGAGTAGTACGAAAGATGAAACGTACTTCATGTCAGACTTCTGTTCGCCGTAGTAGCTATTCGTCACGGACGCCTTCAAGACAGCTTCCATCTGACCCTTACGTTCCTCGTAGGATGGCATTTGACACGAGATGAGAACCTCCCGCGCCTTGAGGGCAACCTGCGTTGAGGACCTACGTATCATTATGTGAGTATCAATTGCGAAACTGACATTGAGCTGAGTCACCTAGACTCCAAAGATGCAAGACCCTGCAGAACACGGTACAGCTTGCTATCCGGGTTGGATACCGTCCAGCCACTGTTCTTGACATGATCAAGGATGAGCATCACGAGTCGACCCTTGCGCTGAGCCATGATGTGACTGAGCACGAGCGACACGACTTTGTCGAGGTTGTCTTTGTGTTGCTCGCGCAACGTGAGCACGCGGGCCTCGATGCCACCGCCGAAGAGCTTCTCCGTCTCTTCATAGCGCGCCAACAAGCCCGCGATGGTGTTGATCTCGTGCGCTCGGAGACCCTGCGAGTAGCGGTCGACAACGTCGAAGAGGGGACCTAGTTGAGAGCGGAGTATCGGGCGATCCTGAGGGCGCACGTTGTCCTCCATGAAATGGTCCATGAGCTTCTTGATGCGCGATGCCGGGAACTCTGTTGCGTCGCCTTTGCCCCGAGCCGCGTCGATAGCAGCGCGAACACTATCCTCCAGCTTGGCGGGCATCCGACCTGACAGTGTCGAAAGGATGGCAGACACCTCGGAGAAGGGGAGCTCGGGATTCTCGAGGACCGCCAGAAGATCCTTGAACGTGGAGGCCATGATTGCCTGGTTGTCGTACCCGTCGAGTATGTCATTCAAGATATTGAGGTAATGGTTCATGCGCTGATGAGGCTTGTTGCCAATCACGTTAGGTGGGCCCATGGCAGGCAGAAGACCCTCGAAAGGCTTTGCATGCTTGACACGGGCAGGGTCATCAAGAGTGAGGATGCCAAGAATATCACCGGGCTCCAGACTGACACCAGGCTGCTTCACGAACTGCACGATACCGTCTTCGGACGCGACCAGCGGCATGTACATCTTCATGACCTGTGACAAGACCAATGAGTATCTTGTGATTAGTACATCTCTGCAAGAAACAGTACCTCGATCTCAGCGTACTGTTCGCCAGCGTTGATGTGATCGCCACTCTCGACGAGGAAGCGAATCAGCTTTCCGGGGCTTGGGCTGCGCAACTGCGTCGGATCGTTCTCCTGCTCAATCAAGCAAGTCTTTGAGTCGACCATCAACCTGAGCGCGCCGACCTCCTCGCGCCAGTATACAGAGTGGCTGCGACCATCCAACAAGACGAGCAGGCCTCCATCAGCGAGAGGACGAGCGCCCACAAGCGTTCGACCACCGTTAAGGTACAGGGTCCAGGTGGTCATCGAAGAGCGAGTTGCGGTGAAGGAGTAGCGCACGTTGTCGTAGATGAAGTCGATACCGAAGACAGTCTTCAGCACGTCACGTGAAGGTACCTGCCCCTTGTCGAGGATGCGCTTGTACTCCGCCCAGCACGCCTCGGACGCCAGATGCGCCTTAGTGACCGCGCCGCAGATCACGGCCAACGTAGTATCCGGCCTTTCCGCCGTCAGCTTGCCGCTGATCAACGAATCCAGCCAGCCAGTCGTGATTGTGTTCTCTTCGAACGCCTGAAGCTCCAGGAGCTTGATCAAATATTCGACGGTCGTGCGAAAGTCACCACGGATGCTCAGCTCCTTTAGTGCGACGACCATATTCTTCCGACTCTCGCCACGATCCTCGCCGTAAGCGAAAATGTGTCCGAACTGCGAGTCCGCAAACTCGTGCAGACCGCCAGCAGAGCCGACCGAGAAATAACCCCACACGTTAGTGCTCGAGCGGAAGTTGAGCTCCTGCAGGGAACCGGATGAGGGCTTGAAGCCTGCGTCGGGGTTCTCGGCCGTGATGCGCACGGCGACGACATGACCCTTGGGACGCGGCTTCCTCTGTAGCTTGCTAGCCTCCGGGTCAACCATGTCGAAGTCAATTTCGGACGTCCCATGCGGCGCCATACCGTACAGCTGGCGAATATGCCGTATGCGGTGCAGCGGGATACCCATAGCGACCTGCAACTGCGCTGCGGGCAAGTTGACACCCGACACCATCTCCGTCGTGGGATGCTCGACTTGCAGACGTGGGTTGAGTTCGAGGAAATAGAAAACGTCCTCTGCGTGGCTGTAAAGGTCTGCGACAGATGCCATGAGATCGCTGTCACTCTTGAGGGTGATGAACACACTTACATTCGACAGTGCCAGCACTAACATAACCAACTAGCTTGGCCAGCCTGACCGCTGCACGCTCCATCTCTTCAAAGGTTTCCTGCTTGGCGATCGTAACGGGTGCCTCTTCGATGATCTTCTGATGCCGCCGCTGTACAGAGCAGTCGCGGCCGAATAGGGAGATCGCATTGCCATACTGATCGGCAAGGAGCTGAACTTCGAGATGGCGAGCCTGCCCTGCTAGCTTCATGATGAAGATAGGAGAGCCTACAACGCATTAGTACGCTCACAGCCAGGGCGAAGGGCTTTCGTACCTGGAATCTCTCCAGCAACAGCATTGAATGCGTTCTTGAACGCCTCTGGTGCTTCTACTTTCCGAATACCTTTCCCACCACCACCCTCACTCGCCTTGATCATAACGGGATACCCGATCTCCTCTGCGCGAGCGAGTCCTTCCTCCACAGATGTCACGCACGCTCTCTTATACACATCGTCGGGAACTGTGACGAAGCCTTGTTCCGACATCGCTGTCTCAGAGATGCCTGTGCCTGACCATGCCATTGTCGGCACGTCTGCGCTCTGCGCGACGATGGTACTCGAGATCTTGTCGCCCAAGCTGCGCATCGCGCTACCCGGCGGGCCAATGAACACTATCTTGTTGGCTGAAAGAGTCTCCGGGAGGCGCGGGTTCTCGGACGCGTGTCCCCAGCCAGCCCAGACAGCGTGCACACCTGCGCGCTCGGCGACGTCGACGATGAGGTCAACGTTTGCGTAATTGTTGTTGTTCGACCCGCCGGGTACTTCGACATAGCGGTCCGCCATGCGGATGTACTCCGCGTTGACTTTGAGATCCTCCGGGGTCGCCATAACCGTGAACTCTACGGCGCGCTCTGTACCGAATGTCTCGTAACTCCATTGCCGGATTGAACGGATCTCCTTAACTGCAGCAATGCCGTTGTTGGCGATGAGAACCTGGTGAAAATGACGAGCGTAAGTAACACTGGCAGTGAGATCCCGGATGAGGATGGCTGCGGTCAGGACAGGGTAACATTTCATATAACCTAGGCCTCTGTGCCTAGCATGTCCGGGATCGCATTGTCCTGTCGCTCTCCGGTGCGTAAACGAAGAATGGATAGCGATTACTCACTTTTGTGATGACTGTGTGCCCTCCATGGCTTTTTACGAAGTCGGAAACAGGGCCAGCAGGTGCCTTGTCGAGGGTGTTGCCGCCTACGGGTTGCGCGTGTCATGTGGGCGCGTACAGAGGTCGAGGTCGAGGGTACGTACCTATGAACTGGGCGACTCGTGAGTGGTCGTACGCTGTCATCCTCCGCCGCGTTGAAGACCGTAGGGGCGACGAGTGAGTAGGTGGGTGCAGAGATGGCCAGCGCGTCGTCTAAATAGCATTTTGCTGCTTGACATCCCCAACATGTAGCTCGTTTACGTAATCGAAGTGGGGACGGGTCCGAGTGGGGAATGGGTCCGAAACCCGTCAAAGAGGTACGCTTGGGGCCGAGTTGGATCGTTTGGCGGACCCCGCAGAGACTCCGGTCGAGTAGCACACGAGAGAAACAGCAAGTCACTGAGGGGTTGTGAATGAACAGGACTAGGATTTCCGGGTCGTTCAGTGCGGAGCACACTCGTCGATCATCAAATTCGAACTTTAGTCGCTCAAATTCATCACACGCTCTCACGAGATTGCCATTGCAATGTTTGTATCATCGACTCTCTGGCATATCGATCCCCCCCCCATTCAAAGAATAGCCAGCGATGTCCATAATTCGCTCAACGCTGATAATTGGCCTGGCTGCTTCCATTTAACATGGACTGACTTTTCCTCTGTCGCGTACGGCGAAATTGTCGGGATTGCAGCATTGAGCCCACAGAGAGGTACGCTCCCACCGCTCATACGTACAATAACCATGCCTTGGGCTCCAGCAGCGCATATCTTGTAGCAAGTTGCGAGCTTTCCGGCCCAATAGCACTTGATTCAGCCGAGAGGCCATCGTCACGAAGACACCTTCCTAAGACGCAAAGGGAGAGCCACTCGCGAGTATTGCCGCCCACCCACACCGTCCCGGCGAGTCAACAGTAATGAAGCGCTTCGACGTATCTCGGACATGCACTGAAAAAGTTCGCCCCGCTAGCGAGTATCGACAACACGGCGGACAGTGGCCATGCATTCCATAGAATGTCATGCCTCGTCTCTTATACCCCATCGCTGCCCCTCCGCCTTTGCCGGCGCACGGTTTCTAGCCTACCGTTGCTTGCGCCCACCGGTTTGGACATCCGGTTCGCGCTTACTTCAATGGGAACGATTCGTCCAGGTCGTACGTCAATAATATCAATGACGCGCTCGGCCCTATGGCTCCAGTTGCGGGCCATATAGTCAAACCTAGTGTGTTATCATCCTTGGCTATGTTCCAATGCGCTTGTTTACACGTGTTCATTCCCCATAGAATACATTTGCCCTGATAAGAGGCCACTGCGCCTAGCCTGGCAGATCCGGTTGGATCGTTGGGTGTCGGAGCCGGTCCTCGAGTTTGTGATACAAACAACACTCGCTTATTGCATGACAGCCCTCGATCATTGCATCGATGTGTCCGGCACAGCAGTGCGGTGGGTATGGACTGTGAGCTCTTCCTTGCCATTCTATCGGACGTGGCTACAAGTCTTGAGTACATTCAAGCGAAGGGATGTCTACGGCACGACATGCTCATATCCCGGTCGTCATTGCCATCCATCAGAATTTGCATGAGCTCACATCCCGGCGGTAATCCTCGTCGATCTCTTGGTTCATCAAGCACTCATATGAGCTGGTAGTTCCCGGAAGCGAAGTGAGCGCCTGTTCTTTTGCTGGTAATGCGCTTTGACAGTATACTTAAGTGAGGCCGGCGATAAACTCTACCTCCGCCTAACGCTGTGTTTGGTTTTGCGAAATCATGCCTGGATAGAAGAAGCATTGCTCGAGTCCCGCCATACGTAACAGCAGCGATGGATGGGCGGGTGCCACTGTGTTCCCCATCAGCGTGATCGACTCGGAGAGGATCACTATTCCTACGGACTCTTCATCCAGGAACGTGCGGCCGTGCGGAGTAATGTGGCTTGGGGGCTGCGGGTGCATGCCCATAGGTACTGTATGTGCCATTCGTTACTTCCGCCGGTTGCGTTCACACATGATCCAACGGAATACAGCCACGTCGGCGTCAGCCGGCGGTACTATCTCCGAAGCAATGAGAACACTGCGCTTCATTGCCCATGGTGGAGTCAGTGATAATACTCCCTTGCTCATCTCCCGGTAGAACGGATTACCGATAGTCAAGGAACTGCTCGTGCATTCGGCCCGCAGACAAATCTGTGAACACGCAACGCTGCTTCTATCGCCCACCTCTGTGCGAAGGGCTACTAATTGGTTATGTGGATGGAGGGGAATAAAAACCGCCCTGCGTCCTTGTGGTCTCCACGGTGAGACTGCCTTCCAACGGCCGCTCATACAAGATGTCTACCACTCTCACAACCGTGCTCCTTGCGGTCTGCGTTAGCTGGGGCATATGGCAACTTTTGTCTTTCATTCGATCTCGTATTGCGTCCGCTCACTTGCGGCGCATCAAAGGACCGCAGTCAGCCTCAATATGGACAGGTGTGTCTCCTTCACGCCATCTCATATCTCAGAGTCACTGAAGCCGCCCTCTTGTAGGAAACCTGAAGCAGTTCTATGCACGCGGAGCGGCGGAATGGCAGAGGCAGCTCTCCCGTCAGTATGGATTTATTGTCAAGCTCAATGGATTCCTCGGTGTATGTCACCATACAGCAGCAGCCTCATTGTCCACTCAATCGCTTTGCACCTGCAGGAACCCATTTTGTACGTCTCCGACCCGAAGGCTCTCCACAATATCCTCATCAAAGAGGAGGCTATATTTCAAGAGACACCGGAGTTCATACAGTACGTCCAGCTCCCCTCCCGCATCTGCCTTCGCCCCGCTGAGGATTTCATGTAGGACGAATACGCTCGTCTTCGGAGCGCACACGCTTCTATCTACTCTTGGTGAGTTTTCTCTCTTGATAGACGTTAGCGAGCAACTCACTGTGCGATCCTCAAGGCGAACAGCACAGCAGACAGCGCAAGCTATTGAACCCTGTGTTCTCGGTCGGCCACATGCGGCAAATGATACCAATTTTCTACGACGTCACATACAAGGTAGGCGTTTGTGCATGACTCCCACTGGCCTGGTCACCGATCATCCTTCCGCATCATTGCCGTTCGTAGCTGCGCAACGCGATCGCGTCGCGTGTCAGCGAGAAACAACAGGAATTGGACATGTTGACCTGGATGGCTCGTACGGCACTAGAGCTCATGGGTCAAGCTGGACTCGGCCACTCGTTCGATCCGCTTGAAAGGGACAGCACAGACCCATACGGGCATGCATTGAAGAATCTGACGTATGTATCATCTGCCCATACTGCTATGTTTTGGCTGTACTCTGATGTGGGATTGGTTGTCGATAGTCCCGCTCTGCAGAGTCTCCTGATCTACCGCAAGATAGCTGTGGTTTCCCGGACGTTGTTACCGGCGCGGATCAACCGAGCGATCGTGGATATGTTCCCGAAGGGGACAGCTCTTTACTCGATCAAGGAGACGGTCGACACTATGTCCTCTAGGTCACGAGAAATTTACCATGCTAAGAAGCTAGCATTGGAAAAGGGGGACGCTGAGGTCACGAAGCAAGTTGCTGAAGGCAAGGACGTGATGAGCATCTTCAGTGCGTATTCTCGCGCAGTTGATATTGCGCAGTGACTGATTTGTGCGGCAGTGCGTGCGAATGCTGCGGCAGACCCGAAGGATCGTCTGTCAGAGGATGAGGTCGTTGAGCAAATGTCGTAAGTGTGCAATGTTGACTATCATCCTCCATGCTTCTCCTCACTGCCGCTCAAGGGTTCTGATTTTTGCGGCCATGGATACGACATCCAACGCGCTCTCTCGCATTCTTCAGCTTCTCGCAGAGAACCCGGATGTCCAGGACAAACTCCGTCAAGAACTATTGGCCGCGGGAGCGGCGGATGGGCTGACGTACGACGAGCTCAACCGCCTCCAATTCCTGGATAGCGTCTGCCGCGAGACTTTGAGAGTGTACGTCACATTCCATGCTTTGCCCACGACATCGGACTAACTTGGATTAGCTATCCTCCCGTAACGATCCTGTCCCGCTAGTACGTTTTAGTACATGACCGCTTTGAGCAACGTCTCAATATTTTTCTTCGTAGTGCCACGCAGGATACTGCGCTGCCCCTGTCAGAGCCAATTTACACTACCGACGGCTCGCGGATGGACGACATACACATACCCTCTGGCACTCAAGTCCTGCTCGGGTTCCTCGGGTGCAACACCAGCAAGGAGTTATGGGGTGAAGATGCATATCAATGGAAGCCCGAGCGATGGATGTCGCCACTTCCGTCTACTGTGACCGACGCTCGTATCCCAGGTGTCTACTCGAACTTGTACGTGTTGCTAGGCTCGATTCCTAGGCGTGTGCTCACCTTCACTCCCTCTGAAGGATGACGTTCATTGGAGGCAGAAGAGCATGCATGTAAGTTTTTGAGATTTCACGGACGCTCTGAACTTGGGCATCCAAAATCAGTGCTGACTACCTATGCAGTGGCTTCAAGTTCTCCGAGATGGAGATGAGTGAGTGTTCCTTCTCTAGTAAATATCCTTCCTTTCTCACATCGTCGCGTGTGCAGAGGTCGTTCTCTCTGTGCTCCTTTCTACCTTTATTTTCGAACTCCCAGACATGCCGATTGAGTGGAATGTTGCGGGCGTCTGGTATCCCACTGTAGGCAAAGACAGCAACAAGCCTCAGTTGCCATTGAAGGTCCAGATGTACAAGGGGCCTCGGGTGTAGCTTTGATCTAAGCACGTCGTACAGCCGCCTTGGGCAGGTCACGGTGTTACATCAATAGTATGCGTTATAGGTCATGTTTACGAGGACCAAGGTCAGCCATACGTATTCTTGAGAAATCAACTCCAGATTTGGTGTGTGTCGCCGGAGACCGCAACAGGAACTCATCTGCTCTCCGATCCATGGTATACGCTTCTGGACATTTGCCAGGCCTCTCATAGCTTTATCCACTTTGTTGGGGGATGTTGTTGGGAGTCCGTCGGCTATGGCACCGGACCTCCTGCTACTATTAGCCACTGCCACCAGGCTAGGAAGACATGTAACCACGTGGGCATTCAACCGAACGGGTATATATGCTGAGTCTATTGACCTACTGTATGCTTGCTTGACAAGGTCCCGGACGTCTGCAACCCCTCCGACTGTGCATGCCATGGCTGTAGCCATGCCGGCGGAGTCGGAATTGTAGCAGTCCTCGGTTCAACGTTGTTCATGAATTGATCAGCCTTCCACGCTCTCTCATCTCAATATAATCAAAGTCAGCGTGACTTGGCAACATATCCTGTAACAGGGAAGGCGGCTTCACCCGATTCAAGCTGGCATTTTTTTGCTCAGCATGTGACATAGCCTCCTGGTGAGACTCGAGTCCCAAATCCCAAAGATGGCTCCCGAGGTAGGCGGTCAGTGACTCAGCGTCACGGTCAGATTCGTGGCGCACCATCACCGCTCGCAAGTACTATTCCGAGTCCTTGAACAGCGCACTAGTAGCTCGGACGGGCTGTTGAGCATGCCACCGAATGACCCGGTCAAGTCACGGATCTCGTGTCAACGGCTCCAATCTTAGTCTACATCGTACGTCCTGCATCCTCCTGCTAGTACCCAGGCATCCGTCTCGTGTTCTGCTAGTATCTTCCTCTCCAGACATCCGGTACGCTACCACGTCAACGCTGACATATTGTATTCGAGGGCCTCTACTCACTCGCCGCTATACAATGCAGTGTTACGGGCCGACTCGGAAGTAGCAATCAACAACTTTGCAGAGGTTGACACATGCGGCCTGGTTTGAAACTTCCCAGCTTCTTTCTATGTTGATGCAACTGTCCACTGGACAGTTCTCCGTCGAGACGACACGGTGGGAAAGGCTGTGCGGCTGAATCTCCTTGCCTTCCGCCGCCCGCTGTTCGTATCAGGTATACGACCGTTCAGTGCCTTTCCAGTCAGAACGCGAAGTCGCCAACTTCTCTTGGAGTCATCGGCTACGCATCTTGGCACTAGGGGTCTACACCGTGGCGCGTGTTTGCTCCGTCTAATATGGCTAATGAGTCTACCAGTACTTCATGAGAGTAGGCTTGATGTCGTCTTTACAGGCACTCGTAGAGGGCGTCGGGATCCATGGAGACGCTGGCTGCAGTGGCCCATCGTAGTATGAGTCCATCTGGTATCAAGGGCGTTCAAATTGCGCGGAGAATTGTGGTTTCGTACTACATTCTAGCTAGTGCATCTTTACATCCGGCCTACTGGACCGCACTCGGGCGTGGCTCGACAGGGAATGGTTACATCTGCTTCGATTGATACATTGACCGCCGACTCGGAGGCGGTGAGATGTCCATTGCATCTCCCGCGTAGACCTGGTGAGTATCCCAACCCCACCTTGGGCTGAGTGCTGACATTCGAACCCATGTGCCCAGTCGTGAAGTGACACCACCGTCTAACCGCATGTACCAAAGAAAGACCGGACTCGGCAAGGCATATATATGAAAGCTACTCTCGCCCACGATGTAGACGTCTGACGATACAATCAGCTCAACACAGTCTTTCCTACAGGATGCCAACCAGTCTCGCATTCGTGCTCCTGGCAGCCTGCACCTGCTTGGCACTGTGGCACTTGCTTCTCCGAGTCTTCATTCGATCTCGCCCGGAATATGCTCACCTCAGACACATCAAAGGGCCAGACGCGGCCTCTGCGTGGACTGGTATGTTTCTGAAACGATGAGCCATTATCTCAATGGCTCAAGCTGAGACTTGTAGGTAACATGGGTCAATTCTTTGCAAGAGGAGCAGCGAACTGGCACAGACAACTTGCACGCCAGTACGGTCCCATAGTCAAGCTCAATGGGCTCCTGGGTGTACGTACTAGTTGCTCATGATAATTTCTGAGACCGTCGTTGTTCTCATCTTTGAGTCCGGTTCACAGGATCCAGTACTATACATCTCCGATCCGAGGGCTCTTCATCACATACTCATAAAAGACGAGGCCATCTTTCAAGAAACCCCGGAATATATATTGTGCGTCCATTGTAAGGAGTATATTTGGGCTTGTTCAACAAGCCATCATGCAGGAGCAATACGCTCTTCTTCGGACCGCATACACTCATTTCTTCTCTGGGTAAGTCTGCCACTCTCTTCAGATGTTCATGCGCTCACAGCATGTCTCACAGGCGAGCAGCATAGCAAACAACGTAAGCTACTAAACCCCGCCTTCTCGATAAATCACATGCGGCGCATGATTCCTATATTTTACCACGTAACACACAAGGTACTCTCAATCCTATGTGAGCATATGCGTATCTGTTTTCTCATAATTATTTCCTTCCCCGAAGCTCCGCAACGCGATTTTGTCTCGCGTCCGTGAGAAAGAGCAGGAGATAGACATGTTGGCGTGGATGTCTCGCACCGCGCTCGAGCTCATGGGTCAAGCTGGTCTTGGGTACTCGTTCGATCCGCTCGAGATGGACAGCACGGACCAGTACGGAAATGCTTTGAAGAGTCTCGCGTAAGTACTTTCCTCACCCGACCGTCACTCATTGGCACTCAGCTTGCACGTTGGCCCAGCGATGCGAAGCCTCCTAGTTTTCAGCAAGGTGGCTATCATCTGTCATGCACTGTTCCCGGCGTGGATGAACCGGGCGATTGTGAATCTGTTCCCGAAAGGGACAATCGTCCACTCACTCAAGGAAACGGTCAACATCTTGTCCTCTAGGTCTCGGCAGATATACGACTCCAAAAAGCGGGCGTTAGAGAAGGGAGATACAGAACTTCTCACGCAGGTTGCTGAAGGCAAAGATGTCATGAGCATATTCAGTGCGTCATGTCGTATATGCTTCTACTGTGCTTGGCATCAACGGATATGTGTTACAGTGCGCGCAAACGCAGGAGCAGATTCGCAAGAGCGCCTCTCGGAAGATGAAGTCGCCGAACAAATGTCGTAAGCTACTATAGATTAGTGACATGTCTTCACCTCTTCTCACAGTCGGCAGAGTCTTGATTTTCGGTGCCACGGACACGACGTCAAATGTGCTCTCTCGTGTCCTCCAGCTCCTTGCAGAGAATCCGGAGGTCCAGGAGAAGCTCCGTGAAGAACTTCTGGGTGCGGGAGCAGCGGGCGGGCTGGCGTACGACGAACTCAACCACCTCCGGTTTCTGGATAGTGTCTGCCGCGAGACGTTGAGAGTGTGCGCCATTTCCTTCCTCGCAGCTACGCGGCGCTCACCCGAGTCGCATTAGCTACCCTCCCGCCACAATATTGTTCCGCGTGCAAGTAGCCGTCATCTAGCATCGATGGTTCACATCCTAACACTTGTTCGGCAGTGCGACGAAGGATACCGTTCTTCCTCTGGCAGAGCCTATTGATGCTACCGACGGCTCGCGGATGGACGACATCCCCGTCTCTGCTGGGACTCAAATATTGGTCGACTTTCTTGGATGCAATACTAGCAGGAAAATATGGGGTCAAGATGCATATGAATGGAAGCCCGAGCGATGGATGTCGCCGCTGCCACAGACTGTCACAGATGCTCGTATCCCAGGGATCTACCCCAACTTGTACGCTGCATCACTTTCAGGGACGCACTATCGTGTTTTCACCATTCATTCCGCACAGAATGACGTTCATCGGAGGTAAAAGGGCATGCATGTAAGCGATGTCAAAGCGATGCAGGTATGCTTCGCTGACCAACCCTTCATCTCTTTAGCGGCTACAAGTTCGCCGAAATGGAATTGAGTGGGTTGGATTCGGCCATTGGATTCGTTGAGTCTGACAACTTGCTTGCTTGTGTAGAGGTCGTTTTGTCTGTGCTCGTGTCTAGCTTCACTTTTGAGAAGTTACCGGACAAACCGATCGAATGGAATGTCGCACCTATCTGGTATCCGACCGTAGGCAAGTTCAGCAACGTACCTCAATTGCCGCTGAGGGTCCGAGTCTACAAGGCGTCTCAGGTGTAACTCGTGAGGGTGCTCATCTGTTTACTTGGACATGTGAACTAATGCGCGTGCCAGAGTAACAGTCTCCCCTATACAGTGCCTACTTACGACCTTGTTGAGGGGGAGGGTGGTCGTGTGAGTCAAGTGCTGGCTGGTGTCAGTGGATTGCACTATCGCAATAATCGCATCCCTCGAATAAACGATCACAATATGGAGGCTCTATGTCTAGTGATACCTACTGCAGCTTTCTGAGACTGCTTCCTCTAGCAGATCAACAATGGATTGATTGTAATGTTGATTGGATGCAGGGCGAGATATGTGTCTTCTATCCATCGAGACGCAGGCCGCTAGCATTGCTTGTGGATCAACTCGCCGTACAGCTACGGAGTTCTGTAGATCAACGCCTCTGCCAAACCTTCACCGCTACGTGCCCTTATCGTGTACGTATGTTTGTGGTAGACTTCACCGGTTCACCAGTGGCTGGAGTACGCCTCAGGCTAGGAGTCAGTGACGGTGGTCAACAAGTGTCCCACAGGCTGGGCGCCCATCTCATGTCGAGGTTGCCCGGAAAGGCGAATCACACCGCCACGTGTCGGCCGAAACCTCGACGTCTGACCTTTGTCTCAGATAATCCGAGGCAATTGGGCCAGCGGACTCTTCTCTACGGCAGTGTATGCGGCCTGTGCCCGGGGATAGCAACTAAATGGACCTATTGCTGCGACCGGAACTCACTGCCCTTGCCGTCTTGAACCGTCTCGCGAGCCGGCAAATATTCATCACGCTAAGGGCGCAACCAAACCGGCTGTCTTATCAATTGCCACTCAATTGAACCACCCCTTTATGGTGGTCTCCTACCTACGCTCTACACTGACCAATCGTTCGCGCGTGTATTGACTAAGACAGGTCTGACACATTAAACGAGTGCGCGACATCTAAAGGAAGTTACTTGCGTCTGCGACACCTGCGGAGCTCCATATATGAGCCACATCGCTACTACGCGGCCTCCCAACATCCCTGAAACACCCCATCTGAACGATCCGGAAGCATGGCTAGCAACGTCGTGAAAGCATGTTTTCGATGCAGGTGAATCGCTCGCTGGTGCTGGCACGAATACTTGATCTGACTTTGTGCTGTAGACAGAAGAAAATCGTACGTGGCAAGGAGTAGACCTGATTACTGTTACGCTGAGAGACCGCTAGAAATGCGACACAGCTCGCCCGACATGTCAAAACTGCGCCAAAGCCAACACCCTCGACGACTGTATTTACGGTGAAGATGCCGAATTCCCAACCATCCGTTTGCTCGAAGACAAGATCGGCCAGTTACAACAGCGCATCACCTTCCTACAAAACAATGCCGACTCACAGCCTGTGATGCTGAGTTCACCATATGGTGCCGGAAACCAGGAAACACCGACGTTCGAGAAGAAATGTCATGGCCTTCCTCCTGCGGTGGCGCTAGAACTGTGAGTATGATGGCCCATTATAGTCTTTTCTACTATTCCTGACGGTTCAAGCTAGTACACGGTCGTTCTTGAACCATGCTCCCGACTTCGGGTTTTTCCTTCATTTCCCTCGTTTCCAACAACAGACTGTGATTCCCCACATCATCTTGGCCCACCACGATCTTGCGCTGATCACAGCTACCCGCCTCGTTGGGGCATATCTATCCACCGACTCTGGTGCGCGAGAGCTCCAGCCCAAGTTGCTCTCACACACTCTGAAGGACCTCTCCGCCGCCCTCGCGGCGCTCGAGCCTGCGGGAACTTTGAACCTCCTTCAGACAGAGATCCTGCTCGCACACTACTTCTTCTCGACAAACCGCACATTCGAGGCCATCTACCATATGGATGCAGCCTCTGCAATCGTACTCGCAAATGGCTTCCACAGGATCCGCAGTACGCGCGCGCCCCCACGTCTCGAGAGTCGGGACGACATCGAGGAGGGCGAGCGCATCAATGCATTTTGGAACACGTTCATTCTCGATCGCTGTTGGTCGCCCGTGTTAGGACGTACCCCTATTCTCAGCGACGAGGAAATGAAGGGGACAGGCATTGATACACCGTGGCCCCTCAACATTGAATCGTACGAGAACGTGAGACTGATGACTTAAGCTCAGGCATAGGCCATAATTGACGTCCATATACAGCATCCACTACCGGTTGAGTGGCGTGGCTTCCGGACTGTCCAGAAATTCCTATTCGATGGTCCTTTCTTGAACATGGAACGCAGCCCGCTAGCGCTGCATGCGAAGGCAGCCACGCTCTATAGTGAGGCTCGCCGCCTCGCTTTGGAGACCCACCCATGTAAGAATACTGCAGGCGATCACATCCCAATGGCCTGATAACCCACGCAGATATGTTCCCGACTGGCTGGGCTGAGCTCGACAAGCGAGTCAGCCAGTTTGTCCACGAGCTCCCCCCGCTCAACGACCTGCAACAGAACGCTCAACAGACTACGGCTGCCCGCCGGCTGCTTGTAGTGCACATGCTCGCGCGCGGCGCAATTGTCGAGCTGCACGAGCAGCTCGAGCGCACTGGCGCCAGCACCAGAAGAACCGCCCCCGCTGCGCTAGATGTCGTCCAGGTTCTGAATTACGCCGTCGACGCTCGCAGTGGTGAGGCGCTCGTAGACTCGATGGTTGGGGCACGTCTTCCATCCCTATTCGTGCGCAATGGAAGGGCTGACGTATGCTCCTTGCGATGTTTCTATGTAGGTCGTGTTGAATTCCGTGGCGAGCGTCTTGGTGCGCACGCTCAAGGCACGGAGGCAGAACGGCGCCATACCTGGCGAGGGTGACGAGGGTGCCCTCCTGACGGCACTCGGTCATATTCGTCTCGCTCTGGAGAGCTGGGGCGCAAGGGGTGCCTTCATTCGTGAGTGTCACGCGTAGACTGTGTATGCAGCAGCTGTGGCTGATACCCGTTCATTGTAGGCGAGCAATATGCCCGAGTTGTCAGTCTACTGGAGGGTGCTTGAGCATTTGCATCACTTCATCGGGGCGCTCGGTCAATGACTGCTCTTGCCATCAAATACACCGAATACTGTACTTGTTAACTTCCTACCCCACCGTACATGCGCAGGTAACCCTATTGACCGACGCCCCGACGGTGCCGACGAGCTGTCTTCTCGCTCGCAAGCCGCCTCCCCCTCTCCTACCCCCATTACCGGAGAATGGACACATTCCCAAAATACGTATGAGAGTATAATGTACCACGGCATACAATTCCTTGTAGCCCAGGCTTCATCTGACGACAGCAAATCGTCAAGGGCGAAAAGATGCTGGGTAGTTTGGTTGACCGCTGACCAGAGTGCATTCACAACGCTCAGCAGGACGGCGTGCCCACTTGAACGTGGTCCTATTTTATTCCAAAACGCCTTCGGTGTGATCTCGTCCTCTGCGGTATTCCCGATCCACCTTGGTTGACATAAAGTAGCATCTAGTGACCGCTCACGTCATGACCAATAGGACTGACGTTAATTATGTGCTGCCAAATCATGGATACCGCAAGGTGCCCGGAGCAATATGAGACAAATGCCACTTAAGGTACCTACCTGTTCGCGACCGAGAACGAACGGACGTTGATTGCCTACTGCCATCATATCTGAGTTTGCCCCAGGAGACAGCACACGCCCTATAACTGCAAGGGCATAGCTCCAGCTCGTCATATGTTTGGCATTGTTCTTTGCGCCCGTGTTATCGGATGCAACCTGCAAAGAAACGTTATGACGAGGTGACGTATCGTACAGTGCCGGCGAGGAGGCCTCAGATCCCGGAGTTGAGGTAATGCAGATCTGTCACCGAGAACACTTCGAGCTGGTTGGCTGTGAGAGCCGATACTTGTGTCGCGCGATGTGAGGCTCGTACGCACACGATCGCCTAGTCGTTGAGACGGGACTCAGATTCGTCATCGCTTTCAGGTTCTCTTGCTAGAGTCGTCGTGGCGTCACTGTAGCACTGATTGGATGGAACGCGTAGGGACTCTGAAATGACATGTACCACCTGGGTGTGTACGTAGAGCTCGCATGCTATGTTGTGGAGGGACCCCCACCTGCGCTCCGTGTTCCGACTCCGGCTGTGTAAGCAGTGGATGCCGCTCACTGCCAGGAAGGGCTGGCTTGCATCGCAGAATCCCCATATTAGATGGCCTACTCAGGCGAAGGCCATCAGTCAGTTCACGCCACGCAAACCCCAACCACCGTGGAACCACGACTATAGTAACACCACAACGACATGTCGTATGCGGCCGATCGCGAGTCTAACCGAAGTCTTTGACCACTGTGTCAGTCCCGCATCTGCACGGGCTGTCCAAGAGATGATGTCACTGATAGCACTGGAACGTACGTGCAACGGCAACCACGTCCGCTGCGACCTCACGACGCCACTCTTTGGCGACCCGATGTCGGTCAATGTTCGCCTACGAACAGAGGGGCAGAACTCACCACTCCTGGGCCATTGGCATGTTGCCGGGGCTGGGCGGTTCGTTGGCTGACGGGTGTTTGTATTGATGACCCTGCCTTACCATGGACAAATGACGAAGAGTGAAAATAGTGGGATTACCCGCGAGCTGCCGAGAATGCTGGGAGCGCGCTGCCTGTCGGCAACATAGATCATACACGGAAAGGAGTCAGACTTGGGTTTAGAACAGAACCGTGGAATTCAGAGCAACCACTGCATAATGATAGTTTAAGCCAGACGCGTGTTCACGCTGAAAGCATACAGGCTGTGTGCATGCCTGGACCAGGAGTGTGCGTGGAGAATAGCAAGGAACGGTTGCTGATCAGTATGGGGTACGAGACAAACAGATTCATTTTCCGAGCGGCTCCGAAAGGCCAACCTATGGCGGCGCTGGAAAACTTAATATGGAGGCTTCCCTCGGCAGCGGGCGCCCACGCCACCGGCTTCCCTGGCAGCCCGCCCAGCTTGATGAAGCTAGCTTGCTCGCGGCCTCCTACAGTAGCCGCACACTGCTGTAGCCTTGTATCTCTACTCTCTTTGTCCGACTGACAACTGGGGCCTCGATCTCCCTCGTAGACTCAGCGTTGCCTTGTCTAGATACCTGAGGTATGCGCAGCTTTCACTGCTGTCAGCTCGGGTCTCATATTACCCTCCAACCAGCCCGAGATGCAACCGTCCGAGCTTGAGATCAGGCGGGAAGTAGAGGCCTTGCGAGACATCAGGAGGCGGTCAACCGCAGGCGGGCCAGGTTCACTCATACTCGACCCGGATTTACCAAGCGCTTCCTCCCAAACATCACCGACCAGTCCGTACTGGTCGCCCGACGACCTGGGCAGCACTTCCCACACCCCCAACAACGATGCTGCATCCACAGAGAGCGACAGCGATCCTTTCCATCTCTTCTGGGTTCCTGCCCGACTACATCCGGAGATTGCGCCAGCCGAGTTCAGGCAATTCCTGAAAGAGCATGCTCGCACTACGGAGGAAACCTCCAACCTGGGGCGCTCTCTCTCCAGCGGTTCAACGGGACTTGGGCGGAAGAGATCTATGCTCAGCAGACAGTATAAGCCATCCCCAAATGACGGCGTCGAGGATGAACATGTCGTGCCTATTCGGCGGAATCGGTCGAGCATCTACAACACCGGCCCTCAGCTCACGATTAGCGATCTGCAGAAGTTGGAGGAACTGGCGGAGGAGGCATCGAAAAGCGATGACCCAACGAAGCTGAGGAGTGTCCTGCGGAGGAGTCTTAGTCTGAACGTGGCGCCTTCAGGTGTGTCTCTTCGTTGTCTCGTGTCTACTGTTGATATAATTGTACAACTGTACTCGCAGTCATCGACCAAATGGACGACCTCACTGACCCGGGCGACGATGCGGACTCTCCCATCATCGTTCCACGTATGGGTGAAGGGTTGCGTCGTGCAGCACGCACAAAGATCCGCAAGCCAGGTATGACAGGGGAGGGTGCACATCGTTTCACTGCTACTCGCAGCCGAAAGAAGTCCATGAGCCGCTCAGCTACGGTTGGATCACCACGAACATCGAGCGAGATATCCACAAGCGACCACGGACATGCGGACGCCAGCAGGAAGCCTCGCGCAGCAGACGACGTACCACCCGTGCCGCAAGTCCCACCCATTGCGCCAGTGACACCCCTTGCGCGGCCCGAATCATTCAGTGAAGAAGCTTTGATCTATGACGCTTACGTTACCGAGGAGCCAGATGAAGCAGACACACACCCCAGGGAACCCACGCCCGAGCCCTCCGTCGAATCTTCTCTTTCTGGCCCTTCCTCAACTACGACGCACCCAGAGTCGCATGAGACCACCCCTGAACCTGCTCCCGTCCTTCATCACCCTCAGCCACAGCGAGCCGTTCAACCGGCAGTCACTGAGCCTCCCGTGGAAGCACACACCCCTTCCCCTCCGCCCACGACTGCAGCCGCCAGTCCGCCTTCTAACGTGCTGCAGCCCCGCCCTTCACTGCAAGAATCCCCCATCTATCACCCTCCTTCCCCAAGCCCGTCCGAGCATCGACGAGAAAAGGACAAGAAGGGTGGTCTATTCAAGTGGGGTAGTGATAAGGGCAGCAAGAAACAGAAGGAGAAGGAACAGCGTGAGCGCGAGAAGGAAAAGGACACCGGCTTTTTCGGATCGTTGTTTGGCGGCAAGAAGAAGCAAGAGGATGCACCACCGTCAATGGCGACTCAATCCGGACGCGAAGCGGCTGCTGCCCTTCTCGGCGCGTCAAAGTCGTCCAAAAACTACGTTCCCTCTCCCTCGCCTCAGCTCGCTGGCATGTATGCACGGTATCCCATCCACGTGGAGCGTGCAATTTATCGTCTCAGTCATATCAAGCTGGCCAACCCTCGCCGCCCGTTGTATGAACAAGTCCTGATTAGCAACCTGATGTTCTGGTACTTGGGCGTCATCAACAAGACCCAGAACCAGCAAAACTCTGCCGCGAACGGTTCAGCACAGGCTCAGCCGCAGGGGCCAGGACAGTCTGGACTAGACAAGGAGCAGCAGGAGCGGGAGCAGAGGGAGCGAGAGGAGCGAGAGCGGGCGGAGAAGGAGCGCTTGGAACGGGAGCAAGAGCAGAGAGAAAAGCAGAGGCGGGGAAGCCTCACGAAGCCTAGTGCGGCGAACGCTCCTCAACCAGGCGTACGGAGGGCCGAGATGCCCGTGCGGGGGCCCCAGTACGACATGCAACATCGTGCGATGGAGCAGGAGTACGGCCACGGCTATTCCAACAGCATGTCCGGCTCAGGATACGGCTACAGCTCCGCAGGTGGTGGGTCGTTCCAAGTCCAACCTGTACCTAGGTCATCTTCAGCGCCACCCCAGCCGTACACAGTTGGGGGCGTGGCACAACCGCAGCCCCAAGCCGCGAACGGTGGGTTCTATAATATGGGAAACGTGTCCATGCAGCCTCAGCAGTATTCACCAGTGGTCGTGGGTGGGCAACTGCCACCAGGAGCAATGCCCCCCGTCGCCGTCGAGCAGACATGGTTGTCTAACCAGGCTTCCACGAGTATGCTGAACTCGAGGGGGCACACGTCTCCATCCCCACCACGCTCTACCTCCCCGCCATCTCCACCCAACCAGTCAGTAGCTCCGCGCCGGGCACGGTCACCACCGCCTAACCGGTACACTCCCGCGCAGGAGAAGCAGCCGGCGTACAGCGCACCGGGCGCCCGAGTCCCCGGTCGCTCCCTGTCTGCCTCCGCTGCTCCGCCCGTCATGTCTAATATGCATCACCTCAACAATGCGAAACTGAAGAAGGGTATCAGTGCGCACGCTGTCGTGCAGAACCCGCGGCGACGCCCTTCGGAGGACGAGGACGTGCCGCTCGCGCTATGGCAGCAGACGCGAAGAAAGTAGCGCGCTTCCTATCCGGACACACATTTTATCGCTCGCTCGCTCGTCTGTACATCAAGCTTTCTGCTCGTCGCCCCCGTCGCTCCCTCACTTCATCATCTAGATATCCCTGCAATTTATATTGTCTTGGGCTGTGATATACCGTCGCCGGGTCTCCCACGAGTGTTCCCTCCTCACTCCGCATTTGTAACGGACACCTTGCCTCGCACACCTGTAGCTCCCGCGGCGAGCATTGTTTGGCTGGGCGACGCTTCTTTGAGGACTCTCCGGTGCTACAACTGACTCTGCCTACTACCGTAGTATTATGCCTTCATAGCAATCTGTCTGTATTTGCATCGAGCGGACTTTCGGCCTTAGCTAGTAATATGAAACACACTGGAGAACACAACGTAGACCTATGTTTCTGAACCGTGCGCAGGAACAGTATTGTTGGGATACGTACACCTTCAACGGCGTATCCTCTTCATCGAACCGCAGTCACGACCCACGTGATATGTGTTTTCGCGTCGGTCAAATGCGATCGAGTCACGATGCACGGCACGGTGGCTGCGCTTGTACCCTCCGGCCGCGAAACCTCTCTACAATTCTACACACTCGGCTGTTACGTTCGCCTGACCACACCAATGTCAGCCCAGAACAACGACCCCGCAACATCTGTCGCAAAGGCTGCAAAGGCTGCGTTTGAGGCCTCGCAGCTCATCGCTTCTTCCGAACGGGTGCGCGCCCTGCACGGGCTACGCGATCAACTGGAATCCGCAAAGGCGGAAATATTGGCCGCAAACAGACGAGATCTCGAGGTGCATCTCGCTCCCATACCTTTTCATATGTGAGGCGTCCAATTCTGCTCGTCTCCGTATCGCCCTTCCTTCTCTCGACCCGACTCCCATGCTGACTGAGCGGTAGGCGGCGCAGAAGGAAGTCGATGCGGGGAACATGTCCTCTTCCCTGCTCAAGCGACTTGACCTGAATAAGGGCGACAAGTGGGACTCGATGCTGCAAGGTGTCATCGATGTTGCCAATCTGCCGGATCCGACAGGGAAAGTCACATACGCCTCCGAGCTGGATGACGAACTCGAGCTTTATCGCGTCTCATGTCCCATTGGCGTCCTCCTCGTTATTTTTGAGGCGCGCCCTGAAGTCGTGGTGAACATCGCTGCTCTGGCGATCAAGTCCGGTGCGTTTGTATGCCTTCAACGCACGCGAGGACCCGCTACTCACACTCGAATGCACAGGGAACGCCGCGATCCTGAAAGGAGGAAAAGAATCAAATGAGACGGCGCAGCTGCTTTCCAAGGCTATCCAGGCCGCGCTCTCGAAGACCAGCATCCCAAGTACCTACATCCAGGCCATCCAGACACGAGCCGAAGTCTCTGCTCTCCTCGAGCTCGACCAGTACATCGATCTGGTGATCCCACGAGGAAGTAACAGCCTCGTGCGGAGCATACAAAACAGCACTCGTATCCCCGTCATGGGTCATGCGGATGGGCTATGTTCAGTGTTCCTCGACGAGTCCGCAGACGTTGACAAGGCCGTTAGAGTCGTCCTTGATTCGAAGGTGGGCGTCTCCACCCGCATATAGCACCGCATATACTCACCGTCGTCCTTTAGACTGATTCCCCCGCCGCGTGCAACGCAGCAGAGACACTCATTGTGCACGAAAAGGTGCTATCGACGGTCTGGCCCGCGGTCGCCCGCGCGCTCCTCGACGCCGATGTCCAGCTCCTCTGCGATCCCGCCACGCTCTCCGCGCTCTCCTCGCTCACGCCCGCCCCACCCAAGCTCACCACCCACGTTCGCGCCTCCACGCCCGCCGCCTACACCACCGAGCACCTCTCGCTCACGCTCTCCGTGCTCGCGCAGCCCTCGCTCGCCGCAGCGATCCAGCACATCAACGCGCACTCCTCGCACCACACCGACTGCATCGTCACTGAGGACGCGCGCGCCGCGTCCGTGTTCTGCCACGGCGTCGACTCCGCGGGCACGTTCGTGAATGCGAGCACGCGCTTTGCGGATGGTTTCCGCTATGGGTTCGGCACGGAGGTCGGGATCAGCACCGGCCGCATCCACGCGCGCGGGCCCGTCGGCCTCGAAGGCCTCGTCACGTACAAGTACATGCTCCGCAGCGGTGGGGCGGGCGGCCACGTTGTGGGTGAGTTCGGTGCCGGCGAGGGGAAGCGGCGGTATAAGCACCGGAGCATCGCCGCGGCAACGGTCCCGTTCTTGGAGTAGGTATTGTAATAGGGGGAATACATAGCGTATGTACAGCGTACTTATGTGCGCGACAGCAGAAAGACCTACCAAGCGTAAAGCAAAGGAGATGCAGTGTATAACGATACAATGTGACACGACCGTGCAATCCAGCGAGCTCCAGGGACGCGGGGCCCCGCTATCACGAGCCCTCGGCGTCGACCTTTGCTTTCTTTTCTGACGGCGTCGCAGGATGCGGCTCGTCCTCTGCCTTGCGCTTTGCGGTGCCGTTCGCCTCGGGATCCTTTTTCTTCTTCTTGACCATTGATGTAAGGTCGTTCACTTGTTGGGGTGCGGGGGCGGCAGCGGCGGATGACTCTTTCATAGCATTAAGCTCGCTATCCAAGACTCTAGCCACCATCGCCGGTGCTGACTCTGCGCTTTGCTCTGGTGAAGTCTTAAGCTCCTCAACCTGTAGTTTGTCTTGTGAGCGAGCCAACACGGTCATAACACGGTCACACTACCTTGAGAGCTAAGTCTTCCTTCAATCCTTGCAGCTCCTTGACCTCCGCCTCCATCTGACTCTTACTCAGATGTTGCACTGCATCGTTGCCCAGTAGCCGAGGGCCCTTTGCCTTGCCCTTGCCCTTAGGATCCGCTTTCTCGTCGACAACCGGGGTCACCAAGCCCTGGCCACTGAGCGCATCCCGAAGCTCCGCAAGGCGTGCCTCCACGCTGTCGAGCGCGCGCTCCGCATGAGTGATGGCATCATTTAGACGGCCGGAGGTGAGGTCGAGGACGATGCTGAGCTTGTAGTGCGCCTCCGCGATCTGGCGAGAGGACTGGGGCAGGAGGTCGACCTTAAGCGCTAGCGCCTGGCTGTAGTCGGCGATTGCCTGGTCGAACTTCTCCGTCTCGAGCGAGACGTCGCCGAGGGCGAGGAATGTGTCCGCGAGCTTGAGCGCGACCACGTCGCCGCCCGCGTCCTGCTGCTTCTCGAAGAGCGCGCGCGCGAGGTCGAGCACCTCCCACGCGGCGTTGAAGTCGTCCTCCGGTTCCGCGTCCTCGCCCTCCTCCTCGTCACCTTCCTCTTCCTCTTCTTCCTCACGTTCGGCTGCTTTCTGGGCCTCGCCGAAGAGGTCTATGGGCACATCTTCTTTGCTTCCGGGCACGATGGTTTCCACATCTTCGTCCCCGTCACCCGAGAAAGAGAGGAACTTCCCCGGGCCGGCCGCTTCTGACTCTGTAGGGCAGGAGGTTAGCCCGGGGGAGGCGGCCACTCGTAGGCGCAACGTACCTCCGGCCACCGCGCGAACGGCTTCCTCCGCCTGTTCTTTTCCTAGAACCGAGCTCTGAGCAATTGCGTTCTCAAGTAGGGCCTTTCCGTATGCGAAGTATAGGTCTGCCATCTCTAACCCATTCTCTCCGTATTTCGCCGTGCTATATGGGTCAAATGTGAGCGGAGGTCGGAAAGGCGCGTCGGACGCGTCCGGAGTAGTGAGTGACGCACGCGAGTTCAAGTGCGGTGGCATAATGATCCACCGACTGCTCGTATTTCCTCAGTGCGAACGCACGTTTTGCCTGCTCGATGGCTTCATCCATGCTTGTGATCGTGGCCGGTGTGCTCGACGCATCGAACTGGGGACTGAAAGAGGATATGTTCAAGTCTTCACAGCACATAGATACTGGATTTCACTCACGAAGACATGGCGGAGGATGGTGATGGTGGTGAGGAAGAAAGGACCTGTGAGGCGCGTTCGTGTCTGAGTCGCGTCGCGTCAATGCTCGTGGCGGCCACAGTCCCACGTGATGCACTGGGGACCTGCCTCAGGCGCTTCAACTGTTAGACGCTAGAGCTCCTGACCTCCACGTTTAACCCACGAAGTCTTTGTTGGCCTGCGATCTTGCACGGCGAACCATGCAGCAAGCATATGTATGCCAAAGAAAATACGCCGTGATTCATGCACAGAGTGTGGTATTGCCCTACTCTTTTGATGTATCTCCTCTACACGTAACGAGTCACCGGAGAGACACTCGACGAAGAGTGCGCAGATAATACAATGTACAGGATCGCATCTACTTGACTGCTCACAGTTTTGATTCGGTGTACCATCCGGCATGCTGAAGATCCTCTGGCGTGGCCCGCGCCTGCTTGTCAAGCGTCCTTGGACCATCTGGTCCCTCCTCCAAGCCATTTCCCAGAGGCAACTCCGGACGCCATCGCCAGAGATACGTGAGTTCCGTCTTGGGTTTCTTTTGTATGACATCACGCACATGCTATGTGACACCAGGCACGGAGTAAGCCCACCGTTCACGGACAACATCACTGCGTTTTACTCACTTTGCCCAGAACAGGCGTGAATTTCGCACCGTGCCCACTTCCTCCGGTGCAGATAAAGAGCGTCTCGTTGTATCCAGGTAGGTAGTCGATCAGCCACGAGTTGTCGACGGTGTCTGTGTAGAAGCAAAGCCTCGTCGCTGTGATGGGCAGCGGTGCGAGGTCGGGGAGAAAGGTTGAGACGAAGGTCTTAATACCCTCGACGGATCTGAGCGGCAATGAGGTGTCGTCTACACCGGGTCGCAGTTGTACGGATATTGGGTGGTCGAAGCCTGGTGGTTTGGCATAGTTTGTGTACTGCCGTGGCTTCAACTGGGGTATACAAGTCTGGAGAGAGCTAGGCCCGGACATACCTTCGTGACGCGATAGCCTACTTTGATCAGGCCGTCCTCAGTCCTAGGGAATGAGTAGATGCTGCGCGGACCAACGGCCTTTCCTGTGTGGTCTGGACCAGGGTCATGCCCTATGATAACAGGCCAGTTCTCGTGTGAGTACTTCTCCCACAGTTCAGGTGCCTCCTCTCGAGGAGGCAGCTTGACGGTGACGACGCTCCCTGCTGTAGCTTCCAGGACGCGGCTCACTTCCGGGACGAGCATCGGGGTTGCAGACCCGCCTCCTCGCGTGTCAGCAGACTAGCAAAGCGCGAGTCGAAGGGTTCGAAAGCTTACATGCCATGATGACAAGGTCTGCTGGATGCTCTTTGCCGTCTTTGGTCTTGATTCCCGTCACCCTTCGCGAGCCATCGGACCCCTCGACTATGAACGAGGCAAACTCTCCCTTCTCAGGGCCCTCTACAAACTGTGCGCCGCTCTTTCGCAGCTTCTCTGCGAGATACGCACAGGCCTGGCTAGGATAGACATACCCCGCGGTCGAGTCCAAGACCGCTTCAAAGGTTTCCTTACCATCCATCTCCGGGATCGCGAACCTGAGCAGTTTGTGCGCCCACCCTCGTTCCTGCGCACGGCGCCGGTCCTCGTCGTTCGACAACACGAACTGCGTGTCGCGCAGGCCCTCCGCGGTCATATTCCGCAACGTCTGCTTCTCGCGCTCGTCGAGCTCGCTCGCGTGCTGCACGCGCAGCATACCAGACTCGACGAAGAGCTCCTTCCCGTGGCCGCGCTCGTCGTTCCACCGCTTCCACACCTCGCGCGCCTCGTACGCGAGCCGCTGGTACTGCAACTCGTTGCCGTACGAGGCGCGGAAGATCTTGTTCTCGTCGACTGAGGCTGCGGTGGATCCTGGATTGAGCTTGTAGCCATCGCCGCGATCGTAGGGGTGCTGGTCGAAGATCGCGAGCTCGTACCCTGCGGTGCCATGTAAGGAATAGGACTAGTAGATCAACACCCTCACTTACCATCCTCAGCGAGGTAATAAGCAGTGCTCAGTCCGAAGATTCCAGCTCCCACGATGATGACCTTTGCAGGTCTTTGGGGAATCGACATGTCGAGGCTGATCAGTTTCCAAGCTCAGTGCCAGCAGTGCCAGTGGTGGTCGGCCCGGGATGGATTGGGCTCCGCCGCACCACGGTCGAGCTTGCGCTACGTATTATCTCTGAACGGGTCCTCCGGGCTCGGGGGTTATACATGGCACCTCGGCAGCATGCCACCAGTCAACGGCTCGTGAAGTATACACAGCTGCGCGATGTTGCATGCATACTGGCAGAAGTCGAGTCCATCATTGACGAAACATAACTTGCCTCAACTTGCGCACACACCTCTGCGGATCTTGAGCCAGCTCGGAGCTCATGAGTGACCTATGAGAATGACGTGCTTGCTTAAGAGTGCCTGTGTAATCAGGAAACTAACTAGTCACGAACTCGAACTAGAGGCCGGCAGTATTGACTACTGGTGGCACGTGCAACTCTCCCGGAGTCGGCCCCAGTGGCAGGAGTCCGTTGTCCTCTCAAGCTGCCACCGTAGGCCTCGCTGGGCTAGACTCCTAGGTACCTTGAAGGTTTGGTGTTGGATTCCTACTACTTACTGGTCTGGCGACGACTAGTGCTTACTGTCCTTCCCGGTATTGTCGATTACTGGCCTCGCGTTCATACAAGGCCGTGAAATCCGCACGGAAAGTTATCAAAGGGCTCCCGCCTTTGACCTGCGGTTTCTTATAATTATTCTTCAGTGTGTTATCGTGCAGATTGATATTGGGGTGGAGTGTCGCTTGAACTACTGCGATGGAAGCGAAGAAGAGGTGCCATTATAGCAGCCGACCTCATGGCATCAAGTATCGATCACCAATCCATAGTTCCATGTCTGAAGCTTCATGAATGTAGGCTCGGGCTCCTAGACATGTCAAATGACAGCACCGCCAGCTGATATGGAACCTGTGTGGTTTTGAAACAGCGGATCTTTCAGTAAACCTTTAGGTGTCGTCTTCGGATGAAACAGAGTCATACCCAGGTATAATAAACCGCTGCCGCGACACCGTGGTTCGATTGACTAATGTGTGCAGTACAGACTAGCTCAAGTGAGGCTACGGTCACTGAGCACACATACTTCATTCGAGCGCCCACCGAACGAACTCATGACTTACGTTCAAGCGACGTACGATGGACGAAGCACGAGAAATCTTCCATCGGTCAGAATCACAGCCGCATGCACTGGCGAGAGTCACTGAACCTTACCTACAGGAGGCAAAGTAGTATTGCAGCCACCGCTTTCACTGGTTCACGATGCCTTTAATAGTAAATCGGTCGATTCCGAGTCATCGCGCATGATCAGTGTTCCACAAAATGAGTGCGGTGACCTCATATATAGGAGCTTGCTGCTCGAAAGGATTCCTATCGCTGGAACGGCTTGATTTTTACAACACACAGTCACCAGAAAGAACGGCATGCCCGGGGCAAGTCTCGACCTTGATTCCACTGTAGGAGGGGTGTTCATCGGCGGGCTATTCTCTACTCTGTAAGTCTCCTATATGTCGATACCATATACTCAACAGCTCACCATGTCGTGAACGCGTGGTACAGTTTCTATGGCTTCTCATGTGCCCAGCTTGCACACTACTGTTACCACTACCTGAGGCGGGACAGAGCTTCAGTCGTAATTCTTGTATGTGCCTCAATTGATCCTCGCGCACTTCACTGACTCAGACTGCCGTGGGCACAAGGTCTTCTGCACCTGGTATGTATGAAGGAGGAGCCTCCGCAGAAGATCGAGGACGGCTCACGAACTGTCAGGCTGCTTGACACCGTTATCACGGTCTCAGATTTTTATGTGCGTTTCAGTGGTATGTCTCTGAGCACTTGAACTTACGTCCTGGTCAGATCCTATGGTATTTTGTCATCAGGGGCCACGGGAACGAGTTCGATCTTCTGGTCTTCCCCAAGTACGCCGCCCAGTTCGCCGGATCGATGTTGCTTTACTGACATTGGCCTGCAACAGAGTTTACGATGTGAGGATTACGGTTTCTGCCGGGTTCTTGATACTGACGTATGCTATCCGGGAAAAGCTGGAGTACGCATCCACAGTGGGTTATGGACATCAACTGCGTGAGCTCAATGTTGACCTTTCTTCAGTGTGTGACTATCTGCGTAGTGCAAATGTAAGACACGTCGTTGTGCTACCTATGCGACTTAAAACTGATTCTCTCAGATTCTATGTCCATGGCATCTGGCAGCGTAAGTCATTGAGCATCTCGCAAAGACCAGAATATCTATGACTCACAATTACTAGTGCTCATGGGGTCACCTATGAAAGCGCGCATAGCGATAACCTTGCTCCCTGTGAGCTCTTGGTAGATGAATGAGTGGACATTCACTGACTACAGCTGTTTGTACACAGGCGATGCTTTCCCTACTATCTCTTGGCTAGTAACTGTTCATTGTCCTCATCTCCAATTTGGTGCTGACCAACATGTCCACTCACAGCATTTGGTTTCGGTGGAGTATCTCTCGTCATGAGCAACACGCATATGCTGAGGTCTTGTTGATTGAACAGTGGGCGCGAAAGTCGCAACGTGAGTATGCGGTGGCAATACATAATAATATAGCTCACACTACGTCTCCTATAGCGAACATGACTGGATAGTCCCGAAGACCCTTCCTGCGGACACGGTATGGTGTACGGCTGATCGAAATAAACCCACTCAACAACATACACAGCTGCCAACTGCGGTTAAAGTCTGCGCTGCGGCAGTAGCAGACGTGTGTATATGCATCGCGCTGTCGTGGGCTTTACGGAGAAAGATGACGGGCTTCAGACGGTGACCCATTCCCTCCCCACTCAAAAGCTCTCCTGACTCCAATATTCAGCACCGATGGTCTCATTCGGACGCTAACAGCGTATATCATTAACCGCGGGATTTTGACGACGTGAGTTCCGGCGAATGTCTGCACGCAAGCCCTGCGCTTACCGTATAATGATCTTCACTCAGTATAATGCAAATCGCGCTCCTCGGAACGGTTTGTTTGGCCTTTGACGGGTCGCTGGCATTTGAAGCTCACAATTTGGCCGCGCGAACAGTACATGGCTTCAGTGAACCAAGACAAGCTGATATGGGCAATATTCCATTGCGCCGGTGGTAAAGGTAGGCCCGAAAATCGTAACGTGCCATGGAGGCTGAATGCATCTAACAGTCTACGTCAACTCAATGATGGCCGTGTAAGTGTCCACGAATCGGAGCAATAGACAATTCGCGCTTACATGTCAACAACATCCCTGTTAGCCTGAATGCACGCCGCCACTTGAGTAGCGGGGTGTCGCATGTTTCAGGCTTCTAGCCGGTCTAGCACACCATGACGACAGTAAATGCAATATCCCTTCGATACGTGCACAGAATGTATGTATGGGTATCAACTAGCTCTTTAGCGACGTGAGATTCGCAAGGCACGTAGGTTGCTGAGTGCGCACCAAGGTATAGGTGAAGTCCATCTTTTCGCTTCTTCAGTCGTAGCCTAGCTTCCTGCGCTCCTCATGGTCTCGCTCAAGCTTCATAAGCTCGTCTTCTGATCCACGCAAATCTTCGTCCCACGCGAGGAACAATTCGGATAAGGTGTCAATCTAATGCAAGTTATGAGGCCCTCCCTCCATCCCAGCGCCAGCGATATGCTCACCCTGGTAGCGTAGCGGTCCATCAGCCCTGCTATCCGTCGCTCCAGTCGTGACGCCATTTCGGCGTCCTCTTCTTGTGCCTTGAGTAGAGCGTCAAGTCGTGGTTGTAGGGCTCGGTGCTCAGACAAACGGCCAGCTGCTGTCACGCCCTTGTCTTCCATGGTAGCAATCTCCCGCAAATCTCGTTCGGCGGCGCGAATATCGGGCTCCATTTCTGCGAGAAAAGCCTCGAACTCGCTAGGTGACATGTTTTCATATGTTGGAGGATTGATTGGTATCGTCCCCGAGAGTGCAAATGACGGGGTGAGATACTGAGCGTGTTGGTCGTCTGGGGTAGACAGTCAGGCGCTCTGCAACATGCTGGGTTCGTCGTACTCACAATGCTCCATGAATCTGCGTAAACCATCGTTTGTTTGAAGAACCTCATCTAGCCTACGCTGTAGCTCTTCCGCGCGTCGCGTCAATGACTCTCCGCTTTTCATCTGGACGTGCTTTCGCTCCGTCCCCTCTTGTCTCGCGCCATACAATAGCGTCTCTAGCCATCGTATACGGAGTTCAAGTGACAGAGCAGGAGATACAGCTTGGGGTTTCTTCGACTCTTCCTCAGGCTTGCCCACCACCTCGATGTCTGCGTCGTGAACGCTCATCTGCGGTTTGATCTGAGGGGATATATGTGGTGGGGGCGATGACGGGGGAGTCGATGTCGAGAGTAATCGATGCCGCTGCACGTCACCAAGGAATACGCTGCCAATTGGGCTTTGCATTGGACTGCAGGAAAAGTCCTGACTGGCAGCGTCGTCGGTGAGAGTCGGTCGAACGAGACTATAGTTGCGGCCGGCGGCCACGCGCAGACAGCTGCTCATTTTTTATCTTATCTTATCTGATACAGCTTGATTGGGAAAGAGATGCCTTATTTGACTAGCACGGTTGGTAACATCGCACAAATGGCGCGCGACTCGGTCGGCTGCCAGTCGCCCAGCTCGTCGTTTTCCGCTTCCACCTCCATTTCGCGCCGACGCTGGCTGCCGTTTTGCACTGCGTAGACCGTAGCTAGTTCCAGACTGTGTTCCTCGTCTGCTAACTCAGCCCCTTCAAACCAGTCAAACGCGCCTCTTTCGTCACTTGTCGCCGCTAGCCCGGCCAGCGCAGGCGCTCCTACTCGCTGACCAACTCTCTTTCCGACCCTTACTACCTTTCCCCCTGCTTCCTCTGTTCCACATTCCAGCCCGCTATGGCTGTATCTGGCATCTCAGCCGCTGTTTCTACCCTCTTGGGATCCAATGCCTCTGTTCCCATCCCTTCCGGCAAGGTCGAGCTCCCAATCGAGGAGGATGAGCCGTTGACGGCCAAAGGTCTCTCCTCAGAGAAATGCGAGTTGCGTATAGAAGGGATGACATGTTCAGCGTGTGTAGAGGTACGAGCATCGTTATCCACGTGTGAGGGACATATTAAGATCAGTATCGCAGTCTATAGAGGGCATGCTCAGGACACAGCCTGGCATTCATTCCATCAAAGTTGCGTTGCTGGCTGAGCGCGGTGTCGTCGAGTACGATCCCAATGTCTGGGACGCAGACAAAATCATCAATGTGCGTAGTCGTCTCAGTGATGTTCGTATTGGCTGTGGCATTCGCGCGGCGTATCATGCGGCTTCTCCTTCGTGAGGGCACTACGTGGTGGCACCGACCTTCACTGTCGTGGAGTGGGTAGCATGGCACCTTGTCCCGATGTCGTTCACCGTGAACCACAGGTCCATAACATCTATTGTGCGCGAGTGCAGTAGCCAGTGCCAACCAACACGACTCCAAGTGTGAACTGCCTGCTGACTGAGCTTTAGGAAATCGGCGATATTGGATTCGATGCCACTCTCATCCCGCCCTCTCGCGCCGACGCTGTCACGCTCCGAGTATACGGCATGACGTGTTCGTCATGTACGTCCACGGTCGAGCGCGAGCTGTCAGCTATGCCAGGCGTGAACAGTGTTGCCGTCTCTCTGGCCACGGAGACCTGTAAAGTGGAGTTCGACCGCACGCTTGTCGGGGTACGCGAACTCGTAGAGCGCATCGAGGAAATGGGCTTCGACGCCATGCTTTCCGACCAGGAAGACGCGACGCAAATGCGATCCCTCGCTCGAACCAAGGAGATCCAGGAATGGCAGCGGCGTTTCCACTGGAGTCTCGCCTTCGCTGTACCTGTATTCTTCATCAGCATGATCGCGCCACACATACCCGGGATCTGCATGGTTTTGCGGGCCCGCCTCGTGCCGGGCCTCTACCTTGGCGACCTTTTGGTTCTCATCCTCACCACACCCGCGCAGTTCTGGATAGGCGCCCGATTCTATCGAAATGCGTGGAAGGCACTCAAACATGGCGGGGCCACTATGGACGTGTTGGTCATGCTCGGCACGTCTGCGGCATACTTTTACTCTTTGGGCGCCATTGTTGCGGCCATATGGGAAGCCGACCTTCTCTATCGCCCGTTCGTCTTCTTCGACACGAGCACAATGCTGATTATGTTCGTTTCGCTCGGCCGATACCTCGAGAATCGGGCGAAGGGTCGCACCAGTGCTGCCCTGACCGACCTGATGGCCCTTGCGCCGTCGATGGCGACCATCTACACAGACGCAGCCTGCACCCAGGAGAAGAAGATCCCGACTGAGCTTGTCCAAGTGGGAGACACCGTCAAGATTGTCCCCGGTGACAAGGTGCCTGCCGATGGGACTGTCGTGAGGGGCTCGTCTTCTATTGACGAGAGCGCGGTCACGGGCGAGCCGGTCCCAGTACAGAAGCAGGTTGGAGATCATGTCATTGGTGGCACTGTGAACGGCCTCGGCACGTTCGATATGCTCGTCACGCGCGCAGGCAAGGACACTGCCCTTTCGCAGATCGTGAAGCTCGTAGAGGACGCACAGACGAGCAAGGCACCGATCCAGGCGTTTGCCGACAAGGTTGCAGGCTACTTCGTCCCCGCCGTCATCACCCTCGCAGTGGGCACGTTCTCCGCATGGATGGTCATCTCGCACGTCCTGAATGACGACGACCTTCCCGGCATGTTCCACGCCCCAGGCGCAAGCAAACTCGCGGTGTGTCTCCAGATGTGTATCTCCGTTGTTGTCGTCGCGTGTCCATGTGCTCTCGGACTGAGCACGCCAACCGCGATCATGGTCGGGACGGGGGTGGGTGCGCAGAATGGCATCCTCATCAAGGGAGGTCGTGCGCTCGAAGCGAGCAGGTCAATCAAGCGGATAGTTCTGGACAAGACGGGTACCGTCACCGCAGGAAAGCTCACCGTTGTCGCGTCTGCATGGGCATCGCAGAGGGCACACACCACCCAGGACCATGACGAATACTTCCTCCGCGACAAATGCGTCCACGGTCTTACACATGCAGACGTCATTGCTATGGTCGCTGCCACTGAAGCACGATCGGAGCACCCCCTAGCGAAAGCCGTAGCGGTGTACGGAAAGGACGTCCTCGGTAGAGCACTCACTGCTGTCCCGGAAGCCACCGTCGAGTCCTTTGAGGGTGTTCCGGGCGCAGGGGTGAAGGCCAGTGTGACGCTTCTCAACACGAAGGGCACATACACAGTGTACGTCGGGACTGCGCGATTTGTCAGCCAGTCGGATGTCGCGGACCTACCGTCAGCGTTATCTGTCTTTGACACTGAGGAGGAGGCACAGGGTCTCACCACTATCTTTGTGTCCGTAGCTACGCCGTCTTCTGCCCCGAGCCCCATCTTGGCCATCGCCCTCTCGGACGTGCCCAGGCCGTCGTCTGTTTATGCCATCAAGGCACTGCATGACATGGGCATCGAAGTGAACATGATGACGGGCGACGGCAAGGCCACTGCACTGGCCGTAGCGAAACGCGTGGGCATCAAGCCTGAAGGCGTGTGGGCAAACATGAGTCCCAAGGGGAAAGCCTCTGTCGTAACCGAGCTCATGCAGAAGGATGGTGGCGGTGTCGCGATGGTGCGTTGTTTCTTCCTAACATGGGTGGTACTGGTGTGACGTTGTTTCCCGCAGGTTGGTGATGGTATCAACGACTCTCCGTCGTTGGTAGCCGCTTCCGTCGGCATCGCGCTCTCGTCTGGGACCTCCGTCGCCATTGAGGCCGCCGACATCGTGCTCATGCGCTCGGACCTTCTCGACGTTGTCGCTGCACTCCATCTCTCCCGCGCTATCTTCTCCACCATCCGTCGCAATCTCGTATGGGCCTGCATCTACAACGCGCTCGGCATACCTCTCGCCATGGGCCTCTTCTTACCTTTTGGCATACGTTTGCACCCAATGATGGCTGGCGCTGCGATGGCGTTCTCGTCAGTCAGCGTTGTCACGAGCTCGTTGATGTTGAAGTGGTGGACACGTCCACAGTGTAGCGTGATGCCTGGCGAGATTATACAGAAGCAGACCATCTTGAGCAGCGCACGACTGGTCTGCCAAGACATGTGGAGCAGTGTCTGTGGCCTCGTGGGCCGGCGCACAGACACGTCTCAATATAGTCAGCTCCCTGTAGAAATGAGTGAAGCAGTCTGATGGAATCAACATCCTTCGGTGAAGTCTAGCCTGGACCGATCTCATCCTGTATCTTAGTCTTGTTCCGAATCGATTTTGTACTATATTCGCTGACTTCCGTTCGCTATATGGACTACACTCATTGAAACTTGTAGTACTAATATTCTACTACATAGTACCCGGGGCTTTTTACTGTTAATCGTCAACTAGATAAATTGCGACCACTGACTGCCAACAAAATGAAGACCGAACGGCCATGACATTGTGTGATCATGAAGACTATCATAGAATACAAGGGTCGATCATTACTCCGACCAGTCAAACATATTGATATCGCCTGCGTCGATGATATGCTTACGAGCGTTCAATCTGTATGAGTAGTGTCAAATGACACAGACGTCTGAACCGCGAAAATGGTTGCTTACACAGCCATCATCGAGTTGATATAGACTGCAAGCAACGAGTCAATGATATCCATGGATGCCACCTATCAAAGATAAACGTGGCTAGCATACCTTTCGTCCCTGTAAGGTGGAATACAATGAACAGCATCTCCTCGCGAGTAATCAGGTACTGCGCAAACACGTTGGTAATGATAAGCTGTCAAGTCCGCCTTGAGTGTACGCACCGTTGAAGCCAAGGCAATTTGTACCATGCTACCGTGAGACGATACATATCTACTAGTGAGACCTTGAATATACGAAGGGATCAGAAGGCGCACGCCGAGAAAAGTCCACGGTTGACGATATAAGTTGCGAGTTTGCTGATCTTTCTATCAGAACTGTCCCCGATTGAATGGGACCGCAGACCGTCAATGACTATACCTCTTCAAGGGATAACACACGTCCACTCACCTTCTGAACCCGGTCTTTTGCCTCCTGAGAACCAGACAGAGGGCTCCGCTAATATAAACATCTGCAGCCGCAGCAACAAATGACCTGATGAGGGTCCAAGCCTGATAACATCTGTGAGTCCTTCTATTCAACGAATCGGAGGGGTCAAAGAGGAATCTTCACTGTATTCGCCGGAACAGACTTTGAGAGCAGCCAGCCTTGATTTCTTAGGCATGCTATAGACTCAGCTCGGAGTGTCTGATTGATATGCCTAATAACACCCACGAGGAATTATATACGCCAACTATAGTATAAGCAGTGCTGATGTGAGCTGTCACTTGATATTCAATTTCGCAGAGGGTCTTACCCAGAGTAAATGCTAGGACATTTGGATTGAGATTTTGGAAACGATGTTTCAGTGTGAGAGCGTACCGAAGGCAACAGCCGAAAGAACCGTCTGTAGAGCAACCATGGGTTAGGAGACGTGTCAGCCTGCAACTACTAAGATGATGACATTCCCACCGGAATGCACGCAGTCAGGAGTCTGGACGGCTCGAATTTGAATGTCAGTCCTACGGTCACTAAGGGGAAGGCGACATCAATTTCGCCAACATGCAGCAAAAGCGATACGCATACGCTGCCAAATCTCACGGATGTAAAACCTGCAGTTTTGGGATGTGTCATAAGGCCGCGTACCAAAGGGAACAGAATGTCACATACATTTGAACAACCCATACAATCATTGCCTGCAGTTACCAGCCGGATGCAATGGTAAGACCGGTGAGAGTGAATCGGAATGAATGAGACTACTAACCGTGGCTGTGCAGTCCAACTATTGATACATGTTGGAGTGGTATTCTGGAGCACCATCTTCGAGCAGGCTGACTGCTTACCTCGTAGGTTCTGCACCGGTTCAGAGGCACTAATGCGACTGCACCTCATCACGACGCACCTGGGAAAGACCCGGAGGGAGAGAAGGTTGGCGTGGCTTTGGACAAAGTAGAACCATCCAATCTTCCGGTAGTTGCGGGTGAGTCAAAGGATGAGCAAGTATGGCAATAAAGGTACACGCCTGCATATCTGCGCCGATCATAATGGTTTCTAAGACCCTTGCAAAAAGTGAGCCAAATACTCAACACCAGAAGACAGTATCTCTCGAACCAAACGAAGATCACCTGGCCGACCATTACAATCAGCAACGACGTTATGGGCGAAACATAGCCGTATTACAGGGATCGCCATGCGCACGCACCATGGATTTAACTAGAGGTTTGTCGCTCTTCAGGTAGTGATATAAGTAATACATGAGTTGACCTGATGAAAACCCATAGAGCCTATGGCAGGATATCTTCGTGGGTCACGGCAGGCAGAATTGATTAACACGGAAGCGCACATGAGAGAGAATGCGCCACCGATGAGTACACATCCCAGCGTTGGCGTGAGGTTAATGTGTACAGCATCCATTCTTCCCTTGAGTCTGCTGGGCAAGGCTGGTGGAGTCAACGTACACTCGTGGTGGCAAAAGCCTGCAAGCTTCTACGAGAGCCCGCTCACTCACGGCCCATTAAATAGCATCGATGGTGAGATACGGGCTGCCAGACACCTCTCGTCTCAACATACCAATCCTCGGCACTTGGTTTGATGATGTAGTACGAGAGTCGTAAGGATCAAGGGTGTATCTCGTGAGTCTGCGCATGACCGCCCGTCAGCAGTCTCGGTGTGGCAGAGTCTGAACCGTATGCTAGTGCAAGGTGCAAGTCCATTGCCGACGTGTGTTTCAAACATCATTTTACTGTCATACAATGCAGAATTGCGGCAGTGGGGAACAGTCAAACGAAGGAGCTGGTGAATCATCAAAAGATGACAGTGTTATCAGTCATTCAGTGTTGACGTACCTCGAGGAAGTTTCCTTATTAGCACTTCATTGCGTCACTGCGATTGCTGATAAACAGGCATAACATACAAGACATGAGTTGAGCGCAATTGCTGACTTTAGAAGAACAAGTGACTTGAATAGTATTGAGGGACTGAATATACTATCTCGCCATCAGTCCCATCATGGATGCGCAAGATGGTGGTATCCATCAACTCTGCAGAGCACGGGACTACGTAATGTTGTCAATGCTGAGATCTGCCAAGATCACGTATTGATACAGATATGATGAAGCCATGACAATGCTGACGGGGACTTCGGGAAGCATATCAGATCTCCAGACTGTTGCAAGATGGTCTCGTCCCCAGACGTCGTGGAAGTGCGGTGGCGGGGTGCGACTTCCTCGATCATCGGATGGGGACGAGACCATTGCAAGAGTATTGAGCAGCCTCGGGGCACGAAGCTGCGATGACATGCTACTCTCGAAAATATCATTACAGCGCTTTCCATTCCATATCCCCGGCCCCTCGAAAACGCGTTTGGTCGGACCTCGAAGCTAACCTCACTTATCGCTGAGTAGATATTACCTTGCGACAGCATTACCTTGCGACAGCAAGTTACCTTGCGACAGCAAGGTTTCTGCGGGGTCGGAAATCGGCCGTGGGAAACTGCCGCTTGTTGACACGTATTTGTCTGCTTTCTGTATTTAGCTGTAATAGTTGCACCAAATGAAGAGCAAAACGACGTGCCCTGTGCAGTGCACAACTCGCATGCAGCTTTGCGCACACACTCCGCCAGTGAGTTGCGCTCCGAAGAGAACCTGTTTGAGGGCACCACCATCATCGGGCGCATGCGGAGGGGAAGCATCAGTGGACAGCTGATTTGGTCAGTCTTCTCCACCACTATCTCCTTCTCTTGTCAACTAAAGTGTCCCCCTCCAAGTGCTGATATCTTCTTTAAGTGAAAAATGTAAGCATGCATCAGACATAAAGGAACAAACCCAATATGACAAGCCTATCAGAAAGTATGTTCATGAGTATACAAATGTTTACTCTACTATTACTCTACTTGACTCTATTCTACTGATTATAAATGCTCTACACCTGTACTGTGGTCCATGCTTGCATAGTCTCCTCATCTAGCTGCTCCAAACACTCATCTTCCTGGAGTAAGTACTCATCATGTGGACTATGGAAGATTCCTTCATCAAAACCCCTCAGAATCCATATACTCTGCTGCCCAGAACTCCTGGACAATGTGACATACAGATTGAAGAGGCTCAATATCCCAGTTGGAGGTTTTGCAATGTTGACAATCATGAATACAATAGTTTGGCCTTGGGCACAATAGTTGGTAAATGCATATGCCCCAGTGACTGGTAAAATGATGCTGTAAGATGGCCCTTTTCAGACACAGATGTGTTTGCCACTTTCCACTTTGATGTTGAAGGTTTGCTGTGCTGGTTCAGTTGGGATCTTGCCATCTTTTGATCCTCACAATCTCTCTATTCTAGTGCACTCCAGCCATACAACATTGAATGCAGGTGGACAAGAGAGTCAATCCTCTGCAGTTTTCACAAGGGTAAGTTGTCTTTCATGCTCAAAATGAAGGTCTGTAACTTACACAGTCCAAACCCCTATCAGGTGACTGACTCATCCACAAAGCCGTCTATCCTTAGGCCATCTGACACTTTTTATGAGGAAGCAGAACATATAAGCAATCATTGGCACATCATTAACCAGCTCCCCACATGGAAACACACTCATGACAGATGAATTGCCCCATGTCTGCCAGAGTATATACCATCAGGAGACTTTGTTGAAGTCCATGCAAGACCTCTTATGAGAACCTGGCCATGACTGGGAAGTTACTTTGAGATCATCAGTATTGTATGATGATTGTGACTGCACACAAAGTGTGTACACTGGGGAGTCACCAGGAGTATAGATTATAATGTAGTCTGTGCGCTTCTACAACCAATAGCATACATCTTTAGAAAGATATAGAGAAACAGTGCCTTGTTTTCCTTCGTCGCAAGGTCATCAGCCGGCGCCCTCGCCGGCGCCAGTCGCGTTACAAGGTGCCGGTGGCGGAATGAAGGGAGAAACCCCATGCCGACATGTTATATCGCCGGCACCGATTCTGACTCGGTATTCAAGTGTTTACTTCAGCCTCAGTGCCGAAGTCCGACCAAATGCGTTTCCCACCGAGCGGCCTAGCGATATCATGGAAAGCGCTGTAACCCACCATACAGACCAGAACTTAGCCAGCGAGTAAGCACAGGTAGCCTTCTGTTGAGAGGAAACACACAAGGTAAGTTACTTCAAATAACACCCTTCTTCCGGATCTAGGGTATAGTGACGAGCATAGTAAATCTTCTGACGGAACGTCATCCCACAGGCTAGGTAATGCGTTGTCACCGAGGTTTGAGTATGTTGTAACTCACACGTTTCGAAGACAGACGAAGATAGACAGATTGCAAAGGCGATAAATGCGCTGCCCACCGTCGAAGTCAAACTGTTGTGCTGTAACTCCATGACCTGCAGATTATCAAGTCTCTTTCTCATGATAATCGCAATATATGAAGACAACAACGGATACCTAGGGACGAAGGTCGCTCTGGCGATTGTTCAGGATCTATAAACCCCGTATCGACGGTGGAGCCGGTTCTGTAGGAGAAACACGTAGGTGTCGCAGAAGAACGCCCTTCGTATCCTGATTGCAGTACACCTCAGCTCTGGTCCGTGAGGGGCATTGTCCTCAACAGGAAAAAGCTGCGCGGCAGTACACGATGTCCTCAGGAATGATGGTTCATCATTACTGATAGGTGAGTGGCACAGTGTAGCTGCTCACCGTCCGCTCATTGCAATCCCTATGGTGGAAATCGTTAGATGGGTCTTCGTGGAGCACTGTGCTAGAGCCGTGAACTAAGAAGGGCTACGAGAAGTACATAACGAGAGGAAATTAAATCAGCGCAGCTTTATACTAGACAAAGCACTATTGCCTACCTGCATGCGTGATGTAGACCCTCGATATGCTGTAACAACGAAGACTGCTTCAAGTTGAGTGACATATATCAGACTGTCTATGACTATTTACCTTACAAGACTACACACAAAGACGGCTCATTGACTCCACCCGCAATTTCCTGTCGCAGAATTAACATGCATGACATCCTGGGAGACGACACACAGAAATATGGTATCTACAAAACATAGCCACAAGGGACAGCGCACCACGCGACCAGATGTCGCAAGGATGCCGCCGACGAACCAGGGGGAGAGTACGATGTGCAATAACACGCCGGGGACGAATACAATATATACTGTGAAGCGACGACGCCGATCGACAACGAGAGACGGAAAGCGAACAAGACCAAATGAGAGGCGATCAAGTAGATGGAGCGGATCAGTCACGGGCGACCCAGTCAGTACTTCGTGCGACGAGCTCGATGGAGTTGTCGATCGTCCAGAACAGTCTTTCGATGGCACTCCGACCGCTCCAACTCTTCTGGTCACGCAGGACCATAGCCTGCAACGAATGTTCAGTGAATGACATGAAATTAGAGTAAGAGATGAGCGCACCTGCTGCGCGCCGAAGTTGCGCTGGTCATGAGAGAAGACGTCTGGGTTCTCCTCGAGCGCCTCCGACAGAACCTGCATGTCCTGGAGGATAGACTGGATAGCACGCACAGCACTCAAGGTGAGGATCTCCTTGCGGTTCCTCGGCGTGCTGCCGTCGCGGTTCGGGGGCGGTAGTGACTGAGTGATATTCTGTAGCACAGTGTGCAGAATGCGGCGGGTTTCGCTGAGCAGCTTTTGTGCTTGTGGGAGGTTCTTCCTCGACACCAGTACGAGTGCTCTTGTAATCATATCCGACGCTAGCAATTCCATCCTGCGGCGGACAATGACTGGATCGGAGCCGTTCGCGGCTGGTGTTCGAGGTCGGCTGCCGGTGTTCGGCAGAAGGGTGACAGTGAGGAGAACAGGATGAGCGAGGCGTGAGACGTGCTTTGCGGCGGCCGGATCGAAGAACGAGCCATCCACCTCAAACACAGGGACCTCGTCAATCATGCGGTCCATCATACCATCTGCAAGGTCAGGAAGGTCGGCGATGGACAGAGCATCAAGACCCATGCGGCCCATGAACTGGTCGGTAGCGTCGAGCGCACGCGGCTGTGACTGTGCTGTCGGCTGTCGCATATGCGTCATCTGTGCGACATCGCCGTTGTCTAGCTCGAGCTCAACCAGCATCTCCTTGCGCTCGCCGTATCGCAACTCGCCGAGCTCAACGTCGACGTCCCGCCCATCCGAGGAGAGGATGGCCATTGGGCCGCCGGAGATCTTCCGGATGCGGAAGCGCTGGCCGTCGACGATCTTCATGTGTAGCTTCATATGAAGCAGACCGATCGACATCATGCCACCAATGCAGCCCGCGAGGCAGTCGCGGAGATCGTACCAGTCCTTCACGAAGGTGTACGTGCCGCTCGTGTGGTTCGACATGAGCCAGAGGGATGCCGGGTCGTGCGATCGGCCATAGCCGAAGGAGTGGATGGGAACATTCGCGGCCTCCGTACGAGCGAGCACGAGATCCATCTGTGCTCGCCGTGTTGTGTCTGCTGTGTCGCTCACGAGAATCATGCCTGTCACCGGATTGCGGGACTTGCGCTGTAGCACCACGTCGAGACCTGAGAAATCCACTCAGTACACGGTCCCATGAATCGAGGATCGCTACCAACCGTGGTTCACTGCCGTGACGACATCCGTCTTGTCATCCTGTGAGGCACGCACCAGGAACTCGTCCTCGTGCGGTGTCCCATCCTCCCTGAACCCGATATCATCGACGAACTTCTTCAGCCGGGTCCGACTTGCGGTCTTCCCGGGGCTCAGGAACGGCGTCTTGCGCACGCGGCCCCCTATCCCCACCTCGAACGTAACGAGGCTCAGCCGATCCTTCGGGCCCATCGACGCGATGATGAAGTCGAGCGAGGCACGGATGACCCGTATCTTCAGCGCGGCCGTGCTCGGCGTAGCGCTCGGCGACGGGACCGAGATAACAAGGATGAGGTCGAGCGGCGGGTGCGGAAGGGGCTGGAGGGAGTTGCTCGGGCCTGCGGACATGTGCGGAGCGACGAGCGGCGCTGGCGAGCCGTACCTACTGAACTCGGAGTCCTCGTCGAGCGTGCTGAGCTTGTGCTGCATCTGGTGAGGCATACCCGGCACACGCGAGACAGGCGGAGGGCCATTCGAGCCGTACGAGGTGTGCGAGGAGACCGTTGAGCGCGCCGAGCCGTTGAGGAGGAGGCTGTCCGTCGTGCTCACCGTCGTGCCCGTCGTGCTGCCGCTGAGCATCCGCATCGCCTTTTGACTCCCCCCGAACTCTTCCAGGTCGGGTCCGGGCGACGACCCCATCTTCTCGCGCACCTGGACCGCTGCACTCTGTTGCTGGTACACGGCGACGAGGGATTGGATGTGAGTTTTCCAGGTCTCTAGTGAAGACCGGTCCTTGAAGATGAGGATGAAGGAGTCGAGTCGCTCGTCCTCCATGTCGATAGTCAGGCTGAGTTCGCCAGCAACGCTGGTGTCGGTGACATGTTTGATGTGTCGGATGTAGATGCGGCCCTTGAGGCGCAGGACACCCTTCTGCGGAGCATTCTGCCCAGCTACGTCTCCGAGAGCAGACGCTGCGCCCGACGCAGAGGAGAGCAGCCGCCCAAGTGTCCGCTTCTTCTCCTCCACAACGCAGATGATCGCCTCCCGGAAGAGGTAGACAAAGAACTCGCGTACCATCGCGTCCCTCCGGACCGAGAGTAGATCGTACATCTGTAACGGACCGAGCCCCGAGAGCGGATGGCCCTTCCAGTCGATGATCCGCGCCTCCAAGTCTCGGGTGATTGCGGTGAATGGCGAATCTTCATTCAGTTCCTCGAACGGCGGAGGGGGCAATGATGCTTGCTGCGACGCGGGGGACATCTGCTGGGAAAGCGAATGTGCCTGGGAATGCTGGTCCACTGACCGGTGCGATTGGTAGTCGTGGACTGAATCATTTCGCAGAGACTGGCTGTCCTGGTACCCTGCGGGGCTGCCTCTCTTTGGATATGTGTCTGGCATGGGCATGACGGCGCCAGGTACATGTGTGTTTTGCCGCTTGCCAGGCAGCTCGACAACAACAATGCATGTCAGCGGCTGGCTCTGTTCCGAGGTGCGTGTGATCGATGAGAATTCAGAGCGCACTTGAATGGACGGCGCGACGATGTAGTGTGATTGCTCCTGCGAATGATCGCCTTGGCTCCACTTTCCTGAGGAGTGCTCGACTGGATCGTCTTGTGTGGGATCATATGGTTGGTTTGCCGCGTGGGGGACCCGAGGGTTGTATGAGCGCATGGAAGACGGGGTGTTTCTCCCAGGGTAGACAGACGGTTCGTTCGGGTCACCCATACCCGTCAGAGCCGCAAGTTCTGGACAATCATACCCATTTCAACTGGTGATCAATCATATGCGGCGCGAGCTCACTCACTGTTTGATTTACCACCATCCCCGTCCCCCACTTTCATTGGTCGTCTGCAAACACCGCATACGCCTAGATTCGTCTTCCGTATTATAGTGCCTGCCCTTGACGGTCCCGGTGGTGGACCATATACAGCGGTAAAGCATGCCTAGTATGAGTGGATGAGTACAAGAGCTCTAGGCACAGATCCAACAAGTTTCACAAGGGATGGGAATGAGAATGGACCGTATTTCACCACCAACTGTAGACATCGCCGATGACACGATGAATCGCTCGCCCGTTCAGCCAGTACTGTCACCAGCTGTCGCTGTATCACACCCCCCCGAACCGTCGGGGCTTTGTGTGGAAACGCCGAGGATGACCTCCACGTTCCCAGCACAACTTGTATCTCGGGCTATACACTCAACCTCGGCGTATCCCCCATGGTGCGATTACCCATCGTGTCATTCGCGCGGTGTATCCCAGCAACGAATTCAGTCACGGCATAAGGATGAGTGGAAGCGCAGCACGGTTGCAGAGAGTGGTGGCGTATACACCGGGAACGTAGTCGGGAATGAGAACGCGTTGAACTCACCTCATGTAGCGCGTGTCCACACTCGGGTACAATATGTGGTTTCTCTCCGGGCAGCCTGAAGCTGAAGCTGAGGGGTTCAAGGCAAACAGGGCATTCGGCCTCATCTTCTGCGGCGTCGTGACTGGAGACTACGGGGAGGGGCGCGGCGACCATTGCTGCGTAAGGGTGGAGGACTCGGGCGTCCGCAGCGGTGGTAGACGGAGGGTTGAGGGAAGAAGACGCCGAGTAGGATGATTGGAGGGAGTTGTTGGATGGGGCGCGCTGAGGGGCGCGGTGGAAGACGGATCGAAAGGAGGCAGAGAGCGTGGAGGGTTTGGGAACCAAGGAGCGAGGCGGGGAGAGGGGTGTCGAATTGTGACGAAGCTGATTAGAGTTGGACGTCTGATGCTGATGCTGGTCTGTGAGACTCTGATTTTTCGCCAGCCAGCTAGAAGCAGCGTCGGGTCTCATGAAGAGAGCATGCAGGCTGGCCGACGAGGGGATGGTGGTGGTACGGGAGGAGAAGGCGCGGGGCGCGTACACGACGACCAGAAAACAACCTCGCGTATCCTCGCGACCTTCTCAGATTCCAGATTCAGCCACTGCCATACACACGCTAGGCCTTGAGTTCGCCTCCATCTCTTCATCACACCCCGCAACGCTGCCTTGTCCCCAGCACGGCATGCGAGCAACCCCGGAGAACCCCTGCACCAGGCTGCCCCAGCCTCTGCTATAGACGAGCCTGTTGGAGTGCGCTGGCCGAGGCAGGGTACAGGTGCCTCGTGCTTGAACTATACCTGCCTTAAACGGAAATTATGCACCTCGGCAAGTGCCGGCGGCCGCGATCAGCCAGCGCGCGCATTACCAGCGCACTGGATCCCCGCCCCCGCGACCTCGCAGCGCTCCCCGTCGCCCACTCATCATTCTCACCGTCTGCCTCGCCCCGACACGCACCGCCCCTCTTCATCGCCATCCTCGCCCGCAGTGGGCACACGGCCTGCTGCTGCCCCGTACGTCTGCCACGATGTCAACCTCGCTCTGAGCGCCCGCGGTCTTTCCCAGCAGTCTGTGCCCCAGAAACCAAGAGAACGGCCCAGGAACGACCGTGGACCCATGGCCCATGCGGAACGTGGTTAGCGATCTCTCTTCATCACGATTCTCTCTGTGCTGGGCTGCAATTTCGATTATCCTCCACTGCTTCGCGACCACCCCAACTACCGACGGTCGCGTTTGCACACAAAACACCTCGTGCAGAACATTCTTATTAGCTGTTTCCATCCCTGTGGCCCGTTCTAGCTGCACTAAGATCCGTTTAGGGGTTTCCCGCATATATTCTATCATCCATCCAGGTCGTCCTTGCAGAAGTACGTCGAAATGCTAACAAGGTACGCCAAAGAGCTTATTATGTTCTTCGTCTCCCCTATTCCTACTCTCGTTCAGGTCGTGTCCGAAGAAGCAGATCCTTGCCTCGTAGTGTCGCTCTCCGCCCGCACTCAAGTTACATGTCGGCGCATATACGCGCTTCGCCAGCAGACAGGTAACATCTGCCCCTTGAACGACAACTGCAACTTCGTTATGACGCGCACAGCACTTGCCATTTTCCTGTTCTTACAGCTAGCTTCACTTCTCTTACCCCATCTGCGGCTATGCTCCCACGGACGCCAGCGTCGATGTGCGGTGTTCCCGGTTTTACACAGGGTCTGCATGGCGTCTTCGCGCGCATCCATCAGTTCTATCGTACGTCTCATAAATCGCCCGAGAACCTCGGTAAGTATCGTGACCGCTATCGTTCCTTCTAGTGCTGATGCATTTGGGCATCGTTCAACTCTGTCGTGAGCGAAACGGATATGACGGCACCTCAGTTCCCACCCGCTCAAGTGCTAGTCCTTGACCGCTGCAGATTCAGGGGAATGTGTACTGCAGACGTTCGCACTCTTGCTTGAGTGTTTGGGACTCCCTGTGTCGCGCCACGAGGTTCCCAGATCACATCGCATGATGACGCCGAGATGCTGCTCATCAACGGCCACTGGCATCGTGATTGAGCATCGAGCATCACTTGTCGCTCGAACAGTCCAATCAATTGGTTATGGTCTGGCCCTCGCCGCTCTTCGCCTTCTGCGGCGCATGTGCGCTTTGCGAGGGTGCTGCGTTGCCCAGCGCGGCTGGACGCTCATCCCAGCGGTATCGACGTGATCTCGCGGCCGTATCCCCCGCTCACGAAGCTGCGGCGCGAGATGTCCTTCTATGTTATCTTGCAAGATGGAGGGCGTCAGGGCTCCCCGCGGGCAGTGCACCTGAGGCATGATCGCTCGGGATGCACGGGCAGAGGTTGTTTGCAAGGTGGAGATGTACCGCTCCGGTCAGTCAAGGTGATGATGATCCGTGGTCTACAGAATGGATAGCGTACCTGCCCCGGGTCTGGCAATCGACGCATATAGAACGGCGACATTGACCTTCCGACCAAGGGTGCATGTCATGTACGTCGTCCATGTGATGTGATGCATCCCACGTATGTCTCCTCAAAGGACACCTCCCCTGACATTGCAAGATATGCTTTGACTTTATGAACTGCCAACTTGCTGCCTTCCAGGACGTGTGCGGGATATCTCTCATGGCTGACCTGCTCCTTATCCCCTGATGCTTACATTCATGATCACTCAGAGCCTAAATACAACTTGAACTGGTGAGCATGTCTATCCCTGATGCCGGTCCGTCGAACTACTCTGAAAAGCTTGCTTGCAGTGCGCTTGATGGACGCAGACTCTATAGACAACTTCCTATCAGTGAACATCGAGTATGTATCGGTCGTCCGCAGGACGAGGACGCTGGCCCCAAACAGCAGCGGGTACGCTCCCGTCACGCGCTCTGCATGCATCACTGACGGGACGATCCCGTGGGCATTGCTGATCTACACTCAGAGACAGATACGCAACTCGTCATCGAGTGCGCTTCTGGTGTGTTCGGGACTTGAGAGGTACCGTGTGTGCGCCATCTCCGTGCGCTCCCGATGCTAGCATATGATTGCTCGTGCGTGCACCTTGAGGCGTTGCGCGCAGGATAGCCATCGCGTCTTCGCGGCGTTTTGCCGTCGGAGGCGTATCACCTGCGAGAATATTTCGGGCGAATTCCTACTGTCTTTTTTCAATAGTCAAGGGATTTAGGCTAGGGTCAGTCCGCCACTCCTCTTGGGTGATTTTCTGCTGACGACCCCCGAGGTCGGTAGATGATGTTGTGCCAAGCTTTTGTGGACAATAGTGGCGTAAAATACAACAATACAGCAAATGAGGACAGCCATGACGACAGCAACGGTCCCAACCTACCCTACTCGTTCAAGGGCCAGAACTCCCTCTGAGTGACTGCACAGCAATATCCGGTCAAAGCGAATGTTCTTTCCTCGAGGCAGACGCATGCCTCGTGGGGCAATACACCATTGGGGTACGGCGCAGACACATCCCACTTGCAAGCCATCGACTGAGACGTCGATTCAGGCTGTTTGCTTGCTATTTTTTTGTATTTGTCGTGAATTTCTGGGATGCCGTCACTATCGTGGGGCGATCCCTTCATGAAGGTGGCAGGCTACCGACCTGCGTGGATCGCGCGCTTTGGCCTTCGATCGCCACCGCCACTGGTAAGAACACGGCGCTCACGTGCTTCGGTCGGCCTCGAGGCTCGCCGCTCGTTGTTCTTTATCGAAAATCACAGCTTGGGCCCTCGTATTGTGTCCGTATACGGTAGGCCCGCCACCGCCTTGTTTGGACCTCCGCACATCTTTTCTAGCCGCTTGACCCACATATCCCCTCAGACACAGACCACCACCGTCTACCCCCAAACGACTAACCCCCTACTTGCACACCACTACACATATTTGCGACTCGCCTAGCATCACGATGCTTGAGCTCGGTCTCTGGACTGCGCTCTTGGGCGGCATCATTCAAATAATGCATGCCGCCACATATCTTGCTCATCGAACATTCAACACGTTAATCCGCGCACGCATGTCCATTCAAACTATCTCTGGTGTTTTCCTGTACGTCCTACAAGCTTGTCGTGGCGACGCGGGGCTGACAATGCGTTTAGTCCGACGCATACAATCGACGCCACACCAACCTCGACGACGGTCACGAACGCCACACCTACTCCCACCGCGACTTGCAGCGCCACGACCCTCCTCTACTGCGACACGGACATCGACGACTGTACAGGTAACGACCTCTGGAAGCCCGCTGCCGGTATCCAGGCATTTGTGGCGTCGGGGCCATCCTTTGGGCTTGAACGCTTCCGTCAGCTTCTGTGGCCCCACGTCGCGAAGGCTCAAGCTAGCATGGCTCAACTTGACCCCAGGATGCGCATCCTCGTCGCCTGCTGGCTGGTCGCAGTCGTGACCATCGCCGTCTTGTTCGTCGCCCGGAAGGCAATTGTGGCGTACACCTCTCGCGAGGAGCGCTCGCAATCTGTCGACCTGACCATTCCCGGATTGGATATGTCGTGCACAGCGGTGAGGGTGTTGAGTACCTGCGCTACACATGTCATGGTGCTGATTGTTTCTTTTCTTAGTGCGGATGGTATGCGCTCTCCCCGGTACCCTACACGCAACAGGACTTAGCAGCATTCATATCGCGTTCCGCAACCAACACGGACGAGCTCACCTGGCTCACGGCCGTCGCTCCGTCCGCGTCCTCGGATCCGGTCCTAGCCGTCATGGGCTCTCCTGGTGGTACCATCAATGGTCCGCTCTCGCCCAGCCTTACGCCTCTTGCCTCCCTTCGAAAAACTCTCAGCTCCCACCACTGCTGTGACATGCGCCACGCCGGCGACATCAATGCGTCTTCCTCTGCACTCTCGGACATCGATAAAGCCGGCGATATTGAGGATTCCAACGATCTCATCCCCGCTGAGTGCACCGCCACGCCGAGCGTCGTCGATCACATCCAACTGACTTGCGCGAACACTCGTACTCCGGACGTGTCAACATTGCAGGAAGGCCGTAATGATTCTGCCACATCGTCGTCCTCCGCCTCTGTAAAAGTGCTCTTGCCCATCATAGACCCTGCCTTCATCCGCTTGCCGTCGAGCTCGTCACACTCTGTGTCTGGTGCTCCGGCTACTGGTGGTCGCACAACTACAGTCATAACAGACAATCTACCCTCTGCGCCGTGCTCGCCAATCACCCCCACATCCCCCCTCCTCCCCTCCAACAGAATCGCACCATACGCCGTAGACCCCGCGTTCGCCCCCTTGCCGTCGAGCTCGGTACTCTTTGAGTCTGGTGCTCCGGCTACTGGCGACCACGTGATGGACTACGTTCATCGGGTTACTACACCCACTTGCGGCACACGCACGGTAGAGGGCTTGAGCACGACTGAACAGCTACCTGATACATCTGACGACGAAGACGAGGTATTCATATACCCTGGCGCTCAGCCCGAACCCGCGGGCCCCGAGGTCACGGCCCAGGCACTCCCTATGCCGTCGTTTGCATGTCTCAAGGATTTGGGGAAAGACCGTGCGCTCGACCTACGGGATGAGGTCGCCGATATAATCCTCTCGGATCCTAAGCGGAGCCTCGACACCAACATGTGGGCCGGGGTCAACCACGGAGAGATACTCACTACCAAGGTCAATACGAACCCGACGGCCGTCGAGACGGAGAGCCCATCAGTGACTTCAAGCTCGCAGATTGTCGAGAGTTCGCTTTCGACAGAAAATTCGCTAGACATCGAGAGCTCCGGACCCATTGAAGAGCCCATGGTCCATGAGAACTCTCCCGTCGTCGAAGATGCACCGATCATCGAGAGCTCTTCCATAGTCGATGGATCACTGGTTGTCGAGGACTTGCCCTCCACTCAGGATGCTCCCATCCCCACCGTCGTCGATGAGCCTCAACCCGTTAAGGAGGCCGTGGTCATTGAGACACCAGTTGTCGCGGAAGAACCAGTTGTTGATGATGTCGAACGATCGCCCATCGCGGGAACATCATCCGCCATTGAATCATCGCCCACTGTCGTGCCATTGCCCTTCGTGGAGCCATTGCCCGTCATGGATCTCTCGCCTACCGTCGAGGACGCACCAGTCAACAAGGACATGCAAAGCGGAGACAATACAGCGCCCATCGAGAGACTGGCAGCAGTCGAGGATGCACCATTCACTGAGGAGTCGCTTGCGGTTGATGAGACACCGATTGTCGAGAAGCCTCGCCCTGTCGTTGATGGTACACCAGTCACTGCGCAATCCTTGATCACCAAGGAGTCACAGACCGTCGATGAGGCGTCGACAGCCGTCGAGAACGAACTCGTCGTGGAGGGTTCACTCATTCCCCTACACTCGCGAGTCGTTGAGGAGACAACCTTGCCCGCGCGTGAGGACTCTTCGGCTGTGGAAAGGTTGCACGCTGTCGAGGACTCGCCGGTTGATAATGACTTGCCGGTTATCAAGTGTGCTTCGATCCTCAAAGACCGCCCGCTCGTGGAGAGTCCTTTGCCTATGGAGGACTCGTTGGCCCAGCAGAGCACGCCCGCGATCGAAGAAGATTCATCGGTTATTGAGAAAACGTCAGGATCGTCGAATGTGCCCCCCACAGATTTCCCGGCGCCCGCTGAGAGCTCGCCGGCTGTCGAGAGCTCGCATGGGTCGTCCACCTCGGATATGCTCTCCCATGTCCCCGATCCTAGGTGGACAGACAGCCGATTCAACTTCCGGTCCGACATTCCTATGCCTGCACACGGTTATTTCCTCATCCCAGCTGCGACGGCTAGCAGTGTCACCCCACCACCGCCTTTCCCTTCTCCTAGTGGGGCAATACTGCCCTCCCATACTCAAGGCCTAGCGTTCTCACATGCATTGCCTGCAAAGCCCTGTGCCGGCACTCCCCCTGGACTTCCTGCAAAGCCCTGCGTCACCACCGCACCAGCGCTGCTTTCTCGCTTGTCGCCTCCACGCCGACTAGATAGAGGTTCACAGAGGTCGAGACCTCGTGTAAGTCTAGCTCGTCTTGTCACTGGGCGATAACTTACTGATGTCGTCTCATATAGGTCCAGCCAATGCAGCATTGCAAGCCTGTCGTGCCCTCGGAGGATTCTCGACCCAGAGAGCCTGAGCCCCATCATGAGCTTGAAGAGTGTTCGACCTATCGTTCGCCGCACACTGGCAGCTCCGGGTCCTCGGGCGCTCCGGATGATCGACCGACGCCCGACCCCGATAATTCGTCGAATATTCCTCAGCCTGATGTTCCCGGAGAGGACAGAAGCATAGCCTCGAGCGAGTGGGCAGGTGCAGAGGACGGAGAGCCAGCCCCTTCTCGTGACAAAGGCAAAGGCAAACAGCGGGATGACGGTGAGCAACAGGAGCCAGTTGACGAGGTGGAGGCAGTGAGTGACCAATATGCTATGGCACCTTCTGTAGGCCCTAAACCCAATACAGGCCATCCTGGAAGCCATCGCGAACAGCGACGAGGAGGAGGACGAAGGGGAGGACCCAGAGGGGGACCCAGAGGAGCATCAAGAGGGCGGCATTATTAAGCCGAGACGCAAGACCAAGAAGAAACAGAACAAGAAACGGAACCGGCGCAAGTGCAGGAACAAGGGTCTCGGGCGTTCAGAGGGGCCCGAGGCCAGCACTTCCAGTGCAGTGTTGACCTAGTCACCATAGAGCTGCACACACAACCTCACCCTGTCGTCTTCATTGTCTCAATGTGCGTACACTCGTTTTCCTGTAGTCCAGTGCCTCGCCTCCCTCGCCCCTTCATCTCGCACATACCCGACTTCTTCTATCGGGATAAGAACTTGAACGGACCATCATCTGTAGCCTCTATGCAGGCCTTCGGTTGCACGGTACAATGGAAGTTGTATATGTATATAGTAGTAGTCTCTGATTCATTTTTGCGTTACATTCTCGGCTCGGCGCTATCTGTTACGGGATGCCTTTGTCGTTGTTCGTGACTAGACGTCAGGGATGCTTCGCATAGTCAGCGAACACGTACTGGGAAGACTGCTGTTGCCACCTCGCTTCGAGTCAGTGACCTGGTCAACCAGCAGCTGTTCGCACTGGACATGCCTCGAGTGTATTGGTATACGCGAGGTCTAGTAGTCCACCACTCAGCACGCGCGTCCTGAGCCCCCAGCGTGAAGTGGCGTAGGGACATCAGTCGATGGCAGTGCACACGATTGGGCTCCATCGATTGAGGCACCCTGATATTGCTAATGCACGCCGTTGTGGTGGGGCATACACGACAGCTTTGTCTAGTAGACAAGGGAACGAACGCAGCATTTCTCTGTCGGATCAAACGGTAAAGCGGTCGTCGAACGCAGCATACGTCGATCTCAGCTGCACTGTCGTTCTATCTTCTACTCCTCGAGGTAGAATCATCTGACAGGGCGTACATGTTGTATACTTCAGGGCGGTTGATCTTGATTAACATTAGTTGACGTGCGTTCAGACTGTCAACGAATACTGTGAGCACGGTGGTATTACATATAGTCAGGGAGGGAACCTACACAGCCATCATGGAGTTCACGTATACTGCGAGATGGTCATGCATGTGAGTACGAGGTGGCAGGCAGCACCAGGTATGGGACTGACTCTTCCCTCCAGAAGTGTGAAAGATGAGCCACAACATCTTGTTCTGTTTGATGGACGCGAGAAACTGAGAGTCAAATACTAAGCTACTGAGGCAAGCAGAATTGTGTTTAGCTGAAGTCACTGACCGTTGCGCAGAGTACAATTTGTGCCATGCTTGCCGTGAGAGTGGACGAGTAAGACTTATTCACGAGACGAAGGACGGCTCACTCACGTCGATAGAACCCCGCAGTTAATGATGTAAGTTATGAGTTTATTGATCACTTTGTTCGATCTACAATGGGCAAGTGTCAATCATATAGCAATCAAATTTAGGACGTAAAGTTGCACTGCTCAAAGCCCGTCTTCTTCTTGCTCAATGTCCAAGAGAGTGCAATGGTAGTATAGATATCTGCCACTGCCGCGGTCCAGACCCTAGTCGTTGTCCACCTCTGTTACACTGTCAGCAAGTAGTCGATTGTCTCAACCTCGCTGATAGGTCATACCACGTTGGGAGGGAGGGTCTTGGTGATGATCCAATCATGTGAGCTAGGACTTCGTCGTAAGCCCAACGGTAACATATCCCAAGCATACTCACGAAGTAACATAGACTCCAACTGGCATGCCATGAGATCAGTTTGGTATCGTAGGACTTAGAAAACACCCACCGAGGCATAACGCTAGCGAGCCGTTGTTAGCTACCCAGTCTATGCGTAGCATAAGTTTACATACCGAGAGAGAGAAATGAGAGTACTACCTAGTGCGAATCTCGTGTCAGACGATAACTACAATAGTGATGCGATGAGGTGCGTACCGGCAGTAGAATAATGGCCGCGCGCCCCGTGAGCGGTATCTCTCTGTACACTAAAGGGAAATAGTAGGTCTTTCAGGATGAGCACCAATACATATGGTCGTAAACTGACATTTCCAGATCTCACAGACATAGAAACTACCCGGAGATGAATATTATGCACAGTAGATCGACTGATTAGCACGCACATTTGTACTAAGCATGTAATACAGCCCTGCGGCGCCGTGGATTTAGACATTTGTGTCATATCGCATGGTGCGCACGCCGACGTACCGTGACTGCATACTCTAACTGACGTTACACTCTGTCAGTCTATGTACATAACTGGTTTACCCGCCGACGAAGTCAGGACGCACCACAAATGTCCTATGACATATGGGGTCAAGTTGGTGGTATGGACGAGTGCGAGAGAGCATACTTTGGGAGCACTGGAAGACCGAGTACATCTGTATGCCGCTGCACGAAGTAGAACCATCCGAACTAAGATACAACCATCATCTTAGCTTAAACGTCACAGAGGAAATGCTGTGGGTACTCACGCTCATATCGGAGGTAGTTGCAGTGGTGTCAAGCATCCTTCGCACCCGTCAATATGCACTTCCGATAACAGTCAGTGGAAGTTACGCACCAAGCAGCCAAAACCTGTTGAACATGAGTCAGTGGTCTGTGTCCACGACGGCTACACACGTACAAGGCACTTGATCACCATGATGTCTCGGCCTGCATGGTGTCGGAGGTACAGTATGGACTGGGCGCATGAGATACCGTACAACCTACCGACCATCGGTGAGGAGAAGGTTTCGACGACGTCGGATGTCCGACCTACATGGCAGAGAAGAGAATTGCTATGAAGATACACCCCAGAGTGTCGTCCAATGGCAGTCTCAATGCAGCCATAGTTAAGCGGACAATGGACAGGGTATAGACAGGCGGTGAGTTTTAATAGCAACTCCTTCGGTATTGGAGACCAGTTGTTCCCCGGAATTGCTGATCTTGTCAAGCTCGTGTAGGGAAGCCTGAGCTATAATATAGGAAATGAAGTGATAGATATCATGATCGGCCACCTGCACATTGAGAGGTGAGCGCAGACGCTTGAATTAACAAATGAGATGCGATCCAAGGAATGCCCACCCGGGACTGTACCCACATTGCCTATCCTAGTGTCTAATTTCCCAAACTCAGTGGATAACGGGCGTAGATATTAACGAAGAAAGGGCAAACCCAATGACCTGGCGGTGTTCGTGCATAACAGCTCATTGGCAAGAGCGAAGAGCGTCAGGTCAGGTGAAAGATCATTGCGATATCTGTAAACAACGTAACTGGGCGTACTAAGATGATCCGTCTAGATGTCTGCACCGTGACAGTCTGATTCGAACGTCCAGGCGGCTTGTCAGTGCCTAGTATCAGTATACTGCAGTAACTCAATCAGACAAGCTACGACATATCTATGATCAATGGACAGCCTACGAGAACCTGGGTACCATATCATGAGTGCGCAGCAAGCATATGTAGGCATATGTGGGCTTAGGAAGTGAGACTAGGCAGTTCATTGAGTAGCTAGCGAGCGCGTGTACGACTGGCCGGAGTAGTCAGTTAGAAGTTCGTGGCAGTGCACGTGATGGGGCTGCATTGACCAATACTGGCGTGTTCTGTGCCCTGACATTCCTTGGGCACATCGGTTCGGCGGGGCATTCATGACAGCCTTGTCTAGCAGACAAGGAGACAAACGCGGTATTTTGGGTCTCTACTTGTAAGACAAGCTGCGTAGTTAGGAGCTGTAGCATACGTCGTTCTCAGCTACACTGTTGTTTCAATATCTCCGGCCTCTCGAGGTAGAATCCTCTGACAAGGGGTACATTTTGTATACTTCAGAACAATTGATCTTTTCATTCATCAGTCGACGCGCGTTCAGACTGTTAGCGCATTATGTGAGTGCAATGATATCACCCATGACGGGAGCCAGAAACTCACACAGCCATCATAGAGTTCACGTAGACTGCGAGGTAGATGCGCATGTGAAGACAAGGTTATGGACAGCATCAAGAAGCGGACTCACTTTTCCCTCCTGAGGTGTGGAAGACAACCCACAACATCTTGTTCTGTTTGATAGATGCAAGAAACTAAAAGTTGGATTATGGGCTACTGCAGCGGGCCTCGTTGTATTGGAAAACCATGCCACTGACTGTTGCGCAGAGAACGATTTGTACCATGCTTGACATGAGGGGTACTAAGTACGACCTTATGGTGAGACGAGGGTCGCTTCACTCACGTTGATAAGACCCCGCGGTTAATGATGTAGGTTATAAGTTTGTTGATGATTCTATCTGATCTACGATGTGAAGGCGTCAATAACATAGCAATCGTAGCTAGGACGTGATGTCGCACTGGCTGAAGCCCGTCTTCTTCTTGCTCAACACCCAAGAGAGCGTGACGGTAGTATAAATATCTCCTGCTGCGGCGGTCCAGACCCTACTGGTTGTCCATTTCTGTGACCAGGTCAATCAGTCATCGGTTGTCCCAACCTCGCTGATAGGTCATACCACATTACGAGGGAGGATCTTGGCGATGTTCCAGTGGTATGTGCTTGGACAACGTCGTCAGCATGACAGTGATGATACGCCACTAGGTATACTCACGAAGTGACGTAGACTCCGACTAGCAGTACATACGATCAGTCCGGTTCTGCACGTTTGCGGGAACAACCTCACCAAGAGAGAACGCTAGCGAGCTGTTGTGAGCTACTCATCGTACGAGTGACATCATATTACATACAGAGAGAAAGAAGCGACAAAATCACCTAATTGTGATATCATGTCAGTTATGAACCACAGCAATATTGGGGATGAGATGGAGTGCATACCGGAAGTAAAATAATGGTCACTCGTACTGGACGCGATTTCTCTCTTGCCACTAAAAGTCAGCAGTGAGTCTTCGAGGACGACCACCAACAAAGTTGCAAAACCAACATTTCCAGATCTCACGGACATAGAACCTAACCGGAAGTTGATGTCTTCAATACACATCAGATCACATTGTTGACACGTACATCTGCACCAGGCATGTAACACAGCCCTACAGTTCCGTGAATTTAGACTCGCTGTACCAGACCTCACGGCACGCACGCCAACTCACCGTAGCTGCGTACTCCAACTGGTGTGGTGCTGGTTGTGAACCCGAGTACGTGCATGACTTGACGTCTCGCAAAGTGATTACTTACCTCATATGCCCTATACAGCACACAATGTTAAGTACGTGGTACAGATAAGGACAAGAGGACATACTTGGGAAGTAGTTGAAGGCCAGATCTTTGAGCGTGCTGTTCCACAAGGTAGAACCATCCGGTCTACAATGCATCATCTCAGCTGGAACTTCCCAGAGGCCATGGTGAGAGGACATGCCCTCATGTCAGAGACCGTCGCGGTAGTGTCGAGCATCCTTAGCATCTTCAATATGCACGTTCAACAAAGTACACATGGGATTGCATACCAAGCAATCAGAACCTGTTGAGCATGAGCGCTCATTCTATCTCGGCGACGAAGACACACGCACAAGGCACTTCATGGTTGTTGTGTCACGGCTAGCATAGTGTCGGAGGTACAGTGTGAATTGGGCGCATGCGATTCCATAGAGCCTACCGCTCCCTGGGTGAGGATTGGACCTCGACCGTGTTTAAGGTTTGACCTACATCGCGGAGAAGAGGGTTGTTCCAAGGAAAATACACCCCAGGGTGTCATCCAGATGGAGATTCGATGCGACCATGGCAAAGCGGACAGTGGGCAGAGTGCGAATATGAACTGAGGACGGTGATTTTAAGTAGTGACACCTGAGAACTCGGAACCGGTTACGCACCAGCATCGTAGGTCAATGCTTACGGATGGAGGCCTAGATGATAGCATGACAGCGATGTGATAGATATCATGTTGCTAGACAGGCATTCATTGGTGAGCATGAACGCTGAGATTAATGGATGGGATGCAACCACAGGCTGTAGGCTGCGCACCTGTACCTATCCTGGCTAGTCATGTTGTCGCAATACACCAGATATCAGAGCGTGACGAAATGGTCGAGGCGAATGCAAACTTCATGACATAGCGATGACCGGGAAGGAAGGAAGGAAGGAAGGGACAAGGTATGTTGCGGCATCCCTTCATGCTTTGAGTGCGGCATGATAACCGCTTGAAGCATTGTATCTCGTGTTGCAATCTTCGGACCCTCGATGATCATACCGCACAGTGTTGGTTTGGGAAGATGGCTTGGTTGCTGGTTAATGGACTGGTACAGCCTGCACCGGCCAGAGCTGATGGACTCATTGGAGCGAAGGGTACAGGTGCAGGAGCGTGCTTGTGATAGTATCTGTTACCAATGCAGTAACTGAGCATAAGACGTTGTTCTAGATGTCTATACAGCCTAACTAGAACACCCGGGCAGCCTGTCTATCTATCTCTATGCTGACAGTGCCAACTCAATCAGACAAGCTGTGACGTACCCCTCTTGTCTATGGTCAACAGACCGATCAGTAGAAACTGGATATGCATCAGCAAAGAGTGTAGCGCCTGAAGCCTTGGTCGGCTGAAGCGCGTTGCTCAGAGGGCCAGTGGCGGTCAGTATGCTCCAGTGCTTCAAGCACTCTCAGATACTCCAGGGTCTCTCAGATGTGCTCAGAGCACTGCTTGCGTGCGTCAGATTCGGTCACGGACTCAGAACTAATGGCGTCAGGCTCTCAGGTAAGTAGCACGAAGGTCAAGTAGTTTAGTTAGAATATGCAATGGTGTGAGTGGTAGTCACCGTACTTATTGACATAGAATGTCTCGAAAGCGTCTAATGCATATGAATAATGAAACTCGAGGGGCATAACAGTGCTACGAAACACGGGAGACAGATTGACCGCGCGGAAAATAGCATCTACGTGCACAATCGAAGTAACCTGCTGTCCGAGCTCATCGAGCTCGGGCCGAATCTCGTACATGCCAGTCACATCGCTGGGAACCTCCGAGACCTTCTCGAACCAGTCAATCAGAGCACACGGATGCCGCGTACCGTCGTATGGGATCCCCATGAAGCCCATCACCCGCCCTACTGTCATTCCGAGCATACCTGGCTTGTCGGCGTCGGTGTTGACTAGAACTGTGTCGAAGCGGGGGTGTCCGCGCCATGTTGGGTTTGCCCGGATAATCTCGCGGTGCATTCCGGCAGTCCCGGCGAGCTCTGTGGGTGCGTAGAATGTCGCATGGGCGACGCGATGCACAGCGATCTTCCCGTGGATTTGTGGACACTCCGAGAGATCCACTGATCTTGAGTCTACCAGTTCGTTGTCACTGTCAAGGTGTGGATCGGGATCGGACGCATGTGCCTGGTCGTACAAAAAGCGGCGAGCGTGTTCACGGAGGTTGGGTTGCTTATACTCAATAGCGAGAGCATCGACGTCGCGCATGTACACTGGGCAAACAGAGATGAGTATATATCAGCGAGGAGGGTTGAGAAACTCACCTTGTCGTTGCGGAAGTTCTACAACACCTTCAGCTTCTCCATCCACTCCTTCAACCTCGTCTTCGGCTTCATCGCCAGCATCCTCTTCGAAGTCGTCTGCTGTAGACTGCGGGTTGAGGCCGAGTGCGTCAGCGAGGACATCGCCGTCAAGCATGTGGCGGGTGGTGAAGACTGAGCGTGCCGCAGAGAGCTTGTCGAGGCGTTGATTTATGCGGAGTATTTGGGGGAGTGGATTGTTCTTGCTCGATGCGCGCCAGGGCTTCTTCACGGCTCGGATATGCTTTGACTCCGTAATTGAAGTGCAAACACCATTTGGAGAACCGAAGAGGCGGATCCCATTGATATAGTGTTCCAATGCATGCTGCCGTGGGAGCGAAAACCCGTCAGAGCGGACACCAGCGGTCTCAAATGCCGCGCGATATGTATGGAACCGGTGCAAGGCTTCCTGCATGGATGCCAGCGATGTCGAGTCATGCGCCGACCGACGTGCAAGATAACAGAAATCAAGGTACCCGGCAAAGCACCGGACAAAGTCGTCGGGTACATGGCCTTCTATCGCGGAGATGTAGACCTAACGTAGCAGGAGAACTGTCAATGAAGATCACTGCATCCCAGGCCAATCGAACCTTACCTTCATTAGCGCCTTGGAATCGTTTCCCGTCCACTGCTTGAAGTTCCGCCCCTCAGGGAAGCAGCGGAGGCCAGGGAATTGAGGAGCTGCTGCGATTCTATGGAGTGCATCAATCAGCGTGCAGCAGTACTCCCTGGTGAGTCAGGTAGGTTACTCACCTACGGTCTATGTCGTCCATCCGTCACCGTGCTTCGGCTTTGGAGTGTTGAGTGTAGAGGTATTTCTCTACCCATTCGACGAGATGGTCCTTGAAGGTCCCTTTGATCAACTGATGGAGAAGGTCGGGGGTCAGTAACTTATGGATATCGGCCCGTGGAAAGTACATCGTGAATGGCTAGAACTCTGAGGTGAGTCCCGGGCGGGCTGTATGCGAAGGCATATTCACTCACAACAACATTCGCATCAATCCCCCATGTTGACCAGCTCATCTCCGGGCCGAATTCGCGGATGACGTGTTCGGTATGCTCATTGGAGCGTGGTTCTCCAGCTCCGAGCTCGCCAAGCCTCTCAGGCGGGGTACGGCACCTCGACAGGCGTACTGCGTCAGCCTCAGGTACTGTCATACTGAAGTGAGACTTACTTTGGACACCATCCTGTTACAATCCCCGCCAAGACAACCTGCTCGGGGTAATCAGCAATGAAAGGGCCGAGATCGTAGATGACGCGGCGGAAGTGTCCATCGGGACATCGAACAATATCATACTCTGTCATGTAGCGCTTGAGTGGTGTCAGTATATGCGCAATTGACGCATGGTACAATTGCTTGCGGAACGTCCGGAACTCGTCAGTCTCGGCTTCACCGCGCGCCACTGTAGATCCTTGCGTGAGAAATGTGAGGAGTGGAGATATGACGGAAGGCTTCACCTTTTGGGATTGCAAGGAATCCGATAGGAACGACTGCGTCCTTGTGCGCACGACGAACAGAATTGTGGACATTGCCAATCGACAAATACAAGGGATGGAACTCTGTGTTTCCTGTCCCAACGGAGACAGTTGTCTTGTCTGAGCCCAGCATGATTTGCGAGAGCATTGCGCCATGCGTTTGGGGGTCCTGCGCGAGCTTCGTCTATCGGGGGTCAGCATCAATGTAAAGCATGTGGTGAATTGGTGAATGAACATACAGCTTGTGTATACGCGTGCTCCCCGGACATCAGGTTTGAGTAGCAGACACTCCCGTCGGGGAGATACTCCTGGTATGGCGTGATATCAAACTTACCATTGAATTCCTCGGTGCCAATGATATTGCGGGCGACTGTGCGTGCATTGCGGCAATGCACCTCGAAATCGGCTCGCTTCCAGGAAGGCGAGTCATCGTTAACAGGTCCCGTGTAGCGCACTGAGAACGACTCCCAAGGTGCGTCGCCATATGGAATCGCATCAATGGTAGAGAAGAGGTTGTCTGCGCTGTCGAAGGGAGTGTCAGCGTTGTTCTGTGTGACATTGAATGCTGCAAGGGAGCGAAGAAGATCATCTATGTTGCCTTTGCTGGCCTGGACTCGTTTGAAGAGCAACTCCGCAAATTGAAAGGCTGGGCGGTTTTCGAAGGGGGCATAGTCATCGATAGGGTCGGGTGCCGGAGGAGGAGCATCTTGGGGGAGGAATCTACCCTGTGGGTCACAAGGTCGGCCTGGCACCATAAGCATCTATTCTCATATTGTATGAAGGCGCATTGGACTACGTACCATTAAGAAAGCTGTGGAACCGAAGCCGGGAGTGTGTTGACGGCTTGGTCGGATGACGGTGGAGACGGCCGCAATGGATTGCAAGGCCGCGTTGCGATGCGAATGAGCGATTGCATGGCTTGCAGATGTGTGGGCGGGGAAGAGGCATGGCGGTTTGTTGAGGATGTGACCGTTTCTGGATAGGTGGACTTGAGGCAGACAAATAATTCCACAAATATTAGTGTCGCCTATGCGTACCTTCGCTAAGCCCCTCTGCCACGGCTGTGCTTCACAAGTACTCCACTGGGATTTCCCACCATTTGCGCTGTTGTCATCTCACCTACCACACCCTTCGACACCATGGCAAAACCTAGTTCTGCTGGCAAGATCATGATCCCGGCATCGAACCGACGGTTGCAGTCTGCTGCACATCAGGAAGACGACGCGCCGATCCCTGCAGTTCCAGGTGAGAATGCTGATGCGAAAGAGGGCGTCGCTGTAGACATACCTGATGTGGATGGGGATGGTGTGGGCAATGTCGAAGAGAATGGTCCCTTATCTCTGTCGTCAGTGGCCGTTGCCCCTGAGGCCGAGCGTCGTTACAACACGTGCCCCAAGAATGACCTTCATCCCGCGAGGACTGCCCGCCTTGCAAGACGCAGCCACGCCGAGGTCAGAGAGGACCTAGAGGAGGAAATACGGAAGCAGAAGGCTGCTCTTGATGAGCAAAAGGAGAAATATCAGTGCCGCATCAATGAACTAGCAGAGCTCGAAGAAGATATCAACTTACAGGCCGAAGAAGACTCCATTGAGAACGTGTTGGAGAGGGAGAGCCAGATGATATTGGCAGACGAAGCAGCATTCGAGGCAGTGGCTGGAGCAATGGGACTTGACGGTAGTAAGCATCTCATTCTATGCGCTGATCAAAGCTCACCGTGTCGCGATGGCCTCCTAGACGATGAAGACGATGTCGCAATGAGGGAACCCACGTCAGACAAGTCCGATGTCTCAGAATCGGACTCAGATGCACGCCCTGGTTCAAAGCGAAAGGCGCAAAAGCAGTCAGCTAAGGTGTGCAGGTTCGTTACGCACCTTGCCCCGTTTTGACCATGCATTCTTCACCAGGGACAGTCAAAGCGGAAGAAATCATTGAAAGAGACCAGGACGGAGTTGCTAGCGGAGGTGGAGGGTGCAAAGACGAGGCGTCGAACTCAGGCTGAGACTGCGAGGACCAAAGCGCGGTATGCACATCTTGATCTCATACTGATCTGGGTTGAATTCACCTTCCAAATCTAGATCGCAGAAGAAATCAGACTCAAGTGTTGACACTGCGAGTACGAAGGCTTCTGGAACTCACCGTAGCAGCAGCACACCAGCATCTACCCAAACGACAAAGGCTAAGACCGCAAAGTCGTCGCCGCGTGCTCAAACGCCCAGCTTGCCTGTTATGGGTTTGAAGGCCGACTGGAAGTCAGCAGTCGCAGCACGCCGCTCGCTCACTCCAGCTTCCACTACCTCCTCTCGTTCTGCCGTTGCTCCGAGCCAGTCAAATACACCAACTCACAAAGGCCAAAACTCCACTCACCGGGCTGCGACCATCAAACGCATGCGCCGACAGGCCTCGGTCGAGCTTATTGGTGGCCTGAACGACTCCGATGTCACAGTCGGTCTTGGCACGACTTCCAGCAAGCGTCCTAATTATGGTCGGATGGTGGAGGTGCAGGCAGGTAAGAGTAACAATGAAGACCAGCCCGTAACTCCAGCGAAGAAGCGGTGTGCGCGCACTCTGGTCTCAGAAGAGAAGTCCCTCGCCGTCCAGACCTTACCTGACTTCATCGAGCCACACTGGAAGACGACCTTCGTCCCAACCATGGTGCATATCATCGGTCAAAGTGCACACCCCTGTTGAGCTTGCAGCGGAGGAGGCGAGGACTGTCTGTTAGAAGACAAAGCACCATGTTGCCTAGGGGCAATCTGCCCTCCTTATATACATGAAGACATGGTACTCTACGGAATAATACGGATATGCATGAGTAAGCATAGTGGAGTATATGAAGTCATAAGTGGAGTATATGAAGTCATACGAAATCATAAGTGGAGCAAAAGTGGAGCAAGAGTGGAGTGGCATAGATAGTTCCAGAATATTCCAGAAAATACTGGAAGTATCTAGAAGTTACTAGAACATACTGGAAAGTTCTATACCATACTAGTAACTATGGAGTTGCGTATTCAACACTTCCACTCAACGAGATAGTTGCTACCTATTCTACAAGTCCTAGACTTTGCCTATGCTTACAGAACGTAGAGAAAGGAAGAGGCTTGGTGAAGATGTCGGCACGTTGATCTGCAGAAGCTATATAGAAGAGAGCAGCATGTCCGTCTTCTATAAACTCTCTACAGAAATGATACCGGACATCAATGTGTTTCGTCCTTCTGTCATGAGCTGGATTAACCGCAAGGAATATGCTGCCATTGTTATCAACACATAATGGTGTAGGACCCTTGGGTTTGAATCCAATCTCAGTCTGGAAGGTACGAAGCCAGGCGATCTGTCGACATGCGTCGGACAGCTCCTTGTATTCTGCCTCCGTAGATGACAGAGATACAGTCTTTTGTCCATGCGAGACCCAAGAGACAGCGGCATCTGCCATAAGGAAGGCATATCCTGAAGTCGAGTGGCGATCATCCTTATTTTCAGCCCAATCAGAGTCAGAGAAACCAATCAACCCAGATCTTCCACTGCCATTATAGCACAGGCGCAGGTCGCTTGTACCACTGAGGTAACGTAGTACATACAGTGCAAGCTTCCAGTGCTTGACAGTAGGATTAGAGGCATACTGGGAAAGACGGTTGACTGCAAAGGCTATATCTGGGCGAGTTCCCAGCGCGATCCAGAGTAAACACCCGATCAGCTGCTGGTACTTAGAGCGAAGGGATGAATCAGCCACGTATGTTGGGTCTGCTTTGACAAGCTGTGCACCAGCTGGCAGAGGAGTTCGCTTTGGCTCACAGTTAGCCATCCCGAATTTCTCAAGTGTTTCCTCAATGTATCTGGTCTGATCTAACCAGATCATCTTGGAAGTACGATCACGAGAAATATTCATTCCAAGGAATGACTTAACTGGGCCAAGATCATGAACCTTGAACTGGTCTTGTAGACGATCCTTAAGCCATTGGATCTTCTTACGGTCTGATCCTATAGGCAGAAGGTCATCAACATATACTACCAGTATCAAGTGTCCGTCCTTGTGCTGGTACACATATATGCCCGCATCGGAGTGAGTCCGAATAAAGCCTAGCTCTACCAATAATTGGTGAAGCTTCTTGTTCCATTGTCTACCAGCTTGCTTAAGTCCATAAATGGCTTTGCGCAAACGGCAGACTTTACGCTCCTGACCAGGGATAATAAAACCCTCTGGTTGCTCCATATAAATTTCTTCGTCTAACTCTCCATATAAAAACGCTGTCTTTACATCCATGGCCTCAGCCTCCCAATCTTCAAGAGCAGCGTGTGCGAGCAAAAATCGTATCGACTCAAAGCACGCAACAGGAGAGAAGACTTCATCATAATCGATGCCAGCAACCTGCTTAAAGCCCTTAGCTACTACGCGGGCTTTGTATCTACCGTCTGCCTTTATAGCATATACCCAACGGCTTGGTATAGCTTTACGTCCAGGCGGCAAGTCAACTAATTCCCAGGTCCCATTCTCCTTATGAGATTCCATCTCTTCTGCCATCGCTCCCTTCCACTTGTTCCAGTCATGGCGCGACTTTGCGTCTGAGTAGGACTGTGGTACTGGGCCATACGATGGGCTTGAGTTCAATACAAACTCAGCAGGAAGAGAGTATAAAAGTCCGTGCACCTTAGTACTAAATAAATCGTCATCATCAGCGCCATTATCCCGTTCAATCTCTACTGGATAACGGTCACCATAGATGTTGTCAGGCTTAGGATTATAAGTCCTAGCTCTGCCAGAGCGCCTAGGTTGAGGCTGTGGCGGCGGCTGTTGATGAACTGGTGCAGGTATTGGCTCTGGAGTGGGTGGCCTGGAGTTATGATCCGGAGGTAACTCAGCGTCAGCATCCGGTGCAGGTGCATTTGCGGCATCATCATCTCCTAGCGGCAATGCTGGCTTGGAGGTTGGAGCAGGAGCAGGAACAGGCTCTACGGTGATACGCCCCTAGCGGAGCTGTGCCCCGAAAAACGCGAATACTAGCCACTCTAAGAGTGTCGAGCGAGGCTTCTAAAGCATCGAACGGAGACACAAGTTGCAAGATCAACTCGAAATCCCTTCGAAGTATCGAATCACAAATCGTTATTTCGAAGTGAGGACTACAGTATTCCGACACTAGCGACCGTTTCCCCGACCAAACCGTGGACGAGGGCTGCGGCGATTGCCTCCCAGCACCGGTCCTCCCCTCTCAGCACGCCCTGGAGCAGTATCATCGCGTATAAGCCCCGCCAGGTCGATACCTTGCGCCCCAGCAGCCACCACGACAAGATGGTCAATACTGTACTGCAAGGAGTGAAGGCATTGCAAAATCTCTCGCGACTCCGACCGAACCTCCTCTCGAAGCGCACCGAAAGCCGTACGAAGTTCGTTGAACGTACGGGGCAATTCGCGGCAGTCTTCGAGGTAGATCGGTTCGGCAGCGAATTCGGGCGGGCCTGGAAATTGTAACGGGGCGGCGTCGAGCTCGATCGGCCCTGGAACGAACAGCGGATCCCATGCCAGAGGAGCGTAGGGAACACCTCGTCCAGGAGGGACGTTTCCCTCTTCGAAAACGCGATCGATACGGTTCATGGTGGCTACGACGGCGGGGTACGTGTACGGCGAACGCAGCGAACCGGGGCGAACAGCAACGGCGTTCGAGAACGATTCGAAGAGGGAACGCTGTCAGGAGCGTGAGCACAATCGAGCTTCTGGGCTGTGTCATACCTACCAGCACCCAGCGTACGAAATGGGCCCAGGCCAACCACTCTTTGGCCTCGACGCTAGCACCCGCCGGTTCGAAGAACCGTTCGGCCTGCACGAGGGCAAGAAGACGATGGTACCGGGCGATGTGTGCGTCGGCACGCGGAAGTGCTTCTTCGACTGGTGCATCCATGACGGGTAGGTGTCGAACGGTTCGAGTTGAGGAGTTGTCCTTCGAGGTGATTGGACGCCGCGTGGTGGGTTAGGAGTGGCTGAGCGACGGTTGGTACTGTATAGTTTTCGGCGAAAGCCACCTGTATATAAACAAACCCTCTGCCAAAAGGGGGGCAAGCTCTCAGTACCGTTGAGATCTCATTTTCCCCTTTTTCTCTCGTCTCGGAGCGCGTCGTCAGTCGGTTCGGTCAGTCGAGTTCTGGTCCAGCGCCAGCAAGTTCGAAGGTTGTTCGAAGCGGTTCGAAAGGCACGTCGTAGTTCGGAGCGGTCATCAAGTCCTATTTTCCCTCGTACCCCCCGTCGAGTTGAGTCTTGCCCGAACTCTGCCCTCTCTACATAGACCACCACCACCACCACCCATATCATTATTCTCGAGCGCAGTTCCTCGCTGCACCGGAAGGCCTCGCCCCCACAGCTCGGCCTTGGCCTCTCGTTCGTTTAGAGGGTTAGGCTTTCCGTCTCGAGTGGTCGCATCATATTGGAGCCCACCGCGAGGGAAGGTTGCCTTCTATGGTAGCCTGACTAAGCCTTACCCGAGACAGACTTGGTTGCCCAGGAGGTCAACATCTCAAAGTTGGGATGGGATGATGGGCAAGAAGCCCTGACGAGTTCGAAACCTACGAGGGGTTTGTAGTCACATCCACCTGACCGTGTTCAGGTTTGACTGACACTGTAGCTCAGTGGTTAGAGCAATGAAGGCCCTATCAGAAGGTCATTGGTTCGAATCCAGCTAGTGTCACTTTTCCTGGTGCAGCCTTGTCTGAGTCTCATCAGCGTATAGGGCATAGACGCTTCGCGTTCAATCCCATTTTCGCGCAATTCACGTGAGAACTCTTCACTCATGAACTCTCCCCCTCGATCTGAGCGAAATGCCTTTATGCGCGAATTGAGCTGATTCTCAGCCCAGGCTTTAAATGCGCGCCAACTGGCTATTGTATCAGACTTCCGCTTCAGATATGACATAATACCAAGGGAGGAGTAGTCGTCCAAAAATGTCGCACAATATTTGTAACCGTCAATAGACAGGTGCGGCATTTCGACTAGATCGGCGTGAACGAGTTCTAAGGGTGCAGAAGCACGTGAACTGGATGGCAGGAGAGGTTGGCGGTGAGACTTGCCCATGGCACAACCAGGACATGGTTTTGGCTTAGTAGCTGAGAATAAATTTCCTGGTGCACCATTGACATGTTTGGGCAAGTTCTTCATGACATTACGTCCTGCATGTCCAAAGCGCTTATGCCACAGGTCATAGTCCGAATCCACAGATCGCAGAGTCTCATCTCCTGAGGATAATGGATGGGCAATAGTGCCTTCAATCCAATAGAAACCTGTGTTATCATGGCCTTGACGTGCCGTTATAACAAGGTTCTCCCCAGGAGTGGCGCCTGCCCAAAATTCCAGCTTGTCCCCAGATGCGGTATAGGATCCACCTTTGTCAATATGCGTCCGTGGAGCGAAAAAGCGGTGAGATGCATGAGGAATATAGAGGACGTGATTTAGAGTCAGGTATGCAGTTACTCCTTGAGAATTAACATGCTTTAAGACAACAGTCCCTACCCCTACAATATTAATGCTTTGGTTTGCGCCTGCAAGATGCGCACGACCAGGTGTGGGGAATTCGTGATAATGTTCAAAATCATCACGGTAGGGAGTAGCATGTGCTGTGCATCCTGAATTTACCATCCATCTGACAGTCTCACCCACGTGGTACAGAGAGAAAGAAATGGAATTGGCTGATGACTTCTCTACATGTACATCTGGCACTTCATCTATAGTAAGCATTTGTAACTTTGTACCAGAAGACTGTCCACGTGACGCTCCATTGTCCGCATTTTGACCGGTTTTTGCAGTCTTATTGCCTGAGCCTTTACCACCATTATTGGACTGCTTGCCCTTGCCCTTGCCTTTATTGTTATAATTTTTGGGAGGCTTTCCGTCAGGCCAGTGGTTCTCTGTTGTATGGTTGTTTTTACCACAAATTCCGCATTTTCGCGGTAATTTTGCAGTATTGGAGATCCTATTTACTGAACCTTCCACTAAAGCCCGACGTCTAGATTCCTCCTCTATAATCTTGGGGATGACATCCTGCGGTTTCACTTTATCAAGTTCAACCGTTGCAAGGATAGTCGAGGCTATAGTTCCCCAAGATTCAGGCAAAGCATTAACTATAAGAAGGGCAGCAAACTGGTCCGTAATGGTGATGCCTGCATTGGTGACCCGAGTGCGCAATTCCTCCAGCGCAGAAATCTGCGGTCTGAGAGGTTTTGTGTCATCAAAGCGCATGGAGAAGAGCTGCTGGAAATAGACAAATGCACCAACAGCTCCAGGCTTGTCATAGATGTCCTTAATGGACTTCCAGACTTCGGCGGCTTTTGTTTTGTCACCAATGAGGTATTGCAGGCTAGGCGCCATGTAGATGGCCATTAACCCCAGAGCCTTGTCATTTTTCTCGTCCCATGCAGCCTGCGCAGCAATCGCAGCTGTATCATTACCTTCAGGACGAGGCAGAGGTGTCGCATTTTCGCCGTCACCTGAAACTATCTTCCAGGATCCAGCCCAACGGAACACTCCGCGCAAGGCGTTAGACCACTCTGGGTAATTGGTACCATCAAACACGGGTACTGCAGCGGTGGAAATCTTTGAAGGGTCCATGGCTAGAACAGTGTATCTGGGTGTGTATCAACTTGTAGGAGGTACGAGAGTATAGCGTGTGACACGGAGGGAGGGTTGCGCAGCTGAATATTCCAAAAATCTTCGGAATAGTCAGGGAAATATTGCGCGCTTTTGGTGTGACGATGAGCGCTATCAATGAGGTTATAAGCGTAACTCTCAATGAGGTCTTCCTCCGTGTAGTTGGGGTAATAATAGGCGTATGGATACTGCTCGTAGTACTCCGTTGGATAGAAGAGATATAGTGGAGGACCAGGGGTATAGGACGAAGTTTCGCTTCCCTGGTTATCGCCCAACTGTTGTGCCAATGGAGTGCCTTCAACCGCAGTGGTTGTCACAGTCACGTCTCTAAGCGCAAAAATGGACACTTGTTGCAGTGAACCAATATCCCAGCTAGCCGGATTAGCCGAGATACCAGGTAGAAGTCGGCGGATAGCGCGATCAAGACGGACTGGATGAGGGAGTTCGCCGCAGGGAAGGAAGGAAAGGAGCTACCGTAAAAATGCGTACAGTAGAGAAAAACTATAGTAAAAAGAGCTCTCCCCAACAGCCTAAACCTGTTGCGCCTGACCAAACGAGGTTTTCTGCTCGCTGCGGCAAGAAAAGAGAGCCTCTGGAATATCTGCAGCCCCCTAGGTGTTTCTACACTAGAGGGTTCCCACAGTACCCAGGATCTATCCGCGCCTGCTTTTTACGGCTGACTGACGCGTGTAAGGACACCACTGGCCACCGCTCCTCACGGTGTAAGGCAGTACAAGTAGCCTACCAGCTGAACTATAGTAGGAGAAAGGTAAAAAAGCGCAAAAAGGTAGCTAAAAATGCGAACTAGGGAGAGGCCTTGAGGGTCTTGAGGGGACTTGAGAGCGAGCGAGTAAGATCACAAGCAGGTAAGAGAGAGCAGAGAGCGTAGCAAGCGGTGGTCAGACAGATTAGAGCACAGGTCTCATAACCTGTTGAGCTTGCAGCGGAGGAGGCGAGGACTGTCTGTTAGAAGACAAAGCACCATGTTGCCTAGGGGCAATCTGCCCTCCTTATATACATGAAGACATGGTACTCTATGGAATAATACGGATATGCATGAGTAAGCATAGTGGAGTATATGAAGTCATAAGTGGAGTATATGAAGTCATACGAAATCATAAGTGGAGCAAAAGTGGAGCAAGAGTGGAGTGGCATAGATAGTTCCAGAATATTCCAGAAAATACTGGAAGTATCTAGAAGTTACTAGAACATACTGGAAAGTTCTATACCATACTAGTAACTATGGAGTTGCGTATTCAACAACCCCTGGTCGTTTGCAAGCGACAAGGCCGCCGGGGCAAATGACAACAAACGCCTTGTAGACCTGGTTCAAAAGCTCATCAACTCATTTTTCCCCGACGAGTCATATGAAGTCACCGGTGGGGACAAGATCTATCGCATTGTGAGTCTTCATTCTTCCAGTTTGAGGTATGAGATAGTAACAAGCCCCCGGATTTGCAGGCTTATCAGGCAGTGGTCGACTGGCGAACACGTTTTCATACACGAATCAAGCTCCTCATCAAGAAGGAGCTTGAATGGCGATTCAAGACCGCACAGAAGCGACAGGAGTGGGTGGTGGACGCACTGAAGAGACGAACGGGGCTGGCATTCTGGGAGGCGTATGACCCTGATGTACGCCGTCATATTTCTATCATGATTCATGTTACTCATCTTCAGGTTAATGAATAGGAGGATCGCGGTGTGGGGGCACTGCAGTCCTCGTATGTCCTCAGGTCATTCGCGCATCACCTCGCAGCCATCCAGGGAAGTCGGCTGAAAGAGGAGGACGACCTACCGGCGCGTGGTGCGCTTGCGCTTGCTGCGACTGCAGTAAGTGACAGTTACCTATCCTCCGTAGACTTCTAACATCTACACATGATGCAGGTTCAGTACATCTTCACGACATGGAAGACTGGGATCCACAACCCGAAGATGGCATTCAAGTCCGACATCTACTGCGACGTTACGACATATTGGCATGACAAGTCAGTCGAGAAGATGATTGAACGCGGGCGATATGAGAAGTACGCCGCGATCGCCATGGGCCATGTCGACTCTGGGTGGGCGACGTCGCGTATCACACTCGACGACGAGGACGACGTCTCTGTATGTGACCCAAGTACTAGTGAGGAGGATGAGACCGATGTATTCCGCAACTGATTACCCCCTGCTACGACGTGACGCCCGCGAGGTCTCCATCTCATTCTATTCACATACTGTATTATCCAGTCCCAGATTCCCCGTGTCGCTTTGGTTTGATCTACCGGCTCTCAACAGCCTACCAATACACACATGCTTTTGTCAGTACTCAACTACTCGCTACTATCCTGATTCAGACAGAATAATGCATTCGGTTTCGTCTCTGCTACATACACTGGGGCTCTGAGCAGCCGGGCCTCTGATGTTCGCTGAACGTACTGAACCTCTGCGCGATCGGAGCCGGCTGGACGTCTGCGCGATCGGAGAGGACTGGATGTCTGTACGCATCTGAACCAATTTGATGTCTGCACAAATTTGAGGGCTCTGAGCCCGAGTTCCTGGAGAAGGGTAATTTCGATTTTGATATTTACTGGGTAATGAAACTACGACAGGGACTGAGGCTCTATGAAGCTGTCTGGACGACACTGAAGCCCCTGAAAACGATTTCAGACACTCTTCATCATTTCCTGATGTACATAGTACTTACCTACTACCGTTCTGAATATGATTCAGTCTTCTCATGAAGCTATTTTGACTCATGCCCCTCGCCATGGTACTGATATCGGGCAGTGATACCGACAGGAGAATCATCAGAGAGAAGAGTGCGATTGACGACTCGATGTTGTCCCGAGAATCACATTGGACGAGTCAGGCCACGGAGTTTTTCCGAGCCCGACACCTAGGTTGCACCATCGAAGCAAGGGTGCCTGCCATCCAGCCGGCATCATCATATCGTGTCATGATGCAGGACTACAGTGAAACCAATGCTGGAACGACTCAACAGAGGGTCGCTCATGATTGTGGGCCCTTGACTACTCCTTACCTGCAATACGTAGTGGCACTCAGGAAGTTCCACTCCACTTGATAGATCCTACCACAGCCAAAATCGTGAAATAGGCTGCCAGTGCGTCACCCTTCGACCCTCATTCACATCATCAAGGGAGCGGCCCCAGTCGGTGTTGACAACCCTCCGGTTTGACTCCGAAGTCCGGGTCTGAGGTGGATATGAGACCTGATTCAGACTTTATCCGGATCTTGCATCGTAACAAGTATATAAAGGGATCGCTATTAGACTGCTAACTCAGCTCCTCATTCCTCTTCGAGCTCATATACAGGCGAAGATACTGGATAGTAAGTCGATACCATTTCCTCATACATGTACAGGGGTGTTGATACCTTGCCACAAACAGTCTAGCCTTTGCTAACCTTCAACCTCAACCACGCCCATACCCGCTTATCCATTCCCTCACGAATTCAACGTCGTAATGTACTCGTCCACTCTGCTACTCACCATGATTGTAGCGGCAACGGCCGCACCAGTGACGCTCGCCTACCACCCAACCCAGTGCGTGCATCATTACACGTGTATACTACGTACTCCTGACACATCGGTTGACAGCGAGCGTCGCTCCGGCAATGACATCTTCGCACGTGGAGCCGGAAAACATGGGTCTGTCAAAGAGAGCAAAGGAGGACACGGAAATGGTGGGAACTACCACCCGCCTCGCCCTGCTCCCGTTGAACGACCCTTCTATCATGGTGATCGTGAGCGTCGTGCGCTGGAGGCTGTCAGTCAGATGGGCCTGCAAGAAAGGAGTGATCGCGAGGCCATTCAACTGTTCGCTAGGAGTGTAGCGGAGGCGTTGCTCGATGCGCTTGACTGAGTGTGTAGTGACCGGGCACATGTGCGTTCAAGTTGCATTCACTGGTATTGGTAGACACTCTACGAGACCACACCAATGTTTCAGGCTGAATCAGTAGGAGATACACGAATCTTAGGAAACCTCCCGTGGTGTCTGCTGTCTGCAGTACGAACTATGAGAGGTTCCCTTCCAAGCTTGAGGTCGATTGCTCCTATCACTGGGGTTTATTTCACGTACTCCTGATGCAGCCATTGGGGGCACAATTGTTCAAGATTAGTTGTCTCGCCTTTTCCGAACGAGGTTGAATATCGCAAAGAAAGGGTTCCGGGTGGCTGTTGGGTTGGTGGTAAGTGAACAGGACACGGGGGTGGCCAGTAAATCGCAGCGACCCACGTCACAGTTCCAGAGTGCAATACAGGGTTCGGAGTAATTTCAGCGCCACTCTCGTCGCGAGCTTTGCGAATGTCCAATGTAGCGATGACCCGGACGATGACCAGCCAGACACTGTTGTCGGCGAGATGCGCACCGGGGCATACCCTAAAGCAAATCATGAGTAATCGATAAGAGAATGTGTGTCATTATTAACCTTCGACCAAAGCCGAAGACCAGTTTTCTCGGGTCCCATGAATCAAAGTCGCTTGCTGGGTCGATCTCGAGGAACCTTTCGGGACGGAATACTTCGGGGTCCGGATAGTATCGAGTGTCGCGCATCATCGCCCTGAGCATGAGTCATAAGTCATGGTGCCGATGCGCTCAGAGGATACTGTTCCTACCAGATAATAGCAATGACTGTTGCACCCTTGGGTATGTGATATCCACGGTAGACATCGTCCTCGATGACTGCGTGGGGAATTCCTATGCAGGATGGTGTCGACCGTAAGTCAGTGGACTCGTTAAACACATGTACACTGACCCAATGCGCCAGATGGACAATATCTACGAGACGAATTCTTGTCAATCATGTGCAATTGAAACAGACCGCATGAGGGAGACATACCGGTAAAGTTCCCTGAGTACACATTCGACATAGGGAAGATGAGGCCTGTCATCGAAATCCGGAAGGCGATTGTCGCCGACAACTTGAGCGATCTCATCCTGAGCCCTCTTCAGGACTTCAGGATGTAACGTCATCTCCAGAATGAGCATGACCATCGGTGTGAGCGACTACATTACATAGATAGATCACTTTAAACAAGCGCTTGTAGCGCGGAGCGTTCAGCACGCACTGTATCCGTACCCGCTGGTGCCGTGGGACGAATAAATGCAAGTCAAGCTGTGTAGCGGCACTACATAGGGATATACATACCAACATAGAGCATACCGGCGGCACCCTTCATGTATGACATTGTTTCAGGAGACAAGTCACCTTTTGTCTGGCCGAGTTCTATCATGCCCCTTGTGAATGAATCCTTGGCGGTACCACTAGCCTGTAAACTCAGTGAATTTCATCGAAGGAAATTCGCAAGTCACATAGGTCCACTGACCATCTCTCGCTGAACTTGTTCGAAGGGGATGTCTTCTACCGCTCGGATCCCCTTCCGAGCACTGGCGGCGATCTTCTTGAAACCAGCACCAGGAAGCCACGAGGGAAGGAAACGTACTGAAGGGGCAGCTTGAAAGATTACTCGTGTTTGGGGCAGCTGGGTACTCACGTATAGGAAAGAAGTCTACCAAGCCACTTCCCGGGCCAGATCCGGTGCCCGATAGAGCCTCCGACACTCCCTTTTCTGCGAGACGAATAAAATCATCATCAAGACCCGTGATTGTTCGGCCATATCCGAGCTCGAGGACGACCGCGGCGGCGAATCTACGCCACCGTCAGCGGGGATTCAAGCCGGAAAGGTGTGGCCACATACCGCTTCATATGATACTGGAAATCCGCAGGCTTCTGGAGCAGGTCAAGCAGCAGCCTATTGACTTCGCGACGCTGAAGAGGCCGGTAGCTCTCCACCGAAGACTTGGACATGAGCATTTGTTGAAACCATTTCCGCTGCTGCCTCCACACGTCGTTGCAGCTCATCCACGCGCTGGCGTAGTACCATTCGACACTGACCTCCATTGTCAGATGAAAACCATCAGTATGAGGACACTCTCACAGCTCTCTCTGGAATGTGAAACGTGGCCGACCAGAGTATTTGGCTCCTCGTTTCTCCAGAAGATCGATTGCAGCCTGGGCAGAGTTGAGGATGACAACCGGCTGCTGGAAGAATTTGGCAAAGACCACATCCCCTGCTGATATTTGAGGATTATTGTCCTTTGTGGTCCGTCAAACGGTGGGCTCACCGTACTTCGCACCCCATAGTGCAAATGTCTTGTGTTGGTCGACTGCAGGGAGCTGATGGACGTTACCGATGAATGGCAGCCGTGTGGGACCCGGTGGCAAGGGATGGCGAGAGTGCACTGACAAGACCAGCAGAACGACTATGATGGGAAAGCCTAGTAAAACCACCTGCACTGTGTCCATTGGTGGGTAGAGGGGTGGGGTCCGTATGCTTTTCCCGAAGGCTGAGCTATGAGGGCCGCTCACGTAGGCCTACAAACAATATACGCCATAGCCAGTCGAGCACCTCCCGTTCCTGTACCTTCCGGTCAGCGAGGCCCAAGTGACATGACACCAAATGTCCAATGGAGTGTTCAACGGCACCACAGGTTCTAGCGGTGTCAAGACGGTCGGGAAGGTGGAGAGCAGGGACGCCACAGGTCGAAAACTGTGCATCACCAACACATAACCAGTAGGTGAAAAATGTGTGTGTGAAAGTCGAACCGACAAGAGGAAGAAACCGTACCTTATACCGTCCGATGGAACACATCTTGCGCCGATGAACACCCAGAGATGATCACACCCTGAGCACGCGGATGCCATTGCGTAGTGGGTGATGCTATGTCAAGGAAGATATTTTACGTCCTCGATGTGGCGCCGTCACCCGCACGACGGGTATTTGGGCCACATATTAAGACAAGTCGTTGGTCGGCGTTTTACCAATGTGGAAGGCACTCCGTCACGGTATGGACACCAACTAAAATCTGCCACGTGCGGCGGGGGTCTGATACCTTGCACCTACTGCACATCATCAGTGAGCGAAGTAACTACACATCGTACACAGCCGTGAATCCAGCGGGTGTCGTCGCAAATGCCAAGTAGACTTACCTGCGATGCTATGTGAAGATAGAGACACATGTGCAGACGCACTGAAACATAACTGGAGCATAAGCGGAGATAGAAACATTAGCGGAGACAGAAACACAACGGCATTTACGGCAAGCTCCATTGAATCGAGCCGGCGACTCTTCCATACCCTTCCATATACGCACCTGGGACTCCGTATAGCTCACGATATATTGCAAGCGGTAGAGCTGGCACGCGAGCAGAAGGCCTGGCCCAAGCATGAGCCTGGGGCCGCTGACAGCGGCGTGGGGCTACAACAAGTTCCTGTTTCATGGAAAACCCGTTCGAGGTATCTAGGATGAAGCATGAGAATGCGCGTGCCCCGGGTATATCAGGCCTCAGGACTGACTTGCGATACTATATTACTTGCGGTCTGAAGACAATTCGAGGCAACCTGGCTCCCAACTGAGAAGGCTTGTGGTGCCACCGCCCCGCAAAGAGCGCGAATGGCGAGGGCCTGGGTTATAACGGGTAGGCCTTTCCCATCACTGAACGTCCTCGAAGCCGAGGGTGAACACGAGACCGCCGAGTCTGGAATTTTAAGGAGATAATGATTTCGAGGGAGGCTTAAATACGAGGTGTGACTCACGTAGTCAGCTTGCATGCCTTGTACCAGTCAGCCTTAAGCTTGTAGGCTCGCGCCCGTTGCCTGTCCACATCTGAAAAGGCTCAGCTGTGCCCAGAGCGATCCGACACGTACTACAGCATTGAGTTGATCAGTTGACACCCATCGTACCTCCTCTTTTCAGAGTAGTCATGCTAGTTATGTGAAACCCAATTCAATGCCATTGCCCTGGCACAGATAATTCAGGCACGTTACAGATCGTCACCGAATTGTTGTGGCGTACCGCAGGAGCGATGTGACGTTCGTTACCTCTATTGCTGTCCTTTTTCCACGATTCGTGCGCTGCTTGGCAGGCTCAAGCCACCCGAAGAGATCATTGATATTGAACCTAGCTTGCTTGAAGTCTATGAGCTCAGGGACCACGTAGTGCGCTGACTCTTACTGAAGCAGTCACGCGTTAGGGTTGCGGACATCTGACATTCGACCTGTACTCGCAATCAATGCTCGTCGTTCTCACTGAGGCTCAAGCTGCCAGAGCATAATGCCCTGTAGAAGAGCGGGGAGCATAGTCGCATGCAGTGCTGTGAAGATTCCGACCTTGCCCATGATGCATGTTGTACATCTGGAGTCAACAACGAGCACTTTCAAGTTGCTGCGGCCCAGCGCCCCGACGATTCCGTATCGCGATCACGTGGTCTGGAGAAGCGCCAGCATGTCGTTGTACAAGCGAGAACGGCATGTATTGACCCATAATAACGATACACTATACATAGTGGGCGGTATATGATAGCACTATGATACAACTTTTCTTCTCTTGGACTCTGTGGTATCGCACAGTCAGCAGAAATCATAAACGTCTTACTCATCGACGCCCTCCTCCCACCCGAGGGAACGCTCCACGGCGCGCTTCCAGCCGTTCCACTTCTTCTCCCGGAACGTCTCGTCGACTGCCGGCTTGAACTCGCGCGTGCCCTTCGTGTTGACCTCGGACAGCGTCTCCGGCTTGCTGATGTCCCACCCGAAGAGGCGGATCGCGGAGCCCGCCAAGAGCGCAGATCCGAGCGCCGTCGATCTGATAGGATAGGGGCGATGGTCAGCGGGGTGAATGTACAGGAGCGGGACGGTGCACGCACTCGCGCATCTCGGGCCGGATGACGGTGAAGCCGCCGATGTCCGCGAGAACCTGCATCGCGGTGTCGCCGTTCGTCATGCCGCCGTCGACCATGAGGTGCTTCAGGTCCTTCTTCGAGTCGAGCTTCATGCTCTCGAGGATCTCGCGCGTCTGGAACGCGTTTGCTTCGAGCGTCGCCCGGCAGATGTGGCCCGGGGTGGTGTATGCAGACAGACCTGGTAAGCGAGGTTGAGTCCGGAAGACACGCTTGCTCCGAGTAGGAGATCCTACTGACCGATGAGGAGGCCGCCCGCTCCAGGGTCCCAGTAGGGCGCGAGCAGACCAGAGAAGGCAGGAACGAAGTAGACGCCACCGGTGCGCTTGACGCTGTCAGCAAGGACGTTGATGTCATTTGCGGATTGGATCAACCCCATGGAGTCCCGCAGCCTGATGAAGATCGATAGTCAGCGCGATATCAATCGTGCGGTACGAGCATACGAACCACTTGATGGCGCTGCCGGCGACGGCGACTGGATGACGCAGGTCAACAATGTGTTGCGGGACAGAAGGGGTCAGGATACTCACTGGAACCCTCCAGCGCGTAGACAGGCTTCCCAGTCTTGCCATCCTTGTACGCGACCTGCCGCTGCGGTCAGAAGACTGTCAGACACAATGGACAGAGGTACTTACCGTACTCAGGAGACCATGGGCGCTGGACACGATGTCTTCGCCGGTGCAGAAGAGCAGGAAAGCACCCGTGCCGTACGTGCACTTGGCCTCACCCTGCCGGAGGCACTTGTTGCCGACGAGTGCACCCTGCTGATCGCCGACCAAGCCGCCGATTTTGACGCCCTTGAGCGAGCCGTAGGAAATCTCGCCGTAGACCTCAGAGGACGAGGCTATCTTGGGCAAGACAGAGGGCTTGATCTCGAGGAAGTCGAGCATGACGGGGTCCCACTCGAGGGTGCGCAAGTTCATGAGCAGAGTGCGGGACGCGTTCGTCACCTCCGTGACGTGCAAGCCGCCCGTGAGGCGGTAAACTATCCACGACTCGACCGTGCCGAAGAGGAGGTCGTCCTCCTCATGTGCCTTCCTGACCTGCTCGTGGTGGTCAATCATCCACCGCAGCTTGATGGCCGAGAAGTAGGTGGACAGTTGGAGACCAGTCCTATCCAGCAAACGCGGTCAGACGACTGATGTAACCGCGGGAGCAGTAGCCACCGACCGTTCCTTGAGGGCCTTCTCGCCTTCCTTGCCCTTCCTGTGGACGCCGGGCTGGACCTCGAGGCCGACATAGCTGAGCTTGTTGGCAAAGTGGGCGACGGTGTTCTTCGTGCGGGAGTCCGTCCAGACGATCGCGCGACAGAGCGGCTTGCCGGTCTTGCGACTCCACGCGACGGCGGTCTCGCGCTGATTCGTGATGCCTGCAGACAGTGCGTCAGTATCACATGATCGGGGATGTGGGGAAGGAGATGCACTGACCGATGACCTTCACGCTCTCCTTCGACCACCCAGCAGCCTCCAGGTTCTTGCAGGCTTCCGTGATGCAGATATCACAGCTCTCCATGATCTCGTCTGCATCCTGTTCGTGCCAGCTGGCAGTGGTCGTATGAGCTACTGACCCATGGCCATTTAGCAACAGACTCACCCAGGCTCGGGGTAGTACTGCGGGTATTCGATCTGGTGCTGCGCGATAATGTCTGCGTACTGGTTGAAGATCAGGAAACGCGTCGACCTAGAAGAGCGGGCGGGTGAGGGACGGCTTCGTCATTCGCTGGCAGGGGACGTACGTGGTGCCGCAGTCTAGCGACCCGACGAACTCTCCCTGCTTGAGCGAAGACATGGCTGAATATGGGCGGCGGAAGGAAGCAAAGCGGAGGGGATATCGGAGGACATGGCGCAGAAGGCTCATATTCATATGCACACGAGCCAACTCCTGTCGATGTCCTAAGGGGCGCGGTCCGGGGTGCCCCGCAATGTCATCTGATGCCGAGTGCGATCATCTTGCCCCAGCCGCCCAGGGCGCGCCCCGCCATCGCGGTCCCGGTCTCCTATCTTGCCGAACAAGTTATGGAGACCACCCGCATCCCCGCGTGCTGCCCCGCAAATACTGAACGCCCGCCGGCTAAACCAACGTCGTCGATCGCGGGCGTAAGTACGGTGACGCCGCACGACGGAAGCCTTCGGACGCGAGAGGTCAGAGCAATGTATTACGAGGAAGCGGTAGATGCAATAAAATTACGGTAGTGGTCCGTGAAGGTCTAGCTGATGTCTATAAGCCTACCCCGCACTAATGTCCCCACATCTGACTGCCCCGCGCAGCGCACAGGCACATGTGAATCCTCTCCAGGCTCCAGACAGGGCTCCAGAGGCTGTGCGCGACCGGGTCGGACCGCCGCATGACCGCCGGGGCATCCAGCTGGCGCCGACCACCATGCGGCGACTGCTACCGAACCTGGTCCGAAATAAGCGTCGGGCGATCGAACGAGAGGGACAGGCACACATATACGCACCACTCTACCAGACGTCCTGCGGGCGATCATCCTTACGAAGACGGCTCCGGGATCCCGAACTTGCTCCGCTCCCATGAAGACCAGGTGAACACTGGTAGTGGGTGCGCCTCCGTGTTGAACACCCACCGATCGAGCGGCACGAGGTCTTCGTCGTGGAAAAGAAGGTACAGGTACTTCAACCTAGAGCAGGGTTAGGGGCGCATCGGAGATGACAGCTCGGCAGCACGCACGTCTCAGCGAGGAAATAACTGCGCATATAAGCACGGAGTGTCAGCTGGGGCCCACGAGCACGATCAGGGGCACCGCGCACCTCGGCATGTCATCGTCAAGCAATGTCGGCGATAGCAGGATGTTCTTCGACGAGGCGTACCCTGACGGTGTCTTCGTCTCTCGCTCGATCGCCTCGAAAATCGTCCACCCGCGTTCCCTCCAGATGGGATCCCCCGTAGTCCTCCACATGAGATAGATCGACTCGAGTGTCTACCATGACAGTCAGCACTTCGCACATTGTTTTCAAGGCACTCATCCATACCTCGGGCCGCAGGAAGTACTCAGAACGCGTCAGGACATAGTCCCGCTCCGGAACTCTGAGCGCCCTCAGCTTCGCGCTACCAATCTCGTCCCGGGTGAGCCGCACGGGCTTCTTCTCGCCCAAGCCAGGAGGATAGCCCCGCGCCCCCCGCTTGCGCCACGTCTCCATCCCATCGATCCAGAGCTTGCCCGGGTGGCCCTCCGGCGTAGTGTGCGTCGGCCACTCGCCGACCTTGGGCTGGAAGTGCACGACGTCGGGGCCGAGCCCGGACGGCTGCTCCTCGTACATCAGCCAGCACGTCGTTGCGAGGCCCTCCGCCGCCCAGCGGTGGAGCGCGCGCAAATCGTAGTTGCGGAGGATGTCGTAGGAGCGCTGGCCGACCGGCCCGAGCGTCGCGTAGTCGAGGTCGTCGAGGGACAGCTCGAGCTGATCCGCGCCGACTGCGAAGAGACCGGGCAGGAAACACGATAGGTGTTCGAAGTTGTGACTGGGCCGAAAGTCGCGATTCGTGTCTGTGACGTAGAGAAGATTGCGTGATTCGGATAGGTATAACATGTGGGTAAGGATATGATTCGTTGCACGGAGGTCTGTTTAAGATCAGTACACCGCATGATTTTGACAAGCTGCTGTGCGTACATAGCTGGTATGCTTGCTTGTCTTGTTTTCCTGTCAACAGGTACTGCTTCAAGAGGTACTCGTGCGCGCTGTCCGCTGCCGCCCCTACAGTGAGAAACTCTGCCGCGTATTGTCAATGCGTGTACCTGGGCAACGCCAAGACGACCTACCATCCCCAGGGAACCCCGTGGTAAGACTCCAGCGTCGCGGAAGCATTCCTCCCAGATTAGTGACATTAGCTTTCCACAGGCCCTGCATAACCACGTCCGCCTAAGAGTATGACGTCAGGACAAGAATGGCATAGGGAGGGCATGACAGACGTTCTCCCAATACAACTTGTTGCCAGTGAGCACTGCCAGGTAAGTGTATTCTACCTGGCAACTTGCGATCTCGGCGAGTACACCGGAAGCTGTACCGACGGTCTCACCACTATGGGAGGAGTTACGTGTTAGCATATGTAGTAGCGGATCCAGTCATGGTAGATGCGCACTGTGGCCAACCTGCCCACAGCCTGCGCCGATGTGAGGGAACAGAGACCTACGTGACAGTGTCCACACCAAAGGCGGGGAAACCACTCGGAGTGTCAAAAGCGGGGGACAGTAACCGCCCCAAGTCATCAGCCCGCTGAAGTAACAACGGTTCGCGGGACAGTGCGTATGCAGAGAGGAGACCTCCGAGGTAGCGGATAACAGTCTCGAAGAAAGGAGCATAGCCCTGGTGCTTATTCGTGACGGGCTAGGCAACGCGTCAGCTAGGTCGAGGAGAGGAAGAGCAATTCCTACTGACCGCTCGAGTCTCAAATGTTGCTCTCGACACAACAGGCAAGGATCGCGCAAATTCGTCGTTGAGTCCCATCATAATCATGGTGTCCAATGAATCGAACAAAGTGACGCCCCATCCGTTGAAGCTACGAGCCAGAATGAAGTGTTGCACTGTCCACGTTGAGAGATGGAACTTACTTGTCTTTTGTCCCGTTGGTCAAAGGCCTCAACTCGTCGTGAGGCTTGGCGTGCCTCTCATACCCACCGTAGGCATGTCGGAAGGCGTTCTTGACGGCTTCAGCACGCTGTTTCCAAACATGTGGTGGTGTCGTTGACACTGGCCGTATCGTACGCCAGATTTCGCTGTCAGAGACCACGTTTGGGATAGCAGACCAGTAGAGGGTGACGATGAGGACACAACCGATCGCAGCGAAGAGGAGATGGCGCGGCGTGAGGCGCCTCACTCGGAAGGGCTCCAGAGACATCGTTGGGGACAATCGGAAAGCCCGCCGTTGAGCCAGAGTAGCACAGACGAGCTGAAGAAACTACAGTTGGGCGAATATGAAAGGAGCGGACTTGGAACTAGAGCAGTGTGTACTCGCACGCCAATGACATCGGACGCGCGCAGCAGGCGACCGGGGGCGGATGCGATGCGCAGTAAAAATAGTTGCACCCTGGAAGATACCGGGGAGCCTGCGCACAGTGCAGCTACACCAGTTCGCTATTCAAGGACGAGGATAGCAGTATGTCGTCGTTCGGACAAACGTGGACGACGACGGCGACGAAGAGTCGGATTCGGAAGACGGCCGTCGTGGGATGCCCAAGGGACTTGCCCAATATGGCATTCTTCTCGTGGCGGCATTTGGCTCTGGTGGTGCCGCCCGACAGTGCCGACTTGCGCTCTAACCCGTCTCCCACCGCCCTCTCCCCCTCCCTCTTCCACGTCCGCGATGTCCAGCTTTGAGAAGGCGGTCAAGGGGGCGTGCAAGCCCAAGCCCATGCCCCCAAAGGCGAAGTACATGGACCCCATCCTCGCCGCGACGTGGTCCGAGGATGGTGCGGTACACGACGTCTGCAGGGCACTCATTCCTCGGTTTCGAGAGCCCAACGTCACGGTAGTGTTCAAGGCGCTGATTGTACTGCATATGATGATGCGTAATGGGTCCACTGACAACGTATTATCGTACTTGTCGTCGTCAGACGTGCTCAAGCTGAAGAGTATTGCGTCTGTCAGCTGGGACGGTGCGTCTTCCTCGCGATGTAGCTGTTCCACTTGTCCACTGACCCAGCTCCTAGGCTACAATGCTCCGGAGAATCTCATCAACTACGCCACCTATCTTGACTGTCGTATACGGGCATATGGCCAACTGAAACACGACGCGATTCGTGTTCAGTCCGAGAACAACCGGGATATGCGAAACTCGGCTGCGATCCAGGAGGAGATGGGTTCGAGACGTGCACGGTCGAGGGTCAAGGAGACTCCGAGCGTGGGCGTGCAGCGAAGCAAGACCCTGGCTGGACGCAAGCTCCGCGTCATGACAGTCGAGAAGGGTCTGCTCCGCGAAACCAAGATCGTCCAGAAGATGATTGATGCACTCCTAGAGTGTCGGGTGCGTGCGCTTTCTGCGTTGTCCGCTCCGTATTCTGACAGGTACCTTAGTTTTACCTTGATGACCTAGACAACGAACTGAACATCACGGCTCTACGCATGCTGGTGAAGGACCTGCTGATTCTCTTCCAAGCGTGCAACGAGGGTGTCATAAACGTTCTAGGTCCGTACAATCTGGTCAGTGTTGGAGGAGGTCGCACTAACGTCGAGCAGAACATTACTTTGAGATGTTCCGCACCGATGCCGAGGAGGCATTGAACCTTTATCGCCACTTCTGCAGCGAAACCGAGCGAGTGGTAGAGTATCTTGGAGTTGCGAAGAAGCTGCAAAACATTCTCAACGTCCCAATACCTAACCTTCGTCACGTTAGTTCTTTCATCTTATCTACTCTTACCTTCGTGCTCACAATGCTCTAGGCCCCAGTGTCCTTGGCTGGCGCGCTCGAAGAGTACTTGCGGGATCCGAACTTCGAACAGAATAGGATAGAGTACAAAGCAAACAAGGAGGCTGCTGAACGAGCTGAGAGGAACGGTGGTGCACCACCGGTACCGACGTCAAAACCACCAGAAAGCAGTACGTATATGTATGGCGAACCTATCGATCGTACACTGTTGACGGTGCCACTTCAGCATCTCAGCCCACCTCATCTTCGAACCCGTCGACTTCGAATGATACGTCGGGTCAAACCTCGGGTGCCAAGGCGCCGCAAGACATGATCGACTTCTTCTCGGCCATTGAGAGTGAGCAGCAAAACATGTTCAACCCACAGACCAACAGGTGCGTCCGTGGCTTCAACTCGCGTGACGTGTTCTAACGTCGATATATCAGCCCATCCACCGCCTACTTCCAGCAACATGCTCAGCACAATCCATTCGCTCAGCAACAAATGCCGATGATGACTGGTGCCCCTTTCGGGATGACCCAAGCGTTCGCGCAGCCGCAAATGCAGCCTCAGCCCACTGGATTCATTATGCCCCAACACACCTCCACAAATCCGTTTGGCCTCATGCAGCAGCAGCAGCAGCAACCTCAGCCCCCACAACAACCCGCGCCTTTCCTTCAGCCGCAACATACGGCGTTCCTCCAGCCTCAAGCTACCGGCGTCAACCCGTTCCGTCAGAGTATGCTGCTTCCCCAGATGACAGGGATGGCTGCGTTTGGTCAACAACAGCCTCCGAGCACGAACCCCTTCCCCATGCAGAACACCGGCCAGCCGTTCGCGACAAGTTCTACAATGCCGCAGTTCACTGCATTTACCTCCCAGATCGCCGCACCATCGGCTCAGCAGCCCAATGCCGTGACACAGAACGGTGGGCCTGCTCGGCCAGCATCTGCGCCACTAACCGCGCTCCCGGCCTCTTCGAGTTCATCGTCAGGGCCGCCGCCTGCGCAGCCGGTCAAGACACATCAAACAGGTTCACGCAATCCGTTCGGCGTCCCCGTGTCGACACCTCCTCCCATGCCAAAACCTCCCACATTGTTCGAGCTGGCGATGGGTGCGCCACATCCCACCCAGCAGAACGGTCAGTCCAGCGGGCAACAGCAGCAACAGACGTCAACGACCTCGAGCTTCTCTGCAAGTGGGTTTGGGTCGCAGCTCAACTCACAGCCGACTGGTTCAGTGATGGCAGGAGTCGCCTCGTCGTTCACCATGAATAAACCGGGCCAGAACTCTGCCCCCTCGACAAATCCACTGAACCCGCAGCAGACGGCATCCACGACGACGGGCTCCGCATTCTCGGATACCCTCTTCTCCTCGACATTATCGAGCCAGCCAACAGGCGCGACGGTGACGTCCTCGGCACCCTCCATCTCTATCTCCTCCGCCAACCCGCTACAGCCGCAGAAGACCGGCTTCAGCAGCGGGCTTAAGCCGTTCAAGCCGTCTTCCTCCTTTGGTGCTGCACTTCTCGAGTCATTGCCGCCGATACCTTCCGAGCCAACGACACCAGGCGAGCCGGCACAGAACTCGAACGCGAACCCAAGTCAGGGCTTATCGAACGGTATAGGTTCTCAACCAACAGGGATGCCGTCCGGATTTGGTGGGTTGAACTCGCAGCCTTCCGGTGCATTCAGTTCCTCCATGTCTGGTATCAGCTCTCAACCAACCGGCGCGCTGACCTCTCAACCCACGGGCGCGTTCAGTGCGCTAGGCAAATCGCCAGGTGTCGGGCTTCGTCCACAGATGACGGGTAGCGCGGCCGGTGCGAACCCCTTCCGCGCGTCGATGTTCCCCATGACCACCGGATTGTCAAGTGCATTCGGCAATGGTAATAACGCGCCGCCGATGCCCTCCTTCCTCGGCTCTTCGACAACAGGCATCGGTGGTCCCCAGTTCGGCATGACCACCTCGAACAGCGCGCCGTCATTCAGCACGAGCCAGTTCGGCCAGCAGCCACAGCAACAACAGCAGCAAAATGGGAGTGCTTCTTTAGTTTGATCTAATCTGTGACGATCTCTTGCTTCGCTCTTATGCCAGTTTGCGTACCCTCCCCGAACACCTCCCACACACTCCTTCGCTCTAGCTATAGTTAATCCACAGTCGTTCTCACCTCCGCGGTTCACTTAGGTCGCTCGGCCGTTCAGTTAGTCATCTATCCTAGTCATGATGTTTTCCAGAGAGCATACCCCGTGTAATTGTATCGACGGACATGGTGCATAACCAATCTCCTCTGCGTCCTCTTGACAAGTTGGCCATTCATTCGGCACATCGAATTAGGGAGGGGCTGTCCGATGCTACAACCTTGGTCAGTGGACAGGTACGTGGTAGTGCCAGCATGTCCGAGAACTAGTGAGGGATCGGCACGAGCATAGAATAAACGAGCGTCAGATGAGATAGTGATGCGATGCTGTTGGAAGTCAAGACGGACAACGATGCTACGCGGACCACGGCTGCCTAGACAAGAGCGGAGAGTACGTGTTTCTACTTTTGATCTACGATCGTCGGATAGTTTGCGAACTCCGCCTGTAGGTCACGCCATGAACACATGTAAAAGGGGCACAGAGGGTGCACGTACTTTGTCCGAAGAGAAGTCGCCAACGGCGAGATTTCGTTCTGCGAACGTCTCTTGGTTGACGTTGATTTGAATCGGGCGCGTTGACTGCAGGTGAGGGAGTGTCACGCTGTTGCCTACCGTCATGTTGTCCCGCTTCTGCCGTAGCGCCCCGCGATTGTTGAGCAGGACGAGCAGTGAGTTGCTATAGGCCTTCGAGAGGGCGCCGGCAGGCGTCATGAAGTATTCGGTGTCCTTGAATGCATTGTACAGAGACAATTGAATGACAGCCAATGCAGCTAAACGGGGGTCGGTTTGGTCAACGCTGTATATTTATAGAGTTGTGTCAATGGCCGCATACCCGTCAGGAAGCCAGTCTCGACGACAAGTTGGATCAGCTTGTTGATCATGGTGTCTGTCTTCTTTACGCCGCTCCGCTTACTCCATAACTGGCGCGTAGAAAGTGATGAATGGTTGAACCCACATGAGAGGGCAACCAGTCTACTCACGAAGTAAACCATGGAGACGGTGATAATAATATCACACGCCGCGCTACCACCGATCCAGAGCTGGCTAGACGTCAGTTTGCTGAGACCTTCTGCGGTTGACACACTTACCACCACCGAGACTCGTTCGATGGGGATCTTCTCTGATGTGCTGTTGTAAATGAAGCACGCAATGCCCTCGGAAAATCCGCCGGCACATTGCAACAACGAGACCTGCCCGCATCAGTGAGAAGACGGTAGCGCGGCGGGCCGATTCGGACGGATGTCTCACAGCAACAATGAGTCCGGTCAGAAGTCTAGAGTTCCCAAGGACGTAGATCCGCCACGCATAGAAGCACTGTGTAACGCAAGCGACTGCACCGTAGTGTCAACCAGCATTCAAGCTGTGTAGGCGTTGGCAAGGCGTACTGATAGCAGACTGGATGACCAACTCAAAGCCGATGAGATATGCCCCAATGAGGCCGTCGTAGTTGCCAAAGTTGATGGCCAGTTGGTGGAAGGTGTCATGGGTCAGCAGAATGGTCTGCAGGGCCTCGAAGGTATACATCCCATATACAATGGACTTGATGAAAGGATGGTCTTTGTAGCCACTCTGATGGTACATATCTATCCAGGAAGGCTCATGAGCCCGCAATTCGACATATGAGTATAACAGACTTACACAACTGAACCGTGAGGACGCCAAACAGGCCCCAGTTCAGCTGGGAGCCCAGCAGCTGTGCGAAGCATCCCAAATCAACAAGTCAGTCAGCGCATTTAGTCTGCATTGAGACTAGCACGTACGACCGGTCCTGCTCTGGGAGCGAATGTGAGCCAGCGTCCGTAAGGATGATCAAAGGTTGACGCACAGCTTCACGACATCCGCAGGTATTCCGCAATCAGACATGGGGGAGACTCGCTCGATGTGCAGAACGTAGCTCTTTTTGAGGCATCGGACCTGGGTCTCACACTGGCGGGTCGGCGGCGGCTTCTTCGGTTCGTCGACCGCTTGTGAAGATACACGCCCTAGATCAGACATGAGCAACTTCCCCAGAAGGTTAACGCGTCGCTTCCTCTCCGCATTGCAACGTGACAACAATACAACGGTTATTTCAGTGTCCATCCCGATTGGCCGCCTGCTAGCAACAATCCCGCACTTAAGCTCTGTTCATAGAATTCATACCAGACGACCCGGACTCATCGTCCTTGCTGCACTAGCCCAGTACTAGCCCGTGCCCGTTTCACACAGGTACGCTTGTCGACGCTATGTTGACAGAATTCTGAGACCTAGTGAGGTCCATACTAACCGGTACCGCTGACGGCAAGGCGTCTCGGCTTGGACTTCGGCATGGAGTCTGATGGCCTCTGCGACCACTCTAAGTCTCTACGCACGATGAAATCTGATGCGACGCCCGGACGTCTGTGAGTGGGCGGCAGAAGTCCACTATGAGGCATCCCACAGATTACATGGCCGCCATAGTAACTGCTCTGGACAATCGCACCGGGAGCGCATAGCGCATGCATTTAGTATGCAGTGTGACCCCTTCAGTACATCGCTCCTATGGAGTACAATATCACAGATTGAAGGGAAAGATAGCAGCACAGGCTTGCACTCACGTCTAGTCAACATGAAGGCAGGTCCTTATTTCCAGAGGCCGCCGAACAAAGTATGATAACCCTCCCACAACTTGTGCCCGTCACTTGTCGGTTTGCCGCGGCTTACCCCTGCCCCGCCCGCGCAAAATATGTGGCGTGCAGTATCAGTCACTTTCAGGCTAACTGTTAATATGGTTAGAAGGCGGCTTCACCGGCTTGGTCCCCACTTCCCGTTGGAGCGGCTTGACATTGATATGAAAGGGTGCCGAAGACAACGGATTTGGACGTCAATGTATGCGCATGCATACCACGTTGGGAGTGACTGACTAAGATCGCACTACTGCTCCCCGGAGCAATGCAGTCCAGTTTGAACGACCTAGATAGAAACCCTAGCTTGAGTTGTCATTGACGTTGAGTGACTGGCCTAGAGGTCTCGAAAACGAAAAGTTGTTCAAGGTTGCCCTGCCGCAACCCATTCAAATCAGTACCCTGCAACAATGCCCCAAGGTCCGGCTCTCCCATAGTCACACAGAATGAGAAAATAGGGATGATCAAGGGCAAGGGTTGAGCGGTAGATAGAGAGAGCCCGAATCAGCATCTCATTCGTACTTGTGAGGAATCCAGGACGGACCTTCGTCCGGGCCGCAGCGGGCCGCAGTCCGTATTAGGCAATATCGAACTACGGTGCCTCAAGCGCCCGAGGGCGAGGCTGAGCTCATGCGATTCCGGTCCTCAATTATCGCCTCCGTTCCCATCCTTCCCATGGCGGGCCGCACACAGTAATGCTCGATGGGCTGACACAACACGCAAACCTCCCCTTGTCAATGCGTCGCTCGACTAACTCAACGAGACACTTCATCAGTTGACTGCTCAGGCTTCTGCGCTATTGCTCGCCCTACGTCATGCGCGGACGCAGGCGTAGCATGTCCCGGTTCGCGGGCTCCGAGCCTGAATCGTCAGTTCTCCGTAGTATTGTATCCGCAGTGGAAGAGCTGATGGACCGTTGAACCAGCAGCAGCTTGCTTTCTGTATACGAAGTCATCTCAAGGCGAACTCAACACCACGAACAGGAGATCCAGGACCTCGATGTGCGTAGCGTCCCCCCACTCTTTAGAGTAGGATGAACATAGGTTCTCTACAGAGTAGGCTAGCTATTCACCTGAGCAACTCGCGGGCCATCACCACTCTCCTACATGAAGCGAAGTCTGTGTTGGAGGTATGCCTGGTCCCGCACCCGGTCTAGTAGTCCGACCTGGTGCCAATGACCTCTCAGCAGTATCAACATCAAGCCGATGTCGCTCTGGGCACAACCATGCCCCACATAGAGCAGTCTCTCACAGAAGATCTTGCCGCGCTTGAGCACCTCGACGTACACCTACCGCGCATAGAAGAAGACGTAGTCCGGATAGGGCACGTATATAATCGTGGACGGGTCAAGGTACGTCACCCCCAGCCTCTATCGCAGCCCGCCACCGAATTCATCTCCGCGCACCAGGCACGGGAGCTCGTGACCGACCTCGAATGGCTGAACAGCCCGCTCACGACGCGCCTCCGCAGAATCATCTTCACCGCATCCGCACCTGTCAGTGCGCGGGCCAAAGCCCTCTTCGTACGTCGTCCCCCGCACTATCGCTCCTTGGGTCGAGGTCTGACTGTGCCGTACCCCCAGCGGACCTTGTTCGCGCTCACGTTCTTCCTCGGCGTCTGGATCGCTTGGATGACGCTTGAAGGCGCCGTGCGCGCGCACCGTCAGCGGCTCGTATGGGGCGAGCGGTTGCTCAGTTGATATCGTCCCCACTAGATGCATGAGCGTCGGCCCCCTCTACACCGCTGCCACGCTGCATACCGGCACACCGAAGCCCGATGTGGCTGCGCCATCTCTATGTAGCCTAGCTCACCGCATTTTAATCGTGCTCAGCCTGCCAACTGGGACATTGTATCTGGACTTTGAGTGGTACTGTACCTGTACTTACTAATGTAATGCAAATGACATCCGTGTACTAGCGTAGAAGCTCACACTCTCGGCTTCCTCACCCAGAACAAGTAGTTGCACTCCTCCCCCCACCGCTTGCCAATCGCGCCCCTAGGCACGAGCGTCCATGCGCCGCTCCATGGGACATACACGATCCCGCGCGTCTCTGCCTCGGTGCGCGCGGGCACGCCGCCATACAGCCTCGAGATCCATGGCCGGCCGTCGTGGCCCATGGGCTCGGCGAAGAAGCGAACGAGCTCGTCGGGGCGCACGAACTTGGCATAGGTGTGCGTACCGGACGTGACGAGCCGAAGAACCTGCTCCGCCGCGAAGATGGTGAGGAGATACGCGAGCGGTGTGCGGGAGATGGTCGAGAGGAAGAGGTGGCCACCGGGCTGCCGGGCCGTCCGTCAGCGCGGGTGAGGGGACGGGCAGGGGACATACCTTGACGAGGTCAGCGCAGGTGCGCAGGAACGCGCGGGGGTTGTCGACGTGCTCGAGGACCTCCATCGAGGTGACGACATCGAATTGCGCAGGCCCACGTGCGGCAAGGACGTCCTCCGCCGATGTATGCTTGTACGTCAGGGCGCCCTTGCCTTTGCGGGGCGCTGGAAGGGTGCTTGACGCTGTGGGGCCAGCGAAGTTGAGACTGGGGTCAGAAGACGCGTGGAGGGACGCGATTCCGACGTTGGAGGCGGAGGCGTCGATGCCGAGCGTGTTCGCGCCCAGTCTGGTGAGGCTCTGTCGAGGTCAGCGGCGCTGTGAGTCCGGCGGAAGGGAAGCACACCTCACAGAGTAGACCGCCTCCGCAACCCACGTCCAATACGTTCAGACCTTCTAACACGGCCGTGCTGTCCGCAATGTCCTCGCCGTCTTCTCGCCTCATCTCAAGCTACGACCTCTGACGTCAGGTTTATGTACGGCAAGGCGTGGCATTGCACATACGAGCTTTTCACGTATGAATTGGACCCTGACGGGGTTCATCTTGTGGAGCATTTGAAACTCGCCGCGTTCGTCCCACCACTGCGAAGACAGGCGAGAAAAAAGAGCTATCTCGTCAGGATTGACGGATGAGTGCGAGGTAGCTGATGCTGTAGCTAGTAGCCTATGTGAGGCATGGTATAAACGATTACGGCGACAGCAGCGAGAAAGGTTGAGATGTGAAGCTCGCGTTGGGCGGATAGCGGATGGGCAGGATTTGAGCATAACGGAGGTATGCGACCCGGCTTCAGCTGGCTCTGCGGACTCTGAGGAACACTGCGTCAATAATAAGCGCCGTTGGCCAGTAACACGTGCTCCCCGATCGCCGAGGTGCAGCGTTTCGGATTCGCATTCAACTTGATTGAATGCAACATGCTCGTCAATATGTATTTCGTACTGGCCTTAGTGCGCAAACTCTCCCGACGACGCTCGGATCTTTACACCAAGCTTCTGCACATCGATACATCACGGCGTACTACTAGTGAATGGCCTCAATTACGATCGAAGTGGGTCCGGGATCCGTGAGGCAGCCCAACCTCACCTAGGGCGCCAGCGAGCGCTGTTGACGTTGCTTCTTCCTACCAAATTCTGCTGAACTTCTGCACAAGATGGTGTCTTTCTTCAGAGGTTACGGCGAGGTTACGGCAACGGTCAGGTCATCCATGACACAGGAGGAATAGCTATGCCATGTACGTCCCCAGAATGCCATGAAGGTGCACGCTCCCAGCTGATCCTTACAAGCGAACCGTAGTCCACAGACGCACAGAGAATCATGGCACGCATTGCACTATTATCAAATGTCTCCGCCGCATCTACTCTGCAGTCCAGATGGCTGGTAGAACCAAGACCTGCTCCCGGGACCGCTCACTGAGTGGTTTGCTGGTGCATCTCGGCATGCCTCCGCGGGTCTGTCTACGAGTTTGGACTCGCTCACATTAAGGTATAACTTGATCTTCACCGCATTCTCAGTGGCGGCCCTGATTACCGGTATCCGATTGGAGGGATGCTACGACATCGTCACTCTAGCCTATGAGAAGTATGCACATAAGGTTCATCTGTTACGTCTCGGACTCTACCGGATGCTAGAACTAAATTACTCTGGCTTCGTCGATACTCATGAACAAGATAGGTCGATACCGTGTAGGAAATACGTACAGGCGACCCGCTTCCCCCGTGCCTGGGCTCTTCAACGACCCGTGTACGTGCATCTACTACATCCCGTGTCCCCATTGAAGCACTGATATCGTGACTGCTATTGCGTAGGGACACTCGGCGCCCCGAACAACTCGCGTATAATTGACAGGCAATGTGCGCAGAAGGGCTTCCCCCGGCCCCTTGGCAGCAGTGGCACGGGTTCTGTATGCAGTCGCCCCTAGGAAGCGCAACGCCCCCGTACAGCGTGCCCTTAGTTCCGATGAACGTGGGGTGACCGATGTCTTTGTCGGAAGACGCCCTGGCCCTCCGATCGCCTGGTCGCCTCTTCCAATCCCAAGGAAAGGCCGTCTTCGCACACAGGGTGCTACCATGTACCGAGGATCACCGGTATCTTGCAGGAAAGCTCGTCCGCTCCGTATGGGTTTCTCCGGCGTCACTGACGGAAGCCATCGAGGCCCCATATTCTGTTCGAGAAGACACTGCAGTAAGAGAAAGAGGTCTTAAAGGTCCATGGGATTACACAGGCTCCCCGCCCCAGTGCTTCCAACCATGGACTCCTCCACTCAGAAGCTGACGCTCCCCGTGCCTGCGCTCCTAATCTTCCTATTTACTGTGTTGGTGGCTCTGCTATTCACCAGGCGGGGTCGTCGCAATCTTCCTCCTGGCCCTAAGCCTCTCCCGTTCATCGGAAACTTGCATCAGCTCCCGAGCACTGACCAGCATAAAACGTTCGCTGAATGGGGCGCTCGGTATGGTGGGTGACTTCTCCCCAGTGCAGTGCACGAACAGTGCTCTGACCAGCTTTCGCAGGAGATATCGTCTACGCCAGGTTCTTCCAGCGACCGGTCATCATCCTCAACTCCGCGAAGGCTGCCCAAGATCTCATGGAGAAGCGAGGAGCTAAATACTCCGGGCGTCCGCCTTTCACGTATACCACTGAACTGTAGGCAGCACCGCTCGTGTGTGCCTTACGCTACTCACATACTGCGTGAGCGTCCAGTGTGGGGTGGCACTACTGCAGTGTCTGGATGAGCTGCAACAGCGTGTGGAAGCAGCAGAGAAAGTGGTTCCAGCAGATGCTCATGTCTAGCTCCGCGGTAATGAGCTACCAGCCGCTTCACCGGCGGGAGGTCAACAGGCTGCTTCTCGACCTCCTCCGTACTCCGGGCGACTTCACCTTCCATATGAAGCGGTATGAGTGTACTGATCCCTCCTTGTTCCTGTGACTGGCTCATTGTACCTCCTAGGTTCACCGCCGCGATGATCCTCGAACTCGGCTACGGCCGAACCGTCACAGGCGTCGACGATGAGTTCATTCGCCTGGTCGACGAGGGCGTATCGCAAGCGCTCTCAGGCACAGGCACAACCTCAGGCAATGCGCTCGTCGACTACTTCCCGATCCGTGAGTAGGCTCGCGGTGCTATTCGCTCGCACTCATCTCATCGTGCCCATGTAAGTGCGCTACCTGCCCTCGTGGTTCCCTGGTGCTGGGTTCCAGAAGGCGGCAGCGAATGCCCGGGAGAGTATCCGCAAAGTGGAGGACATCCCGTTCGATACGGTGCGGCAGGAGATGGTACGTTACTTCCCCCCGCGCGGGACATGCCGTATTCCCTAACTTACACCCACAGGCCGCCGGCACCGCGAAACCGTCGTTCACCAAGTCAGTGATAGAACTCTGCCAGGAGAGCGGCGATCTCTCTGCAGAGACGGTGTCGATGCTGAAAGGTGCTGCTGGCACCCTCTACGTCGGTATGGCGAAATCCATGCGGCTTCTGAGCTGTTGTTGACTCCACATATTTTCCTTTGCTACAGCTGGAACTGACACGGTTTGTGTTTCACTCCCATACCAGGTAGACATGCAACCAATGTGTCGTATCTAGGTGATAACGCCACTCCTCGTGTTCCTGCTGCAAATGGCGCTGCATCCGGAGGTACTTGCGAAAGCGCAGGAAGAAGTGACGCGCGTCGTCGGGGACGCTCGTCTACCGGACTTCGACGACAGGGCTTCGCTCCCATACATCGATTGCTTACAGAGGGAGCTGTTCCGGTACGTCCCCTTGACTATATGCGCACTCGACTTGACATGATGCTCTTTAGGTTTTGCCCATCTGGACCGCTAGGTATCATTCTCTCGCGACGACCACTTGGCAAGGTCATTGACTGGCTGTTGCTTTCAGGGCTCCCGCATCGGTTGATTGAAGAAGACGAGTATCAAGGCTACTACTTACCCAAAGATAGCACGGTCCTCGCGAACATATGGTGAGGACGCTGTGTTTGCAACCTACTCCTGTTGACAATCAACCCTTTCGTGCAAAAGGGCAATGATGCGAGACCCGGAGTACTACCCAGATCCGGACGTCTTCCGCCCAGAAAGATTCCTCGACATCGATCCGCTGAGCAACTTCGACATGAGGGACCCCAGGAAGCTCGTCTTCGGGTTCGGCAGGAGGTACACATAGGCCACCGTCTCTCCGTTGCCTAAGCTCATATCTCTCGACTGTAGGACCTGCCCAGGGCAGCGTCTGGCAGACAACGGCGTGTGGCTCGCCATCGCCAGGATCGTCGCTACGATGGACATCCGCAAGGCTCGCGATGAGAACGGCGTGGAGATCATCCCAGATCCTGCATACCACTCTGGGACCGTGACGTGCGTATTGGACAGATTACCCTCTCGGTCGGGTGTCGCTAATATACTCATTCCTGTAGACATCCGGAGCCCTTCCTTTGCGATATTCAGCCGCGGTCAGAGAAGGCGAAGCAATTGATCATCGATAGCTGTGCTGCCAGCGGTCTTCATGGTGCATAGATCTGTATAGTATCTCAAAAGGGTGTTTCGGACATAATCTCAGTGGTGGTACTGCAGCACACGGTGGTTACAGGCGATTCGTTCACTTTAGCATGATGCTGTGTTCAGATGTAGTCACTCGAGTTAGTCTAGCAGAACGCAGTGGATCCCTAACTGTGTTTGAAGTTGCTTTCCCTCCGCGATACTCTCCGAGTAGCTCAGAGATTGTTAGTGCAACCAGAGCAGCTCTGATTATCAAGCCCAAGCTCGCGATTGTGACCAATGAAGCAGGTTTCGGCGACCTCGACATGCCCTGGGTCAATGCAGCTGACAAGTGCAGTGGATGGTCGCGGGAACTTATTTGACATTGTAGACATAAGGAATCACGGTAAGGACAGGCATACGTGGATTACAAATTCCACGTGAACTATTACAATCAAGGAACATATATGAGCAATGGAAAAGGCGTTTGGAAGAGGAAGAGGGAGCAGGGGGGAAGGGAGAGAGGGAGAGGTGAGAGGGAGAGGGGAAGGGGAGAGGGAGAGGAGAAAGGAAAGGAAAATGGAGGGACAAGGAAAAGGAAGGAGGGGAAGCCGTGGAGATATGTAGATCGGAATATGTGGAGACCTGAGTAGGCGAGAGAGGGACGAGAATGTTGATATGCCATGGAAGCAGGGACGGTGTACGAGCTGGGTAGAGATGAGAGAGGCTTGACACAAAGCAGCCGCAGGCAGTTGCAGTGTAGCAGATGGTGGGTGAGATGAGAACACAGAGCGAGCGTCCTCTCCACGTCGCACGGGGCTTGGCCGCGAATATTCTTCGAGCGGCATGAGTCACCGTGTTTGGTCGTACTGGCCATTCTTGTGAGGCCGGAGGACCCGTTTCCTTTGCTAGCACTTTGCGCCGCGAGCGACCCCAAAGCGATCGTCGCCTTGGCAGTCAGTCACGCATGATGTGTTCCCTCTCTCCTCTCCTCAGTTCGCACCCCGCCCCTGCCCCCAGCGCAGGCCATCATCCCCGTTCCCCGATCATGCCGGTTCATGCCCTGGACGATCCCCAGCTGAAGATGCGGCTGAGGGAGTTGCGTCCTTTCGAGACTGTTGCACTAGACGCAGTAGATGTCTCGGAGGCCTGAGCCACTGCCTCGGGGGCTACGCTCTCGGGTGTCGTGCTCCGAGTAGAGGCCGAGGTGGGAGGCTCAGGTAGCGAAGTAGAGCCCTCGCCGAGTGCGGTATCCTCCTGAGGAGAGACTGGGCTCGAAGCAATCTTCGGGGAGCGAGGGACGCTCCGCGTGGAGGACACATTCCGGAGCTTGGAAAGCGCTGTGTAGGCCCTGGCCATCCAACCAGAGTTCTCAGACTCTTGACGAGCGAGGGCGGCGGCCTTGGGGTGAGGCAGGTAGGCGCCGGTCGGCTTGATTGGGCCATCCGCAGAGATGTGGGGGCCAGTGTACTCCCCGAGGTCCTTAGGGGGAACGCCGACAGCGATCATCACAAGAACGGGATCGGCCCAGTCCGGGAACTTCATGATTGGAGGCTCGGGAATGGGTTGAGAGAACTCTTCTCTGATCTTCGCCAGCTGGCTCTCGTCCATGCTAGGGTCCGACTGTGCAACCCCCTATACACACACTTTTAGTTCACGCCAGTAACAACTGGGGGAATGCGCGGACATACCTCCGAAGGAGAGATATCACCATCGCTGATATCAAAGATGGACTTCCAGTAGTTCTGTCCTATCTCGTGGACGACCTGAACGGCGTTTGCAGGCAGCCCGGCGCTTTCTTCAACTTCAATCGAGGCACCGACTTGCTCCTCATGAAGTCCGTGGATGCTCATAAACGAGTCCGAGATGACCGGGGCGATTGAGACCAAAGAGTCGATAGGAGGGAGGACGTCCTTCTTGGCCTCCTCGGAATCGATGCTGGGAATAGTTGCCAGTTCGGTTTTGACGTCAACGTGGTGAGCGCGATTGGTGCTTCCAACATGCGCAACAGGGTCAACGTCAGCAACCTTGTCAGCAACTATGGCATCGTCGATTTCCGCAGGGATAGGAGTAGCCACAGAGTATTCTTGTACGGGGACCGCGCAGGCGGTGGTAACGGTTCGCTCGATCTTGACAAGGTCCTCGGGGGAGTAGTCGTCGTCGTCGTGAATGTCTGCAGGAAGAGGGATCGAGCAAGGGTCGACGCCGCCTGTTACGGTGACCTTGTTCTCCATCACTGAGGACCCCGATGGAGTGTTCACTGGTGCATCGGAAATGCACTCCCCACTCGCAGTTCCTTGATCAACATTCTTGATGACTATATGATAGCGTGTCAAGACGAGAAACCAAATGGTGAGATGCGCACTTACGCGGATTGACAACAGGGCGTTCAACGTTCGTGATCCCCCGAATATTGTTCGTGCGCGAGGTAACACGAGCCCCGATGTTCGGAATCCCTGGTTTAAGCTTAGAGCCTACGACTGGGGCGACGTTCTTGCGTGAAGGGACGTTGTTCTCCTTCGATGTCTGCCGGCTACATTTGCGTGGGATGAGACGAGGGTACCATGATACCAAGAGTGTCTTACCCTTTGATAGGAAGCGCTTCCTTTACTGAGGGCTTGACAGCGACCTTTCCGGTCGTCACTACGCCCCGCTTCGCTGCCAGCGGGACAGAAGTCGCTCGCTTCTTGTCTAACTTGTCTACAAGGCCAGTCGTCTGGCGCACGGCGGGCCGCGTTGCCAGGATGGACACGCGCCTCGAGGTGTTGAGTGGCTGACGAACTGTGTCTTGTTTGCTGACATCGTTCCTGTCCTTGAGAGGCTGACGGGTGGCCGAGATGACGGCGAGCTTGGTAGGAGGAGGGGAAGCCGAACGCCTCATTGTACTAGCGACGTTGCGAGATATAGCCTGTCTGCCAATCCTAGTGCCGAACGTTGAAGTCGAGCCTCCTTTGCCAAGAACGGCAGGGCGGGTAGCGGCGGAAGCACGCGGCCCATTGGTGATAGCCTATTGATCACTATGGGTCAGGTCGACTATACCTTTATGAGAGGAAAGCGCATACCTTGTGAGCGGGGGCTGACACCTTTGCTAGAAGCGGGACCTTTCCCCTGGCGTTGAGGGCAGTTGCGATGGGCCGGGCAGGCTTCGTGACTGGAGGCGTCGCCATACTGACAGGACGCACAGCAGTAGAAGACGTCTTGGAGCTTGCTGCCCTGCCGGTAGCAGTAGGGAGCGACGGCATCGAAACGACCTTCTTGCGCTCAAGCCGAATCGTGGTCCCGAATGCGATCGGCGTCGTCTTCTGGATCGGTGGAGACGTGGCCGTAGGTCGTGGACGAGTACGCGTAGTAGAAATATCTGGCTCCAATCCGCTTCGCACAAGGGAAGATTTCGTGGGGTGTAGGTAACTCGGACGCGCGGTTACAGCAGTAGGCTGTGGGTTGTTGCCACCACGTCCCTAGAACAATAATACATTAGATAGAGAATACTTGATGGGAGCAATATGATCTTACCCCCTCATTCTTCTCCTTCGTCGACATCGCGGCTACTCTGGAAATGACAGGCATGTTGAGGGCGTAGAGAGCGTAGTGGATAGCAAAACGAGAGGATACGATAGCAGGGAAGAGCAGGAAAGCAGTTCAGCGGGCACAGGAAGTGAAAGCAAGATGCAAAGTACGCCAGCCCAAAATGAAATGAAGGGACGCATTATATGCCAGAGGTTGGAGGCTGACAGACGGTCAGCCTCTACCCGTGTATGGTCGACCGTCTCGGCACACCCCCGGATTTCCTCCTCCAATCGCGCAGAGGTTGACGGTGCTCAGTCAAATACGCAACATCAGTTCCCAGACTGATAGCCAAGTGGAATCATATGTAGTCGCGCGTGGGCCTATATGAGATGAGCAGCGAAAAGAGGTCAACACGAGGGGATATGTCTACATAGGAACATATTTGTGACGCACCCAGCTGACGACAATAGCCACTCTCACTGATGTGCTGAACCCACACATCATATGAAGCGTAGTGATATATTTATCTTGTCATTTCGACGGCAGACAGCGTGTAGTATACTGTCGTTCCGTTGGCGGCTCGATTGGCATGATGCGAGAGGCGAAGAGCAGGACTTTCCACAATTGGACAAGGCTGCACATCATGGGCGCTTATCGGCGTAACCTACTACTTATAAGCGTCGTCTCCCGCGTGTTCGTCGTCCACTTGATCTCTACAACAGAACCTCCCGCCTCGGCTATGCAGACCATACTGATCGCCTCTCAGTGTTAGAGGCCTCACTGGCTCAGATCGCCGTATCGCCGTCATTGCATTTGCGCCTGATTGCACTCCCTCGACGAAACCCAGCTGATCGGTAAGGTGTTCGATGGCTATCCACATCACACGCCTTCCAGATGCTGTATCGAACCTCTGTCTCCCTCATTCTATTGCAGAAACTCTAGTATTGGGGAATGTGGTGTGTACGCTAGTTCTGTGTCCGTTCATCACACTACTGATCTCAAGTACGCTACATCCCATCAGCCTGCGCGGTGATGCACTCGAGCTCTACACGCACGCCAAACGTCGTATATGTGCTATCCCACATTCAAAGTCGCAGCGTCGAGCCCGTACGGCCACCGTTCCACGACTGTCAGGCAGTCAAGGCAATCATGCGATGAAGGCTCTGCGCTTGGATCCTCTGATCTCTTGTCGCTATATAGCTGCAGATGATGTTGACAGAGCTTCGAAACCTTCGATCTCGCTGTCGGGCTCAACTTTGCCCATTTGGCCCCCCGTGATGGTGAGTGCCCCACGAATCTTGCTGATCGACATCTGATAACACAGATACAAGCAACCGTTCAGCATGGTTACCAATTCCTCAGTGTCAGGATGACATACCATAGTCATCGAAGGACAACGTATCTAGATAGGACGAGTACAGACCGTATGCAGGTAGTTGTTCACTTGTGGCCCCAGGCGCTAACACAAACTCTGCAGATCCCATGATGCTAGGCTGTGCACCAGGCATACTGGGCGTGTACGACTGGAACTCCCCTTCAGTGGCATAGATGGAGGCGTCCGTCCAGGTCCCGGCTTGAGGGCCCCATGCCAAGGGGTTCAATTCCCAGCCTACGAAACCCGGATCTGCTGCCAAGAATCCCGGCAGCACTTCGTCCTGAACGGCCGTTGCCTGCATGGCAGCGTAATCGGATGCGTAATAGGCAGGGTGAGTGGCTCTTTGTAGGTCGTGATGTTGATGTTGCTCAGACGAGCTGGAAGCTACTGGGTTCGTGCAGGAGAGGATGTTATGCTGGTTCGGAAGCGGCACCGTGACCTCTGTTGGGCAATAATCTTGGCCCATTCCTGCTTGCCAGGACTCTGCTGTCGAAGGCGGTAGCCAATCAGCTTGGACCGGCGATGGCGCTAGCATGGTCTGGGTCCCCGCTCCTTGCTGCATGCGTGTATTTGACTGGCGGGCGTAGGGATGATGTCGCAGGTTGTCAACGCGGGCCACTCTTCTTCTTGCACTGTGCACATCCGGTGTCTCTTGTTGTGCAGTGACATGTGGCGTCGGTGAAGCCACCGATGCCACATGCCACTGGGTACCGAGAGCCATTGGTATGGGATCTCGGCCTAGTGCACCCGCCAATGATGAGTAGGTACTTGGGGCGGGCTCGCTCTGCTGAGCGGAGTCATGATTATTGTGCAGGTCCGGAAGCCCAGTATGGCGAAGTGCAGGTGGGATCCCGTCATGTGGCGTAACTTCGCAATAGAGTGGAAAGGCAGATCTACCTGCGGTTGTCTCGTGTTCATTGGACAAGGGTCTGACTTGTTGTATGGGGAGTCGAAGTCTATTCATAGATTGCGAACTTGACCTTAGTGATTGAGGGAGCACTCCACGTTCTACTTGTGTCGCGTTCTGGTGGCCGATGGCCCTGTATGGATGGAACCTGGCGTATTCCTGCAAGCGAGGTGCCTCATAGCCTACGAGATCAGGAGCAGAACGTTTATTTCGCCTAGATGGTCCTGCCGTGATGTGACCTTGAGAGTGAAGGGGAGAGCTTGTCGCGAAGCGGGCAGATGTGCCGGGCTCGCTGGGCTCCCTGTTGGTGGAGTCTTGATGGGATGTATGGCTGGGGAGAGGTGGATGGCTTTCGTTCGTTGTGTGTGGCGCAGGGGCCGACCTCTGTTTTCTAGGACGCCGTACACGCCGTGGCTTGGTACCCTCAGCAGGTTCATGCAGGGGTTTTGATGACGGTCCTGCAACAGCATCTGCTGTCTGGGGTTGTCTTTGGGTGGTTGTGCGTGGTCGAGGAAGTGGTCGAGGAAGCGGCCTTGTCTTTGTCGCTCCAGTGGATGTGGTTGCGGAGGGCTCTTGTCGGTGGCGCTTTGGTACTCTCGCGGTAGGGTTGTGCTCTACCAGTTTTCCTGATGCATCCATGGCAAAGCACATCTCTCGAAATGGCTTATTGTCCGTTTTATGGTGGTGTTGTGGCGTCTGCCGTTGTCGCCGCCCCAATGCCAGTTCACCAAAACTCTGGAAATGTGAGCATATGAAGATATGTGTGAGTACTTGTATTCACCCATGAAGTGTAGGTGCACGTACCCGAGCCCCATCACCCAACCCGCGTGGCTTGTGCTGAAGCCGAGGCTTCTTATTGTGATTGTTGTTCGGGGTGTTGTCAGGGTCACACTCGCGTTTCGGCATTGTGTGCTATGCAAGCTTTGGTGACAAAAGGTTCGCTGGTTGTGCTCAAGAAAGCAGTAGCAAGGAGGCGTTGGATGTGCTGTGGCAGAAGAGTATCCTCGACTTTTGGGAGGGCCTTGTACGAATGCACAGCCCAGACGTACGCGCCTAACGGTCGCGGTTATTCCCCTTGGCGCATTGCTTCGGAGATGCATCCTACCATATTCGACGTGCTACTCGGAAGAAACAGGCCTCGAGCACAGGAAAATGGAGCACAGGCCTGGAGGACAAATCATGAATCAGGCGCGTGCCTCGAATCTCGGGGGTCTTAAACACCTTTATTGTGGAATGAATATCTGAGGGCACTCCTTCATGGCAGGTTCTAAATCACCGATATACCTGATGAACGACGTAGGCAAACGCAAGTGCACAGTAGGAGGTACCCATATGACACCCTGACTTGCACTTCGCGCACGACGGAATGAGGTCGGTAGCTAGCTACGTATATTATACCTCGCATGTTCGTCGCATGACGCGGTGAGCAAACAGAGAAGGGGGAGGCACCATGTTACTCACAACCGACGTTGAGTGTGCCAGAAAGTCGAGCGGCCAGAAGCGTTTGAGCCTTCTCCCGCTGTTACTACACGTCCATTAGCAGCCTTGTTCGGGTGGCGTGTGTAGACGGTTCACCCATTTGGAATAACAGTGGATTTTCCATGACGACGCACGAAGAACAATCGTCGTAGATCAACGAGCACAATGATGACTATTGTGCATGCGGTCGTCAATTGTTGTGGCATGCCAGGAATTCAATATTGAGGGCTAACTGCCAACGCAGATCGTATGAGGATGAAAAGACCACTGCGGTCTGGGATACTATAGCTTGGGTGCAGGCATTCGTCGAGATTGGTCTATACCAGTAGCAGCAGCGATCATCGTCACGGTCTGACAAGGCTTCAGATCGAACAAGGAGCGGCACTTGAGGTGCATCCAACCGCGCCATCACGTTATCACGTGCATATGAGATCTTGGAGCGTTGAACGACATGTGAGGCTCATGACTTGTCTACGAATAATTCAGTATCCGACTGTTGGTCAACATCTACAAATCGCTATTGTATGTGTATGCGGAGAACGCAATGTGAATATATGAAGCAGTAGTTGTACTGGCATAGACACTGTGGACTGTTCAAGCCCTGAACACGGCCAGTACTGCCTTCGAGTTATATAATGTACACACACGGCGGCGATACTCTGTCACACATCTAGACTTCCGTTACTACCACACTATCACCGATATCCTTCTCTCCAACCTTCTCGATACTGCTGACATTATCCGCGATGGAACCCTCGACGGGCTTGAACATACTCTCATCGTGGTGGCCGGTGCCGATCCCAATGCCCGGAGGCTTCGAGATCGTACAGATGAGCCAAAAGGCAGCGAAAGACACGGAGAGACCTGAGACGGCTGCTATCAGCGAACATACTTAAGATGTCTGCCTCCAACTTACCAACAAAGAAGGTGATGTGGAAGGTCCTAACCCAGCCATTATACGCGTCCGGGTCCTGCACTGTCATGATCATCCCAGGCATAGTGGGGAATACTCCGATGGCCCATGCGACGAGGGCACGCCAGTGGAAGCCATGCCAGTACCTGTCAACATTCAAGTACCTCGTACAAGCAGAGTGAATGACCAGTCGTACCAGTAGAGCGAGGTGCTGTTGCCGATGTAGCAGTCTTCCAACTTGATGACGCACCGCCGCACGACGAGGTAATCAGCCAGCATAACGCCAGTAAACGGGGCAACTGTAACGCCAGAGTCAATCCACGGTAACCGCGTCCTATATAAAGGATCACATACGGAAGATCCCAAAGCCCGAGAGGACAGTGAGGAAGGTCGCTGCGTTGGATAAGTACTGCCAGGGGTTCGAGGCGAGGCCAAGTGCGGCCAGGAGATAAGCACCCCTCCTGATGTTCATGTATCGCCTTATTGAGACGGTGTGAGTACTCATGTCGTCAATGCTATGTCACCACTCACGGCATGAGGCCGCTGTAAGCCTATAGTCAGCGTTCGTCCATACCGAAGAACTGCAGAAGGCACTTACGCCAAGTCCATACCCGCACTGACGGAGTTCAACACGATGCTGATGCCTAGTTGAGCACAGACGCAGCCGAGACCGGCGAAGAAACTATGGATAGGTGAGAAGCAAATCGCTAGCGTGGTGACGAACACGTACACTCCGCAACGTGCTCGAGGCGAGTTGTTGCTGAACGAAGACGATGAGAGGAGGCATTCACGGCGATGTCGTGCTCAACGTACTAATGCTCCTGTAGCGCGCTCAACAGCTCGAAAGGCTCCCAGATAAGCTCGCCGAGGATTTGTTGCGCGCAAGACGTGACGATGATCCCGATTGTAGCGCATACAATGATCGTGAACGGTCTGTGAAAGCCTCGGTCAACACGCACAACAGGTGTATGAGTCAAAGAGACTTACGCGGCGACGAGTTGTGACAGGGTTGGCGCGTATGGTCTGTTGGCGTACCGAGTCCAGTCACTCTGCCCGAGGGTGCCGCCACCCCTGCGCGAATATGTCAGAAGGTGACATTATGTGCGGGAAACGACGTACCATGATCCCAGAATCGCAGTGATTCCAAACATCATAGCCCTAGACAAGAGTCAGGAACTGTGAAGGGGCAGGGTAGAATTGGCGTACCATCCGACGCTGCCGTTCGCAGGTTCGCCCGCCTCCTTGAAGAGGGGGCCCGGTCCATGAACGTTGGATACAGCCCATGCGAGGAGACCAATGAGGCTGGTGCGAGCGTGAGTGTTAGACAAGTTCCATGTCATGGGGCGATGTTCACTGACGTTCCGCCAAACATAATGGAGGAGACGATGAACGGCCGCTGAAGCCTTTCCGGAGGAATGCGCATGATCGCGATGAAAAATACGTAATAGATGCTACGGGGACATTGAGTACTCCTGTACGCTGAAGGCATTGAGACTCACATCATGCCGATGAAGTCTTTCAGCAAGAGGATGCCACCGGCCAAGGTCTGCTTCCTACGGGCCGTTAGATAAGGAAGCGGCCACGATACTTGGTCCAGGGACCTACATGTGGGCGAAGCCTGTGGCGCGCGACGTCAGAAAACGGTAGAGAAGCATACGCACTGTGCTCACCTGGAATGATAGCTCCAATGACTACCTGTCTCAATGGTTCAGACACCGTAGACATATACACAGCGAACGCTTACCGCCGTCGCTAGACGAAACGAAGGTCTGTGAGTACAAGATGTATGGCGGTAACGAACAGCATCGCATACCTTGGCCTCCCCAGTATGCTTGCAGACCATCCCAGCTAGAACCTTGGTCGGTGGCGTTGCCAAAGGACCATGTGAGGTACTCACAAGATCGTTCTGCGTCGATATCAGGTGAGAGGATTGTAGCACAGGAAGAAACTACCACTCACGTGAAAGAACGAATCAGAATAGGGAAATATGCTCCCCTACGGAACCCGTTAGTCACAACTCATCACCAACCGTTCGAGGCGATGTATCTACCTCATGCCCCAAGTAAACCGAGAGGCGACCGTGAACCCGATGTGGTGCCTTCAGTTCTGTTAGCTAACTCTCCAGTGTATGGGAGATTCCGTAACCGTACCTTTCTCCCATCCAACCACAAGAGATGGATAGGAGGCCCGTGAATAGGGCACCAACTATGAGAGCACCGATGGCTTGTTGGGCAGTCAACCCGTACGAGAGCAAGGTGCTTCCCGTAGTGTACGCCGAGATGCACATGCCGCTGATACACCAATAAATGAAGTACGACCAGATGGCGTACGTCCTACGCTCGGCGGGCATAGGAATCAGATCCCTATTGGTCCAATGCTATGGGTGACGGCATCAATATGGCCGTCAGCGTATTGATAGCGGAGTAGAGCACTCACGTCGTTCTTGTACCCAGCATTGTCGTCAATGGGCACCTCGATGAACCGCAGGAACCGTTCCTTCTTGCTTTCCGAACGACTTGACTCCATGTCGACTGCTTAACTGTCGAGTTCAGGTCGGAGGCGGAACAAAGAACATAGCGGGCCGCGGTTCAAATACTCTTATACCGCAGATAGGCGGGACAACGGCGGGACTGCGAGAAAGTCTGAAAGATAAGATACAGACTCATGTGCCGCGCTCGCATAGAACGCCCGGACGCTAAGGTGCTTGGGTGTGGAATATGTCCACCGATTTGGAGCTCAGCGGCAATGTTTCTGCGATACATGATATCGCAGTATCCGAGTTCCCGGGCAAGCGAAAGGAGCCCCTACGGAGCCCTACGGACGCGCCGCGACACCACTTCACAATCACTATTACTGCATGGAAGTCGCATGCTACCTAAGGGGATTGCAATTGTTGCAGGGGAGGCGACGTCTTCTGCGGTTGTTGCACAAACAGGATTCCTCAGAAGGTTTCAGGAGCAACCCGGAGCGACGTGACTAGATCGAGGCGTAGACCTGCTTGTCGAGCTGAGGTTGAGATAGACCAGCCGAGGGTAGATAAACAACGCCGTACCTATATGCCTGGTGCCTGAGTGTGCCACGAAGGTACACACCAAGCGAAAACACCTATCTCAGTCATTTCTACGATACATATTAGCCGCGAAACAAGTATCTAGCCAGAAGCCGTCACAGGAGCAGGGGCGGTACCGGTACTACCCCTTGACTACCCCACGAATGACATATCCGAACTGAGCAACCTACCTTCGTATTTCCCACGCACCTCAATAGGGAGGGTAGTTCCAATAGCATGCGCATGGGATATTGATAGAGACGGATCTGGGAGAGTGTGCTTAAACTTCGTACCCAAGGTGTCAATGCGAAGGACCAGTAAGGCTTGAATTGAAGCTGGAAGGAGTACCGTTACTCGAGCAGCACTCTCTGACCATCTTCGATAGCTGCTACCGCGAGACTACAAGCGATGCTGCTTTAATGAATTCAGTCTAAAGATGACCTGGGTGAACAAGCGTAAGCAGTTAACGGGTTACAACGTTAACGCGACTCTAACACTGGTAGACGAGTCACTGGATGTCACCGGACACGCACCGCCAGCTGCGTACCTAAGCGCCGATTCCAACGAGGTGCTTAATTACGTAATAGGTCAGCATCCGCGGTGGCTGAAAGCAACTGTATAGTCCCCTCCCACACTCGGTGGCGCGCCTCCATCGGTTGTGTATCCCAAGCACGCCGGACTCTTCAACGCAAGCCCCTCCTCAAGATGGTGAGTGCGCTACGACTTCATCTGTGTATTGTTGACTGAGGAGCTATGTGCAGACGAAACGAACCCGCAAGGTCGGCGTGACTGGAAAGTACGGCACCGTAAGTTTACGATTGGGTTTAACCACTAGGCGCAAGTTGGGTCGTGGACTTACGAGGATGCTTGGGATGTCTAGCGTTACGGTGCCTCCCTGCGCAAGCAGGTGAAAAAGGTGTGTCGTGAGCTTCATTGAAAACGGCCCCTCGCTCAACATTACCTGTGCTCCGTAGATGGAAATTACTCAACACGCTCGTTACACCTGCACCTTCTGCGGCAAGGTGTGCATGGTTGTTCCCTGTACAAAGGTCATGGCACTTAAACTTAGAAACCTGATAGGACTCCGTAAAGCGTCAAGCAGTCGGCATCTGGAAATGCGGGTCGTGCAAGAAGGTGATTGCGGGTGGGGCTTGGACCGTATCGACAACAGCAGCTGCTACTGTCCGCAGGTACGTGTTGCGCTCGCGCGTGCATCTAAAACTTGCTGAGACTGTGACTAGTACTGTTCGCCGGTTGCGCGAGATCACCGAGGCATAGGGTGTTGTCAGTTGTTCCCGTATCATCATGCTCTGTATTTCCTTCTACGCACGCTACATATGTTCATGCACTATGAACCACTCGACTACAACCACTATCAGGTTGCGATGCAATGTACTCGTTAAAGGCCGCAACTGGAGTGTGATGCTCGGGTCACTCGAGGCCGGTAACGCAAAATACGATGAACGGATATTGTATTACACCTGTCCAAGAACACGAATACTACACTGGGTATGTCGAAAGTATACAAAACCTCTATACATTCAGACGGCGTCGACATCAGGCGATGGCTCTGAATGAAGCTCAGAAGGCTCATCGCCCTCTTCGTCCTCTTCATCTTCTTCGCTATCGTCCTCGTCCTCGTCATCTTCGCTTTCGCTCTCGTGGAACGTAAGTGAGATGAACTCATCGCCCAACTGTGCATCTTCTGCGGTCACCGGATGAGAACTGGAAACATCAGAACCAGCACCAGGCTCAACAGAAGAAACAGCAGCCGCAGCGGAGCTCTGTCCAGCAGAGATGTCTGCGTTGTCAGTAGCAGGCTTGGGGGTTACCGTGGTTGGAGCAGTCTTGCGCACACGATTGGCGCGGATGACGTGCGGGAGCTTGCATCCCTTGGTTGTGCAGGCGCCCTTCTCCGCGAAGTCGGGACATTCACGGACGTGCTGCTTGTCGCAGTCGAGGCCCTTCTCGCAGTAGCCGAGGACCGCGAAGTCGCGGCAGACGCCCTCGCGCTGGCCCACACGGACGTGCGGGAACGGACACTGCGGGCGGGTGCAACGGCCGTTGTTCGCAAAGTGCACGCACAGCGGCGTGCGCTCTGGGGTCGGATCGTGTGAGAGCAGGCAAGTTTCAGCGGTGTTCGGACAGTTCCCCTGCAGGAATGGCCAGCAGATGGCGATCTTGGACGGGTCGTGCTGGTACATGCATGTAAGGCCACGGTTGCAGGCACCTAGAGGGCAGGGCCACACGGGACAGTTCCATGTTCGTGCATGGATCAGATTGATCAATGGGAATAGGCGGCGTACCTGTGGTGGTGAAGCGTGGGCAGGGCTTGTTCAAGTATTTCCGTCGGTTAGAGACGCGACGACTCCTGGGTAGCGAGTAAGTTTGAACGGGCGAAGGCGTACGCACAAATCGGACTGACTGATACGGTCTCTTAGTGTTGTTGAGAGTCATGTTGCGACCAGTAGGGCGTGTTGTCCGAGACGTTTTAGGCTTATATGTACGATTAGCCTTGACCATTGTTCCGGTCTTGTCTCTGATGAAGCCAGGTTTCACTGGAGGATGGCGTGCAGGCGCAGGTGCAATCGACTTGGCCACTGGTATGCAGTCAATCATAGCGCATCTAATGAAGTCCAAAAATGTTGGGGACGCACAATCTTTTCGGACGAGGCTCCTTCCTGAGGCCTCGAAAGCAACTCCGCCAATGACCACATCGTGCTTCTGCGCGTTAGACGAGGGTTTCTCGACGACCGACGGTCGTGCTGGAGGAGCGCTGAGCGGTCGAATCGGTTTGGGCGTGGGTTTGTAGTTCGGGTTCACGTAGACATTGCTCCGGCTGTAGCCTATGGGGCGTCCAGTAGAGGGTGGTCTTGCGGTTTGATGTTCTGCAGTCTTGTGGCGATTGATAACGCCTGGGCAAGGGTAAGAGTGTAAGAGTGCGTTATCATCATCGTAACGAGGATACTTGCCAGTGAGACGAGCTATCTCAAGTTTGAGAGCTGCTGCTGAAGTGGAAGGGCCATCCATGGCGGTCAAGAAGTAGGAACGGAGTGGGAGAGTCAGATGTAGGAGTCGACTTGCTCGCTCGGTCGCAGCGTGCTGAGGTCAGCGGGTCCGCGATGGTTGCCACGTGCGAGGTACAAATTTGGTAATGCGCCGCCAGTCTGTGCTGGCACCGCAGCCATACTGGCGGTTTCGCCTCCATCCAAACCCATGTCGCAATGTCCCAATTGCGCGCGCATGCTAGCGCGTATGGTACATCCATTTTTCTGTTCGGTCTGCATTGCTCCAGTCCATTGTTTTGATCCAATGCACACGATCGTGGTCGATAGATGTCACGACATTGGCAATTGCAAGTACTGTGACCAGCACGCTAGACAGTACTAGTGTATCGATCCTGTAGTAGGATTTTACTTGGTCACGCGACATTAACTTGTCGTGATGATGCAGGCCTCTTGGTGAGAGGAATGCGCAAGGTCGCGTGGCATATCCCTCAAAATCATCGCTACAACTCTTCATTGCTGAAGACATCTACAGGTTATGTCGTCTGTCCCACATACATGTATGCAAAGTGCGTGTGCGGCTGTGTGCGGACAAATGTGTTTGCTGATGTTCTGGCAGTTCTGCAGAGGTAGTTTGTATACCAGAGTCTCGACGACTGTTACGTCCGTGAGGCCTATGAACTCAGCAGTCTGCTTTCGCCGAGTATTGTCATGCTGATCCGCTCAGCTGGTATAGCAGCGTATGAAATGGATGGCAGCCGATCATGAATCAGGTCTAGGAACAGCGTATCTGCATGGGAGAATTCTTTCGGTACCGGATGAAGATGGATATCCATACCAGTTGCGGAGCCGAAGGGAGAGACAACGGCCTGGAACCCTCTGATTTGCTCTGATTCAACAGTACTGTGAGTTTCATCAGCCTCCATCACTGACACTTCTGGTCCCACCGCACTTTGCATTGCTGCGGTCATCTCATCAGTGAACTGCCATGCGCGCGTTGATAAAGCTCAGGAATCCGGGCTCAGTGATGCACCATCACCCACACAGTTCTAGCCTGGGTCTCCCTCAACATACGCTTTGATTCTCTTGTGGTTTGATATCTGCGCATACATTTCTGCGCTTCCGCGACATGCAAGCATCAGCTGGTAAGCGTGCCGCACATCAACAAGAGGCGTATGTGTCAACTCTATGTGGACGGATGATTGTATGTTCGGTCAGAAGCCCCGGCTGTCAACATGAAATTGTGGACCATCGCCCGCGAAGGCACTAAATGTCGATGGGGATCCCCGCGGCTTACCATTTGCACAGGATTCCAGAGCGATAAGTATCTACCCCCGTTTATCGATCCATAGTGGCACAGTACATAAAGCCTGGTGTCATGTCCACTCAAATCGGGGTGCACACCATGGATCGCGCATCATACAAAACCGTCACGACAAAGCGGGGGTTTACCTACAGCTACTACGCGTCGGTGCCGGAGGGCAGCACCAAGCCCACCCTACTCTTCCTGCACGGCTTCCCGTCGACATCGTACGACTGGCGGCGCCAGGTCGAGTTCTTTGAATCAAAGGGGTTCCCTGTCATCGTACCCGATCTATTGGGTTATGGCGGCACTGACAAACCCGCTGATGCGCAGTTCTACAAGTGGGGTGATATGGCCGGGGATGTGATCGACATACTGGACGCGGAGAAGGTAGAGAAAGTTATCGCCATAGGTCATGACTGGTGAGGTGTCGTGGATGGTGGCGCTGCTCACGTCATGCTCACTTGTCCTTTCTGCAAGGGGTTCCGCCTTGACGTCCCGGCTAGCATGCCGGTATGGAGCGCGTTTCGCGGGCTTCGTGTTCATGGCTGTTGGCCACCTACCCTCTTTCGCAAACTTCAACTACGACGGATACTTGGCCCTATTGAAGAGCGTCGTCGGGTACGAGCCTTATGGCTATTGGGAGTGAGTATTGGCGTCCGCTCGCCTACTGCTCGGCTCATGCTTCTTAGGTTCTTCGCTGAGAAGGGATCAGAAGATGTTATCAAAGAGCACGTAGGTTGTATTCCAATTTGAGGTGTTCTCCGTGCTCACTCTGCGCATACAGCCCGAGTCATTTGTTTCTCTCGCATTCCCGGTTGATCCTTTGACATGGAGAGACTCTATGAGTGTTAGAGGCAACACAAAGAAATGGGTTACGTCGGATACTCAAGTGCCAATGGCAGACTGGGTGACTGATGAAGTAAGTCCGGGTTCTCTTTTGTTCGGAGGCGCGTACTCATCGCATCACATACGTAGGACCGCAGGTCGATGACAGAAACAATCGTCAAGCACGGACTCGGCGGTGCGCTCAACTGGTACCGGATTCTCCTTTCTGGCATCCAGGCCAAGGATGACGAAGGCGAGTGTACACAAGTGCCCCTAATCTTGGTCTCATGACACCTTTTGGGTGTTCTCAGGCATCCCAGAGAGCAACTTCGTTCTCAAGCAACCTGTTCTTTACATTAATGGGAGCAAGGACTGTCTCAGTCTCCCTTCCTTCACTTTGGAAGGGATGGGAAAGCTTTGCCCGGATCTCACTGCAAAGGAATTTGAGACGAGTCACTGGGTCCCAATGGAAGCTCCTGGACCAGTCAATGCTGCCATTCTGGAGTGGATTGACGCCAAGGTGGAGAAGGGAAATTGAGCAGTGATCTGACGAGAAGCGAGTGTCAAACATCGGACTACTGCTGACGTCGTCGAGTGTATGCATCTCTTGTTGGGCTGAACCGATACGACGTTGGAGCAATATCGCAGTCCCGTAGTTATTGTATCAACAATGTCCCCACGTGGCTCTGTTGCGAATGATATTATGAATATGCATTTACCCGCTGGAGCATATTGTGTTCGCGAAACTCCTTGCTTAGCCACGTCGCACGGAAACCACTGGCACACGTCTGCACCGAAGCCGATACTGTGTAGCATCCTGGCGTGGGCCTACATATCTAGATTTCCTCGAGACATTCACTGGCCCCACGCTACTTTATTGCGCCCGAGCCCGCCTCGTCAACAAGACGAATGCAGTAAAACAGCACCCGCAGGGGCGATGACTGAGTCAGCTCATGCCGCTTGGGTGATTCTCCCATAATCCTCAGTCCCCAGGTGCGCGGCGTAGCTTTCTGCACCCTGACGAGTCGTCAAATCTGGACCCAACTCTCGATGTAACGTTGACTCACCTGATAGTTTCCCGTTCGCAGAAACTTCAGTCGTCGGACAAGCCATTCCCCCGCTGTGCCTCTGTCTTGCCCTGTTTCCGTGTTGCTTCCAACAGTGGGCACTAGAGGCTCAAGAACCACAGAGTCGTGTGGGCGCGTGAAGAAGGCTAGAGAGTATCGCTCGTATTGGGCTTGTTCGCGTGGAGGAGACCTGAATATATTTGGTCGATAGTCAGGGAGATGGTACAGCGTGCATGAGGAATCCAGAAAACTTACACCACACGATGCATGTTCGAACGAATAAGACCCCCACTGAATATGTTCAACGCATCCCCCACATTACAGATAGCATGTCCAGGTATGGGCTGAGGTTGTAGCGTCATCAAAGTCTAAGTCTGATCGCATTTGAATACACGCACTTTGATATATTTCCAATCTTGGGTCCCTGGAGCGAGAACCTGCAGACCGCCCAACCGATTGTGGAGAAACGACTAAATTTCCCAGCTAATGAGCTCGCAATGTGGGGTTATAGTCGATCGGTGGACCCACCAGAGATCCGAAGTCAGTATGAGCTCCCAGAAGTGCTTGTCTCTCTAGTGTTTCTGGCTTCTTGCCTACCTGCGGCGGTGTTCTGATGACCCTGGCGACGCATCCACTCGTCTCCTCTGTGCGGTGCAATGCGGCAAGCGTGCCCTTGTCTAGACCAAGCTTGTCATTGAGCACACCGAGCAGCACGTGGTTGAGTGCGATTGATTTGCGCATGAAGGGGAGGAAGACGCTCGGTGTTGCGTTCGCAACTAGCGGCGGATAGGTACGGTGAATGACCGTCGGGAAGGCAAGCACGTCGTCTTTGGCAACGTCGAGAAACTCAGTCTCATCCAAGGTCCCGTGTTCATCAGCGCTGTGGTAGCCCGCTGCTTTGTATCTGAGTGTAGAGGTGGTTAGCTGGACAGACTCTCGGGGCTGCAAGATGTCGTTGAATGGAGCGCACCCGAACTGCATGCCGTCGTCGCCTTCCTCGTACGCCATCTTCTCGTCTAGAGGTAGGTTCATGAACTCCCTACCTAGGTCAAACAGAGCTTCCACTTCTCGCTCTGCTCCGTGGTTCTTCAAGCTGTTAATGGTGCAACCAGTCACTGGTACGGGTCCGTGGAGCTCGAGTAGGAGAGCATGACTCACTACCAGAAACCGAGCTGAGTAGCAGCGTTCCAAAGCCTACGCTTCTCTCCTTCGTCATTTTGGAGTATCAAGGAGTAGTCTATTACGATGAGAGAATGCGTCGGCACATCGTCTGGGAATGGAGGAACAGCCTGAGGTGCAGCCATAGAGACTCCGTGGGTAGGCCCGACCGTCACAGGCAGTGGGGGTCGAAGGATTCGCGCTGTATTAAGTCCTCAGGGACCTGGCAGAGAGTGCGATTACTCAAGGCTGGATAGCAGCGGGATTTGAGTTTGGAGGAATGAGCAATGTATACATACGCAGAGATAAGATGAGCAACTGACAATGTGTCCGGAGTCCCGAGGGAACTTGCAGGCCATCGCTTCTCGGGCGTTGACTGTCGATAGACTCCGCCGCTGGTAGTAGTAATATCTTGACGGTTTTCCACCTGCGTCCAGGGTGGTTAGATAAACTGCGAGAAGTTGTAGAGTAATCTTGTTGAGAGAGACAGCGTGTCGAGAGTAGCTGCAGCCCGAGGTCAGACTCGGAAGACCAAGAGTCAGGCGCCACTGGCCACATTCCTGAGCGAGCGCATTCTGAACACAATACCAACTAAGTGACTGCAATCATTGGTACTACATATTCGAGTCGTCAACAGTTCATACAAATTGGTGTGGTCACATCCACGGCGCTAGTGTCCTACGGTTCTCGTGTCGCCTCACCACAGTACGGCTACCAAGGTATCCAGACGGTCATACACGTTCATAGTCTCACTGCAGCAGTGGCTTCAGGAGAAGTACATCAATTTTGCCTGATTGGCATGAACGTGCTTGAACCCGGCCCTGAAAGCCTCCAAAGTCGCGGACGCGGCGTCTGAAGGGACAGTCGCCGAGTCAGAGAGGTTTAGCGCGCCCTGGGGGTCATAATGAATCTTCGCGCGCGAACAGACAATGTGAGCGTCTGACAAGGACATGAGACGGCGTCGCGGATGAGGATAGTAGGACATGCTTACAATACACGGGGGCCGGGATAGAAACGGAGCGCGTCGCACGGGCATAGACATGGCATAGCGCAAACGTCAGTGCTTGCAGGCCATCCGAGCTAGGCAATGTACGTCAGTATCCGCCCACGACACCCTAGAGATCAGCCTACGTCAGGTTGTTATCATCGTGCAGCACAATGTAGTGAGCCGGCCTCGAGGTTCCCAACAGCGTAGACACCCCGACAATAGGTTAGCATGTCTCAGCATGTGAGAATTGAAGAGGTACTCATCCAGCGTGGCTCTGAAGGTACCAGTCAAACTCTATCGGGTTCACAATATCTTCATCGATAACAGTGCCGGCAGGGCAATTGCCACTCCTGTCGGCATCCTTGGCCTGGGGGAAGAAGCGTACATGGTGACGCTTGCCCGTGATGAGTAATGTGATCTTCGGATTGATCTTGAGGTTTTGGCACGCCTCTGCAGATATATGAGATCATGACAAATGATAACGGCGGGCTACTCACTCCTCAGACGGGGGAGCTCTGTTGTAGAGACATTCACCAGCGATCAGTAATGATCGTACGAAGAGGTTTGGAAGACGCACCGAGATCCAAGACTTGCTGGAATTCTCCCTCAGACACACCATCTACGATCCCAGGCTAGTCAGTCGGGGCAGTTATCAAGTAGTGGGCGAGGGCGCACCTCGATAGAAGATGATACGCTTCGGCTCCGCGGCTGCCTTTTTCTCCGCGTTGCGGCGATAATTGATGTACATCTCCAGCATGCGCTAATGGCGAATCCGTCAGATCTTCCAAAACACTACAGTACTACAGTACTCACCTGTGCCATGCTCTCGAGATCCTGGATCATCTCCCGACGTCCAACTTGAACCCGAAGATCCGCGATATATTTGGACGTGTCAGAGTCGACGTTCGCAACGAGTGCCGCAAAAGAGGGACGATCTTGGGCTCCCGGAGGTGGATGCATAACATCGGCCCTATGGGGAATCACATTATCTCTCTTGCCATAGCATGAAGGAGGAGCGGAACATACCCCATGACGATTGTCGGGTTCTTGGGGTCGGTGAGGAAAGTGACCGAACGAGGTTCGGGGATCGAGTTGATACCACCCAGCTTGACGTTGATCCTGGAAGAAGGGTTAAGACGGGCAAATCGGGACGGATGGTATGGGCACACTTGAGACAGATATTCGCGTAGTACTGTTCCCTCGCTCGACCGCACTTGCTGCTCTTCATGCACTGGGTGGCGATCCCCACCTGATGACAACCCGTGAGTTCGCTGTGCTCGATACCAACCACTGGTGGTACTCACCGATACGTCGCCGAAGCTGTGTGGCAGAACACAGAGCATCAGCTAATGAAGGTCGAAACAATAGTGGAGAGAAACTCACTGCTTGATAGAGACATACAAGTCTGTCGCGCCGTCTGGGAGAATGGCGACGATGAGATTTGGGAAACCGCCTGTCTTCCGGTGACACTCTTGACCCGCCGCTTTCATTTGCTGCCCACGACGTGAGTCACACTGCGTAGTCGATGATCAGTGGAAAGACGTACATCTGATACGCGCCCCTGCGGATTCTCGTATCGAATGATAGGTTGCTGCTCTCTGACAGCAATGCCTAGTAATACAGGTCAAGGAATGCCACCTTGCATAGAACGGACGACGTACCGACTGCATTGCAAGCCGACAATAGACCCTGAACAACTCCCTGCGCCGTCTGCATGTTGAAGCGCCGCTCGTTCTCGTAGACAATGACAACCCAGCGCTCGAAGCTCGCGGGCTTATAGAACTTCTTGTCGACTCTGGTACTATCGTCAACGATCTGGCGGTGCATGGGACATCGACTGCACTCACAGGTTCCACGTCCCAGAGCGTGGGTCCTACGCAAACGATTCAGGGAGGGATATCGAAGTTGGTGAGGTATTGTACGTACAATAGTCTGCTGTCTGGAACCAGCACCGTACCGCAACGTCGGCGGAGCCAAGACGCGTGCAGGAATATCGAGCGGCCTCGCATCCGGTTGAACGGTTAGGCCGAATTGCTGTATTGCTGCCATTAGCGACGCCCTGAGGGAAACGGTCGTAGCTCATACGCACGCGGACATACTCGGACTGTCCATAGGCAAGAACCTTTGAGGGCATTATGAGTAAACTAATCGTAAGATGTTTGACGTGATGGGACTCACGCCGAGTGCTTGCCTGATGCTCTGGAGCCGCTCCGCAGGAACCTTGGTGGAGAATTCCACGAACTTCGAAGTCAAAGCGGGGTCAAGCTGTTTCTTCACAATTTGTCCCTTCAAGACGTTGCATAATTCGAGCGGGATAATGTCTCCGCGCGAGCCGACCTAGATGGTACACGATCAGCTTGTAATGTAATGCCCGCCCTGCAATGAACCGTACCTCAACGCACACTATCTTCGGGAACTTGATCTGGTAGTTGTATACTTGTTGATAATATTGCCTAATCGTAATTTGCTGACCATTGCGGTCGAAGGAAGTACTGTCAGCTGTGCCCCTGGTAATCCCCCGCACGACGCGTGGGCGGCGATTGCCACGTCCCGTCTGCGGTTGTGCCGGTTTGAGCGGCTGCACATCGACGCGGACGTTGCTGATGAATCGGCTCAGCCTGGTGCGCTCTCGCTCGCCAAAGCGCTGGCCAGGGGTCAAGTCCTGAGGTTGTCTCATACCAAGGAAAGCGAGACAGGTGTTGAGGAGTGGTCCCTCCCTATACATCGCCGCCGTCGAGATGTCGACATTTATAAGCATCCTGCGAATAGCAGGACGAATAGACTGAAAGTATCCGCGCCAAAGGACGAGGCCGCTTCCAATGTCCATCGTCTCGGCGTCCGTGAAAAATGAGCGCACGTTGAAAGGGTGTTGGAGCGATGGTTGCATGCGAATAACAACATTCAGAGCCTACGTGTCTAGCATGAACTAGGTACGGCGAGACACGCGGATGAACACGCACAGTAATGGCAGTCAGCACGGTATTATCGTGCGACTGTTGGCCTTGCAAGAAGCGATTCAAAACCCTGTATGCATTGTTCAAGTCTTGCACATGCAAAAACGGCAGATCACCCACTCTGTGTTGATGGAGGCGACCAAAGTCAGTTTGACCTTGTACACCTTAGGGCCTCGTCCGGTGTCGCCTGGAGTGGGATCTTGCAGTGTTACGTCAAACTAGACCAATACCATGAGGGAGCAACATTAGAGTCTGCATAACATGCGCATACCGTTGCACTATCTGTTCCGCCAAGGTCCAATTGTTGCGGTGTAAACATGTTTTTGCGTCCATCGTATACACCGCGCGGAGTGAACACCGCTGGTGCGATCGCTTCTTGCAGGCGCCTAATTATTTCAAAGTTCATCCGGACGGGCAGACTCTCGGATGATATGACCACTGGGACAGGCATCAGGAGTGAGCAAGAGGCAGCAATAGACAAGCCGAGACACACCATCGTAGTGGTAGATAACGCCGGTGGCGATATCCACGGCGTAGTGGTTTGTCGTAACAGTTATCCTCCTTCCAGAGGACCCTGCTGGAGGTCGTCGTACTCCGATGGCCTGCACATGAGTTGCCGGCACATACGCTCCTCCTGCTGCTGCGCCTGCAGGTGTACCACCACGCCCGGCAGCAGGAGGGCCGGAAGCTCCACCACGCCCAGCAGCAGGAGGGCCGGAAGGCCCGCCACGTCCTCTTCCTCGTGCGCGGGGAGGCATTTTGCTCTGTGAGATGTGTTGAGAGGATGATGTTGGGGGGAGGAGGGAGCGGAGGGGCGTATCGTCTCTGTATATCGTGGCGTATGGAGTAGGACTGGTCACGCAGTGCGCAGGTATACAATCGGATAAGGTGCTCACTGGGTCAAATGTTCCGCTTCCGGGCACTCTGATTATCAAGTCCAATCTCTGCAAGAACACTTCTGAATACGCGGGTAGTTCCCAACGCACGCTCTCCGTCAAGCAGCGTTCGCAACTTCCTCGGCGCCTTGTTAAACCCTGACGATCGTGTCAAGTACCTAGTATCGAGGTGCAGTCTTCAACATCGGTTTACGCCGTATTTATACTGTGACCAAGCGTGCCACAGGGCGCGAGCACGAATGCAAGCAGGGACAAAGGAAAGAGGCGATGGCCCGAAAGACGAATAATGCAGAGGGGATGACGATCCGCAAATCCCTGCTGAGCGGGCGCTTACACGACTGCAGTTACGTACAGAATGTCAGTCAATGCATGAGATAAGTAGTGCAGGACCGCAGGTAGTACCTTGGACTCTATCGCTGCGGCTCACATGCGATTGAGACGAGGCCCGGGAACCTCCTTAAAAGAAGACGGCGATCAAAGAACGCCTGTAATGGAGGCGACACTGTAGGTTCCAGTAGCTATAGATACTCTCAGTCGACGCTCTCCGGGGTACAAGTATCCCTGCCACTGCTAGCTATGCGTTCCGCAATGAGTCGGTACAAACACTGCTCGTGAACATGAGATGCTCTCCTGCAGCTGGTGGACTAGGCATGTCTAGGCATGTCGCTGAGATACGAATGTATTGTGAGGTCAGCCGACCAGATAAATAGAGCCACATGGGTGTCGCTCCGCTTCATTGCCGCGTCCCTACTCGCTTGCGCTTCATACATACTGGCCGCGGCGAAGCGGCATAGCGGGGCACGCAAGCCTCACTACAACCCCAAAGGAAGAAGCTAAGCACGAGTCTTCTCAAACTTTCCGAGTACTTCGCCAGTACCATCATACCCTCAGATCCCGCTCTAGCCTTCAATGTAGACGTAATGTGCCCGTGCCTATCTCATTCTCGTACTTCTCTAGGCAGAAATCAAGACGTTCTGAGCATCTGGGCCGTATGCAGAACGCGCCGAGCTGAAACGGCCAACCTTGGGTTATTAGCCTTCAGGTGACCGAGCAGCCATCGTCATCTTTCGCCCCAATGTCAGGCTCAGCGACGGCATATATGAATGACAAGGGAGCGCGCGGAGTACCATCGTCTGTGTGGGGAAGGGGAGGGAGAGGAAAGGTGACGACGTAGCACGTAATCTTCAAGTTTGCTGCGGACATCTACTGCCATCTGAGTTCAATTTAATTGCACTCGCACGAGAAGGTGCATGCGCAAGTGCATTATGTTTCCATACAATATTCGCTACTCACCGAAATGGTAGATCGCGTGTCGGGGGAAGGGAACGTAAGCTCAAGGCCTACCGGGGAAGAGCCGGGCGAACGTGTGCAGGGTTGTGTAGAACGCGATGTCCTAGCTGCACTAAGGCAGTGATTCAAGGCTGCAGAGTCGATGGCCGAAGCCTAGATGATATATCAACGAGAAGGGTCGAGCGACGAGGGGCGAGCGGAGAGCGATGGTTCGGCACGACAGACCTAGGAGCCGAAGTCGTCCTACATGAGGTAACTTTGTCCTGCAGTCATATCTGCCGCCCCGTACACCCGATAGAGGTCCACACCTGGCAACAGTGGTCAACATCTTCGAGGGCTGCCAATGCCCCGGCACAATGGGTGACCTGGAACGACGCCCTTCTCTACAATGCCTGAGGTGGCCATATGAACTGCGTGCGGTCGAAATGCCGAGCTATGGCCATAGCAATGAATAGAGACGTCAAATTGTCCATTGAATTGTGCGAGTGCGGGCGAAGAGAGGCTGGCCCAAAGAGAGATCGGATGGAGCGATTGCTTATGTCGACTCAAGGATATGATATATCAGACACCAGAAGTACACTGAGGCTTGGTGCACACTTAGAACTCGAACGAATAGCGATATTAGGAAGACGTATACCGTAGCGACGGTTGACCTGCCACGTACCAAGGCCATCCCATGGCCATGTCCGCAACAACACCCCATCGGCTGAGTCTCCAAGACTATTGATGTGGTCCAAGCCGGCGAATGCTGTATTGCAGGAAGGTAGTGTGAATGTGCAAAATATCGGGCACCGAAGGCATCATCGGTCGTTAACGAGTCAACGGTACTTATCGACCTGGCAATATGCGTAGTTCGCAGTTTCAGTGTTCGTGTCTTGCCCGCTTTACGGTGCGAGGCACGAGCACCGTATGCTAGGTCTATGGCCGACCACAACCAGGCTGACCACATCCATCGCGCGATGTCGGGCAGCCCTCTCCGAAGATTAGGCCCGCGTTACACCCAGCGGAGAGGGATGCTAGAGGGACGAGGGGCAGCGGTTTCGGACCTGCGAAAGTCCTCGTCAGGGGGCTTCACCGCTACCCCGACCGTCCGCTCCTCTGGCGTCATTTAGACGTCTCCCATCTAAGCCTCTGGTTTACAGAGGGAGTACAGGCAGGGGAACGTACCTCGCACTCGAACTCGCCGTCCGAGCCGGCCGTCCCGTCACCTTGCGTGTGACTTTGCACTCCGCCGGCTTACTGCCCTGACCCAACTGCAGGGATGGTGCACCTAGGGGGGGATACATGGGTGGGAGATGGGGGTTCACCTCTTGCAATGCCACATCCACGCACGGCATGCAGCCGCCGTTTCCACGCGGCTGCTGACTTCTCGATAGCCATGTGACGGGAAGGCCATAGATCGTGGTTAGCGCTGAGGGAAGCTTGCCCGAGACCATGTGTACTTCGTTCATCTTCGAGGTGCACGGTTGCGCTTCTTCCATTGCGCGATTGACTGAAATCTGGCTATGGCTGCCGCAGCACTGGTGGGATCTGAATGACTGCGACCGCTCTGGACACTAATGTTCTCCGTTGTTCAAGTTGGGGTGCCGGCACCCGGTGCCGTCACTCGCTGAGCGAGATATGAAGCACTGCACATTTCAAATGCATTAATGCTAACAGCTTGAAGCAGAAATGTCTCCGCATCTCGGACGAGCTCACAGTAATTGACAAGTACTGTTACATGGCCACCACTCCGCGCATGATCGTACCCTCATGTGCCGCTTTAGCTTTAGTCATGGATACAACATCTTCTGTGCCTATCCAGTTCCTGAAGCTCTCTGGACCCTGTGTGGAAAGACACCGGTCAACACACGGACATCCTTGAGCAGTCTAGCTTACAGTGAAGTGCTTGATTCTTTGCCCCCGTACGCGGCGCTCCAGCCAGTCCCTTGCAGTGACGCCCGGCCAAAAGCGTGCTTGGCCATTAGGGGTGTCCGCAACAGCCTTTGCGATCAGCGAGCTGTCATTCACGAGTGCACGTAGTTCGACACTGTCGTTCGCGCGCGTAAAGAAGACGACGGAGTAACGCTCGAACTTCCCCTGTTCCTTCGGAGGAGGCCTGCCGTATGAGCACAATCAGAATCAAGCAGAGTCAGGTATGCGGGCTCTGCGATGTGCGTACACAATGCGATGCATGTTTGAGCGAAGTATGCCACCACTGAAGATGTTCAGTGAATCTCCGATGTTGCAAATCGCGTGGCCCGGGAGCGGCTGCATTGCGACTGTCAGGACACTTGCACAGACAACAACACGCATGAACACACCTTCACGTATTGCCATTTGTCCGTACCAGGCGCAAGAACTTGAAGGCCCCCGAGGCGGTTGTGCAAGAACGACTGACAAGGCCATCAGGCAAACAGTAGATACTACAGGTGTATGGACAAACCAAGGACCCAAAGTCTGTATGGGCAGAGAGCAAAGCCTTCTCTTCGTCTATCGGACCCTGTTTGGGGGGTGCGCGGATCACTCGCGCCACACACCGGCTTGTCTCTTCGGGTCTATGTAGTCCAGCGAGTGTGCCTTCCGGTAGCCCAAGCTTGGCGTTGAGCACATTGATGAGCGTGTTGTTTATCTCAACCGACTTCTCGACGAACGGGCGGATCGTACTGCACATGCGCGCGACGACGCTCGATGGGTAGGTCCGGTGCACGACGGCTGGGAAGGCAAGAGCGTCGTCCTTGGACACATTGATGAACTCTGTAGTGTCAAGTGTGCCCTTCTCGTCGACCGCATTTGTGCCCGCTGCCTTATACCTGCACGTCGATACGGCCGGTCAGATCTCCCTGCGTGGATTATGCCTGCAAACTGACCCAAACGAGCCACCATCATCTCCTTGCTCATATGCCATCTTCTCGTTCATGGGAAGTGCCATTGTCTCAGATCCCATGTCGAACATGCCGTCTACCTCAGCGTCGACGCCATGATTCTTCAAGCTACGCAATGCCTTGATGTCAGGAACGTCTCGGTAAACCATGCAAGCATCCCGAACTTACTACCAGAAGCCAAGCTGTGTTGCCGCATTCCACAGCTTCCCGATCTCTTCTTCATCACCATCTTTTATACGCTGGTAGTCAATGATCAGGAGAGGGTGTGTGGGCACGTCATCGGGAAACGGAGGTGCGGTGATTCCAGGCATTGTTTTGGCGCGTCTACAAGACCTCAAGTACCTGCTTGGGTTAGCGGGGGTGGTATATGTACAGCATAGTGTGTATCTTACTTTGTACCGCGGGGAGCCGCCACGAACCCAACGTCATGGGAAGTTTGAGTGAGCTGTCAGATGACTCGGCGGAACCGGGATTCCAGGGTAATGTTCACAAGAGAGGGAGTCAGATGGGAAGGCTCGGACTACACAAACACTCTGAGAGAGAGTTATGGTAAGATAAGTGATACCTTGAACATGAGGCATTCCTCATCACCAACGCTAGCCCCGTCGGTGTTCAATGAAGGATAGATCCAGCGGCGAGCATTTGAACTCTGGGACAGTTTGGCATTCACACGACAGCGAAGGCGAGTAGAGTTACGCACCATAATCAGCTGACCAATCATAGAGAGTTCAGTACCTTAGTGTCGTGGTTAACCTCACTGAGGGAGCAAACGGTGCTCCAGATCTGGGTAGAAAACCTCCTTTGGCATTTCTGGACCCACCAAGTCACGTTGAAGGGATGTAATGTACACGTTCTTCTGCTCCTCTGCCTTTGGTTCCTTTGACATTTCTGCAATCACATACAACGCTTACTTCGTCTTTTGGAATGCATCAGCGGCAGCACAGCCGGCGAGAATGCTGAGCACGTACGGTCGTGACCTGCGCGACGAAGTCCTCCACATCGCCCAGCAACAGCTCTGGCTTCTCCAAAGCGGCAAAGTGTCCTCCTTCAGAATGTTGGCGATGCCAAACGAGATTGCCTGTCGTCGCGGCCCAGGAGCGCGGGGCAGGGGCAACCTCCCGCGGGAAGTAGGAGTACCCAAAAGGTTTCTTGATGTACTCATTGATCGCCCAAGGCTGCGAGATCGGCATCGGTCAGTGCTCAGCAGCGCATGAAACGCCCACTTACTGCCCTGTAACTGTAGATCGCAGTGGGGAACGTGTCGGTGAGCCAATACAATGTCACGCTCTCCAGGATAGTGTCGACACTCGGGTCCTGATCTGTCCACGCGAGAAACTTCTCCCCGATCCATGCGAGGAGGGCAACGGGGCTCGCCGATAGTGCGAGACCGATCGTTGCGGGGCGGGTGCCGTGTTCGCGGGCGTACGCCGAGCCTGTCATGATGAACTCTTGCGCGCGAGAAAGCTGCTGTGCTTCGAGGGCGTCGACCGCATCATCCGGGACGCCCTCCGGCTTTTGGGCTATGAATACCATGTTGAGATGGGCCGCGATACAGTCATCGAACTGCGCTGCCTGGATACGCGCAATGCGCGAGCCGATGTCGCCGCCCTGCGCGATGTACCCGCCGACGCCACCATTCGCCGTGCTCCCCAGTCCGAGGTCGACCATCAGCTGGTTGAGCACGCGTGCGGTATCCTGGTCGCTCCAGTCTTTGTCCAGGGGTGGCTTGGATGTGAATGCGTAGCCGATGAGCGAGGGAACAATGATGTGATAGGGAAGGGTGGCAGGGTCCGGATACTTCTTCTGGAGGAGCGAGAGAATCGGGAGGAATTCGATGAACGACCCCGGCCAGCCATGATACAAGGCCAGCGGGGTAGCATTCGGAGAAGTGCTGAACAGTGCGATGAAATGAACGGTATACGTTCGCCCATCGAGAGGGTCTTTCACGGGAAGGGTGTAGTGCGGGAACGAGTTGAGATACCGTTCGTATGAACGCCTGCGCAACAGACTTCAGCATCGTGTCGATGCGTTGTCACCTGGAGCTCACCAGTCGAAGGCAGTTTCCCAATGCACCTTGGCCTCGCTGAGCCACTTGCGTGTTGTGCCGAACCTACGATCATCCTGCTGATTCTCATAGGTGTCGGGTCCGATAGGAGATAGCTTGAGGATCTGTTTGAATTCTTGCAACTTGTCCTCCGGTGTTGAGATAGTAAAAGGGTCCGGCTTGACTTTCGCGGTCTGTGGAAGGGTCGCGTACGCGGACATGGTGGGATCTCGCGCTGGTCAATGCTACCTAACGAACCGCCCCCGTCAGCGATCTTATACGCGCATTGCAAACACGCTTCGAGCGTACCTGGATCGACCCTGTTCGGCGTTTGACACCTGAGATGGGATTCGATGACTCGCGGTGAGAGCAGAAATCGCGAAACACCCTAGGTCGCGGATGATCGGCTCCCGGGTCCGTAAGGTGCTATTACTACTCTCCACAGAGAACGTCATGAGGTCTTGCTTACTGAACCACACATCTTTGCAATTGTGACAGAGATTGAGAAGACAGAAGAAGTGAAGAAGCTTACACGTGGCAAATCATCACTTCGCATAATTGAAGAGATGCACGCCGCGCTACACTCTTGGGGGAAGCAATATCGGATGTCAGGCTATCAGCGATCACGACTCAGTAGCAAGAGGAATACTACCTGCACGGATGTCCTGTGTCGGTAGCCATGTGTGGCGAATCGCGACCGACGGATGCAGGTTGCCAAGGAAGACGGGCGCTAGCGGTCCACCACCCATCGAAGATCCCAATATACATACATATATGTTCAATCAACCGGGAATTTCAGCTCGGATCTTTCTTCAGGAAATGCTGAGGCATCGTGTCCTCTCACTATCTCCGTACGCGGCACCGTCTGCAGACGCAGTTAGGCGAATGCATAGCAATCCACCGTCTTGGTCTGTGATACGAATATCTTTAGTCTGGACCGTAGCCTGAGACACGTCTTCCTTAGCAAGCACATACCGGTGGGCCTAGTATGGAGGGAAAAGATCTTCCAGTGACCTATCACTTTTGAGATTACGACGAGAAGCACATCATCTGTAGACTGAAAGCATCACGGCTCGACAACGAACCCCTGGCAGCTACCGATCGAGACGCTTTTGCTGCTGGCACTTAGCAATCTGCTCAAAACTCTTCATATGGTGGCAGTGCATGTTACAACAATTGAGGTGCACGGTTGCTTTCAGTCACCACACAAGTTACGTCTCTGAGATTGCCTCTTCGAATCCCGTCACCCGGTATGGACCTAATACTGAACTGTCATCAGAGCGGAGCATCACAACGCCCAGGGGAACCCTCACCTTCCGGAGCTCCTTCACGAAGTCCTCCACGTCCTGAAGGAGGAGTTCTGGTCGCTCAAGCGCAGCGAAGTGCCCGCCCTCTGCATGCTGGCTGTGCCAAACGAGGTTGCCCGTCGTCGCGACCCACGCGCGTGGCGCGGGCAGGACGTCCCAAGCGAAGTACGCGTACCCAAACGGCTTCGTGATGTACATGCTCGGGTCCGCATGCGCCATCTTCGGGCCCGACTGGTTGTACGCCTGCGAGCCCGCATATACCCATCAGTCGGACGTGCAGGGCTGGACGAGCGCGACACGCACCTGTCGGTATGTGTAGATCGACGTCGGGAACGTGTCCGTGAGCCAGTAGAGCGTCACGCTCTCCAAGATCGTGTCCATGCTCGGTGCCTTGTCCGCCCACGTCAAGAACTTCTCCGCGATCCACGCGAGGAGCGCGACGGGGCTGCTCGCGAGCGCCAGACCGATCGTCGCGGGGCGCGTCCCGTGCTCGACGGCGTACGCGGTCCCTGTGCGCATGAACTCCGCCGCGCGCGCGAGCTGCCGCGTCTCCAGCTCGTCGAGCGCGTCGTCGGGCACGCCCGGTGGCTTCTGAGGTATAACGTTGAAGTTGAGGAGCGCGCCGCGGCACTCGTTGTACGCGACCGCCTGCATGCGCGAGATGAAGGAGCCGACGTCGCCGCCCTGCGCGATGTACCCGCTAAGCCCGAGGTCGACCATGAGCTGGTTCAGTACGCGTGCGGTGTCCTGGCCCGTCCAGTCCTTGTCGAGAGGCGGTTTGGAGGAGAAGGCGAAGCCGGGTAGTGAGGGCACTACGATGTGGTACGGCAGCGTGGCAGGGTCGGGATACTTCTTCTGCAGGAGCGAGAGGAGGGGAAGGAACTCGAGGAAGGAGCCTGGCCAGCCATGGTAGAAGACGATGGGCGTCGCATCGGCAGTGGTGCTGAAGAGCGCAATGAAGTGGATGGTGAAGGTCCGGCCGTCGAACGGGTCTTTCACTGGGAGCGTGTAGTGCGGGAATGAGTTGATGTACTTTTCGTGCGCACGCCTGTTGGAGTGCTGTCTAGCTCAATGACGAACTTTCGAGCGATAGCACTGACCAGTCGAAGTCATTCTCCCACTGCGCCTTGGCATCGTTCATCCATTGACGCGTGAGGCCGAAGCGGAGGTCCTCTTGTTGATTCTCATAGGTGTCTATACCAATCGGCGAGAGCTTGAGCAGCTGCTGGAACTGCTGAAGCCTGTCCTCTGAGATCGAGACAGTGAAGGGTGTTGGCTTGACTTTTGCCGATGGCGGGAGAGTGTTGTACGCAGCCATGGTGGTCCGTGTGATGCAGACTACTGTGTCACAGTTGCTGGAGAACACTCCGGGTCTAGCCTAGAGATGTGGAGGTCGTCCGAAGAGCCTGCATTGGGCCTGATTGCCACGAAGCCTCAGCCGTGCCCTGGCGCCGTCAGTGAGTCAGAGGGATACTGTCAGTGAAGGCCCGCACTGGCATTGCCAATGACAACGCTCGAAGGCAAATGTGGCGCGTCCGAGTCGACGGTAGATCGCTTATCGCCGATCCGGTGGCGTCTCCCGATCCAACAAAACGGTTGCCTTTTGCGGCGTCATACGCTTCGTCGCGTCTCGTCACTTGTGCCGCTGGTTTATGTAGCCTGCAGGTGTCCTTGCGGGGATTCACGGCAGCCTCCACTGCAATCCCTGAATCACACAACCCTCCAAGCAAACTCCGTCGTCTCTAAAGGTCTGCAGCCGCTATTCAACCCCCCGTCGGACAGGTGATCGGTATACTAACCATGGCGACGCCCGATCTATACATCCAGAGCGGTCTTTTCAGTACTACCAGCACCTAGGACTATGCCAACACAAGCTCACTTACCTCTTGAAGTACAAACATGGTCCTCGACCCATTACATCGCAGATGGCAAACCCTCCCTAGCTGCCTGCGCACTTGTGTGCAGGAGCTAGCGTGTCATCGTATGCACGCACCATTTCAAGTTGCTCTTCCTTCCGAGTGGGAGTATGTAAGTGCCGTAAGTAGACTTATCGGAGACAGTCACGACGGTCCCATGTAGGCCAAGGCAAGACATCCGAGTCCATCATGTTCATGCACGTGTGCGTCCTACTTATGTCGAACCTTCTTGCAGTGCCTCCTGCCATGATGGACGCCGGTAACGTATGTCAAAGGGGTGTACTGCCATTGGCTTACAAAGAGACTTCAATGGGCCCGGGGCCCGGGGCGAGCTGCGCAGACTCAGTCTCTAGTATTCAGGCTACTATCCTCTCAGGCTGAGACTTCTATCGGTCATGCCAGTCCTAGCCAAGCAAACTCAACTACCCCTTGAGATATGTCTCATGATCATTGACTGCATTGCAGACGACAAACCCTCTCTAGCCACTTGTGCACTTGTGTGCTGGGCTTGGTGTCATGTCGCCCGCCCGCACCACTTCAAGTCACTCAGCTTACGGAGTCAGACCAACATCTCCGCTCGCTCGCTTCTCAGCGACGGCACGCACCCTATCCTCTCTTCCATCCGGCATCTATTGATAGAAGATGGCGAAGACAACGCCTTATGGGTCAACGACCTTCTCCCCCGTATGCGCCTCAATGAGATGGCCAATCTTGAGAGCCTCACCCTGGAGCACCTACATTGGGATGATTGCCAACCACAGGCGAGAGCAGTGGTGCTCTCCTCGTTGCATCGTGTGACAGAACTTTGTTTGCGCCCCATCTATACCTCGACAGTTCTCGACACACTGGAGTTGCTCGCTGCCGCCCCTTCACTGAAGCGGTTCGTCCACGTTGACGGGGACCAATCCGACTATGTCACATCCCGTGAATTCACCCAAGAAGACTTGTGCGCCCGCGTGCCCGCGGCGTGCCTCCCGCGCGGCCTCACACACCTGGAGACCAACGAGAGCGAGCTGCTCCACGCGATCTGCTACCTTGCACCGCTCCCACCGGTCACCGAACTCGTCGTCGACGACGTAGACACCCTTTTTGCGACCACGCTGGTCGCGTTCCTGCGCGCGAGCGGTAGTACGCTGCGGCACCTCACCATCACATTCATTTGGTACTTTGACACAAAAGCAGAGGGTGCGTTCATTCGGCCAGCACCCCCGCTCTGTGCGCTCGCTGATTCTTGTTGACCCTCGCAGATGCGTTCGTGTCGCTCGGTGGCCTGACGCACAGCCCCGCCCTACGAACGCTCACCTTGAGCATATCCTACCTTGGCGCGGCACTGCGCATCCTCAAACAGCTGACGTCCCCGCATGTCCGCTTGGTCTCCGTATTGCTTGCGCTGCGTATGCCGTACAACCTTTCCAACCCTGCTGGCTTCGACCCCCGCTCGCTTGCCACCTTGTTCACGCAGCCTCCACTCACACGCGCACGTCTGCGGTTCATTGTGGACGAAGACCGCCTTTCCGTGCTCTGCGACTTGCGTAGGGTCGCACGCGAGCGAGCCAGTGTGCTCTGGGAGGAAGGGCGACTGGACTTGTGGAGCCGCACGGCAGGCGCGGGGACAGATGTGCTGTTGGACGCGCATGAGGCATCGCGGGCGAACGAGGCATCTCTGTGGGATATATTCCCTGCTCTGGGAGATTGATGATATTGGTTCCGTGGAGACTAAATACTGTACAGGGCTGCGTTGGGAATATTATGTGCTAGGATCGTTACTGGTCATACGCGTTCATTCGCTGTCATGCCCTTGGGAATATGCAATGAAGGGAAACTCCTACTCAACACAGGAGTACCTCAGAACCACCTACTGAACAGGTTCTTGAGCCCGCTGGACCGTCTGCTGCTTGACAGGCTAGGGCGAATAGCAGAAGGGGCGTTGCTGTTCGCAGGAAGGGGAGGCGATCCTGCCTCCGAGGCAGACCCGCTCGAACCATCCGACTCGTCCGTCGACCCAGAGACCTCACTTGCTGCAGGGGAGGGCGGCGGGGACGACGCCAGGATGGGTGGGGTGCTCGAGCGCATGCGCCCAAAATGGCCAGATCCAAAGCTAGGCCTGGAAGTGCTGTTCGCCAGGGAGTGCGGCGAGGGGCTACGGCGAGGGCCGAATAGGCGGGCCCACATGCCCGCGGGTGCTACCACGCTAGGGTTGTGGGTGCCATTGGGCAAATTGTTGGCGCCGAAGGGAGGAACAGCGAGGGGGCCTGGAGGGGTGGAAGGTGTTCCGATGGTTCGGACGCTCTGACGGGCACTGCTGCTGGTGGGAGACGAGTTCGAGGGCAACTCATCACGCATGGGCCGGGAGGGCAGCTCGCGAGGGATGAACATGGACGAGTGCGAACGCGGGCTGGTGTAGCCCGCAGAAGGCAGGACGGCCAGTGTCCAAGTGCCGCCGAGCATAAACTGCGGGGTTTCGGGCTGCATACAAAGGTGAGAGGGGGTTGGGAGAGTGAGGAAGCCGGATACTAACCGAAACCAGGTAGGACAAATAGGTTTCATGTGGGATGTCTAGTTCTTCTTCGACTTCCTCTTCTTCCTCTTCTTCGACGAGCATGATGCGGTCAGAGCTGCACTCAGACGGGATTGTAGGGATTGTGTCGGGCGGTTCTTCGTCGTCACTGTCGTCCTCGGGTGAGGAGAGGTCGCGTTCCTTGCCCTTCTGGGGAGCAGTGAAGTACGTAGAATCGTGTTCTTCGCCTTCCTGTTGACTACTGATTATCTCCGAAGAGTCGCTATTTGCAAGGCACCGTTAATGCTTGCAATCGGCACAACCGGACAACTGCACTCACGTAGCATTGGCACTTCCTATGCCCTGGGTCAGCTCGTCTTCGCTAGACCCAGGTGCACATAGCGCCGACTTCTCCGCAACGTCCTCCACAACTGGGATGGTGGGGCCCTCAGAGAAGAGACTCTTGTCTTGCTCAATCTCAGAAACGAGCGCCTGCAGCCGAACAAACGACTCCCGGAATTCCTTAACGACCGGGGTACGCTCGTCGACGTCGGCGGGGTGCCATGCTGCGGCGCGGGCGGCCATCCTAGGGGCGAGTGATTCGAGATACGCATCCATATCCGGCTCTCCGTCATCATCGTCGTCGTCATCGTCGCCAATGAGTTCCGAACGCCAGAGCTGGACGCGGCTCGTGTAAAGCCATCTGGCATACCGTGTCAGCCTACTAAAACAGAAGAGAAGCACGAGTGCATACCGCAGCGAGTCTAGGAATGGGTCCTCGGAGAACTCCTCGTCGAGAGCGTCGGCCTTCTTGTCAGAGCCGGCAAAAGCCCCGCCGGGGGTCTTCTTCTCGTGTATCCTCTTGAGGAGATGCAGAGCCTCAACGGCAGTCGTCTGGGGGACAGCCTCTTCTTTCACCGGTGCCTTCACTGCGCGAGCACCATCGGATGCTGAGAGGCCTTCAGGCTTCGGGGTGCACGGGGTGGCTTCGAGAGGTAGCTTCTCCTTCTTGACCGGCGGCTTGGGAGCAACGCGAAGGGCCTTGATAGGAGGTAGGCTAAGCTTGATGCGGTCGAAGGTTTGGCGCTTGGTGCGGCCGTAGGACCACTCAGGCACGCGCAGGAAGTTGCGAGGATGGTGGCTGGGATGGAAAGACAGACTCGGGGGAAGAACTGGCCCGAAGCTGAGCGGGCGGGTCGTAGAGCGGATCTTGCTGCATCTGCGAGCCTGCGGGGTCGTACTGTATTGCGTGAGCGCCGAGGTTACGATATGGGCTCTAGTGGACATACCTGTCATCCGAAGAGTATGCGCTAATGAGCGAGCTGATTGAAGAGGACGATTCGTCCGAGTCTGGAGCGCTGATTCTTATTAAAGAGGTATCGAAGGTCGAGGACTCCGAGGAGGAGTATGCATCTACGATTGATTCGAAGGAGGAGGATGCGTCGCATTTGCGTCCAATACTACCAACGCATATTGAGCGAACAGCATAAGGATCAAAGGACGGCACATACGACGCATCACCCTTCTTGGAGGGCTTCTTGTCTGATTCAGAGGAAGAGCACGCTTCTACGAGGGAACCAAAGGACGAAGACTCGGATGCAGTTGTCTCACTGTGAAAACCATTGTAAGTCTGATACAGAGAAGGACGACAAATAGTGTACCTGTCTTCTGCCGGTTCATCATCGCTGCTCGACGAATAGTACTGAATAACGTCGGTTAGAGACTCGCTCGCGGCTACGACTTCCTTGCTATCGTTGAGACTGTGATTACAAACCATCTCAGCGCCGTTCATACGCTATCAGAATGTTAAGCTCACGAACCTGTCTTCCACAGAAGTTGCGCCATCGCTCTTGCCCTTGATTTCCTCCTCATTGATGCTGCTTGGTACATCTTTCGTGTCGTTGCCGTCCTTCTCCGAGTCCACCTTGCAGTCTGTCTGCAGCGAGACCTCGTTGTTCTTGCCCGTGTTGTCTGTCAAAGCGTCTTCCTCGGGAGGGCTCAGAACTAGATCGTCCACCAGCTTCGGAACGATGTCAACCTGGTCGAGAATTCGCGAAGGGATGTCCTCGAGTGCAATGTTCTGGTCTTCCGCCTTGGTGTCGGGGCTCTCGCAGTCGAATGCGACGGTAGCAACCTTGTTGTCAGCAGCCACCGCCACAGAATCCTCCGATACGTCGTTCGCGCCAGTTATAGAGACAGTTGCAGTAGATGTGACCTCGCTGGCTGAGACGACGTCCGTGGTCTCCTCCCGTTGCAAAGTGTCCACCGAGGTCGCATCCGCGTCGTTCGAGCTGGGCCATTCTGGCTCGAGCAGAGAACCGTTGACGGAAACGTCGGAAGAGTCGGACTCGAGCTCTTGAACTTCATTCGAATGCAACTCCGCGACGATGTTAACGCTGCCCGCCGGCTTGGCGTCAGAGTCGGAAGGGGTGTGGAGAACCTCTTCGACTAGTTGGGTCTGCCCTTGGACCGGAGCAAGTTGCGCGTCGCCAACGGACGAGAGTCCCTCCGTCTCTTCAGTTTCGCTAGTTGTCTCAGCACGCGTGGGGTCCGTGTCTTGAACAACAGCCTCGTCGGTGACATTCTCGCCGCGAGTCCGTTCTTCCTGAACAACTGCAAGAGTTTGCGCGTCCTTCTTGACCAGGGAGGCGGACACCTTCGGTGGCGATACCGGCGTTCTGGTCGACGACGGTGGCAATGCAGCATTCTTGCTCACGGCAGGGCGAGGTATGACATTCCCGTATCTGGGAGGGCTACGGGCGGTTGGCTTCACAGACGGAACGGCCGACTTGGTCAACGCAATAGAGGTCGCGCGAGGTCTCCTGCCAGCCTCCGCGCCAACGGTGACGGTAGGCTTCGTGAGTCCCGGAGGACGCTTCGGGGCGGGGCGGGGGCTGACTTCGACGGCCTTCTGAGACGACGACCGCGTCGGGCGAGTGAGGCGGGAGAAGCGGTCTTCTTTCTCCTGGGCTGTGGTGGCGACGCTCGGGGCCGAGCTTGCCATGGGACGCTATGGATGTACCCGTCTGAAACAGGTTGCATAATGCGCATATAGTGACATACCTTGACAGGTTCCTTGATTGGGGCTTTCACGGGAGTCGACTTGTTTGTGGCACTGACAACGATGGACGCAGAGCGCGTGCGAAGTGGCGCGTTGAGCAGAGAGGTCCTGCGCCCAGGGGTGACAGGTGCGAGTGTGGGCGCCCTCGGCGTAGGCGTAAAGGATGCGCTGATGGAGGAACGTCTGACGCTGGGGGCACTCAATTCAGGTGGACTGACGGGCATCGCAGGCTTGATGGCGGAGGTGTGCGTCTTCGGTGGTGACACTAGTGTGCCTCCTTGGCTAGGATTGATCATGGTGGCGTAGTTGGAAACTTGCTACTTGATACTGTGTGGGATGCAGGGCGTTGGAGTATAGACGTAGATAGAAGAAGGAACTAAGGAGAGTGAGGGGAAGCTGACGCTGGAAGTATATGTAAGAGGCTGACATGAGGAGGCTAACATGTACTCAACGGATGGAGGCTGACGGTGAGCCGCATTACGATCCTGACCGCGGATGTCCTGCTTTGAGCAACCTGTATGACATGGGCATCCGCCCCCATGCATGGGCCTGCAAACACGACGTTCACGTCAGTATCCCTACTCCTATGTTTGCCAATGACATCAACGTCGTCGAACATAGAAACGACAGTGGATCAGAGCTACGGTGGGAAGCTCAGGGGAGACGAACAAGGCTCTCACGCAGCTTGGCCCGAGTATGCATTACCGACTCTGCATAGAGATCCCGCACATCAGGAAAGCAGAGAAAGCAGAGACTGATACCTATGCAGCAGAATGTCGGCCATCGCCGCAACACGCACTGTGACGGGATTGAAGCAGGCTGTCGTTACGCGCCAGGGATAGCATGTCTTTCGTGCACAAGTTTCAAGATAACCTGTGTTTATAAACCAATATTATTTCTTGTGCTGTTCAAGAGTACGAGTGTCATGGATAGCGTGCCAAGTGGGTCACACAGACGAGGAGTGGGACAGCGAAGAACGACGAGTCGACGACGAAGAGCACTTGCCGGATTGGGACCCGACTGGTGCCGATCGGACCGCGGCGCCACCGCGAAAGTGAGAGGCGCCCACGAGACTTTCTGGCAGGACGCGAGCGACGCCGGCACTCAGCGCAAGCTCAACTCTTGCTCTCAGCCTGCTCTCTCCCCCGCCATGCTCCCCCGCCATCTTCGCCCCGCCATCGTGAGCTCGTCTGCGCCCGCACAAATACGGGCCCTCGTCTACGCACGGAACTCCCTGCGGCCAGTTGCCAGTGCTCTCCAGGCGCACCGTGTCGCCCTTCATCCGTCCTCTGCGTCATTCCACTCGTCTTCACGCCGACAGAATGAAGCACCAAGGTCGCCATTCCAGATATTTGTGGAGGTGCTCCGGGATGAGATCCGCAAGAACCGCGAGTTGCAGGACAATGTCAAGCAGCTGCAGGGCGACGTGGACAAGTTCCAGGACTCGGAGGCAATGCGCAAGGCACGGGCAGCATATGAGCGGGCGAGGGTGCGTTTAGCTTCTTAGTACATCACTTGAAAGACTCCTGTGCTGCGTCTTGATAGCGCACAGTGCAAGAGTCCGACATCCGTGTGTTGTCATTCGTGTGAGCAGGCCTGACATTTGTGTTCCAGCTTACCTCCAGCATCAAAGAAAACCCACGACTGCGAGCTGCCGCGGAAGAGCTTCGCAAGACCGGCGTGAAGGTCGGTGATGCTGTCGCAGAAGCTCTCAAGACGATGGAAGAGAGCGACGTCATGCGTGCGGTGTGTTGCATATGCACATAGAACCGTACCATCCGCTAAACACTCTCGCACAATAGATCTCACGCGCATCCGCTGCTGTTTCGAATACCATTGCAAACACCACGGAGCCCCTGCGCAAAACGGAGGCATACAAGGCCCTCTCCGAAACCATCATTGACGCACTGGATGACAGCGGCAGCGCGAAACATGCAGGCTTCGAGGAGAAGGAGGCGCGACGGAAGCGCAGGCAGGCGCGGCTAGCCAAGGCGGGCATGCAGAGTATCTCCCGCGCCGTCCGGGCGAACCCTGAGTACGCTCTCGCATCATATATCCATTCGCCTCGTTGACACCCATTAACCAGGGCTGGCTCCGCAATGGTCCTCCACAAGGACTCGGGCAAGAACGAGCGCTGGGAGAAGCTGAAGGAGACGAACCCGATCTTGCGCTCCTTCGTGTCGCTGCGACAGGCATACGACGAGTCGGAAAACCCGGTTGTGAGCGGGATGCGCGCGGTGACCGACACGATTGGGGGATGGTTCGAGGAGACGGAACAGGCGCAGGTGCAGCGCCGGATGAAGCTGATGGACCCGACGTTCTCGCTAGAAACGTTCGAGCGGGAGCTGCGGGAGTACATCATCCCGGAAGTTGTCGACGCGTACTTGAGCGCGGACCAGGAATCATTGAAAGCGTGGTGTAGCGAAGCTGTGAGTTGTGACGGTCATGCAAGGTCATGCAAGAGAGCATGTCAGGCTTACGTTCACGGACATAGACGTACAACGTCTTGTGGGCGACGATGGAGCAGTTCTTGAAGCAGGGTCTCATCAGTGACAGCAAGGTCCTGGACATCCGGCAAGTCGACGTACGTGTCGCGTTACCGCATCCCTAGAAGATAACCCGCGTACTGAGCCCCTCCGCAGATCTCGGGAGCGAAGATCCTGGAGAACGACATCCCTGTGTTCGTGGTGACGTTCCAGACCCAGGAGATGCTCATCTTCCGCAACGCGAAAACGGGCGAGATCATGGTCGGTGCGGAGGACAAGGTCGAGCAGTGCCACTACGCTGCCGTAGTCACGCGGGTAGAAGAGGAACTCGACAACGAGCTCACGGGAGGCTGGAAGATCGTCGAGGTGCGCATGCTCTCTTGCACTATAAGTAGTGAGATACTGAACCCTCCCCAGATGGCAAGACGATCCGCGCGCGCATACCTCTGAGTCTACGCTACCCCTTCCCGCTAAAATCTGACTGCCCTGTGCACTATCTATCCTGCATCTGCATGTTGCACATACGCTCGTCCCATCACTCCCACCACTCACGAAGCCAAGTATCCTAGGCACGCCATTCGCGATGTAATAGTCGTGAATAGCTCATAATCATTAGAATGCATGAGGGCATGCTACCTCTATGGCCCATACCACACATTAGATCTATCATACTTCGTGTGCGATTCTACAGCCGCCAAGCGACGAGCCGGTCATGAGTCGCGTGCGACACCGGTAGGCTTGTTCTCTCGGAATGCGGCCCAGGCTTCTTCCGTCGCGGCCGCAATGCGCTGCTTGACGCTCCCAACGCTATCGAGGGCAGGTCGGACGTCGAGGGAGAACACGGGCGAGCCGTCGGGCTCGGGCGGGGCGGAGTAGTAGTCGATCACGTAGCGCACTTCCTCGCCCGTACTCCGACGGCGGACGATCCAGTCATGACGGTCAAAGGGAGGTTCGGTGCTGTGCGGAAGTGAGCGATGGGTAGCAGAGCGATGCGGAGTGCACTGTACGTACTTGAAGCGAGAGGGAAGCAGCCAGCCTGCAAACAACCAGAAACGGGCCTTGGGGGAGAGCTCACCGGGGCGACCTCTGAACCGTGTCAGCTGCAAGTCTTCCGAGCTGACAATACACAGGTCAGCACGGGGCATTTCGAACCATTGCAACGTCACGTACGGATTCTCCTTGCGCTCCCACTTGAGAATCTCAAGCCACGCCTGCTCGTTGAGGAAGTTGTGTATCTGGACCATCATCTCGACGTGCTCCTCCGGGGTCTCCCAGCCCTTGCGCACGAGCGCGTTGTAGAACTGCTGCGGCGAGGGATACTCCCAGCGCGAGGAGTCGTCGCGCGGGATGGATGACGTCGAGCGGTCCGTCGGGAGCGCGGCAAGCTGGTGCGCCGCCGGGTCCTGGGAGAGCGTCGGCATCTGGTTGAGCGGGTTCAGAGTCTCTGCGCCTTCGTGTCCGATGGGGCACTGTGCGGGCGCGGCAGAGGAGGAGGGGGCGTCATGCGGGACGGGGCATTGAGCGGGCTTGTCATGTTGAATGGGACATTGTCCGCTTGAGGCCTTTGCTTTGAGCGCGGTGTGGTCGACGGGGCACGACGCGGGTGTCGCCTGAGCAGACTGAGAGGTTGCCTGGCCCATTTAGTCGAGTAGAGAACAGGAGAGACTGGGGGAGATGAAGGGATGAGCGAAGTGCTAGACGGGAGCAAATGCGCTCTTCACGCTCCGAGTTTCTCGATCGTCCGGGGCGACACCGGAAAACGGCAGTCGGGGCATCCCGGGCCGCTGGGGCTCAGCCGCTTCAGGAACTGATCTCGTTGGTACCAACGTCTTGATTGGTCCTACGGTGGAGCGCTCATCAGTGAACTTCAAGTGTTGTTAGCAAGCGGCCGGTTGTAATGTTGGCTCACGGCGACATCATCTCGTCTTTGCGATCATCTAGTTCTCGTAGCTACCGTAAACCCCATATTATTGCCGAGCATCATCGTGACTCTTGAGAAGAATAACATCGATAGTGTGGGCTCGCAGCCTGAGGGATTATACTAATGGTCCATAACCACTGCCTGAGTCTGATAAGACCTACTTGAAACTGCCTCGCTGCAACCACTGGACCCGCAGCACAATATCTTCAAGCACCGGGCATTGGTCTTCTCAATTTCACCTTTCCACTGGGCATAAGTCAAGATAATGTTTAGGTTGTGGATCCGCTCAGAAGCTGATAGATGCACGAGGAACTTCACACTCAAAGCATTCTACTATTCAGCCGGTAGCAGTGTGAACATTATGAGCTACAGGTGCAACCTGATATGTGATATCAGCCGCAGAAGTACGTCCTCGGCATGCTTGCGTTGTTGGAAGACATGGTTCTCTCCCGGATAGCTGATCAAAGCAGGTTTGGACTGGGGATGCCCCATCCTCATTACGCCTCGGAAGAACGCGATGGCCTGCGAGAAAGGAACAATGCTGTCCTGTTCGCCGTGAAGCAATAGTAGCGGAGTATGAACGTTTTGGCAGTAGCGGATGGGACTACCACGCAAATATGCCGGTTCTCCTGGAATCCAAGGAGCGCCACCCGCCAGAGCAGTCTATAGGGACAAAGGCAGAACCAGGATTTGTGAGTAGGTGTAGATAACCTCGATGATGCAGGTGGCGCTTACCTCTATATCAGGTAGGTCCGATGACGCTGAGAGCATGCCCCAGTCTGACACGCCGCCGCCGACAACAGCAGCCTTGAAGTTGTTGTTCGGGCGAGTAATCCCCCATGCAGTGAGGAAGCCGCCCTGGCTATATCCTGTGATGGCCACTCTATCCGGGTCTGTCAGCCCAATCGAACTGCAGTGGTCGAGCATGCTCTGGACATCCATCCAGTCAGTCGTGCCCACACCCCCGTTAGCTGCGCGAACGAATTTATCTCCACGACCGACGCCTGCGAGAAGATATGAACAGGTTATGCCACATCGCCGGTATAAAGACGTACTGCCGCGATAATTCGGCGACAAGACGAGATAGCCGTGCGATGCTATGAAAAGTGGCCATGACCACTCCTCTAGAAGGTAGATATAGGTCAGCCCTGGAACAATGACAGCCCAAGGTATTAACCGAAGGATAGGTCCAGAGTGTCACGGCTGTGATGCGATATCGAATATCCCGATAAGCTCTCCATCTATGTGAGAGGCGCCATAAGGTACTCACGACGTCGGTCCTCCATGTATGACTAGAACTGTAGGCATGTTCTTCATTGACGCCCCTTGCGGATACGATACTATCCCTTGGACGTCTTGCCCATCCGGGCTCGTCCAAGACAGTGGCCGACTCACTGGCATCCTTTCTCGCGCCAGCCATGCATTGTGGGCGGTAAGCTTGTGTGTGACTCGTCCCACCGCTCCAGGCTCCGCGGTACCCACCCAAATTTCCAGCGGTTCTCCTCGTACGGCAGAGCTACGTAGGACGACAAAGACGTACTGGTCTGGGCCAACAGCCTTTATGTCCCAGTCAGAGAAATGGTCGTCATGTGTCGCATACACGGTGCGCGGGTGATGCTCAGTGTCGAAAACCTCGAGCACTGTGTCCAATCCCCGTGCGACAGCAACCGCATAGTGCGACATCCCGAGATCCACGACTTCTAGGGCGTCGTTTGTCTCTCCGTACATGACATGGGTCGGGAAGACAGTGCCCGTGACACCGCGTGCCCAAAGCGACTGTGAGGAAATCAAGACGTCCGGAGACGTGTTCTGCAAGAAGATGACGTCGCCGCACTCGCGCGGAACAGACTTGCTCTGAGGGTTGCGGACGTGGGTGAACGCATCGCGGACAATACCGGAGGCGACGTCGACTATCGCCTCATGGACGGGCTCACCCTGCAGACATTCCAGGTCTGCGTGGCTTGTCTGGCGATATATGATCGACCCGCTGTCGGGCAGCCATGTGAATGACTGGATGTGTGCATCCGATGGGGATACAATGACGCGCGACCTGATAGGTGATTGAGAAGAAGAGGACAGATAGTGGAAATCGTTCAGTGGTAGTAGTAAGATGACCTACCCTCCGCCACCATGATGCACATCTACAACACAGAGCGACGCCAAGCCGTTCTTGTCTCTCCAAAGCTGTCCTGGCCCTTTACTCTTTTGTTCCACTTCTGAGGGCTCTGAGAGTGCCGTGAAGGCCAGCAGGCTTCCGTCGGGCGACAGAGCAAAGCTGGTCACGTTCCGGTCGCTGTCCAGGTCGTCCACACGAATCGGGTTCGTGTCGATAGTAGCACCGGTTTTCAGCTTGTATATGCTGCTCCTCTCGCCGATCCCATCGTGATCCGAGAGGAAGTATATATCCCCAGATATAGGATGAAACGCTGGTGAATGATCATTCACATCTCCGGATGTGATCTTCCTCGCGCTGTTGGCGACAGAGGTCTCCGCGAGCCATATGGCCGAAGTATCGTGTTCGCCTGTACGGTAGTGGGGGCGCACTGTGTAAACCACCTGGCGCCCATCGGGAGAAAGGGTGAGCGAAGATATCGTATCAGTAGCAGCGACCTCCTGAGCCGTAAGAGGGTGAGCTGAGATATGGACCTGGCCACCGGTGGTAAGAGTGGACATCGCAATGGCGAAAGTAATGAAGGCCGAGAGGAAGGCCCGCGAGCACTGCGGGAAGTGGCACGCGATATAAAGGACTGGGTCTGTATGGCACAGGTTTATGAGGAGCGCAGGGAACGCTTGTGTCCAGCCGGTACGGCGTTCAATGTCACGGCATGCAGCGTTTAAGGTGCCAACAGTGAGGTATATATGTAGAGCTGTCTCGCCAAACATCATTTACCGGGGTTCGACAGTGACATCACACGACGTCCACGGGTATCGTATGTAAGACAGTGGAACGCGCAACAAGTCTCGTCAAATCCGCACAAGACCTGGTGTCAGCCGCGCAGACGTCAAGCAAACCGATAGCAAGGGTACTCATGCAAAGACAGTTGATAAATGCAGGACCGCGGGACACACCCTCAAGGAACAGGCCCTGTGAACGTGATCACCATCCGAAAATGAGGTCCCCGACTTGCTCCAGCATGCCTTTACCCGGGCTGGGTGCCATCGCATTTGGCACGCCATGGGCGGTCTTGATAGGGGATCCCGCGCCCGGTTTCCGGAATGCCGCGGCCGAGGGAGCAAGGCGGATAGGCGTGCCCACCGTCGGTGTGGACGAGCCAAAGCCGGGTTCGTCGACATTCATGCGGGACGATGTGGATGGGAAGATGTTGGCGGAGGTAGCGGAGGACATGATGACGTCGTTGGAGGGGGCGGAGGGGATGGGCGGTGAGGTAGACATGCCGAAATCAGGGCGCGCAATGCTTGAGCCAAGCAGTGCCTCAGCTTGCGCAGGATCCTGCAGAGGCTGTCAGCGTCTCCACAGATAACACACGAGCGGGACAACGCACCGACCACTTCACGCCGATCATCCAGCTCCCACTCAGTACATCTCCGCTCTTGCGCAGAGCTCGAATTGCGTCGGAGGGGTTGAGGTACCCAATGCGGAAGCAGTTTGTGATCTCGGGATGTGGCTCCGGGTCGGTTGACTCCCCAAGGGATTTGAAGAATTCGACAGTGATGCTGTACTTGTCCGGAGGATAGCCATAGACCACCACCTGAATGGGTTGCGCGGTGCTACCGGTCTGGGCAGATTGATTCGCCCTAGGGGTGGGGGGATAGTTTGGCCGAAACAGCGAGGATCGACTTGTTGATGATTCGAAGTTCTGGCCCTACGAAGCGTTAGCGAAAAGCAAAAACATTAGCGCCAGAAAGGGATACCTACACGCGTAGATTGACGAGAGCCACTGTCGGTATACACTTCATTAACGATATCATTAATAGACGTTGTAGGGGGGGCGTCTTCGTCAGTCATTGCTTGTCGATGCCTGTGTCTCGACCTCGAGGCAATCATAAGGATCAATCCATATGTCTCTGAGAAACGCATACTTTGAGCTCTCAAACATTGAATCCATGCCGAAGTCTGAAGCCGACCCTCCCATGAGTGAGTGGCTCAGTTTTGCTTTTGTTGGCACGATGGGTGTCTCGTCGTGGCGCTGGCTCCCCTGTTGCATGGCCTACGCTGCGGGTCAGCTCTACACTCATCAGAATATTGCGTGCTACTCACATTATTCTCCGCGACCGACTGTTTTTGGAACAACACATGAGCAGAGACGGCTATGCCTCGAGCTTGCCACGCACCATCAAGTAGCCAGGTTGGTAATGACTCCTCGACTCGCCAAGCGACGACAGCGCGCCGCTACTTCCAAACGAAGTGGTGTTGGGCAGTCCGCTACCCAATGGCCCACCACGCAGGCCGGGACTCTGTAGTGTTGAGCCGCCTAGGCTGGACATTCCTGCCACTGTGAACCCCTGGTGGGCGGGATGCGAGTGCGAGTAGCTAGAGCGATTTTCAGAACCCATGTTGTGGGCACTCGATGACGAGAAGGGGCCGTGGGACATGTCGTATGGGACGGCGGTGGACGAGAAGAACAAGGAGGAGTTGAACGCAGAGTTTGACGCGGCTCAGCCAACGCGAACCGAACGCGCACCGCGTTAAGCGCCAGACTGCCTTTCCCGTCCATGGCACGTGGTATGATGGCAAAGATCTCAGATGCCCGATCGCGTCGAGTCGATTCCTCGAGAAAGCCCAAGGCCAGCCTCGAAGGCCTCATGAGCTAGCTCACGCTCAGTCCGTAAATACTATCTCTTCTTGCAGCTACCACCATCTCAACCACCACGATGTCTCGGAATCTTTTCCCAGAAATCCGCACCGTAGCAGAGGAGACCGAGAAGGTCACTGAGAAGGAGAACGGAGCCGGCGAGGCGACGGCAGATGAAGATGACCGACCCGTGCAGGAGATCGAGTCGCTTTGCATGCGATGTGGCGAGCAGGTGTGTATACAGTGATTGTCACCGTACAGATATTGCTGACTATCGACGTAACTCAGGGCGTTACAAGACTGCTCTTGACATCCATACCCTTCTTCCGTGAAGTAGTCGTCATGTCTTTCCGCTGCGAGGCATGTGGCTTCCAGAACAACGAAGTGCAACAGGCAGGAACTATTCGACGTAAGTTTTGATGTCATCGCTGCTACTCAATGATCTCTGACAATCGCATAGCTGAGGGGACGGTGTACACCGTCCGTGTCCTGTCGCGCGATGATCTCAACCGACAAATCGTCAAGTCTGCAACCGGTACCGTGGAGATACCTGAGTTCGAGCTTACGATCCCTGCATCGCGCGGTCAGCTGACCACTATCGAGGGTCTCATCCGCGACACCGTTGCCGATCTGAGCGCCGACCAGCCTCTCCGGCGTATCCAGAACGAGGCAGCGTACAACAAGATTCAGGCCATCATTGACGGTTTCAAGGATATCCTTGCCGACGAGGACGAGGACGAAGAGGAGGACACCGCAGGCGAGGTCAAGCTCCCGCAGAAAACCAGAGACAAGGACGCGCCAATGAAGCCGTTTACTGTGCGGATCGATGACCCCGCAGGCAACTCGTTCATTGAGTTCTATGGGAGCATGAAGGATCCTAAGTGGAACATGCGCACATACCACCGCACACGGCAGCAGAACATCGATCTCGGTCTGATCAATCCGGACGAGCCGGAGGCCCCGCCGACGCCGGCAGAGGGTGAGGCGAGCGAAGGGTTGGAGAACCCGAACGAAGAAATATTTGTGTTCCCGGGAACGTGCTCTAGTTGTGGACACGCAATTAATACGCTAATGAAGAAAGTTAACATCCCGTATTTTAAGGTACGTCACTGTTTGATCCCCGCTACACCAGTCGGTCTCTGACGCACTGCATAGGATGTCATTATCATGTCCACCAACTGCGACAAATGCGGGTATCGCGACAACGAAGTCAAGTCCGGCGCCGCGATCTCTCCGCAGGGCAAGCGAATCACGCTCAAGGTGGAGGACAAGGAGGATCTGAGCCGCGACATCCTCAAGAGCGAGTCCTGTGGCCTTGAAATCCCCGAGATCGAGCTGGTGCTCCAGGCCGGCACGCTCGGTGGGCGGTTCACGACGCTGGAAGGTATCCTTGACCAAGTCTACGAGGAGCTCTCGGAGAAGGTGTTCACGGACGCGCGCCGCGGCGACGACAAGTTCGAGGAGTTCCTGCAGAAGCTGAAGGATATCAAGAGTGCGGAGCGGCCGTTCACGGTCATACTCGACGACCCCCTCGCCAACAGCTATCTGCAGAACCTGTATGCGCCCGATCCGGACCCGAACATGACCATCGAGACGTACGAGAGGACGTGGGAGCAAAACGAAGAGCTGGGTCTCAATGATATGAAGGTGGAGGGCTACGAGGAGGACGCGAGCAAAGACAAAGAGGCTACGCAGTCATAATGCCGTTGTATTGGATGGGGAAGGTAGATGGACGAAGGCTGGACTGTATCAATACAAGTCAATTACTGTATTCATACACATTGTAATACGTGTACAATGGATGCTCGACTGTGTAAATCACCGACAGACTTGCCTGATTATTCCTGATCGCTGGAGAAAGAGGCCGTGCAGTGTCCTCGAGCCGGATATCGATCTACCGACACCGTGATGATGTGTTGGATCTCTGTTCTCGCTGAGCTTGCTGAGTGAAGCGCGTCCCGTCGCGTGGCGTCATATACACAAGTCACGAGGCCGCGGATGGCATCGACTCCTTGCGCCGCTGCGCGTCGCGCACGCGGCCTGCGTGCTGAACTTGCTCTGACACTGCCACCTGCTTCAAAGGTTTGACCGCGTCGCATAACACTCCTCTTTCACTGTGCTCTTTTAGTTCAACGGAATGTCTGCTGCTCCAAGCCGCTGGGTCCCTCTCGAAAGCAATCCCGAAGTGCGTGAGCCAGTCGCTCTTACATGCGTCTGCTTCTCGAATGGAAGTTCAACTGCTTATCTGATTAGGTCCTGAATCAAGTACGAGAGACGCCTCAGTATTGCTGCGTGACTGTGCATTGAGCTTCTCACAGTGGGCCAGTAAGGCTGGGCTTGTGACCGAGCAAGCCGAGTTCGTGGATGTCTATGGCTTCGATGGAGACGTGCGTCTCATCCTTCGTCCCCATGAGTTCATGAGTTCATGTTATACATGCCTCCCCTGTACCAGCTGCTAGCGATGGTCCCCCAGCCGGTCAAGGCTGTGATTCTGCTATTCCCAATCACCGAGGCTATCGAAGCTCGCCGGAAGCAAGAGGACGAGAAGGTGAAGACCCAGGGGCAACACCCAATCGACCCTACTGTGTTCTATATTAAGCAGACGGTGAGTACAGTCCCGCCAGGTGCTCGGAGGCTTTAATCCTGACTGCATGCGGCATACTAGATCGGCAATGCGTGTGGGACCATTGGCTTACTCCATGCGCTTGCCAATGTATGGTACTCGGTGTGGAGTATATCACCGTCGATAGTTGACTGTGTAATTCTGTTGAACAGGCAGACGTGACGCTCGTTCCAGAGAGTCCGCTCGAACAATTCATCGACCAATGCAAAGGTACGTGGCTTCCGATACCCGACTGCAACCCGTGTTGTGACTGCTTACGTTCCGCCTACAGACATGACACCAGACGAACGCGCAAAGGCCCTCGAGACCACGCCGCTCTTCGCGAACATCCACGCTGAGGCTGCCTCCGCCGGCCAAACGACCGTGACGGAACAGGACATGCACACTGACCTGCATTTCACCTGCTTCGTGCAGGCTCCCGACCCACCCCGTACGAATGACATCGAGTCCCCTAACCCGCGTCGTCTTCTTGAGCTCGACGGCCGACGAGTAGGACCCATTGACAGAGGCGTTTCCACGAACCTACTCGAAGTGAGAATCACTCTGTGCCTGGTTGTGTGCAGAATGACTGAAGACACTCGCGTAGGATGTGGCGAAGTACGTAAAGGAGACATATGTGCAGCAGACAACGAGCGTCCAGTTCAGCATGATGGCTCTGGCTCCTGCCCAGTGATGCGATACATAATCAGATTGCACTGCAGGCAATAACGAGAAGAACGAGGGCGTCAGTGTATGACTACTGAACACGAGCAAAGGACAATCCGGAGCAAGCAAATAGGATCGAGCAACGATGTGTATGCATATAGTGACCTTTATCCAACAATCTCACGACGACAAAGTCGAATCGCACCGCTGGGCCCGGATGGTGTCCCTACATGTGCATGGTGGTTTCTGTTGTTACCGACACTGGTGTGAAGACAACGATCGATTAGATGGATCCTTGAGCTTCGAGGACACCAGAACAAACACTACCAAAGAAGGCGGCAGTCCACGTGTCTCAGACCAGCATGGCGCTGCAGTCCGTGAGATCTGACGTGAATCTTCAGCTCATGGCCCGCATTGTACAACCGTCGGACGGCGGCATCCGTTGACAAGCACAGGCGAGTAGCAACGCTTACAACGATGCCTATGCACGTCGAACAAGCGCGACTCAGGATCAGACAAAGCGCATGTACGGCCCTTGTGTTGTGTACTTATATATATCAGGCGTAGTTCTCGCACCGAACCCATCCTCCCGTTTCGTTCAAAGCAAACGGCACTGGGAGCTCGACTCACCGGTAGGCGAGGAGCACCCCAGGGCATTGATTTACAGGCTGACAGAGCTTTACAGGTAATACAGCCTACAGTGTTGGTAGAAGGGGAAGGGGGATAGGACGTGGGGAAGGACAACACAGCGCAGAGCGAAGTGAGAGGGTAGGGGCGAGGGAGGGAAGGAAAACGAGACGACGGAGCTCGGAAGACGAGACTGGGAAACGTGAGAAGATCCCACGGGAGCGATCGCTCGCGATCACATGCGGCGTGGGATCTGAAGATCTGACGATCGGACAGGGAAAGTTTGTGTTCTCCACAAACGACGAGCGGCAAGGCAAGGCGGCGGGTGAGTGCTACGGGGCGACGTTCAACGCCGTTTACTGATGCGTGCAATCCCCTTGAGTGCTTTCTGATATAGGCTACTGTGAGTCCTTCATTCGATACAAGCGTCGTAGACGCGTTACGCACCTTCGCCATCGTCTGCCACCTGCGATGCTTCGGTGTATTGGTCTTCGGTTGTTCTACAAACGAAGCACAATACGCAGGAGGGTCCCGCGTACTGCGCTCTGAATGTAGAGCCTTTTCGACATCATCTTCACCCTGAAGTGTCGAGTCTGCTGACGATGCGAGATCGTCTGTGGAACTTGCATCCGAGGGCGAATACTCTTGCTTCGCAGGTTGAACGGCGCGCTCAAGCACGCGCCGCCCCAGTACCTCGGCAGCATGCATCTGTGAACGTACTCAATTGAAGGTAGAGGGACGCTCCGCATGCAGCCCACATACCTTTATGGCAGTGCGTATGTTGTCCACCTCTTTGCGCTTGCGCTGAAGTTTGTATGCCTCCAAACGTAGCAGCCCAACGATCTGATGGAAGAAATTGCCAGTGCGATAGACATCGATAGTCCGACTTGCATCCATTATGCTGGGCGCATTGTGAACATGCAGGGACGTGATCAGACAGCAACACCTACGTGCTCAGCTGAAGGTTGATCTGCGAGGTAAAGGCGCTTTCCAGACATCCGTCTTCGATGTAGCCATACAATACGCAGCGCGTATCAGCGAGCGCGCTATCGAAGAATTCCGCTTCTTGGTAGGGGAGGTGGTTGAAGAAACCGGGGACGAAAACAAGAAGGCTCAACACACTCGCGACGACGCCCCATACGTCGTAGCCAGCGTTGGACTGGGACATGATGATGAGGTGGGTGTGCCGTGGTCTCGTATGAGTGGCTGTGTGCTGACGAAGTTCTCAGGGGGCTGCGGGTTTCTGGGTGGCACCTAAACAATAAGGGACCCTCTTATACCGCGAGGCTTTGCCTCCCAAGCCCGACCGACGCCACCGCTAGATGCCTCCGCGCGCTCGCGAAGCAGGGGAATGGACACGCGGAGGACGCATGCACGTCGTCTGGCGCAGGCTTTTGGGTCCAGCTGGCCCTTCCCAGGGGTGGCGATGCAGCTGCGCTGACGACCGGCCAGGGGAGAAGCCCTGGAGGATGCTTCTGTGCGTCCGTCTCCGGCCTGACATCAATCTTGGGCCCTCCGGACGTGAACGTGTTATACACTTACCAGACATTCCGACATTGGATCATCGCTGCAAATAAATCTGTGTATGGTGAAAGGGAACCCGGAACGACGTGAACAGCTTTGGCCAGGGCATAGCACACCGCACTCGAGAGTCTCTGGAATGGTTCGGAGGCATTCGGTTGTGATGGAATGCGGTGGATTGGAATTGGGTACTCGGGAGGGCTTGATCTCCGCAGCCTGCGGGGGACGCGTACTCGCTGTGGGTACTCACGACGGGCAGTCGGGTATACGCCCTCGTCCCCCCCTCGCCCCTACGCCACTCTCCCAGCACACATTCATACGCCACTCCGTTGTGAACTAGCAGCACACTCAGATTCACTTGCAGCAGAGGTGGTTTTGAGCGTAGCCTGCGTTGCTGGCGCATGCAAGCTGTTGGGGAGAATGTCAAAGTGTGTCGCCCCCCGACCCCGTCTGTGGCGTTACTTATTGTGAGGAGGTACTACGGACCGGCTGTTGCCGAACGGACATCGCCGGAGTCGCGGTGGCGTTAACTGACCACTGTCTGGCTCTCGCTCAGTTGGGCATATAGTACTATCTGCAGCTTCAAACTTCGCTAAGTCGTTGATCATCATCGAGAGACTCAGTGTTTGCACGGATCTCTCGAAAAGACTATAATTCGATGGGCTTTACACGCAGCACTACGTGCATGTCCGTGTTTCAAAACACTGGCGTCGGCAGCATTGAAAGCGCGACAGGCCAGCGCTAGCCTTGCCTAAGAAAGTCCACTGAGTTACATATTGTAGGCGATCGCTACCATGGTATGGAGTCATATACTCGCGATGGGTTGCAAGAGTGTAAGTCAACTTATGTCGAGGTAGAATGTCTCGTCAAATTCGCATTCAAAATGGCGGATCAGGACTGGGGCCCTCGATCGGGAGATACGTAATGCCCCTTGAGCCGGGGCGGCAGCAGAGACGCGGAGAACCGCGAGGGTTTATAAGCCAGCGTCGCTGTCGCCATTCGTTGCGTGCTCGCCGTGCTCGACGTTGTCCCCACCATCAATGGAGTCCCCGGCGCAGTGCGGCAACCCAGAAGGCTGGGGCCCGGTCTCGACCGCACGCTTGTTTGATCTCACCCCCTGCTTCGAGGAAGGCATCCTCCTCTCCACGCTCCTCGTGCTCTTCGTCATCGCGTCCGCGTTCCGGTGCTGGGCCTTACGCAGCAGGGGATCTTTCTCGAGGTGTCGAAAGAGCGTGTGGATACTCAGGATCAAGCTAGTGCGTTGTTGATCCGCTTGGTTGATTGAATTGTTAGACGTTAACCTTCTTTCCACGCGCTGTCTAGGCCATCCTCGCTCTGGCGTGTGCTGCCAGTTGTGCGAACCTTCTCTTCGTTCTCGTTACCCACAGGCCGGTCGCAGTGATACAAAGCTATGTTCTCGAAGCTATCGCGTTGCTGGTTGCCCTGGCTCTTACGTATTACAACCACTATCGCTCGCGTTCGTCATCTACGACCCTCCTGCTCTTTTGGCCTCTTTACGCGGTCTGCACTGTTGTGTGGTGTAGGACTGTAGCCGTCACCTCGCTGCATGAATTTGTCCCTGTACTTGCACTCAAATGCTCCGTAGCCGGCCTGGGACTCGTGTCCCTCGGACTTGAGGGCCTGGGAGTAGAGTTCTCGCCCGAAGACAAGCCGCCAGTGCCGGAGAAAGGCCATGTAGAGAGCCCACTGCTCACGGCGAACATCTTCAGCGTGTGGACGTTCTCGTGGATGTCAGACCTTATGAAGAAGGGCGCGAAGGCCTATATCACAGAGGATGACCTTCCGTCTCTTGTGCCAAAGGACGAGGCGGCTAACCTCGGTCGTAAGCTGCAGAATGCTCTACATAAGCAGTAAGTACACATCATACATGCGCGTCGTCATGCTTACGGTTACGCAGCAAGGGCCTGTGGACATCTCTGTTTGTTGCCTACGGAGGACCCTATGCGTTTGCTGCGTTCCTCAAGCTTATTCAGGACTGTCTTGCGTTCTTGCAACCTCAGCTTCTTCGTCTGCTCCTCGCGTACATCTCAGAGTACCAAAGTGCTCGCGCATCTGGTCGTGAGCGGCCGAGTGAGCTCGAGGGCTTTGCCATTGCTGTCATTATGTTCGTCGCGTCCATTGTGCAGACAATCATCCTGCATCAGGTCAGTCTCCGATCATTCAGAACATTCATGAACACTCATGGCCGCTCAGTATTTCCAACGATGCTTTGAGACTGGCATGCGTATTCGCGCGGGTCTTGTTGGTGTCATCTACCAGAAGGCGCTAGTGCTCTCTAATGACGGACGTGGGCGGGCGACGGGCGACATCGTCAATTTGATGTCGGTCGATGCGACGCGGCTGCAGGACCTCTCTACGTACGGCTTGATCTCCATTTCGGGGCCCTTCCAAATCACGCTTGCATTTGTTTCGTTATACAACTTACTGGGATGGGCGGCGTTTGTGGGCGTTGCAATCATGGTCGTGTCCATACCACTGCAGACCGTCATCGCACGCTTCATCAAGAAGCTGCAGGAAAAACAGATGAAGAATAGGGACCAAAGGACGAGGCTCATGAGTGAGCTCTTGGCTAACATCCGAAGGCAAGGATGGCGCTCTTTCCGCTCTGAGCAGAAAACTCATCTCTCAAAACAGCATCAAGTTGTATGCATGGGAGAACGCATTCATGCGATGGATCTTGCAGGTCAGAAATGAACAAGAGTTGAGGATGTTGAAGAAGATTGGGGTGCTCACTGTGTGTACATCTTGATTACTTCGCTTCCCGTTCATTCACTTTGCCCCTGGGTATAGTCGCTGAACACCTCGCTTTGGAGCGGCATACCACGTGAGTGTCAAAAGTTCTACTTTCTTATGGCACTTATAGAACGTATCACATAGTATTGGTCGCGTTTAGTTCCTTCGCCGTGGCCTCTGCGGTGTCCGACGTACCACTGACCTCAGACAGAATCTTCCCTTCGATCTCACTTTTCATGCTACTCAGTTTCCCCTTGGCCATGGTATGTTTCCGTTTCATTTGCGTTGCATCCACTGACCAGTTTTTCAGTTCAGCCAAGTGACCTCCAACATCATCGAGGCCCTGGTCTCCGTGCGTCGCCTGTCTGACTTCCTCAACGCCGACGAGTTGCAGGAGGATGCACGCGAGCTTGTCACGAACTCGAAGTTGCAATTGGGCGACGAGGTACTTGCGATCGAGAATGGCGAGTTCTACTGGAACAAGGACGCACCGCAACCGACACTGGAAGACATCAACTTGACTGTCCGTAAGGGTGATCTAGTAGGTGTGCTTGGACGTGTTGGGGCTGGAAAGTCTAGCTTGCTGTCAGCAATTATTGGGGAGATGATTCGCACGGAAGGTGTTGTGAGACTATCAGGGACCATCTCCTACGCGCCGCAAAACCCATGGTGGGTTCCGTGCTGTTCCCCATGCACAGAAGCTGATAGTGTCTGGGTAGGATCATGAGTGCAACGATCCGGGACAACATCCTCTTCTCGCACGTCTATGACCCCGAGTTCTACGACTTAGTGCTGGATGGTGGGCATCACTTCTGCTTACTGAAAATGGAAGGGAGGAGCTCACGTTCCGCTCCCTAGCTTGTGCGTTGCGTCAGGACCTCGCTCTCTTGCCGAACGGCGACTTAACTGAGGTCGGCGAGAAAGGAATCACAGTGCGTAACCCATGGCTTCTCGCGTGGCGTGCACTTAACCCCAATCTCTGGTCTCGTAGCTGAGTGGTGGCCAGCGGGCACGCGTCGCCCTCGCGCGTGCTGTCTATGCCAGGGCAGATCTGTGAGTCTAGTTCGATCATGGTCGGCGGTGGAAAGCCATTGATAAGGGCATGTAGTGTCATTCTTGATGACGTTCTTGCTGCCGTTGATGCACATGTGGCGCGGCACGTCTTCGGTATGCTTCTGCTTGTTGACTGCGAGTTCCGTCCATCAGTAACACCCTCTTGCTGAACTCCAGATAACGTCATTGGTCCCAATGGCATCCTTGCAACGAAAGCTAGGATCGTTGTCACCAACAGCATACATTTCCTCAAGCAGTTTGACCAGATCTTGTACCTTCGCAGAGGCATCGTCCTCGAAACTGGGACCTACCAAGATCTGCTGGCTAACTCAGAGAGCCAACTGTACAAGTTGATGTAAGTCATTGAGTGTACATTGCAAGAGTGTGCGTACTGATACTCCCGTCGCAGTAAGGGACATGGCAATCTGACAACGTCGGGAATGTCAACACCCTTCTTGGGTGACACCGCCACGCCTTCTTCTGCAGGCGACACTGCTGTTGACGAACTCCAGAACCTCACTGAGGAGAAGCTGCAAAGCGTTGATACCAAGTTGGAGCGTCGGAGGAGCTTTGGGAAGGCGACAATCATAGACAACCTCCCAACACGAACAGCTTCGGACGGTTTGACCAAGGAACATAGCGAACACGGTCGTGTCAAGGGCGACGTCTACTTCCGATATATCGAGGCAGCCTCGAAGACCGGCTTCTCGCTCTTCGTGGTTTGTATAGTGCTCTCGCAGGTGACATCGCTGCTCGGCAATAACACTCTGCGCGCGTGGGGCGAACACAACCTGAGCTCGGGTTCGAACAAGGACGCATTCTGGTATCTGCTCATGTATGGACTGTACTCCCTGGCCTCGACTCTACTTGGGATGGTCGCCGCGATCCTGCTCTGGGTGTTCTGCGCCGTCCGAAGCTCCAGGCTTCTGCATGACTCTGTGAGCTGGCTTTCTGTGTAGACTATGCAGAGGCTTATGGTTGTGTAGATGCTGAACGCGGTCATGCGCGCCCCGCTCAGTTTCTTCGAGCTCACTCCTACTGGACGGTAGGTCTGCTCAGATCTCCGATACGTCGTAACTAACCCAGGGGCAGAATTCTCAATTTGTTCTCGCGGGATACATACGTTGTAGATCAGGTTATGGCGAGAGTCATTCAAGGTACTATCAGAACCGCATGCGTCACAGCTATCATCGTGCTCGTCATTGGTGCTAGCTTCCCGTTATTCGTGCGTCCGCCTATGCAATGGTCAAGTCTTCCGCTCACAATGTCCCCAGCTGATTGCTGTCCCCCCGCTGGCATGGTTCTATATTCGCGTAATGATGTGCGTAGATACTCTGTCCGAATCAACTCACATCTGATCCATGTCGGCAGATACTACCTGGCAACATCACGAGAACTTAAGCGGCTCGATGCTGTTTCTCGCTCGCCAATCTTCGCGTGGTTCTCGGAGTCGCTCAACGGCCTCTCGACTATTCGCGCGTTCGGGCAACAAAACTTGTTTATCCAGAACAATGAGCGCCGCGTCGATCGTAACCAGATTTGCTACCTTCCCAGGTGAGTTATTGAAGCTTGCATAGCTCGTGATGGACCCTTAACAATAGCACAGCATATCTGTTAATCGATGGCTTGCGGTTCGCCTCGAGTTCGTTGGTGCCACAATCATTTTCATAGCTGCTATGTTGGCTCTTGTGGCTCTGATCACCACCGGGGTCGACGCAGGTCTTGTCGGGTTCGTGCTATCATATGCGCTCAATACGACAGGTTCATTGGTACGTCGTATCCATGTCTTTGTAAAGCCAGCCGACTTACCCTCTGTTCATAATGCAGAACTGGTTGGTGCGCTCCGCAAGCGAAGTCGAGACGAACATCGTCAGTGTAGAGCGTATTTTGCACTACATTGGTCTAGAGCCGGAGGCTCCAGCCGAGATTCCTGACGCAGTGCCGGAGAATTGGCCAACGAAGGGCGAAATAGAATTCAGGGACTATTGTGTGAGGTACCGCCCGGAGCTTGACTTGGCCTTGAAGAACATCAACATCAAGATCGTGAGCTGGCTGACATTGGATCATAGTGCTGGCTTACAACCCCCTTCTTAGAACCACAGAGAGAAAATTGGCATTTGTGGTAGGACTGGTTCTGGGAAGTCTACAGTGAGTCGTCCGAGGTGGTAACTCCTATTAGATAAAGCATTGACACTGCCAATACAGTTGTTGCTTTCCCTGTTCCGGATCATCGAACCCGCATCTGGCACCATATATATCGACGGCGTCGACATCACTAAGATTGGCCTCCATGATCGTAAGTGCAGACCTTAGCTTTCAGTATAGTTAACTCAGCTGTTACATGTAGTCCGATCTTCCATATCTATTGTGCCACAAAGCCCAGATCTCTTCGAGGGCACCATTCGTCAGAATATCGACCCTACGGGTGAACATCAAGATGCGGACATATGGGGAGCCCTTCAGCAAGTGAACTTAAAGGGTTTCGTGGAGTCTTTCCCCGAGGGACTTGACGCACCGGTAAGAGAGGGTGGATCGTCGATGTCCGCGGGCCAGAGGCAATTGCTGTGCTTTGCGAGAGCACTTCTGCGGAAGGTACGTCTGATTGATGTTGTTTGTGTGCGTGTCGACTTACCGCTGTTCTCAGTCGAAGATACTGGTCTTAGACGAAGGTCAGCCCTCTCGGCTAAAGTGGATCGCTTGTGATCTCATAGCAGTTAACAGCAACGTCTGCCGTGGATCTCGACACTGACAAGGCCATCCAAGATATTATCCGGGGGCCCCTCTTCGCAGACGTGACTATGCTTACAATAGCGTACGTGTGCCACTTCTGTTGCTAGCTCTAATCCCGCTGATGACACGGAATGGGTCACAGCCATAGGATCAATACCATCATGGAGTCGGACCGTGTACTCATCCTGAATGGGGGAAAAGTGAGCGATTTTCGCTGTTCCACGCACATTCGCTGACCGAACCCGGTCATTCAGGTCACCGAGTTCGACTCACCAAAAAACCTACTGAGTGACAAGCAGTCTGCGTTCTATTCGCTGGCTGCAGAAGCTGGGCTAGCATGAAACGACGTGACCTGCTCGGCGTATCTCCTCGGATACACAACGTGGGAGGTCATCGATCATCCATATGCGGTGCGCCATGCACGACTGTGGGATAGAACATAACGAAGGTCGACCTCGGGCTCTCGCGCACCGAATTCTAGGTGGCTCGGTGCCTACCAGTAAGTAGTCGAAGCACTTGTAGTATAGTAGTGTTCGCAGCGTCCGGATACATAATCAGAGCGGCTTTCTCCCCGGATGGTAACTTATGTTCTTGTGGAACATTGCCTACATGAATGCGGGAGACAGTCAGCTCGTTACTCATCATGCATTGATCGCCTTTCGCTCATGGAGGTGCCAACGTACCATGCACATAACCTCTGCAGACAGTCAATACCTTCTCTCTATTCTAGCACCGCAAAGGATGTGCAATTACTATTCAGGTGAGTAATGTAGATCTCGTGCGATTGCCCCCTGCTTGTCTCTGAAACAGCAGTTTCATTTCTTACATAGATCCCCGACGTACCATGCGTTCACCGAAGATGTACCGAGGTCCACGGCGCGCCTCCTTCCACTCGCTGATAATATGGGCATTCAGAACAATCCCGACATTCCTCCATGCGCTTGGGTAAGATATCCCCGTTCCATCGTTAGTACTTACGGCCCGATATAACCGGCAACACTGTCACACTCACAGCCGCCCACGCTATGCCCCACAACATGTCCTGCCAGACACACAGAACCCCGACTGGCCCGCTCAATCAACTGAGGCGTATTGCGGCGAGGCTTCCTATCCACTTACTTCGCTCATGCTCGAAGATGATAGGAAAATGAGTAGCTAGGTGCCACCACTGATCGCCTCGTGAATACTATCTATACGTCACCGCGGCTTCCAGCACGGTCATCCGACGCTCCTGCTTAGCCTGCACGGCGGCCCTAAGGCAACCCATCCGCCAGTCACAGCGTACGCGGTCAGCTGGCTCGCTTCCCGCGGACCGTGTACGCGTCTTTCATCGGGTTTTGTGCTCACCCCCTTGTGCCGCCTGCCGTCCGACTTCACCTGGTCCCTGCCTCCCTGCTTCGCGATGATGCACTACCTTAGTCACTCATCCCCATCGGATTATCGTGGAGGCTACCGTGTACTCGGGTATAAAGACGGTGCACCGAGCATCGAGGCCTCCCAACCGCTCGCGGACCCGACATCTGCCCGCCTGCGGCCAACATGGCCACCCTGCTCGCCCTCGCATGTCTGGCTCTCGCTACTCATGTCCGCGCTGTCTTTCCAGACTGTGCCAATGGGCCTCTGGCTAACAACACAGTCTGCGACACCTCTGCGAGTCCCATTGAGCGTGCAACAGCCTTGGTCAGCCTTCTAACTCTAGAGGAGAAGATCAACAACACTGGCAACACTGCGCCCGGTGTCCCTCGACTTGGTCTCCCGCCGTATCAGTACGCATAGCTTGTCGTTGTACGATCCTGTTCGTTTTATAAACCCGCCGCAGATGGTGGCAGGAAGGCCTGCATGGTGTTGCTGACTCTCCTGGTGTGAACTTCTCGGCATCCGGAGAGTTCAGCTATGCCACATCATTCCCTCAACCAATTCTCATGGGCGCCGCCTTCGACGATGCTTTAATCTACTCTGTGGCCACTGTGATTGGTACCGAGGGACGAGCCTTTGGCAATAATAACCACTCCGGAGTGAGTCGCACGGGTGATCCATCATCTGACGGGTTGCTCACCCCACGTTCCTAGCTCGACTTCTGGACTCCAAACATTAATCCGTTCAAGGACCCGCGCTGGGGCCGAGGTGTGCATCCCTGTCATACTGCCGGTCTGCCCACGCTGACAAGTCACAGGCCAGGAAACGCCGGGAGAAGACCCATTCCACCTGCAGTCGTACGTATACAACCTCATCACGGGCCTCCAGGGCGGCGTGGACCCGGAGTACCCGCGCATATACGCGACATGCAAGCACTTCGCCGCCTACGACCTGGAGAACTGGATGGGCAACGTGCGCTACGGCTTCGACGCGATCGTCACGCTGCAAGACCTCTCCGAGTTCTACACGCGCTCGTACCAGACGTGCGCACGTGACGCGAAGGTCGGCGCGTTCATGTGCTCGTACAACGCGGTGAACGGCGTGCCGTCCTGCGCGAACTCGTACCTGCTGCAGGAAATCCTCCGCGAGCACTGGAACTGGACGAACGAAGAGCACTGGGTCACCTCGGACTGCGACGCCGTGCAGAACATCTACGAGCCGCACAACTACGCGCAGACGCGCGCGGAGACCGTCGCGGACGCGCTCAACGCCGGCACGGACCTCGACTGCGGGACGTACTTCCCCGAGTTCCTCGGTGATGCGTACAGCCAGAGCTTGATCAACGTTACGCGGCTCGACACTGCTCTCATCCGTCTGTACACCTCTCTCGTGAAGCTCGGGTACTTCGACGCACCCGAAGACCAGCCCTATGGGCAACTCGGATGGGCCAACGTCAGTACCCCTGAAGCCGAGGAACTCGCCTACACTGCGGCTGTGGAGGGTATCACCTTGCTCAAGAACGACGGCACCCTGCCGCTCTCGAAGGACATCAAGACGCTCGCGCTCATCGGGCCGTGGGCCAATGCGACGACGCAGATGCAGGGCAACTACTATGGCGTCGCGCCGTATCTCATCAGCCCACTCATGGCTGCCGAGGCTCTCAACTACACCGTACTGTACGCGTCGGGGCCCGGCGTCAACGACCCTACGACGCCGTCTTACCCCGAGGCCCTCGAGGTCGCCTCCCAGGCCGACGCCATCATCTACGCCGGTGGTATCGACACGACGGTGGAGGCCGAGGGCATGGACCGCTACACGCTCGACTGGCCAGGCGTGCAGCCGGACTTCATCACGCTGCTCGCGACGCTCGGGAAGCCCCTCGTCGTGCTGCAGATGGGCGGCGGGCAGATCGACGACTCGTGCCTCGTCCCGAATCCGAACGTGAGCGCGATCATCTGGGGCGGCTACCCGGGGCAGTCGGGCGGGACCGCGCTCATGGACATCATCGTGGGCAACGCCGCGCCCGCGGGCCGCCTGCCGATCACGCAGTACCCGCTCGCGTACGTGAACGAGGTCGCGATGACGGACATGACGCTCCGCCCGAGCGCGACGAACCCGGGGCGCACGTACATGTGGTACACGGGCACGCCGATCTTCGAGTTCGGCTACGGCCTGCACTACACGAACTTCACCGCGGCGCTGAGCGCGCCCAGCGCGCCGAGCTACGATATCCAGACCCTGGTGAGCGCGTGCGGCGACGCGGCGTACCCGGACCTGTGTGCGTTCGAGTCGTACACGGTCAATGTGACGAACACGGGGAGCACGTACGCGTCGGACTACGTCTCGCTGCTGTTCGTCGCGGGCGAGCATGGACCCGCGCCGTACCCGAATAAGGTCCTCGTCGCGTATGACCGTCTACATGGTGTCCAGCCGCTGACCAGCCAGACGACGACGCTGAACCTGACATTGGGCTCCCTCGCGCGCCGTGACGAGTACGGGAACTCGATCCTGTACCCCGGGGACTACACGCTGCTCCTGGATGTCGAGCCACTGAGCACGCAGAGCTTTACCCTCACGGGAGATCCTGCTGTCTTGGACTACTGGCCCCAGCCTGCGTGAAGTTGTCTACTACGAGTCGGATCAAAAGTGCATGATGTTTTGGACACTAGCTTTGCAAGGTACTCAATGAGATGAGTTTTGTCAGACAAGTGAGGCATGCACTTGCAGATATTGCACAGCAATTGTCAGCCTAAGCCTATCACATAGTAAGTATGCAGTGCAACCAACCATTGATTAGACATATCATGCGAATACACCCAACTGTTCAACCTGCATAAGCCTGACAGATTTCCGCGACGCGTATGAGACCGTTGACCACGGCCACGTGACCGTGCTTACGGCGATGATGATGGAGCACGCGTCATTCTGTCCCAATGGCGAGCCCTCGCAGCCCGCCCTCGCAACCGGTCCGCCACTATAAATGCGCCCTGCCCTCCTCCACCCGCCTATCAGATCACTCCTCCGCGCGAATTCGCCTCATCACCCTCGACTATCACCTCTGCGTTACTTAAGCTGCACTCGCGTAGCGATGGGAGAGTCCGCGAACAAGAGCGAGAGCGAGTGGAGGGCCATCTTGTCGCCAGAGCAGGTGCGCACACCACGAAGCATGCAGGAGGGGAACACGCGCTCACCGCCCGCTCGCGCAGTTCCGTATCCTGAGAGAGAAGGGCACCGAGCCCGCCGGCACCGGCAAGTACGAGCACTTCAAGGGGCAGGGCATCTACACCTGCGCGGGGTGCGGCACCCCGCTCTACAAGAGCAGCACCAAGTTCGACAGCGGCTGCGGCTGGCCCGCGTTCTTCGACGGTGAGCCGGCTCGCCCCGCTTCCAGAGCGCGGATCTGACGGATGGGGGTGCAGCGATCCCGGGCGCAGTCAAGCGGCAGGACGACTTCTCGCGCGGGATGGTTCGCACCGAGATCGTGTGCAGCGCGTGTGGGGGCCATCTGGGCCACGTATTCAAGGGCGAGGGCTTCAAAACTCCCAGTACGCACTAGTGTATCGCTGCCACCCCATGAGCTCATGTTGACTTCGTATTGCAGCCGACGAACGTCACTGCGTCAACTCGGTCTCGATCAACTTTGTCGAGGACAAGGAAAAGGCCTGACAATCACAGAAACCGCGTTTGTAGCATAGTCTAAATCTTACCTCGTCCAGGCTGTAAAGAGTAGCTATCCGGTGAATCATCAACTGCATATCGATATGGGCGCATGTGGCGCGGAGTCGTTGCTCACCAGATATCGAGATCGTGGCGTGATGAAGTGAGACGCACCCGATCTTCGACCTGCTTTGATTTGATTCATGCATATAGTACGTGGACAACGACGACGAGACCCGGATTGTAAGGTAAGTGAGCGTATATGATCGTGAGGCATCGCACCCGTGCGCGGAGATGAGAACGATAAACCGAAGCAAAGCTCGGCGGCGGGGATGCAAGTGAGACAGCGATGGATGAGGCTTGGTAGATTAGAGGCCTTCCATGTTGGCGACGAGCTCGTCCAGTTCGGCCTTCGACTCGCGGTACTTCGCCTGGGCTTCCTGTACATTGGACGATCACTCAGCCAACACATCCACGTAGGCCTGCGCGCGTCGCGCACCTCGTACTTCTTCTCCCACTGGTCGCGCTCCTGCTCCAGCCGCTGCACCTGGCGCTCAAAGTGCTCCGCCTTGACGTCCACCTGCCGCAGCCTATACGTGGCACGGTCAGCACGCGTCGCGCGGTAGCACGGGCTACGCACTTCTCCATCGCGTCCTTGAGGTTCTTGTCCGCGGCGTCGAGCTCCTCCTCGAGCAGCTGGATCTTGCGCTGGAGGCCCTCGCTGATCGTCTTGCTCTGGTCGCCCTCCTGCTGCGCGGCCTTGGCCTCCGCGAGCCGCGCCTCCGCCTTCTCGAGATCGGCGTCCATCACGGAGAGCTTGTGCTGCAGCGACACGATCTCCTGCTCCTTCTCGAGGAGCTCCTGCTCGTACTTCTTGTTCTTGGCCTCGGCCTCCTCAGCGCGGGCGACAGCGTTGTCCGCTTCCTGGCGGAGGGATTGGAGGCGCTATCGACGCGTCGTGAGCACGCGTCTGCGGAGGGTGGACGACCTGGATCGGCGGTGCGTACCTCCTTGATTCTCTCCATGGCTGTAGATCGTGTCTGCGAGTGTGTGGTCGAAGAGTGAGATGGGAAGCGGGACGGTCTGCGGAGGGCTGTTCGGCGGCGGTGTCACGCCTGGTCTGGCTGCTGTAACTTGATAAAGTATCAGCCGTGGGAACTCTGCCCTAAGCGGCAGGCCCCACGTGCACCCGCGATCGTCCCAAGCCCCGAGCCGCGCCCAGCTGCGAGCTGACTCTCCCCGTCTCCGTCCTCCACATCCACCCGCATCGTCCCCACCGCCGCCCACGACCCCGGTCGAGCACACCCACCCAAGCGACGACGCCCGACGTGCATGTAACCGAGCATGACCGCGCCAGTCCCCCAGGAAGGTGAGTGGTGCCCCCCACGGAGGATCGCCGCGGATAGACTGCTGATCCTCGACGCTGCGGCACACAGAGCTGCCCATCCTCGAGGCCGTGATCAAGTGCGTTCTCTCGGACGCTCTGATACTGACGCGTCTCACAATCTCGCGCCTGCCGCGCTGCAGCATCCGCAACCGCCTGACCGCCCTGAAGAAGGACAGAGGCGAGTACATCAAGCCCTCCGATGTCAATGCGCTGTACCAGGCCATCATCAAACAAGGTGCGTCGCCCCACGCACTATCGTGCGCGAGATGTCGTGCTGAGCAGCCGCCCCACCCGCCCACCACTGAACGCGCGCGCATTTGCTCTCCTCTGCGTCCGCGCGCCCGCAGTAACGCGCCTGAACGAGGTCCGCGATGACCACACCACGTACAACAACCGCCTCGACACCACCCTCGCGGACGTATTCAACCTCCTGTCCCTCTTCTTTCTCACGATCGGCAGGACCAGGGAGTCGCCCTCGACGTACAGCCAGATCGCGAGCATGCGGGTGAGTGTCGACGCTTGTTCCGCGCCCCGGGTATCCCGCGCTCCGGCGAGAGCGAGCGGGCGGCGTGGCTGCCTGGCCTCGGACGCCGGCTCGAGTCAATGAGCGCATTCGGTATCTTGACGTCTCCTTTACGTCCTCCTCCCGCGAGCATTTACGGGCCCAGAGCTCTCTCTCCAGTCCAGGCGCCCGTGCTTCCCGCTCTACGTCTATTTCCCTCACCTGCAGTTCTCCTGCTCCTTTTGGGCTCGGGGACTGCGAAGCACTGTGCATATCTGTGATGCGGCCCATCGTCACAGTGCTACTGGGGAGTGGCGTGGAGATGGGATGGACGTAAGTAGAGGGGGACGAGCATGTCCGATGGAAACTTTCGCTCGGGAGGTTTCCGGGCTTGACATACCAGGCAGGATGATAGGATTGCATCTTCTCCGCTGTGGCATTACTCACGCTGCCTTCGGTATGTGATCCAAGGGAGTGGTACCATTGACACATTGCGTGTGGCGGACGCTATACGCGTAGCGGTCTGGTCTGTTCGCACTCATTCCTTGCGACAGTCGCGCTGGAAAGGGCATATATACAGGCAGGCGGAACAGGGAGTGGTGCAAAGTGCCCATCTCCGCCCGGACCCTGTTCCGCCTTCAGCCCCCGCCGCCCAACCCAGCATGACATGCACCATCCTAGAACTCTGCAGCCTCTCCATCGTGTCTCTCTTACATTGTCGGTCTGACTACGATCCCACACAGCAAATCCTAGAGCACATGGACGAGTCCGGTGTCTACAATGAATCCGACCTAGCCCCCTTCCACCGGCGGCTAGCAGAACTACGGTGCGTGTTGCCGCCCTCCCTTCTCTCGCACATCCCATTACCATCCGGTCACGGCGGGGATCACAGCGGCATGCTATGCCGGCGTGGAACGGCTGTGGCAGGTATGACGAACACACATGTAAGCCTCGTTTGGTAGCCTCCGCGCAGGCTCTGTTCAATAATGGCGCTGGCCCTCTCGAAGGCACGATATGCACAGGCACAGTCCACTGACTACGCGTATCCAGCGGGATCGTAAGGAGCGATGCCGAAAGTGGCAAGCACCCCATGGCCATGACGACCCTACTAGAGCGACAATTGAATGAGTGTGGTACGTGGCGAGGGATGCTCAGTGCGCGTGTACAGCACTCAATCTGTCTGTCCATCGCAGAAAGCGTCCTGCAACGGCTGCAGGACTCGTTGGCCGTCCTGTCCCCCGAGCTCGTGCCCATCCACGAGCGGCTGGTGAACATCCGGCGAAAACTAGTCGCGCTCGCCGCGAAGGAGACCGCGCGAGAAGCGGCGGTCGCGAACGGGAAACCGATCGTGCTCACCCCGGAGCCGCTGCGCTCCCAGCCCGCGTCGCAGGCGGCGACACCGCCGCCGGGCGACGACTCGCGGTCGACGTCGGACAAGACGCCGACGCAGGAGGGCGACGGGGAGGCGAAGACGCCGACGAAGGAGACGACGCCGAAGCCGGAGCTGCCGCCCGCGGAGAAGGAGGGCATCAAGGTCAAGTCGGAGCTCAAGGCGCTCATGGAGGAGCTGCGCAAGATTGATTCGTTGAGTATTGTCTACCTTCGGGACCGCGAGTTGACCGATGTTAACTGCTGTAGCGTTGCCCGCCGGTTCTGTGTCGCCTGTCCGCATCTGTCCTCGTCATGCCATGCCTTCCTGCTATGTCAATCATACTCGTTGGACGCTTATCGGTGAACCAGGAAACGGGTCGATGGCAAGTTCTTGGGGCCGGGAGGGATGGTCCCCGCGTCTCAAGCGGTCTGCTCGTCCCTGCTCGAAGAATGCTTCGAGATCGCACAGGAGATCCGGGCACAGGACGACTCGCGATATGTCGCATCGTCTCTGCGACCGATATACGACCGCTTGAGCGCGATCAGACGCGAGCTGGAGCAGCTGGTGCGTCCCGCTCGCATTTGCTGCATACACAGGGATTCACGATCATGTGACTACAGGTGTTGACGCATCGGTGGAGCCTCCGCGAGACAGATCTCTGGAATTATAGCCTGAGTCTACAAGAGATTGACAAGATGCGCGTCGACGGGAAGTTTGTGGATGCCGAGGGAAACCGACCATCAGGGCAATACGTATGTCCTGTGTATACCCTTATACAATCACCGCCTGGCTAACCTGCGGTATGTGTAGGTCCTGTTGTACTTGCTCCGTAGATGCTACGGTCTCATCTACCGCCTACTCTCATCAAGCGAGCCTGTCTCGGAAGAGCTGATGCCTATTGTAAGTGCCTGCAACGCTTCCGCAGTTACTCAATCTCAACGAACACCCGTAGGCAAATAAACTGTCTACTGTGAAGAAATGCCTGAATGAGGTACTAAAATATGGCGGACCGTTCTCGCCGCGAGATCTCTACCCAGTGCGTGACGGAGCCGTTCGAACTCACCTGCACGGTGCACTGACTTAGCGTCGGCTCAGTATCAACTGGCCTTGTACCAAATTGACTCCATGCGGAAGGACGGCAAGTTCGTCGGCGTGGACGGTTCCATACCTGAAGGGCAAGGTATTGTCATGGCGCACCTCAATGAGTGCCACGAGCTGTTGGAGATGGTGAGTATCGCGCTCTCGCTGTAGGACTCGTGGACTAGTGGCTGACGAGTCACGGTGTAGTTGAAGGAAGCTATGGAGACAGACGAAGGGAACTATGACGACGAAGACGACGAAGAGTACGTCGACGGCGAAGAGGAAGTAGAGGAGTAGATTTTTGCTAGTGCGCGATACGGCATGATTCTCTCCACCAGTCTTTGATGGGCATGTTGTATCGATATTGGTCGGATCGGGGTCAGTCTGTATGTGCATGGTTACACTTGAGGGACGCCTTTAGCGGGATATCGGAAGCAGAAACGGGTGCACATGTCACCAAATGATTGTGTCTATCTGTGTCTAGTAGAGCAAGCGCTATAGATGATCGGTCACAAGCTCTACCTGTGGCTGGCGTCCATGTCGGTCGCCGGTGCATACTACTGCATATAAAATTGGCCCAACTCAACCTGAATGACCGGGATGGCCGCATATCGACATACATGCATCACCTCCTAATGCGTATTTGTTTCCGGGCATTCCAACTACGTTCCAGTGACAACGTGAGCCTCCCCGGCAGCTTCTAGTACCCTCAACCATGCTCGGTCGCGTAACAATGACCCCCAGCCTATGTGGGGCAACCCTGACTCATAGATGTCCATGGAGGGGAAGAGGTAACATACAATACACATGGTGGTGTCGATGTCCTCCTGGAAATCGTCACCGAGGTCGTCGTCCATTCGTTCGGCCCAGCGAAGTTCGAGTCGACGAACTACACTTGGTCGGTATGTGAATTCAAGCTGTGTACCACTGTCACTGACGGGCCATCGGATCCCCGAGAGACTGAGCTCCTTCAGGTTGTGACATGCGTGCGCAAAGTCCACTACGTCCTGCATTGTCAAAAACTCCGATGCTGCGTTCGCGGGGGACATAAGCCTGAAGGTCTGCAGTGCAGGCCATTTTTCCGCAAGGGCACACAAATCTCTGCCTCGCAGCGCGAGAGTCTCGCTCAGAAAGTCTAGTTCCACCACGCGGAGATTGCGCATGTGTTGGAAGGGCGCGAGTAAGATATCGGGAGTAAGTATGACTTTGTCAAGCAGAGGGAAGAAGCAATTGATGCGTATCTCTTCGAGGGTGCTGGCACAACAGCTACAGAATTTCAGAAACGCTTGGCGCCTGATGATGGGGTAGTCGAAGGACCCCTCGACGTTGAGGATTTGCAGGCCAGAAGGGGCAATATGTCTGAGGATCTGCATAGTACTGGCTCCCTCTACAACGACGTGCAGCTCTGTGAGGGGAGGAAGCTCGACGGGGAGAGCAGGTGTGGATTGGGCGACTATCCACCGGGGAAGTAGAAGCGTGCGCAGGCGCCGTAACGAAGCCAGAGATTTGAGTAATGGTATGTTGCAGGACCTCAGCCCACCAAGGTCAAGGGTGTGGAGATGCGTGAAGTGGGGTAGGGGACTCAAGTTCCAACCACGAAGAGATAATGGGATCCTCAGCACCTCGAGGTTTGGTGCCATGGCGTGTGCACCCGCCAGGAAGGTATCAAGTTCATGAGGATTCTCGGCTGGAGTCATGAAGTACTGATTGTCATATTCTGAATATGAACCAGCAGATAGAGGACGGTTGGAGTGCGTATACGAGAAGATCCGCAGCGAGGGACTGAGAAGATAACTCGCCGTTTGGCATAAGGAGGACGAACACTCACAGTCGAGCTCTTCGACGACAGGGAGAAGGGGTTCGTGGACGCGCGCTTCTTTGATGAGAGAAAATATAGATGAGTCGTATTCTGGGAAACATTGGACCTTGAGGACACGTATGAAACGAGCATAGAATGCGAAGCGTGAGGCACCCGCAGGTGTAATGTCAGAGTCGAAAACCTGCACGATGGGTTCAGCATCCAGTATTAGACGATAGAGGATTGGGTAGTCATACCCAGGAATACCCTCGATTCCCCGCAGGATATTTGCTAGCGTCGAATTGGGGGCGTCGCTCCTCTATACGTGTCCGCACCCGCCGAAGTGGTGCGAGAAGATGGAGCAGGGGATTCAGAGAAGGTAGATCTCTCCACAGACGAGGAAGTACTAGTGTGGCTATCATCTGAGATGTTTGCGCTAGTCTTCCTAGAGCCCTGCGTTTGTCGGATATATCATTGAGGTCACAATCGCATAACGCATCGAGAATCTCATGGACGATGTCGTATGTGTGCAACGCGCGGGAGACAGCGTTGTCAATGGCCATGATGTCCCAAGCACCAGCACGTATCGGTATCTGGTCAAGGTGTACGGTCCAACACCCATCGATAGGATCATACTAAATAAGCACCTCAAAGTCAATCATGCGGCATGACCGTGTGACTTTTGCTGCAGGCTCAGCCAGTCTGTCGCGCCCAGCACTAGAACAATTTGTTCATGGTTTATCGAAGATAGACCGGAAGCCCGATCAGAGGCCCGCTGTGAGTCCGCTGGTCGTCAATGCGTAACCACATGCAGTCACCACGAACACACGGGCAGACGCTAGGCATCATACGTTCATGAAGTTACCGCAAGTCAGTGTCCTCACCACACCGCAGTCAGCGCATCGAGTGCAGAATTAGACGAGTATAGAACCGTCCTATCTTATTGCGACACTGAAAGAAGCAGCTACGGATAAGACAAACGTGATGAGATTTTTACTGATCGCATGCTACCGGATCCTCTACGACGTGAACGACGAGACGTGGTCCTCGACGACCTTCTTGATCTTCGCCTCGAGCTCGGGTGTGATCGAGCCGGCGGCGATCTCCTGGAGGAGCGGTCCTTGTGTCGAGGTCAGGTGCTGGCGGAACTCAGCCTCCCACTTGGTGATCTTGTCGACGGGGACGGGGTCGAGCTGGGAAGAGGCCGTCGGTCAATTGGGTACATACGGCAGACAGCAGAAAAGCACGTACAAGACCGTTGACACCAGCGTAGATGATGGGGACCTGGACCTCCATCGACAACGGCTGATATTGCCCTTGCTCTGAGAACCGAGCATCAGCCACACGCTCCAACTGATACAAGAGGAAACAACTCACTGAGCAGCTCAGTCAAACGCGCACCACGCGAGAGCAGGAAGCGAGTCGACGCATCAAGATCAGAACCGAACTGCGCGAAAGCAGCAACTTCACGGTACTGCGCAAGGTAAAGCTTGAGCGAACCCGCGAACTTCTTCATGATCTTGGTCTGCGCCGCCGAACCGACACGGGACACGGAGAGACCGACGTTGATGGCGGGCCGGACACCACGGAAGAACAGCTCAGCCTCCAAGAAGATCTGGCCGTCGGTGATAGAGATAACCTACGTCCCCATTGTCAGTAGGTGAGGCAGGTGTTAATGCGGCCCGCCGGTTGATTAACTCACGTTCGTGGGAATGTATGCGGACACATCACCACCCTGCGTCTCAATGATCGGGAGAGCAGTGAGGGATCCACCACCGAACTTGTCGTTCATCTTCGCAGCACGCTCAAGGAGACGAGAGTGCAGGTAGAAGACATCACCGGGGTAGGCCTCACGACCCGGAGGACGACGGAGCAGCAAGGACATCTGACGGTAGGCAACGGCCTGCTTCGACAGGTCATCGTAGATGATGAGCGCTACGAAGAATGAGCGCCTAGTTTGGAGGAGTAGTGCGCGAGCACATACCGTGCTTGCCGTTGTCACGGAACCATTCACCCATAGCACAGCCAGAGAAAGGCGCGAGGTACTGGAGAGGAGCAGCCTCAGACGCGGTAGCAGCGACGATGATACTGTACTTCATCGCGTCGTTCTCCTCAAGGGTCTTGACGAGCTGAGCAACAGTGGAACGCTTTTGGCCGACAGCAACGTAAACACAGTAAAGCTTCTTCTCCTCGTCCTGGCCATCGTTCCACCGCTTCTGGTTGAGAATGGTGTCGATGGCGACGGCCGTCTTACCGGTCTGACGGTCACCAATGATCAGCTCACGCTGGCCACGACCGATGGGAACCATAGCGTCGATGGGCTTAATACCAGTCATCATGGGCTGGTTGACCGAGCGACGGGGCAGAATACCGGGGGCCTTGAGGGAGGCGCGGCGACGGTCCGACGCGTTGATGGGGCCCTTGCCATCAATGGGGTTGCCGAGCGCGTCGACGACACGGCCAAGGAGCTCAGGGCCGACGGGGACGTCGACAATCTGGCCGGTACGCTTGACAGTGTCGCCCTCCTTGATGTCACGATCGTTACCGAAGATGGAGACACCGACGTTGTCGGCTTCCAAGTTCAAGCACATGCCGCGGACGCCGGAGCTGAACTCCACCATCTCCTCGGCTGGAGACCAACGAGTGCTGTTCAGTATGACGTGAACCTCGTTTGTCGCTTGAACATACCCTGAACGTTTTTCAGACCCCACACACGTGCAATACCGTCACCGACGCCTGGAAGTGACACACGGTTAAGAAATCGTTGCAATGCGCAGCAGTGTCAAGAACGTACTCAGAACGCGGCCGGTCTCCTCGACGTTTGCGCCCACAGAAGAGCCAGCTATGCGGGACTCGAGAATTGAAGACACCTCAGATGCAGCTACGCGTGACGTGTCACACCCAACAGTACCATATCGTCATAGCAGGCCGACGCGATAGATGAGGGCAAATTCAGACACGCCGTCTACGTTGCGAGGTTTGGAACACGCACCAGCCTTCGCTGTTGCATAGGAGCGGGAAATACCAGTGGGAGCGACACGGCCAGCGCTCTGCAGTTTGCGACGTTAGCTTGTCAGAGCGCGTCGAATGCACGAAACAGCGAGTTTGCGACGCACCCGGGGAGCGGCCAGCGCAGCTGCGCGCAAGGAATTCCTGAGGGCGACTCTGTGCATGGGGGAGGAAGGAAAGTGGAAGACGGGGACGAGGAGTCGTTCGTTGACGTTAGTCGCTAGGGTGTTTTCGGGACCCGGAACGTCGCCTTACATGGCTTCAATTTCAGTCTCCGCCCCAATCTCGTTTTCCCAGGCCGTCTGCCCGGCTCTCCCGACCGCCGTACCCGTCCCCGACGCTGCTCATTCGCCGATGGCGTCCCTTTTCAGAGGTGAGTAGTCGTTGTCCTCGTCGTGCTTGGCATCGCTCACGAGCTGGGCAGCAGCGGCGCCGTTGCGCGCAATAGCGGCCCGTGCTCTGCACACTGAAGTCGCGCAAGCACCAGCCACGACACCGCACGCGCTCTCTCTCATCCGCTCACAACCCTCGCAGTATGTCGTCGCCTCGGTTGCCGGCCGAAGATATCTACTCGCACCCCGCGACCTCCTCACAGTGCCCCGACTCAAAGACGTACAGGTCGGAGACGTTCTGGCACTCTCTGAAGTCCACGAAGTTGGTTCGCGCGAGTTCACCATGCGCGGCAATCCCGTCATCCCGCCACAGAAGGTCAGAGTAGAAGCAACTGTCGTGGAGCACACGAAGGGAAAGATGGAGGTCATATTCAAGAAGAAACGGAGAAAAGGCTACCAAAAGACGATCAAGCACAAGCAGACATATACACGTCTCAGGATCGGCCCAATTGATATTATAGAGCAGTAGGACGACTAATGGACAGTGCTTTCTCTCCGGCCTTGTGAAGGAACCAAGTCTCTTCATCCTCCTACCCATACGCCCTTCAACCCCATTCCTAGTTTGTCTCACGTCCGGACGAAGTGACAATCAACTCCTGCTGCTGCCAGGTCGCCCAGTACATGAATGTTCTCGTCACGGATACCTGCTGTGCGAGGTCTCATGACACGTGACATACTGCAAATGCACGCCCGTACCTTGTACCGAACGTATGTACGACCTCTTCTACCATGTGTTGTTTGTGAGCGACAGACGTTCCTCATCAGCAAATTCCAATGTTCACAGCAGTAACTGAGAATTACGCGTCTCTGTTTTACGCATGGGTTTGCTCATGAATCAATAAGTAACTTTGTCGCACGATCATTCTTCGCGTACACAGTGCGCATTGCCACTGATCATAAGAGAGTCAGAGCTACATCCGAAGATGATTGGCATGTTCCTAAGACTACTACATATGGCATATGTGATTTGGTGCTCTCCAGAGAGGAAGAGCTCGATCGTATTCATAGCGTACTGCATATTGCACCCGCTCGTCGTGCGCTAAATTTCTCCCTCCTCCGGTGTTTCAGCACGCGCAGGAGCCTCCTGCTTGGGCGGCTCCTGTGGAAGGCCTTCCGGAGGCACGCTGTACCTTGGCCGCTGCAACAGAAGTCAATATAATTATGAAGCCTAACTATGTAAAGATCATCCTTGCTCTCACCTTCTCCGCCCGCTCATCGTACGGCCTGTCTTCGTACATCGAGCGGTCGCGTTTCTCGCGAGGGTCTTCCCGGTACACAGACGCGCTCCGCTCCCGGTCCTCCCTGTACGGCGGGGGGTCGTGGGCAGGGTACGCAGCCGGGTAATCGTCGTGGTCGCCCCGGGACCCGTGCCGGTCGCGTCGCCTATCATCACGCTCGTAGTCGCGATGATGCCTCGAGGACCGATACGCATAGTCGCGGTCCTTCTCTCTCTCTTTCTCACGTTCCTTCTCGCGACCGTAGTACGCCTTGTCCCGTTCGCGGCCGTAGTCCCTCGACGAACGGTGGCCATGAGCCTCGTAGTCGTCGTGCCCACGATGTGAGCGCGAGCCCCGCTCCTTGTCGTCTCGCTCTCTGTCGCGGTAGTCGCGATCGCGCTCACGTTCACGGTCACGGTCACGATCTCTGTCGTCCTTGGTGGGCTCTTTACGTCTCCGGCTCGTCGTCGAACCGCCGTCTTCAGACGCCTCGCGCTCGCGCTGCTCACGCAGACGCTCCTGTTACGTGGGTGACTATGAGCACAGACCTCGCGTAGACTCACTTATGCATACCTTTTGACGTTTGATGAACTTCGCGTAAGCTGCCTTCCTGCCCTCCTCATCCTCGAGTGCTTTGTATTCGGGTAGGTGTTGTATGAGCGGCACAGCCTACCACAACGTCAGCAGTTTGTTAAGGATATAAACGCGAGGACTCGCCTCTTCGTACGGAAGATTGATGTCCAGAGGGTCCGGGAGCTTCTTGAGTGCATACCGGAGGTCATCCTGCAAATGACGTTGCCGCCTCTCCGCGCGTCGCTTCTCGTCAGCCTGTTGCTTCACCGCTTGCTCATGAAGCTGCACAGGTCGTCTAAGCATTCGAACAATGACGAGATACGACAGACGTACCGTGCGGAATATCTCCTCGTGATCCTCAGACGAGAGTTGACGGACGGCCTCGTCGTCATCCTTTTTGATGATTGTGAGAAGGTCGTCCATGGTTGTCTCCGGGAGGATCTTGAAGGGCTTCGGGCCCTCCTGTCCCTCGACCATCGGGACATCCCCGTCAGCCTGCTCGAACTGCTTGTTGTAGCGCTTAATGGAGTCCTCCACAATGCCAATCTTCGCGTCAAGCTTCTGGTCGAGTTCGTCGACGAGATCCCAGAAAAGTTCGAGCGGGTTGGAGCCGGGGTTGCCCAGAATGTCGAGGTAGCGCGTATCCTCGGCGAAGGCAGGGTAGACCTCCTTCCACTTCGTGCGAGCCTTGATCTGCCCGGATTGCACAAGCCCTTGAAGGAGCTCCTGCATGACGTGTAACATATGAATCACTAGTGCCTAGTGAAGGGGCAATTGGGACGCACCCTGAATGCTTCTCGTGCCTTGCGTTCACGACGCGTCTTCTCGACTTGCGAACGTCGCATTTGTTCCTCAAACTCTCGCTCGCGCACACGGCTGTAGTCCTCAAAGGCAAGTAGGATGTCCAGTGTGGGCAGCTTCTGCAGCTCTGGGTCCTCCTTCCACTCATCAGAGTCGAGCACGAGCTGGTGGGCCTGACGCCAACGGGTAGTTACGTCGACGTTCAAGCGCTTGAACAGAGCCATGACCTTGGAGACACTCCGGGCCCGTGCAGCGCGTGTCTCTTGCTGTGAAGGATCAGGTGCATGATCAGAGCGACGAAGCTTGCCACAGCAACGACTGTCGGTACTCACCACCTCGCGCTGCTTCAGTTCAGAGACGTACTCTTCGAAGATCAGCCTGCGCTCGGCTTCGATCTTCGCCTGCTGCCATATCGGATGTTGCGCGAACAGCTTGTCGGCAGTAGCAAACGTACTGTAGTGGAAAACATTCGGGTTGCCCTTGAGCATGTTCCTAATCGCAGGGCGCAGCTTCGAGAGGCGAGCGTCGCGCTCTTCCTGCTCCTTCGCTCGAAGGTTGTCGGTGTACTACCGCCGTGATATGAGTGTGAGACTGGGCGCGATGTACATTAGCACGCACCTTCTGCCACGCAGCCTTCTTCTCAGCTAGGGTGTTCAATGCTTTGTAGAGGGGATCAGTGATGATAGCACGCATAGTCTGGTCCCACGTCCAGTTCGCATCCACACCGGCCTTGCGCAACAGATGCATGAACGCCTTCTCTCCTTCCTCCACTGTCGCAAACCCATTGTGCGGGATCACGGGATCGTCAGGAAGGTTTGGCCTGGCTGGCAATACGCTGTTAGCTTGGAACGGCAGCGCACCACCCTGCACTGAGAGAGCCAGTTCGTTTCCATTTGCCTGAGAACCGGGGGCGGATAAGGATAGGTCAGCGCCTCCCATAGCAGCAGGTGCACCTTGCAATGGAGTTCCGCTCCCGGCGAAGGCGGCCGCGGCACGATTGGTGCTATAGGGACGTCAGTAGAAGTAGCAAAGGGTGAAGTGAAACATACACTAGAGCATTGTTGGGCTGTCCTTTTCCGTCCTTCTCTACCTTCTCTAGTAGAAGGAGCAGCTCGTCGGGCATATCCCATTTTGATTCTTTCGTCTCAGTCTATGCGAGGGAGATCTGAGTGGGTGATACAACCTTGTATATTGTCTCTCACGTTGTAATAGTATTTCCGGCCACCCGAGAAGTACTCTTTCCATTTGGTCTGGTTTAGTGCTCGCTGGAGGAGGGTGGATGAGTATAGCACAGAGGCGACGTATAACCACTTGCCTCGAACGGCGTTTTCAATTCTTGAGACACATCAGTGTGGCTCGGCTTGTGGATTCCAGAGTATGACGCACCATCAGGCTTTTCCCAGACACTCTCTCTGGTCCCAGTGTTGAACCAGTAAGTCCTCCCCTCCGGGTTACGATGCTCTGTCTACGTATGGTGTCACAGCATAGTTCTCGCTAGAGGAGAGAGAACATACCCAAACGTTCATATCGAAGATGAAGATGCCAAGGGCAGGATGTACGAGCGAGGGTGCGAGAGCACAGGGGAATTCAGACTCGGAAACTGAGGCAGATGAGGGGAAGCCAGACTTGCAAAATGAGGAGCTCTTCTATCAGAAGTTATTCAGCAAAAGCAGAGGAAGGTCGGTTACGGTCGTGGTTTACTGAGTCCAGTACTAGTAACAGTACAGTAGTGGTGGCGCTAAAGCTGAGAGCGGTGTGAGCGGTTTTGCGACGGGGCGCCCGTTGGACGCTCAAGCGCTCACCTGCACATGGGTCACGATACCTGAGTCGGACTCGTCTTTCAGTTTCGATTCCTGCCAGAGGCCTTTCTGCATCGCACATGTACTGTAGCATCATCAACAACGGTCTAATACTCGAAGTGACTTTCCAAACATAGCGTAGCACAAAAATACTAACTCGTGAATCAGGCATCGTTCACGAGCTGGAGATACTTCACGGTAAGAGTCAGATATTTCGGTTTCTTCATCCGCATACTCACGAGTATGTGATAGTGGTCCCGCAGACTCCCGCCGGCGGAGCCTCAGGCTGAGACTCGTCACAGTATTGAAGGTGTACACCCGCCTTGAGCATTTCACATCATGAAAGCCGCTACCTACCGGTAGCTCATGGAAGGTGTGTTTCGTGGAGTCTTGACACACACATAGACATACAAACATAGACATACACGCATGTTCATGTGCATTGGAAGCATGAGCTGAGGACAACCGTCCGTGTCTGAGTCAAAATCAGACCGCCCCTGAAGATTTGCGCATTGCGCCGTCAGCTAGGTACGCTGTATGCTGTGGTCGACCGTTAGCTTGCGGTCCTGGGCTGCCTACACTTATCCGCGAGAGGCTTGACATCGCCCACACCCCCCATGCGACGGCGACCATCTCAGGATGCAAGTTGGGTGTGCCAGAAATAGTCATGCTCGTTATCCATAGATTTCGTGCGAAGTACCGGCTGGGTACTATGACAATCGAGGAACTGGCCGTGGCCAAGCATCGAGTGGATTCAAATCAAGTACCTATCTCGGAAAGCAGACCCGCCCTCGCCAGCGAAGGGTACGATATTGCCTCAACAAAATTTCCGTCGATGTACGTGCACGACCAATGCTCAGAATGGTGGTGCAAGAGATGACGATACTTGGGGTCGCCAGTGTGGGTTCCCCACCTCAAGCTGTCGTGCGAGCTACTGCTGGCTACTGATATACACAGGGAACAGCACAGGCAGGAATGAGAGTGGCTAGGCTTCCACAACAGGAGGTGATAGCGAGGTAAGCGTCATCAGAGCGTCGCGAACGGAGAGCCAGGAAGCCCCACAACACTAACGGGCTTCCTCTAACAGGGAACCTCGGCCGATGGTCCGGCGTGTCCCTCTGGACATCGACCGACGGCTGTCTGCACGCTACAGGTGACAGGTGCGCCTAAGCCCGTGTTTACCGCTGTGAAGTGCTGGCTGACTTGTCTGACTAGCCCACGAAGCTTGACCGCATGCCTCAAGGCGCGCACACATAGTAGCATACGAGCATCGGATGGCCTAGGCGAGCGGGCGGTCTGATATATATTCTTCACAGATAACATTTGCTTGCAGCGGTGTGTTCAGGCTAGTGCGTACCGCAGAACGTTATTCGCTTCGCCATTGCAAAGACAAGTCCGGGAGGAGTTGTATGATATCCATCTGATGTGCCACCAACATCACGTGTCACTCAGCTCTATGAAGTGTCAAACGATACTCGAGGTTGTGGTCAGTGACCGATCAATACAGAGCTTCTGTCTGAGCATGATAGTCCACTCTCCCCAGTGCCTCAACCCCATGATGCTCGCAGAGCTGCCCTCTGTTCCCTGAACGAGACGACGCAAAACAACAACTCGCTAACAGGGATATATTTGGGCACACATAGGGCGCCTCGGTTGTCGGGCCCTGATGTGGTCAGCGACTTCTCAAATGATGCAACTACGCCCGCCTTCCCATATCTGGAGGTCGCAACGCAGATATGATGTGTGTATGTCCTGTAAGTAAAAACCGCACAACTCTTGGAGGCGCTGACGATCCGCTTAGACGAGACTTCCCAGCGAGCGTGCGATCGGTCACTGCGGATCCCCACTGATGGCACATGTCAGCGGACGTCGTGCGGGACGTTAGTGCGTAATTACTCAATGAGAAGACAAGGCGACGCGTGCAACATACTCGACGACCCGGTCACTCGCTCTCGTGGCGACATCCGTCAAAGGCCAAGAACTCGCCATCGTTCCATTCCGAACGATTGGTTCAAGCCACGAAGCCAATCATAACACGCGCCTTCTCGCACGGAAGAGCGCGGGGGTTCAAGTCCGTCGCGCGTTTATACAGACACCAATCGTGCAATGGGTATAATATAAAGCGTCGCGGGTCCGAGCCTTGACGAGGTCATTCCGAGACAGGGGTGAGTGGGCGCCATTCGTCTGTGCCGGTATCGTAGACAAACTAACCGCTGTCCAGGTCGGAATAACCTTCAGCGGACCAGATGCAAGCACACTCCTGCCAGTGACTGCTAGCCATCGTCACAACCAGTCCCATCCCGCTCCAAAAGCTTCAGAATCGATCATTAAGGCGACGCCGCCCAGGCTCCCCTGCGGGAAGTATGTCGGGCCAGGTCGCGGCGACAGTTCGTGAAGAGTAAGCCAGTTTCTAACGACCATCATTTTTGTCTAACTTATATCACTCTGTCATAGTTTCCTGGGCAACTGTTTCACCGTTGCTGCTCAAGGTCCGAGTGCTGCGCTCCTTCGCTCATAACTCTGTTTGACCGGCTGTGTCCCTGACTGCAGCTCTGTGCTGCTATGACTTTTTTATCTGCTTCACTCGCGAGGTACAATTCATGTGGAGGCTTAGGCCTTCCATGGGTTCTACTCTCTACTTTACGTTGCGCTATCCAATGTTGTTCAATACTATCGCGGTCGTCCTGGCGTATCTCTCCTGGGGCAGTTGGCAAACCCAAATGGTATATATCCTTGGCTCGATAGTGATAATAATGCTGAAGAGGCCTCGGTCACCCACAACCATGTGCGTAGAGGTGAGGAATTCAGTACTATGCGTGGAATCCCCTGGCTCATGAATGCGGTGTCCGGATTTACAGCTGTAGCGTCCTGATGCGTCTAGAGATGGCAGGGGACGCGTTGATCATGACAAGTGCCTCTGGTACCTGCGTGTATATCCGTTGCTTGGTTAGCTCATGACTGACGCATGTCTCAGTCTTCACCGCGGTCCGCATTTATGTGATCTCGTCCTGGAGCAAGTGGCGCTTGACCTGCATGCTTGTGATGGGCCTGGTATGCCCGGTCTTATCCACGGCAAGTCGCGTGTTTCAGTTCGCTATAGCTACCCTTACACGGCTCGCTGCTGTGACAAACGAGCAGTATACCTTCGTCATTTCTACACCACGCCTGAAGCACCTCACGCCTCAATATCAAACGTGCGACCTCTACACGCCGTTCGTAGGGCACATGTACGCTACATCTTTCGTTTCATCGAGCTCAGCGCTGAATTAAAACGCAACTTCCTCCCACTTGAAGCAGTAAGTACGTTTTTCATGATCACACGCATCTTGCTGACACTAACAAACTGGCAGCCATGATGGCAGCTCGTATCTTTGCCGTCATTTTCGATGCGGCAGCCTTGGTTCTCACTTGGCTACAAATACGATGGGCCGTGAGCTCGAGGGGACAACAAGGTCCATCGAGGTCAACCGGTCCTAGCGCAGTTCCGATGATTCTCATGCGAGACAGTACGTGTCGCCCATCGCTTGACAAGATGATACTGACTCTTTGACGGATAGCTGCCTTTTACTTTGGGTACGATGGCCCGGCACCTCACAATTCTTCCTTTACATTGCTGACTACCGACCCAGGCTGCTCACTCTTATCAACACCGCCGGTATAATCATCAACGCATTCAATGCGTCCGGCCCGAGTGGCCCAAAGGTAAAGTTTCTACTTGGTGGAGTACGGGACCGCGCTGAATTGAAGGGCTCTCCGCGTTATTCAGTACACCGCTTCAATCGTGACTTGGAACGCCGTGTACGTTCATGCATTCTGTTCGTGTCAATGACTGATTGTCGCGTCTCCTTGGTTCTATAGGCTAACGTCCATCCTACTAAGTCGGCTGTTGCTTGACCTACATGCCTACACCACCCGCCGTGAAACACGGTTCTCTGGAGCACTTTCCACCATACAGTTTGGCGGAGACGAAGAGGGGAAACAGGAACACATAGAACTCACTGCCCCGATGTGGGCGACCGATAGCGCGACTTCGGATGAGGATTTCCTCATACTTTGACAGAGAACTTTGTACATCAGCAGCTTCGTCGCGTGGGGGGATGAGTGTTACCGCCGAGAGGATGTATGGTGCCTTCGACGTAGGGAGTCACAATGCCGCATGGCGCTCTATTCAGTTCGTTGGCTTTAGTAGGCTGGACATTGATGCCGTCGCACCCAGCAAGGGTCTCATCGATATTCCCATTGCCCTGAGCATGTCAATCACAAGCTCTATAGAGCATCCGTCCAACCATGGCTCTCTTTGCATTCACCGTACAGCCGGATTAACACAAGTGTACCCTCCATCGACGATGATCTCCTGCCCATTGGTGTAACATCCCGCAGGAGATACGAGGTAGATGACTGTCCCAGCGACTTCTTCCGGTCTGCAATGAGTGCCAACATGATACTCAGCGAGCGGCTGCGAGCAAGGGCACTAGCAGCGTACCTGCCGGCTCTGTGTGCGGGGATCGGGACGATGGATTTCCCGATCTTGTCCACCTCCTCTGGCGGAATGTGCGGGTATGTCATTTCGGACTCGTACACGCCCGGGGCGACCGCATTAACGCGTATGGGGATCTTCTTGAGCGCGAATTCGGTTGCAAACATCTTGGTGAGGTGTGTCGCAGCCGCTTTCGTCGTGTTGTATGCAAACTACGTACGTCAGCGAAAAAGGCCCTGAGCCGCAAATGCGCTCTCCATACCTGGTTCTGTGCCAGCTTGTTGTTCCCGCTGAGGCTGGTGACGTTGATGACAGAGGACGTATAGAGAGCCTCGTCTTCGCTGCCCTTGGCGAGAAGACCGAGGAAAGCGGTCGTCACGAAGTGCAGAGAAGATGTGTTGATGCTGAAGAGGCTACCCCAGTCGTTATACGACGCACTGTCGAACAATGCACGACCCAGTGTCTCGGTGTCCTTGTGCTGTGGTGCAGAAGCATCGTTGAACCAAGGGGTGAGGGGTCCACTAATCCCTGCACTTAGAGTTGACGTGAGAATATGAGTGACGGGGATGCGGGACATCATATACAACTGACTTGTTTACTAGAATGTGTAGCTTGCCATCGTTCTGCTCAATGACCGTGCGACCAGCTATGATGCTCTCCTTGTTCGTCACGTCCATTACCAACCTAGCTCGCACCCATCATCAGTCGCTAGTAGTGCAGAGGATTGGACAATGATACTTACGGTAGAATCGCACCTCTCCCCTTGTTCTGTTCCGCGAACTTCTTCGCGGCATCCTCTAGGACTGCTCTGCGACGTCCGGCAATGTATACCTTTGCGCCGTTCACTGCCAGTCCTTCCGCAATCATCCAGCCAATGCCAGTACCCCCGCCAGTGACGAGGGCGACCCGACCATTGAGACGGAAGATATTCTCTAATGACAAGGGGTGCGACATGGCTGAGTAAACCCTGAAGTGGTATGGTTGTGTCCAGAGCACGTCGTATTGGTGTGTTTGTTAGCACTGCACAGCGACGTATGTGCCAGACGTAACCTCCTCGAGAGCAACTGCCGTCCTGTACGCCTTAGCGTGGGTGTGTGGGAGTGTTCACAGTGCATGCATCGTATGAACGGGCCGCTACAGTGCGAAAAGGCCCGAGTATAACCACCACGGTCAGCAGTTGCAAGCCTTCAGTATCTCGCGTCCCCTACTGCACTGTGCCCCTCGCACGTATCTACAGAGGCCAATCAGTACATAGCACTCGTCGAGTACCAATCTTTGTGATTGAATCGGGGCCGCCGATGACAGCAATCTCTACATACAACAAGCTAGTCGCGCGTCGGCATATGCACAATGCCAGTGAGGTTGACCCAGTAGCCAACACGTCGCAAGTCAGGACAGGGGGAGGACTAGCGCGCAGACCTTTCACGAACACTTGACGAAGCCGTCTGTCGTTCCTGTCTGTCATCCTTTATCATGCTTGCAATAGCATCTCATCAGCAGGAGAGTCGCTCTCATGCAACGATGTCCGCTGGTCAGCATTGAGTTTGCAGTCTCAGGTACCGCTTCAACCCTTCGGATCTTTCTTTGTCGTGCATCGCTTTATAGGGTAGGCATGCTCTCGACGCACCTGCACTGGCTACGCATGAAGGTGTGGCGCTGTACGTAGCCAGGGTACAGAGGAACACTTGCAGGTGATGTCCAAGCATCAAAGCGGTGATCTATATTAGAGCAAAGCCTTTACGAGGACTCATCCGTCTTCGGCTTGTACTTGGCAGTATCTACCCCGTGGTGTTGATGGTGCACGAGGTTGACCCTAAGGAGAGCAATGAGATGCAGGAAGCATTCCATGTCACAAAGGTACTCACATTGGGAACAGGGCTGCACGAGAAAGCTTAGTACAAGGATGTGATGCAGGATTGACAGCACGCACCGAACTTGAGCTGGGAGAAAACCGAGTTCCTGTACGCGGACGCCTGGATCCACTCCGGTTGGGAAGACTCGCCGTAGAGCGGGAGACCTTGTTGAGCCCGAGCACTCAACTCCTTGAAGTCCATCTCCTCCTCACGCTTGTTCTCTGACCAACCCCAGAACCGGACTGTAGTATGACGCCTCATGAGGTCTCTCTGTCGTGTGGTTCATGTGCAACTTACAGCTGGACCTCTGGTACGCCATGAGGAAACCTCCGATGAACCCGAGGAAGCCACCGAGTTTGAGGTGAGTGCGAAGCTTGAACTTCGTAGGGTCGACCACCTCTGTGATACCCAGGTCACTCAATCTGTCAGGCTTGCACATATTGGATGACGCACCCCAAAAGTAGAGGGCACCAGGGAATGCCGCTGTTGCGGCGGCCCAAACGCCGTAGTCCGAAGGGCGCATGTAGCGAATCACTCGCGATGCATGGGGGTCCGCATCAATGAGCGGGTATGGAGTCTCAATGACCTTCTGGGGCATGTTGGGGGTGAGCTGCCGGACGACGAGGAGGGGGCCGGCGGCGACGAGCAAGGGCTGTTGTTCGCTGTGGGCGATGGCGTCGGACGCGTGCGGGCGCGCGTGGCTTTAGGGCAGGCATGGCCACACCGTCATGGCGTTTGCACGCGCGCACGCCGCCCACACTGTTCTTGTTCTCCTCCCCCTCCCTCTTCCCCCTGTACCCCTCCACCACCGCCGACTATGAGCGGCGTAGCGCGCTCAAATAGCAGCGCAAGTCGTCGTGCTGCACGCAAACACGCAGCTCTCCCGTACAGCCGTCCAGCGCCCAAGAAATCGGTTCGCCACGCGGTAGTGCTATTCAGAGAGTTCAATGCTGATCCTCGCGTCTATAGTCGTGGGCATGGTCCGATGTCTTCAAAGCCTTGAATCCATTGCGCGCACTATCACCCTCAAAAGATGAAGAAGAGTCTGAAGAGGAGGAGGGGAGTGACAGCGAAAGCGAGCCTGCGCAATCCAATGCGGCTCGCGCGTTGACCATGCGGGGGCGCGAGGTACGTTCGCTCCCGGTCGACGGATGCACGCCAATGAACTGTCCCATAGATGCTCAATCAGAGTATCAACACGTCCTCTTCGGACAATGAACAACAAACGACTGCTAGCGCCGCTCCTCCCTCAGCCTCATCGCAAGAGCAACGTCCGTCCGGTAACCAAACTTCGCCAGATCCACAGAGTCCGGCTTCCCTGCTGGACCAACTTATCTCACAAGGGTCCAATAATAAGGCCGTAGAGGACTTTCTGCGCAGCAAGGGCGACCAACCGCTCACACGGATTGAGTACGCTGGTGTGCTGGCGCTTCTTGCGGGCCGAGTGGAAGGTGAGCCAGAAAAGATAGCTCCCTCATACCTTACTCACTCTGTTATAGCCGAGCCCGAAGAGAAGGATGCTCCTTTCCGCTTTTCGACGACCTCCTTGAGCCCAGAGCCTGCACAGACCATCAACTTCACTCCCGGTAGCACAAATCATGGAGGCAGGAAGATGTTGTCTAAGAATCCCAATGGCGCGTATGTCCTGCGGGGAGGTGGTAGTGCTCGCCCTCGGAATCGTTACCACTCGCCTGGATTCGGCCCTTCACAGCGCAAGACTACGCCTATACGCATAACTCCGGAGAAGCCTTCTTCGGATGGCAAACGTCGACGAATCGGCTATGACCCGGACCTTCGTCCTTCTGCGTCGAGTAGTATTACTACGGGCACACCTAACGCGAACGGCACTCCATCTCCTGTGGCTGGGCCGTCCAGCCCTAGCCCCACCACCAGCCCCATGCCATCTCAAACTGTGCCCAGGGCAGGCGCCCCGCCTCCTAGCACTCCCATTCGTCGCAGGTCTGTTCTCCCGACGACGCCTGTGAACCCCTCACCTCTCCGTCAAGCATGGGGTCAACCTGAGTCTCCTCCTTCGCAATCGCCCCCTTCGGCTAGCAAGCAGACGCAGTCGGCGGCATTTCTGTCGCAGCTCATCAAGGATATCTCACCGAAGAAGAATCCAGAGATCCAGAATCCATATCAAGCAGCCAGTGTTCTACCTCCCCGGCCAGCGACAAAGAAACCTGTGCAGAGGAGGCGAACTGAGCCGGCAAAGGCTGCGCCCGCGCCGTCCATCGAGAAGGCGAAGTCGAAGTCGCCGCCCACCGGAGAATCTGCAATAAGCTCTATTGATGCCATTGCGGCCACCATGCCTACGGTGAGCGATATCATACCAGCGGTTGACAGTCATTGCTCACTTCCATCAAGGGGAGTAAACGTGCCCGACCTCTGCCAGATGACAGGCCTATCTTGAACGGCAGCTTGGCTGTCAGTCCCTCAAAGGGTTCGTCTACTCTTACCACTCGTCCTTCTGTCCCACGCAGAGTAGGACGCTCAGAAGCAAAATTAGGGCCCCTGACCAACGGTGCCACTTCAAAGGCCCCTGCTGTGGTCCATGAGATTAGCGACGACGAGGATGAGTCGCCGCAGAAGAAGCAGAAGACTATTAAGGCCCCTAAGCCCCTCACGAATGGACACGGGCGCGCCAAACGTCCGTCAGTGGAGATTGAGGAGGTCCCAGATGAGGAAATGTCCGGCAAGCCCCAAACGTATACGCTACCGTCGGAAGTCATCGAACCCGACGAGGGTAGCAAGCCTGCCACCCGCGGTACGTCTCCAACCACGACAACAGCGCCGCCTGCGCCGTTCCGGGCAGGTGCGCCTGGCTCAGGTCAAGACCGTTTCAGAAAGTTCGCCCCTGCGCGTCCGTCATCGCTTCGCAACCAAGTCTCAGTCGACAGGGATGATGCGCCAGAGCCAGTTGTTCCACCACCCGCACCTAGGCAGGCACCCTCCTCCATCTTCGCCACCATCCCGAGGTCCAGTACACAGCCGGCCGCTGTCGCGAAGCCACTGCTGCAGCCGAACAAACCCATCCCTGCGGCTGCCCCGAAAGACGCGAAGGCCATTGTGCTTACGAAGGGCGTGAGCGAGCTTCCGACATTCACGCTCACAGTTGTTGCTACACGCCTCGACGTCTCGCAACTGGCGAAGGATAAAGCCCGGGCGCTGCCCCAGGCGAAGCTCCCCACCTACGATTTCAAGGCCCTCTCATCACCCGGAGCCGGCCCGAGCTCAGCCAGCAAAGCACCTGCACCTGCGTCCTCTAGCAAGGGCTTCAACTGGGAAGCCGCAGGCATGACGAAGCCCACGCCGAAGCCGGAAGGCTCGTGGACGTGCTCGACATGTATGTGCACCAACGACGCTACAGCGACGGAGAAGTGTGCCGTCTGCGAGGCAGCGCGTCCTGGCGCACCGAAAGCGCCGACAGCTGGGTTCAACTGGGGCGCGGCGGGCATGGCGAAGCCCAAGGCGAAGGAGGGCTCCTGGACGTGCTCGACGTGCATGTGCTCCAACGGAGCAGAGGTCACTGAGAAATGCACGGTATGCGAAGCCCCGCGGCCTCGGTAACCCCATTCGCTCCGCTTTGTCGCCCACCTCATCTGCTTCCTGGAGGGTTTGTCGTCTTGTTTCTCCCTTGTGTTGAATACTGTCTTATATCATTTGCTGTCCCGCTGTCTGTACTCTCGTACCCACAAGAACGATGTGAATAGTCCTAACCCTACATAGCATACATACATCGCGCGCGGAGTCCGTGGATACTCGTACAGACTAGTTACGTTTACATCTACATACCGTGTCGAATGCGATGTGCGAGAACATAGGGCGCGACGTGTCCCTTCTGCTGCCACCCACACTAAGCGTGATCAAGTCGTCGGCTATGCTTGCCGGTGCTGCGTGAAGTCGAGCTTGCGTGCGATGGAGCGGCCACCGCCGTTTAGGTCGTCGGTAGACAGCTTGCGCTTCAGTTTGTTCGGCGCATTTGCCTTGACGCCAGGCCCGTTCCCGTTCGGCTCCGCGTTGCCGTCGAGCTCCTCCAATGGGAGGTTCGAGGTCGTCTTCGAGGCGGGCTTCGGGAGTTTGGACGGGTGGGTGGGGTATACACCCGTTTTGAAGTATGGATGGTGGAGAGCCTGCGTACGAGGCAGTTAGTGCACACGCATAGGGTCGGAATTGGGCGCGCTCACGTCGCGGGCGCTGATACGCCTACGTGGCTCGTAGATGAGGCATTTGGTCAGGAGGTTCAGGCAGTCGGGGCTTGCGGCGCTGAAGAGGTCGCGCAGTGGCGTTTTGGGGAAGTTCCCGAGGTGCACGTAGTCTGGCAGCTTGGTCAGGCCCTGGCGAAGCGTCCGTTAGTTGACGCCGGTCAAGCGGAACGCCGGACTTACAGGCCAGTCCTCTTCTGTTGGTGTGCCGAGGGCGCGGAAGATGGTCTTGAGTTGGTCCATGTCGCTCTCCCCAGGAAGATATGGTGTTCGGAGCATGAGCTCGGCGAAGATGCAGCCGACGGACCAGATGTCGACTGCGGTGCTATAGTAACGGCAACCAAAGAGCAGCTCTGGTGGCCGATACCATCTACACGAGGGTGAGCACTAGATACAAGAACGTCGTTACAAGGTGGTGTCACCTTGTAATGACTTGGCTCGTCATTTTGTAGCCGGGGTCAGCGAATTCGCGAGCCAGACCAAAATCAGCAAGTTTGAGTCGCCCGTCTGCGGCGATGAGCAAGTTGTTCGGTTTCAGATCCTGGGATACGGGTTGAGATGACGGTCTCAGGAAGCCTCAATACGTAAAGACGCACTCGGTGCAAGATGAAGTTTCGGTGACAAAACTCCAGGCCACGGAACGTCATAGCCATCCAGCTTTTGATGTCCGCGGGAAGGAAGACCAGTGTCCGATCCCGAATGACTAGTTCGAGATCTGTGTCCAGGAACTCCAGCACAAGATTCAGATTTTGCTTCGTTGAGAAGACGTCCAACAGCTGTTGTTGACCCATGGTCAGAGTCACGAAAGCGGAAGTAGCAGCGAACATACCTCGATGACGTTCTCGTGTTTGAGCTCGCGGAGGTACTTCACCTCGCGGATAGCAGACATATCTAGCCCATCCTTAAACTGGCCCACTTTTATCTTCTTGATAGCCACTTTCCGGCCTGTCGCAATCTCACGCCCTAGTCAAGCCTTTCAGCACAACGTGCTTCGCTCGTTATAGTGCGACTTGCCTCGATATACCACTGCGTAAGTACCCTCACCAACCTTCTGGTCCTTTGCCCTTCTCATCGTGTCAATTATTGATGCATGCAAAAGTAAAGCGGTATAAGGAGAACTCACCACCGCTTCTGTCTGTCAGAGTTTGCTTTCTCTACAGCATCCATAATGTCGTATTCGCTGTCAAGGTCGTGATAGCTGGGAGTGCCCTTGATATAGAAGCCGTGTAGCACAGCGGGTATATTACAAGCAGAGTCGTCTGTGACGCGCGTTCACGTCGAGGTGTGCTACGCTATGACACCGTGGTGAGAGCAGCAGAGGAGTGTTTGGATGTTCAGCCACAGTCGGCGAGACGCGTGAGCCACCGCCGGATCTGCGATCGCACAAAGCATACATGTGATCACGTGCTTGTCCATTCCAGACGCTGAGGCTCTTCCGAATGCACCGCCGCCGACGAGTCGGTCTGGACAGACCCAGGACAGGCCCGGGCTGTATAGTAGCTCATGCCATACTGGTATCCAATGATTTCCTATATGTAAGCATAGACTCGCAGCATGACGAGGAAATGTGCGACATTGTCTGATATACTACGTACTCAACGAGTGGCGCCATAGCAAGACTGCAAGAAATGACATTCCTTTCGATCCGCATAGGAGCATGAGCACAACCCACACCAAAGGTTCCCACTCGCAAAATATGGGTACTGAATTCAAAGGTAGAGGCTCGGAGTCTCTTGGATTGAATGCTACTCACCGGCAACCAGCAGCAGAAAACACGCGACATACCTATCCAGGATGGGTGGGCTGTACCGGGGCGAATCGAGATCAATGCCCGCTGAGTGGCCACATCTGTGGTTTCTCACTTGTTATGAGACGTGAATATCTGCGCTTGAAACCTTGGAAAGCCTGATGGAAAGGCCAGTACACGAAGCTCAACCACATCGCCCGTTATATGCGAGAAAGGCTGCGATCATCCACCATCCAAGCAGTGAGGAGCTTAACATTCGAGAGGGCTTGGTCCTGCAACGGCACTTGAACAACGACTGCATGTTGAGAGGCGCAGCCTCTGAGTCAACTCAGGCGCTTATCAAAGTTTCCTTTTATGGACCCACAAAGATAGACGGGGCGAGGTACAAATGGTCGAGCAGGCGGTGGTTCACCCACTCATAGTGTTTTGCAACTAGGTGAAATCATACATCAGTTGCGACAAGCTGTGCGAGAGCCCTGCTGGCAGACTCGGACGTTTCGTGCACGTTTCCAGACCAGCGCAGACCCCCGCTCAAGCGAACAAATACTGATGATCGCACTTTGCCCGTGATATCAGCTCGTACCCAGTTCAGTCTCCATTGGACAACACATTGCTCGAGCACGTAGCGCAGTATCTTCAAGGTATGAATCGAATTTCACAAACCAGAGATTGGATTCCTCAGAGAAAGGCAGGACCGCCGCATACAGGGACTCGTTCAATGTGCGTCATTCACTATGGAAGTGATGCTCACTCTCACTCTACGCAAGCATACATATATGGCATACCGATATGCCCTGCAATCCTCAGGACCGTATCATCGCTTTGCACGTTTGCTTGCAAGTTGTCGAGACAACATATCATCTAGTACGCCACATAAATCGTTATGATACGGATGCTGACGTCGCTTGACGGCTTATCTCGCCGTAGGCATCCTTACATACCCTTCGCAAATATCGTACTCATTCAAACCTCGGTTTGATGCCAACAATGCATTCGATGGGCCTCCTGGCGAGTTTGTCTTGCACTTGAAGCTATAAGACCATGCTCTCAAATCAATGGTATCAACGGTGTCTATAAATGGGGACTTACCGGGGCATCAGACTTGAGGGCAAAATTATAGCGGCGGAAGAGCGTGGCGAGTATGATATGTAGCTGCAGAATGGCCAGACTGCGGCCGATGCAAGCCCTGGATCGCCGAGCAACTTCAGCGATCAATCTACGCAGGACGCACTATGTCTTACCTCGGACCAATGGAGAACGGCGCAAAGTAATCGAGCATTTCCTTCTTTTTCTCGGGACTCGCTTCGATCCAACGCTCGGGACGGAATTCCGCCGCATCCGGGCCCCAGAACGACTCATCCCGGTGAAGACGGTAGAGCGGAACGCTGACCGTTGTACCCGCCTTGAAATTGTGTCCAAGGATGTTCGCGCCGCCTGCGGGTACCTCACGAGGCAACCCGGCACCGACCGTCGAATACAGACGCAACCCTTCATTGATCACCGCGTCAAGATACGGCAAATCCTTGACAACCTCGAATGGAGCAACCTCAGAGTCGATGCCTGCAAGTGCCGCATCGAGCTCAGCCTGCAGCTTAGCTTGAATACGCGGGTTGCGTGCGACATAATAGCTCGTCCCGCAGGTCGTGCTAGACCGTCTATGATCAGCGAACAACGCCATTTATGAGAGATACGGCACTCACTTGGCGATAGTGTCCGAGCCAGTAACAATCAGTACGAAGGCCTCTGCGCTGAGCTCCTCAGGGCTCAATGGCTTGCCGTCGTCATCCCGTGCGTCGAGCAGCCTCTGCAGCATGTCCTCCCTAGGGCTCGGGTTGGCAAGCCGACGAGCGATAGACATGACCGCGAACGCATTGAGCTTCCTGCCTGCTGTAGGCCCGGAGCGGAACGCGGGCAGCTGTTGTGCGAGCCAGCGCAGCGGTGGGCTGAGCCACGCGAGACTGACGTTACTTTCTGTGCGTGTGCTGAGCGTCTCGATGTAAGGGATGTCTTCCGTCTCGAGTTCTAGTTCGCCGGAGCCCTCGGAGAGCTTCGCGATGGTCTTGAATCCTTCTTCAAAGGACTTGGCAACTCGCGCCATGTCTTTCCCGGCCTTAACCATGCCAAAGGGCATACCGAACACAAGGTCACCTACGGCCCGTGGTCAGTAGGTGACAACCATCACGACCCGGCGTAATTTAGGCACCAATGGTATCAAAAGCCCAGAAGCTCAGCCCTAGGTACGCGAGTTTTGTCAGTGATCATAGCTGACGCGGAAAGCTGTATGTGCAAGCATGTAACGCACATTGCATACAATCGATCCAGACGCGACCGTCTTGCACACTCCACACCGTCGATCCGAGCTCGCCACGCACGGGGCCCCCGTTCTGAACCTCCTTCACATGGGTAGCGAGGTAATCCCACTGGCGGATGAGCTCGGAGACATTCGCATGCGAGATGGGCTCGATCGCACGGATGCTCTGTGGCGCGAACATGTGTGAGTCGATGCGTTTCTTGCGCTGATGGACGGCGCGGTTCCGAGTGTTGAAGATGTTTGTCACGGAAAAACCGGAGAACACGTCGTACCAGCCCGTCTTGAGGAAACCACTGCCATGTCCATAGACCATAGCAAGAGCGCGTGGATCGGAGATGGAGACATGGTTCGGCGACAGGCGAACGAAGGTACCTAGCGTAGCATAGTGTTAGCGGCAGCTTCGAGAATCGGCAGGCAGAGTGACGTACCGTATTTCTTGTGCAGACCCTCAACTGTAGTTGACCAACGGTTGCCGTTGACTACCCAGAACATCCAGGCGTCCGTGAATTTGCCGAGAAATGGCCCTGGGTACGAGCGCAATTCCGAGGAATCCTTGAGATATGCGATCACATGGAAAAGGACGACCGCAGCCGGGACAACAGCCAGCACCAATAGTGGGTTCGTAGGAAGGTGGGAAATTAGCTGCTGTATGACCGGCATCTTGTCTTGAGGAAACAGGAGTCCGCCAGCTACAGCCTCACATCTCCTTTGGGTTATTATATAGGAGAAGTAATCCGGAACCGCTGCACGGTCTGGTAATCCTCTGCTGTAAGGATGAGAGGCCGAATCGCCGGATTGACAATGATTCGACCTGTCGACACGTAAGGGTGCTTAGTACCATTACCTCCAAAAGCAGAGGAGAAGGCAGGATTGCGTGACTGTCGGGCCGAGGAAGCTTGATGATGGAGGCCCCGGGGAGCGAACCATGGTGCAGATCCTAGCATACGTTGGGTGATGCCGGAAACCACAAGGCGGCCAATCTACAATGTGTCTGTTCGCCTTCACTTATTGAGGAGACATGAATCGTATGTTATCAGCAACAAAAGGCGTGACGGCCTTTACCACCGCTACAATTCAAGCAAGCGCAATCTAAACTGAGGCTGTCGTTAATCGTTAGTCGAACACCTTTGAGTACGCCAGCGACCGCCGTCAATCACTGATGACGGAGCCAAGGATCGAGACTACGCCTGGTGTGGAGAACGGCAGACGGGTGATCATTTGACTGCAGTGGTACGCACCCGGTGGTAACCCTCGAAGCAGAGGCTTTTCGGAAGGTCGAGAGCAACGGCGGCCGCCCGGGCGCCTGACAATCACCAGCTCGAACGATGCGGTGTCAGAATGCTATGTGAAATGAGAGCAATATGAGATTGTAGTCTCTGTTTTGCGCTTGCTGCGGTGGCTGCAGAGACATCATGCGAGGGTGTAGCAGAGCGCACTGCTATATGACCATTGGTGAATGGGGTCGGTGAGCAAAAGGCTAGTCGAAAATCGGGCGTTGAGAGATCGTGGCTGATCTGATCTGATCAGATCCTGGATCTGCACCGTCGAGCCGGATCAGGATGCTCCTTCAGGTTTACTTCCGTCCGCTCCTATTGCCTCGGCGCGCCTCTGCGCTACCCGCTATAGGCAGCTCGACATATGTATATGCATCGCCATACAATATGGAGGACAATGGCGCAGTTATTTTTGCAACTCTAGGAGAATGACACTCCCATTCTAGATCAATCGCAAGATGAAGAGACTGCTGCATTTGAATACGTAATAGTCGGCATGTGAAGCTACATATTCCGAGAGGCTCACTGTCTTTTCCCACTCTACGCGAGACGTCAGGGACGTGCCAACAAACAGACGTTATCACGTTCTTTATGTGGTACGAACAAGTACGGGCCTCGAGCTCGACTGAGCTTCAGCTCTGCGCTGCGGCCGTATCCCTGCGGATAAGGCAAAACAAGCCTCGGGTAAAGGACAGGGTCATATGAACGATCGCTTGTCGAAGTTCACAATGTCCTACCGCTATCGCCCGAGTGCATATGATAGGTGCATGTCTCATAACGGCCTCAAGATCCCCAGAGAGCCGGTACGTCCGGGCTTGCAAACCCAGATGATCACAGTTGGCTAACTTTTCAGGCATCCGACAGGGAGGGTCGACGGAGAGTATGCTAATTGTCCTCTACATCTAGGTTGCTACGCATACTGGAGCGAGACGAGACAACATGATAAGATAACAATATGGAAAGCAAGCGAAAGCATATGACACGTAAGTTACATATATGATAGATGAGCACTGGTATACTGGTTCTGCGTCCGTATCGCCCCGTCGCTACCACGCGTACGGGGTAGCGGGGACATCTACAACATACTGTTTCCTCTCCTTCAGCTGTCTACTCGACAAGGCTTGGTACTCGCACATCTTCTCCCGGATACGCTGTTTCATTGACTTCCAAGCGTTCAGTACGTCCTCTGCACCACCGAAAAGGTCTTTCTCTGGCTGGCAAGTATCGTCGTCTGGCCCATAGCCCGTCCACCGTAGCACGTACTGGGGCGCAGCCGCATCGGGCCCGGTGCGTTCTGCTACGATACGGTGGATCTCCCACTGCGCCTCGCCGCCCTCAGAGCGGACCGCCGGCGGGTGGGTGAGGTAGATCTTGCGCGGTGGGGCTTTGACCCAGTGCGCAGGGAGGTCCGCGGTAGGCCGACGGGGCTTCGGTACGAACTCGTACTTCGCGACCTTCACCCGTTTCCCCTTGATCTCGGGGTGCACCGCGCGCGAGTACTTGTCGCACTCGCAGAGCGCGTGCTCGAGGTCGACCATCGACACGCCCGGGCGGCGCGTCGCGCAGAGCCGCGGCCGGCGGTCGACGGGGATGCCGAGCCGCGAGAAGTGCTCGTCCTGCGTGGTGTGCAGCCACTGGATCGCCTCGAGCTCGTGTGAGGACACGCCGGGCCCGAATATCTTACGGAGTCCGCCTCTTGCGCCTGGGCCTGGGACGACCCACTCGTCCTCGCTCCAGTTGAAGTGGGGCAGCATGTTGAGATCAAGAGCGAGCCTGCGACAATGGTCAGTGAGTCGATCCCGAGCGTTCAGTTTAGGGCGGCGTACTGGAGCGCAGTGAAGTCGCCCATGCTCGGGAACAGGCAAAGCCACCCGTGTGCGTCCTTGAGATAGCGGTATCTTTTCAACTGTTGAGGGAGATTTTCCTCCATGAGAAGTTGTACGAGGCGTAAGTGGCGCGCGGGATTCGACTTGCCGCCACCGATATTCGTGGGTGCCGGGCAAATATAGGCGCGGCCATACAGGGGACCGTCTATCGCCCCGAGCACCTTTTCGTACGTGTAGACGTCAAAGTCTTCCCATGTGATCTCGCCTAGCTGCTGCTTCAGATATTTCCATGTCTCGATCTTGTTGAACATGCGGAACAGGACGACGCGGAAGCACGATTCGTGGAGGTCCTGGCTGCCTTCCCGAATGACATGGCGCAAGATAAATTGAGTGGTGCGGTCATATACACGAAAGACGTTGGTGAACGGGTATTGTTGCATTATTTTGTCTTCCGTCCACGGGCGTTCGTCGCCCTCCGTGCGCCGCAGGAATATTTGGTGCCGCTCCGACATCCAGTAAAATAGCGTGTCGAGCACGGGAGAGACAGGTAGCCGTCGGTCTCCAATGACGGCGCATGTCAAACGCCTCGACTGCGTAGTTCGTGAGGTCTTTCCTGTCTTCGTGCTCGAGCTTGATGTATAGTGAGTTGGTCTGTGCCGCTCATACGTCGGCGCAGCATGTCGAGTACGGACCATGCTCGTGGGGGGCGTTCTGCGTACGATATGTGATAAGCTTAGTGACACATAAAAACGCGTAAAACGACTTACCGGAATGAAAGAGAGGGCGATATTGATGGGCAGGGGAAAGCGGGACGAGCGCGTCGCGTCGCGTTTGCCAGCTAGACAACCAAATTCAGCGATCACATGACCGTTCGTCTCCAGCTACGTGAACGACTGTCGCCGGCAACGAAGCAGACTTTGTGTTGGCAGTCGATACGTCTCTTCGCCTACAGACGGCTGTGTCCCCGACAAAGCAAGTCTGTGGTCCATTGCCTCGGGTGACTCGTGGCAGTGGATCATAGTCCTTGCTTTGTGATAGGTGCACAGCTGTACACTCAGTGCCGGGGCTACCCAGAATGAAGACATCTAATGTGAGTGCAGTACAAGAGAGCGGGAATCTGCAATGACTCACTTGGTAGTACCACTGTGGCTCAGAGCTCCCACAACATAGCTCAGAAATGGCGACTGCATAGAAAGTCTGTAGTGGCACCAACAAGCCTGTCCAAATACACCTACCGAGCACTCGCCAGGGAAAGCACTAGCACAGGACACTCTCCTGTAGTTCCCGCCAGCAAGGGGAGATATTGTTGGCATGCCAGAGTAGCTAATGTCACGGTAAGCTCTGTCGTTGGGGCCACCTGTTACAAACACCTAATTTGCACCCGTAACAGTATACATTTTCTCGATTGCCACATGTAGTGTGTTTCATGAGCACTTATGCATGCATGCGATGTTTGGGCCTTACAGGCGCAACTGCATTGTGACACTCAAGCCGCCTCCCGTACTCACCATGATGTGGCCGACTTCCGCACTATCAATCCTGTGATCTTGCCTTCCATCGGTGGTCGACTCGTCCAAGGCTCCAACTCCTCGCAATTTCCAGTCAGGATATCCGTTACATCAGGAGGCTGGGTAGGAGGACACAGAGCAGGGGAGTCATGGATCAAGACAAGGAGGGGCTGTTGTGTTTGTGTGCTTCGGCGAGAGCCTATCAAGAAGTGTTCATCATGGCTCGCTGTGGACAGATGAGTCGCGCGTGGCGATGGCATGATTGTGGGCCCTTCTCCCTCCCCACGCTACCGCTCGCACACAATACACCCCGAAGAAACCCCCGTCGCGCCTCCCGCGAAGCCCGACCTGTCCAACTTGACTCACCCTGCCCCCGCGCCCCGACGTCAACCTCGACAGGCGGCTACACCCAAGTACGCTGGCGCCACCTGCCAGAACGTTCATGATGTCCTCTCACGGAATCGCATTCGTTCGGGCCAGGGGAATGATTGCTCGGAACGGCGAACATGACTCGCGTACGACAGGCACCCCTATGGCTGCGTGCGTCCCCGCTTCTTCCGCCGCCCTCCCTCCTCGGCATCCTCCCCGCCCCGCCCATTCGCCGCAGCCCCGCCCTTCTTCTCGTCCACGATCTGCTTCACCACCGCCTCCCACATCGCGTCGTTCATGCCCTTCGCCTTCCCCAGCTGCTCCCGCAGCCGCGCAACCTCCGCCTCGAGCTCCGCCACGCGCGCCTGCGCCGACGCACCTGCGGGCTGCTGCGCGCCTTCCGCGTCCGCCCCGACGAAGAACGCGTGGTCGCGGAGCATCTCTTCCCTCGGATACTCGAAGAACACCCCCGACGTCGCCTGTACACGCGGATAACATCCATGAGTGCCTGTCGATACTACGCAGATAGAACGCGCCACGTACCGCAGACCGGGGCGGGAGCATCATCGTGACCTCGTGCAGCTCGCGCGCACGCGCGTCGCGCATGCGCTGGAAGGGCACGACGGGCCGCACGGGCACCTCGCGCGTGTCCGTGCCCACACCGAGCGTGAGGCTGACGTGTCCGACGAGGTCCGGCGGGCGGAGGAGCGTCGCGAGGTGCGTGATCGTGAGGCCCTTGTGCGCGCCGAGCGTGCGCAGCTGCTGGTGCGACGCGATGTCGTACGTGTGCACGAGCCCGCCGGCGGTCCCCACCAGGAGCAGCGCCGAGGTCAGCGAAATCGCGAGCGTGGTGACTGGCTCCCTGTACGCGCGCGTGGGGGGTCAGTCGTGTGGGTCTAGTCGAGGCGCGCGCGACGTACCCTACGGAGATGAGACGCTTCTTCGCCGCGTGGGGATCCTCGTCGTTGATGCGTATCGTGTCGTTCACGCCGCCGCCGCCGACGGCCTCCATGGCGGCGCGCCCGAACTTGTCCTCGCGCTGGCGGAAGAGGTTCACCTGGTGGACCGAGCCGTCAGCGGAGCCCGCGAAGAACAGGCGCTCCGTCGCGTCCCACGCGAGGCAGGCGATGGGTTGGGGGAAGTGGAAGGTCGTCAGTAAGGTTTTGGAGGAGAGGTCCCAGAGCTAGTGGGTGGTCGGTGAGCGATAGGCGGCACGATAAGACGGAGCTAACCTTCGCCGTGTGGTCTGCCGAGGAAGTTAGGATGCGGCATGAGGGGAAGGGACCTGCCCCGCAGACGATATCCGTGACCGGGAGTGAGTGGTCGGAGAGCGTGCAGTACGGCGTGGGCAGCTCATTTTGTAGGTCGTCGTCGAGCAGTCTGTTCATTCAGTTGAGATGACTGTGCCGCGGACGGATATGAGAGGTGTTCGCTACCTCGAGACAGACCACACGCTCACGCTCGAATCATCGCTCCCTGACACGAGCGCTGCGCCATCTTGCGTGAAGCGCAGGACGTTGACTTGTCGATAGTGGGCATCCCATGCGTTGTACATGATCCCGGAGGCGACCTACTGCGGAAAATTCGTTTCATTGGAGTACTACTCACACAAGCGAGACTACTAGCCTCCCAGAGGAATATTCGACCCTGCACTGTGCCTCCTGCACACCACTCGCCCCGCGGATCAACAGCAATGGCGGAGAGCTTCTCGGGAAGGACAATCTTCAGTGCAAGTTGGTCCTGAATAATTGAGGCATGAGGGTTGGAAAGTAAATTGTGCCGAATGGCATACCTTCTGGAAGTTGTAGACATTCATGATGGACTTGTCTGGCTGAGCCGCTAGCATGAACCCACCCATGCCATCACGACTCTGGACGACTGCAGTACAGTGGAGAGAGGCGGAGGTCTGCTTGAAGGCGGCTAGCGATGTTCCGGTTTGTATGTCATGCAAGGATATTGTCCCGGGTCCGGGGGTGGACGAGGAAGGCCCTGTGGCGCAAAGGATACATTCGTGGAGGTGCATGGCCCTGCTGGCTGCCCTTGCTCGTGTACGTGCAGAATATGTGCGGTGCGATCAAAAGTAGGCAGCAGTCCAGAACCCAGGGCAGAGCAGGAGGCGTAGACGCAGGCCGACAGAAAGCGTCGAGCCGGACGAGAGAGGCAAAATTCTAGAGCAGGGATCTGAGATGGGCGATGATGCAACCTGCCGGATTAGGAAGGTGGGACATACATCGCTCGGGTGGCGGCGCCTGGGCGCCTGGGCGGTGGCACGCTGCGAGGCGAGTGTGTCCTGAACTTTCGATTACTTTCCCGACAAATAGCCAGCGACGCGCTTCGTAACCTTATACCACTCCCACTTGCAGTCCGCCGCCTTCGTCCCCCATCTCCCTCCTCCCCATCTTCCCTCCTCACGATTCACCTCCACGATGGCTACGAACTTGTACGAGACACTTGGATTGGACAAGAACGCGTCTCCGGAAGACAGTGCGTACCCCACATGGTCTACTAACTACACCGTTGACGCTTACTTCTATCGTCGTTACAGTCAGAAAGGCATACCGCAAGCGCGCACTGAAGACACATCCTGATAGACTGCCGCCACAGACGTCGGACGCGGACAAAGCCGCAGCCTCGGAGGCATTCCGAAAGGTGCGTAGGCAGCTTGGATGAAATTGTCGTGTGGACTAACTGTGGCGCTCAGGTAAACAACGCATACGAGGTTCTCAGCGACGAGAAGAACAGGAAGGTGGGTGAAGGCGAGACGAGCATGTCATGTCATACTCACCGCACTACAAAGCTGTACGATAGATACGGCGTCTGGCCACCCCCAACTGGACCTGAGCCGGGTGCAGGACCGTCTCGCACCTCTCCACAGACATCATACAACGAGCCCTTCTCAGATCCCTTCTTCAGCTCTGGGTTCGGCAGCAGGGCTTTCCACTTCACGGATCCATTCGTCTTGTTCAACTCCCTCTTCGGCGACATCCACAACCTCCACCGGGCCTTCTTCGAGGATGACGACCCATTCTTCTCCGACCCTTTCCCTAGCCCGTTCTCCAGCCGCTCACCGTTTGGCGATCCCTTTGGCCTCTCCACCCGGTCTCCCTTCGGTTCACTCTTTGGACCCGGTCCGATGTTCTCCGGACTCCTGGAGTCTCCCAATACCCGGGTGTATAGCCAGGTCAGCGAAGCTGTTGGCCGCAATGGCCAATGGGTGTCCCAGAGTACTATGACCCGGAGCGTCAATGGCCGCACTGAACAGATCACGAAACGCCGCGATGCACGGGTGAGTAGTACACGCGAACGCCACACACATACCTTCCCTGACTATGGCGGTATAGGGCAATGAGCACATCGTCTATTCCTCTCCCGAAGGCGAGCGCTACACGATCAATGGCGTCGATCAACCTCTGCCCGTCACCAACGGCAATACGAACCCAGGCCGCATCGCTGCACCACAACCGCCTCCGCCCCAGACCCGTCCTGCACCGCAGGCAATTACAGCCGCACCTCCTGCGCCCGCACCGTCTTATGTGCCTCCTCAAGCCCAGCCGGCCCCCGTACCCGTGCAGGTAACATCCCCACCCCCACCTCCTACATACTACGCACCGAGCACGACCTCCCATTCGCACACATACCCCACCAAGCCCGCAGGCCCCTTCGACCGCGCCCCCGCGGCGCACCGCGAGTCGATCCCCGCCGATCCACGGTCAAGCGTGCACAGGGCGCGGAGCGGCAGCAGCCATGGCCACGGCGGCGCTGAGTACGGCGCGAGCAGCCACGCCGGACACGTGCACGCCCGCGCACCAGCGACGCCCCCGCTGCCCACTGCGGCGTACGCGACCTCCCTGCACTCGTACCAGCCGCCCGACCAGGAGCGGCACCACCGCCGCGACTCGCACCACACGCACGCCAGCGGGGCACCGCGCGCATCGGACGCGGGCCGCACGTCGCACCACTCGCACCGCGACTCCTACCAGCCCGTGCCGGAGCCCCCGCGTGTCCCTGCGCGCGAGGAGCAGGGCGCGCCGCCCCACAAGCGCTGGCACGTCGGCGGATGGTGAGCACGCGTGTCTCCTCAGGCAGGTGCAGTCGCACGCTGCTGCCCGTTCGCAGGCTGGCTGACGTGTTCTTTTTCTGTGTGTGATCTAGGTTGAATGGCCTCACGAAGTTCTTGAAGAACCATGTCCGGAGACACGAGTCGGCTGGGGCACATTATTAGACTGGGTGCGTCGGTTGCTAGTGGCGCTCGGACTCATGATTATATAGTCTTGCTTCCTCTCATTGCGGATCGCTCATTATGTTGCTTTCGTTTGCTTTCGACGTCCGAGTCTCATTCCTGTACAACAACACCAGCGAGGCCCTTCACCTGCATCATAGCGTAGCTCACGTCATGTGTATATATGGTATTAAATGTGTGGCTCGTTCTGTTAAGCGTACCGGAACGTGTATGCATCGTCGCGTGGTCTGTAAGGACCAACCAAGTCTACAGCGGCCACCCGTATGGCTGGCCAGGTCAGAATACATTGGGGGGTTCGCCACGCATGCGCGGCCGCAGAGTAAGTATCATACACCGAACAAATGCACCAAAGGAGACGAGCAGAGAGGAAGGGAGAGTATGAGTCGACGAACACCGAGTGTTGATTGCGAGCTAGAGCCGAGAACAGAATGAAACGAAGAGCAGCGGGGTCCAATAAATTACGATGTAGCGTACGGGCGAAGGAAAGTGCGGGGAGCCAGGCGCGGGCGGGACGGCGCGGTCCGCGATCCGCGACCAGGCGGGAGAGCGATCAAGGAGTGTCTTACAGTATGGTACTTCGTGGGTAATGATACAAGGGGGACGCCGTAGTACCAACGAGTGTCATTATGCGACCGTGGTAGATCGCGTTTGCATCGGTGGGAAGGCGGAGGACATGGGTGAGACTTGCGTTTGCCCCGAGGCGTCAGCACCGAACCGGCTCGAGTCGCCCTCGGTGTACGATGCGGATAGCTGGTGCGGTGCGCCGCTCGTGCTGGGGGTCTGTGGGCCCCCGGATTGTGCCGGCACCTTGCCGATGAACCAAGAGGGCACCCAACCACGGTCTCCTGTCTCCTCTTTGACAGCCTGCGCCATGATTCAGTCAGGATGACGAGCAGTACGGGATGCTAGACTTACATATGACCAGTGGTTGTAACGCTTGAACACGCGCAGGTAGTCATCCTTCGCGAGGTTCAGCTCTTCCTCTCCCTTCTTCTTGTAGTCCATTAGTGCAATGCCGGGGAAACTCGTCGAAAGAATGCTGAGCGGCAAGATGGGCGTGCGACCACCCGGCGATTGTGGGGGTGAATGCTGAGGGCCACCCCTCGCGGTCGCTTCTGCGATGGCCGTCGCGACGGGGACGTTGGTCTCGAGGAGACAGCCCGCAGGAACCCATCCTTGCTTGGACGTATCCGGTTCGACCTGTCCTGAGCCTTCTGGATCTCGTTGGACGACCCACCATCCTCGTGCCCTCGACAGAATGATGAACGTGTCTCCACTGCGATTATGTCGTGAGTTGATGAACATGATGACAATTTTGACGATCACTCACACAACAACGTCAAATTCGTCCTCCTGCTCAGCCATGTACGGATAGATGGCAACCGCATACGAGACACCCGTCGATGGTGGGATCTCCCTGAGGACGGTGGGAGGTGCTGGTGGTGCGTTCTCTGAGCTGCTCCCCGTATTTGAACCACTGGCGTTCTCAGTCGATGCCGAGCTGCCGAGTTCGTGCGCGCCTTCTTTGTTCTCCACGGCAGGGGACATCAGTTCGGGCCACCCTGACTGCCCATTCGGTACTGCAGACAGCAGTCCTGGTGCGCCAGGGTGGGGGTTGACCTGTAGCCTGAGCGGTCGTCCGTTCGCATCCTGTCCCTGCACAGTCGGCTGATTCTGTCCGGACGATAGTGGTGGCGACTTTGTCGAGTCCCCGGACGCTTTGCGCGCGGCTTGCTTCTGCTGTGCAACGGCGATAGGTGAGCGTATATCCTTGATGTGCTTGAGCATAAAGACCGGGTTCTTCTTCGCTTCCTTGAGCCTCTGGAACAGTAACAGCGGCTTCTCATCGTAACTCAAACACCTCTCTATACGATTGCCTGTGGCGTCTGAGTTAGACATGAGACGCTCAAGTGACAGGCCTACTGACCTGCTGCGCCATAGCAGATGAACATTGCATAGTTTTGCCAATCGTCATTGTTGATCTTGTACTTCTTCAACGCCGCGGGCAGGACTTTCCAGGCCGGATCGTCCAAGCTGACCTTGAAGCTCTTGAGGTTGTCGGAACTGTCTTGCCTCGAAGGCTCCTGCCTGAGAGCTCTGAGATTGTCGGAGCTGTCCTGCCGAAGGGGCTCGTATCGCTGTGCTTTTGACGGGCCACTGGTATTGGCATTGTACATGGCCATCGGCTGAAGATTGGACGAGTCGCTGCGTGATTTGTCTGAAGTACCGGCACGCGTATTGACGTCATGTTCGAGCCGTTGTGGAGAGGGCTGGGGCGAATCGACGAAGTCGGTCGCAGCAGCAGCCTTTGTAGGCGAACGCATTGGCTTCACGAACGATGCCCACTTGAACGAATGTGATCTCACAGGACTGTCCGTCTCGGTCTAGCCGTCTGTCAGACAAAGCCCAACGGGTGCAATTCGAGTAGTCCTCACCTGCGACCGTTGAGAGATGATGCTATTCCGTACACTGCTCACGTCCTCCAAGCATAAATGCAGACTGTCGCTTAGTCTGCGATTCTCCTCTTCCAGTATTCGAAGCCGATCACCTGAAACAGGCCATGAGCAACGAAAGAGAGGGGATAGCTGTCGACAGACCTTGCTCTCGAAGCAAGTCATACAGCTTGTCCACGCTCTGCCGCTCTTTACGCTCCTCTACCTCGGCTGCGCGAATGATGAGCGTCCGATCGTCGATGCACAAAAGCCACACTCACAGGGAGGTACATAGTCACCCGATTTAATTGGAATACCTTGCGCGAGCTTGATGTTGTAGACACCTTTGAGGATTGACAAACGTTGTCCAATCGTTGCAATTCCAACGTCCTTTAAGCCCTCTGCGTCAAGAAAACACAGGACCTCGCCTGAAATTCGATGCTCTGTCATATCCAACGTGAGTATGTTACTATCAAGCGTGGCCAGGCCACCAACCTCGGATCTGGTTCTCGTACTGAGGCAAACCAAGCCTCACAAACCATGCGTGCACTGCACTCTCGTCCCAGTCCATAATGTTTGTAGTGGTTGGGTCCATATCAACAAGAGTCGTTGTAGACATGGAGGCAGCGGCAACCAGAGACGACAATCACCGGCAGAGTTCTCCCGCAGCAACGTGTGCTGTAACCGAACCCGTCAACTGCCGGTTTCCAAGCCAAGTATGTGTGCTGGAGTCCGAAAGTGCGGTTGAGAGGCAAGGAAACGAAAGAGCGAGGAAGCGGTGAATGAGTGAACGGATGCTGGAGGTAAGTAGAACAAGCAGAACGCAGTCGCTGTTGCAGTGGGTGATCAGCCGAACTGAACTGGATCGGCGCGCGAAGGATTCGGCTCGGCCCGGCGTACGCAGCGCTTGTTTTGACGCGCTCGATCATCCCCTCCGCGACCGCACCGGAGTGTGAACCGACGTCCTCAACCACGTCCTCGTCGTGGCTACCTATGTTCAGCTAATCACATCTACCGCAGGACATGGACGATCTGTACTCTAATGCCTGGAGCGAACCGGCTGATCCTCCGCTTCCCAACTTGAAGCCCTCGACTAGCTCGGGTACCTCTTGGCTTTCTCCCAGTTTATCCGACGCGCATGAAGAGGCCGACTTAGCAGCCCCATCTTGGTCTACCGGCGCCGGCATCGCCTGGAATGAACCCTCGGATAGCGCTGGATTTTCGTGGGGCCAGGCCGACACTGACCTTGCCTGGGGCAACAGCGCATACGACGACATCAAGATTGGCCAGTCAGCGAGCGTTCCTGTGCAAGATGAACCACGCATACCCGAAATGCCGGAGATGGATGAGCTGGAACCAGAGAAGCAAGAAGCAGAGGAGGGTCATCCCGAGGAGCAAACCGCCGGTGAACAAGTACCTTCACCCGCCACACCACCTGCCGTAGCTGTAGACGAGGATGCGCGCGAACCCGCATCCCCTGCTGTTGATGAGGTATTGTCTCATGAGGTGCCCCTCGCGGACGCGGAGGTTCTCGCACCCCCAGTGGACAACGATGCATTTGGTACGTTTGAGTCTGCTCTCGTTCCCGACGAAGACGCGGCGGTTGCCCTTGAGGAGAGCGACTTAAACGCAGACGCATGGGGCTCTGCTTGGGCAAACACATCAGAGAGGAGCGACTCGTATGAAGCAGAGCCGGTGGATGAGTGGGAAGCCGCAAGACAACGCAAAGCTCAACAAGACCGACGAGTCGTGAGTTTTGAGCTTCTCCAGTGCTACTATCACACCTACTGACCAGTTGATAGCCCTCCGCAGTAATTGCAGGGCTGCTCAAAGACGCCGAGCAGTTTTGTGTGGATACTTGGCCAGATACCCAGTCTACAGATGCTGTGAGCAACGACAAGTGGGCTAATAGCTGGCGTAGAGGCTTGGAGGGTGTCGAAGGTCTGTGAGTACAGTACGCTCGACTGCTGCTGTCCTGCGTTGAATTGTGACATGTGTCATAATGTTCGATGTAATGTAGCGAAGCGCTCGTCAACACATTTCTCCCTCCCTTGTCTCTCCAGCCACCCGTACATTTCGGCAAGACGGCAACGGGCAAGCGTATGGCTTCATCCGTGCGTCAGACGAAGAACTTGGCTATGTCAAAACGAAGTCCCATGGCGTACTATCTCGCCGCCAAAGGATCGACAGCTTGGGAGCTCGCAGTGAAGGAACGGAAGGATGTGGTTACTGACGATATGCCTGCCGGATGGAGGATCCTCGAGAAAGACTCCAAAGACGCCCCTGCTGGCGCGGTCAAAGACAAGAAACCCACGGGGCGGCTTTTCTCTTTCTGGGGACGACGTGAATCTAGTAATGGACATTCACGTTCATCGTCTCAGTCCGATGTGAAAGCTGAGACTAGTCCGAGTCCCACATTGAGCGAACAGGCAGGACATACGCAAAGACCCAGTCAAGATAGCGTATCACCGCTTGGGAGAAACAGTACGGACCGGAATATATCGTCTACGCGGCAATCCTCCTCGTCTCCCGCACCCTCTGCGAACGTCTCGGCAACATCTCCTGTCTCTGCTCCTTCACAGCCAACTTCGTATGCGGACGCACCCGAGCCACAGGTTGATCCAAACAACGTTCAGGCTCCGTCTGCTGTTTCGCGTTTCCTGAACAGGTTCTCCAGGCGACGCAGCACGATGGGCCCGGGAAGTCCGAGCAACTCGCTTGCATTGTCCTCCGATGACTTGGAGTTCCTCTCAGAGATCCCCAGTGCTAACGACGGTGAAGATGACGAGGAAGCCAGCATGCGGGCCTTTGAGAGTGCTTTCAGCTCGAAACCGCAACAGTCTGTCTTGCCACCGCCGTTACCACCGCCTCTGCCACCACCTCCATCAGCCAACACGAGTAATCGCAGCGCCCCAGGCCAGAACAAGTCAAGTTTGCACTCACCTTTCGATAGCCTAGACTCAAACTTTGGGTTGCTGGACTCCACCTCTTTCACGGCTCCTCTTCCCCCTGTTGCATCCAGTAGTGCCGCACCTCTGCAGCCAGTGGCGGCCATTCCTGTTCTTCAACCGTCTAGACCTTCCACACCTCCCGTGCCCTTACCGCGAAAGGATACACGGTCGGCCAGCCCCTCACCGCTGTCAGTCGAGAGGAAGGCTGTCCCTGTACAACCTTTCTTCTTGCCCTCACCTCCCTCATCGCGTTCGCATACCCCTGCTCCCGCCGGGCGAAGCTCCCTGAGCGGATCATTGCGTTCGCAGACACCACCTGTCATGCAGGAGGCCGTGCAGGTGGCTTCGTCTTCCAAGCCTCTTCCGCCGTCATTTCCTCCACCACGCGCTCATGTACCGATGTCAGACGGGCTAGCGAACCCGCCTGACACTCCTACGTCATCTATGCCGCTCGCACAGCTATATCCAGATGCGTACCGGGCACAGGCGGACAGGACTACGACCTCCAGGCCCGCTTCTCGGGCTCAGACGCCGGCGTCCTTCATGCCACTGCCAGTACCTACTAGTTCTAATGGTGCTCTACCTCCTCTGCTGGCGCCTCCACCCGCACCATCCAAACCGACATCGGCAACACCGCCACTCATCCCGCCACCAGCTCCTCGTCAACCGTCTGTCCCCCCAATGTCCATACCCCCGCCTACTGTCCCCAGGCAGTCCACGTCTACGCCCCCTCCATCTCTTCCCGCCAAGCCTCCCATAGCATTTAAGCCGGCTCTCTCGTTAGATTTACATGACTCCACCAATAACGACGACGAGGAAGAGTTCTCTGACTTCCTCTCATCCGCCACAGTACCTACCTCGTCGAAGCCTCTCGTGAGGTCTTTCTCTATCTCTTCCCGTGGGTCCACACCCGGTAAGACCACGCCTACAGGCTTAGGGCGTACTGGGGGGAAGCCACCACCTCTCGCGCATTTCCGAATAGGGTCGATGTCATCGCAGAGGTCTGTTTCCGGGACCCCTCCTCCGCCTGCTAAGCCCTCTCTACTCGACGATACCGACGATTTCTCCGACTTCCAGGAATCGCCGGCTACTAGCCACCCGCAGTCCTCCAAGCCGTTCAAGGAGGACTACTTCGGAGATTTCCGCTCTCCCGCGTCCTCTCAACCTCTGCAGTCGTTCCCGTCGCACTCATCGTCCGATTCATTCGGTAGCGGAGCGAATGACAGCGGAGCGTCCGATAGGGTCTTCGTTGCTTCTAAGAAGGATCTGGGCTTCGACTTTCTGGGCTCATATACCTCGTCCCTCCGCACGCCATCTCCTCCTCGACCCATATCGAAGACGTCGCATGCGCCTCCTGCGTCTTCTTCTTCCCAACCTGCACAGAGTGTGGCCGAAGCGTCCTCTTCTCGGGCAAGCAAGGCCGCGTCTCATCTGCATACCTTGAATCTGATGGAGAAAGCTGCGTCGCGCCCCGGTCGATGGCCAGCCCCTCCCTCTCCTCTTCCTCCGACTATACCTGGTCCAGGATGGACCCCATCAAGTACGGCGTCCGTGGACCTGTTAGGCGACGACGGCTCCCCGGGCCGACCCCAGGTTGCAGCGTCCCAATCAACGCCAACAGTGCTGGATCCTTTTGGACCTACTCCGCTCGGAGGAATAGGCAGCGGGAACCCTCCGAACCTTTTCGGTACAACACTACCACAGTCGCAGTCGTCGCAGTCGCTCCACTCAATGGGCCTAAGTAGATTAGGTACTCCGCCGACTGTCAACCAACCAGCAATCGCGCCAGCAGCAAGCAAGCAAAGTGCGACCAAACCAGGCGGGCTATCTGCACAGGACTTGATGTTTTTCGAAGGACTCTGATCAGATATGCATACGTACAATTCAATGACACGCAGTTCTTCTAGTAGTCGGCGACCCTGCAGACGATCCGGCGACGATGAAACCTTGACCAGCGTTTGGTGCGTAGTCATCATTGAGGTAACTGGTGATAGTTCTATCGACAGGAGCGCTGCATGCTTGCGAGCGTTTGAAGAGAGAGTGCATCACGCTCCAGGTCAGCCATTGACGTCGCCGTCGAGCATCCTGTGAGCGCAACCCGACGCGCGGTCTCATGTCGGGCCCACTTCGAGCACCTTGAAGGCTACCCACGCCAGCATACCTTCTGTGGTCTTCGCGATGTAGTAGTCGAAGCAGCTCCAAGCTCGGGAGCAAATGCAGATTATCTCACCCGATCCCTCAATGCTAGTCCACCCAGCACTGCGACCACACAGGCAAGATTATGTTTGGCTTGGACGAAGGTAAGTAACCTGTGTTCAAGTGGAGGTCATCCATCTGAAGCGCGTCCTGAGACCGAAATACACCCAGGCGCTGTGCGCCCGATATCAGCAGAGGATCCCTAAGCACTTCCTGAGTTCTTGCCTGACAGGGTTGTCTGATCTGTCTACGCGGGTGCGGGACAGGTGACAGGATGATACGGTACTACCCCTGCAGCTGAAACGCCATCCTACGGTATTTAGAGGCTGAGCATGACAGCGAGACATCACGGCCAACGCACCAACTCGGATCGCTATGGTTGCTTTCACGTCTATGTTCTCTACCCTATCGGTGCTTCTGCTCTCCAGCGTCCAAATAGCACATGCGGCGAACTCCTTTGCTGGGTCTAACTTGTATTACGCTGCTGGACTGTACGACGATGACCGCACTACCTTGCTTGAGCAAGTCGACCTCTGTTCTTGTCTTTCATTGAGAGCTAAGCTCGTCTTCGTGCTCCAGGGGACTGCAGAGCGCTAATATGAAAGTCTTACGCGTCTGGATCGGCGGCCAATCCTCCAGCCAGAAGGTACAGTAGACGTGTATCATCGCCACCATGCTCCCACGATGTCTAACGCATGTTCGTCAGGGAACCAACATCAACCCTTTCCCCGATCTTGAGCCTAACATTCCTTGCAACGGCAATAACTCCTGTTACGATGATACGGTACTCGACCGGCTGGATGACTTCATGGTCGCAGCACACTCATATGGCATCAAGGTCAGCGTCTGCCTACTTGTGACTACTCAGGGTTACTGACTGCCCGATGTGACAGCTATTGATCACCATGCACAGCTACAATGCCCTGGCTAGCAACGATGCATACGGAAAGTGGTATGGTATCGGTGACTTCTACACGAACACGGACGCGCAGACGTACTTCGACGCTCGCCTTGTTCACATTCTGAACCACGTGCACACGTCGCTCGGTAAGCCTTGGAAGGAACTCAACGAGTATATCTTTGGGTTCGAGGCTGAGAATGAGGCTATGATTGGAGATGTCAGTTCAGAGTGTCATGAATACCGCTCAACGTACCAGCTGACCTCTTCAACAGGGACAATCGTTCATTGAGGACCATCAGCAATGGTATGATATCAACTCCACATTGGCCACCTACAGTATTTCATGTTGCATGTTCAATGCAGGCAGTGCGACCGCGCAGGAACCATCAAGGGTCAGCTCGGCGACAGCAGCGGCGTGAGTGGAACTGAAGCCACTTAATCACCCGCACTATTGGTTACATCGCGCCCGTAGATGCTTGTCCTAACAGGCGGAGAGTCCTGGCTCGCTGAATCCGTTCAACCGGATTGGCTGACCTGCGACGCTTTGGACGTCATCTCGATCCACGCATATGGCACCGGCGATCTGTCTACGTCTGCCTTGCAGCCATATGTCACACAGGCGCAAAACGCGGGCAAGAAGCTCATCATGGAAGAATGGTGATGTTCGCACATTTGGCATGGTGATCTGTGTCTTACCTCCAGATCCTCAGGGGCGCGTGCTACTTCGACACATCCAACAACGACTGCCCAACTGGTGATGTGCTGTCCACCTCGACCCGTAACGCCAACATCAAGAACTGGGCAGATCAGATTGACGGTGCCGGACTACCCTGGCTGTACTGGGAAGTCTTGCCCAATGCCGACCCTCATGTGCGTGCCATAGCCCCCGTGCTTCTCCCAGCTGATTGTCCCACCTCGTGCAGTACTCATACGACTATGAGATCGGCGTTGTGGATGATCCCTCGTGGAGCACTCTCCAACAGGCCGCTCAAGCTGCTTCTCAGGCTACCGCTGCCTTCGACTTCTCCGAGTACCTGCTGTGAATGCAGAATGAGTCTGTGCATCGTAGTGCACTTGAAGATGCATAGCATTAGGTCTATGATCATGTACTATGATCGAAATAGACGGAACAGCACACCAATCGGAGGGACGAGAACAATTCCAGCACTTTCGGCCTCGCATGCGTATCAGTAAGTCATCCTATCGGCACGTGGCCATCTGGGAGGGATTCGCGGCCGATGGGCTTCTCCAACTCGATCCGACCTTCATGACCTTGGACGTTGTGACCTCCGGTTTACACGGGGATCTTCCGAACGACGTCATATTCCGCGAAGACGGGGCCGGTATCCCTCGCTGAATCCCTCAACTTGAAGAGCATTCGCTTGAGATGATTCATCATCACATAGTCTGAGTTGTGCTTAGACCCGAAGAAGCTCGTCCATAGCTTCATAGACGGTATAAGAGACTACACATCGCGTCCTCGACAAGATCTCACCCATCCTCATCCGAAGATCACGGCAGTGGATAGCCACTTCTCTACTCTACTGGATAGACAACATGACCTCCTCGCATTCGCTGCGTCTAGATAACATCTTTAGCGTCCGTGGGCGCGTGGCTCTTGTGACTGGTGGCGGCACAGGTATTGGCTGGATGATCGCTGAGGGCCTCGCTGTCAATGGCGCACGGGTATACATTACCGGTCGTCGTAGGAGCGTATTGGAAGATTCAGCTACTCGGTTCGCTCGGGATCACACAGGCGAGGGATCGATTATCCCGTAAGCTCTCACACTGGTATCGCCGGGTTTGCATCTGACCAATGAACAGGTTAGTGATGGACGTCACAGACAAGGCGAGCATCTTGGCCGCCACCGAAGTAGTCAAGAGTAGAGACGGCAAGCTCCACATTCTAGTAAACAAGTTTGTCAAGTATTCCCAATGCCTCCATTGCAGGATGATCCTAAGCCTGGTTCATTTAGCGCCGGAGTCGCTGGCCCCTTCGCTACGTTCTTCAATGACACGAGCGCACCAGAACACAGAGATGCAGAGACTCTGGGGCGTGCACTCTTCGACAACGAATCGTTTGATGACTGGGCCAAACTCTTCGCGACGAACACATTCTCGGTCTACTTCGTGACGACGGCCTTCTTGGGCTTGCTGGCAAAGGGGAGCGAAGATGTGCCAGGGTACTCCTCATCGGTCATCAACATAGGAAGTATCAGCGGCGTAACAAAGCTAGCGCAGACGAAAGCAAGTGTAGCGCTGCTAGCACTACAGGACGACGATTGATCTAGACATTCTCATCACTCAGTTTGCATACAACGCAAGCAAAAGCGCAATCACTCACCTAACCAAGATGTTCGCCACTGAACTTGCGCTGAAGAAGATACCTGTACGAGTCTGCAGTGTAGCGCCGGGCCTTTTCCCATCGGAGATGACCGATCTGAGTGTTACTCCCGAAATGGTGGAGAAACATACGAAGGGCATTGTACCCGTTCCTATGGGAAGGGCAGGAACGTAAGCCATGCTTGTAATCTGAGTATGGGTGAGGAAACGTATCTTATCGTGTTTGCCCACAGGGAGAAGGAAATGGCGGGTACGGTCATCTACCTTGTATCTCCTGCTGGCAGTTACACAACGGGAGAGGAAATACTTACGGACGGAGGGTATATCGCCGTCAATCCGTCTATGCGGTAGGACTCAATACTATTTGCTTTGACATTAGCGAAGGAAATATCGCTACCTACCTCTGGGTCTGTTGCCTGCCTGGTACTGGTACAGTATCCGGCCCGGGAATGCGCCAGTGACTATGCGACGGAAGCAGATCTGATCGAGGCGATGCAGATCCAATCTCTGAGCGGTCAACCACTCGACGGTCACAACTCACAAGATCGCTGGTTACACAACGACTCTTCGTTTTACCGCCTACCTTGCAACCCAATGTCATCATGCACCGGAGTGCCGACATGAGTGTCGCGTCTCCCAGTAATACTTGTCACTTGCTATCGCCGCAGCAAGGAATCATGACAAATTGTCTCAGCTGAACGTAAGTGCCAACAAGTTGAATGGTCATACTGCGGCCACCTCATCCATACTCGCAGATCCGCTATTACTATGGGGCACGGCCGCCGTTGAAGTATTCGAAGCTCTGTCAAGTCATTCTTGAGACGCCTCCTCCAGGTCATTCTTAATTAACTAGCCAATGGCGGGACAAGCCAATGTTTACCCGTAGGCTGTTTGCTCCGTTAGGCGAGCCTCGAGCCTTGCGTATCCCTTCACAATCCCTGTATGCAGGAAGCGACGTTTGCCAGCAAGGAAGCCGAACCTGACAGCAGCTTTTCGTGAAGTGACTCCCTGTAGCTAACGATACTTTATGCTTCAGAACATGGTTCTATATGCGCATCGCAGTCTACGACATGATTGATAGCTCAAGAAGAGAAACTGCACGTGGTTGATGTGTGAGTTGCCGCGCCTCTGTTTGTTGTTCCCGCAAATACTTGCTCTTCTGTCTCTGTCATCTGGCTTCTTTTCGTCCCTGTTGTATCCCCACCTCTTCCCCGACCTGCTCTCTCACTGGGCTAAGCACTTTTACGCTCCCTTTGGTGATGTCGTAGTAAGCCCGGAAGTTCGGCTTCATTCTTACAAGCAAGGATTACAAGACTCTGCATCCTACAGACAGTACGTTCGTTCCATTTAAAAACATTGCAGTGATGACCATCAGTGGGGCAACCGTTCCTGACCCGTCTCTGATCTCAAGGCAAGATGCCAGTCATACAGCAACTCACTTCGCATTTGTCTGCGGCACCACTCTTTGTTGTGACCGTTATTCCAGCGGCGATCCTTTTGTTCCATGTAATCGCTTACTTCAAGGACTCTTCAGGGTTGCGCTCTTTCCCGGGGCCAATGCTCGCCAAGTTCACTGACGCCTGGATGTTCTCTGTTGTGAAAGACAACAAATGGTCAGACACGGTCGCGAGTTTGCACAAGAAATACGGTACTTACCTCCGGTGACGAGTCTGAAGCACTGCGCTGATTCATCTGTCTATTCACTGTAGGAGCCTTCGTTCGTCTGGCTCCGAACCACGTCTCTATTGCAGACCCCCGTGCTCTAACGATAATCTACGGGCATGGGAGTGGTTTCCCCAAGGCCGGCTGGTACGATGTGTTCTCCGGCTTTGGGGTCACGAATATCTTTAGCAGCCGGAAGCGTTCCGTCCACCAGCGCAAGCGGCGCGTTGAAGCGCACATGTTCGCGCCGCAGAGCATCCGCGCTGTGGAGCCTATCTTGCATACCAACGTTCTAGAGCTTGCCAACCAGTGGGACTTTCTCGCCTCTCACGTGCGGGAAGTCAAAGACGGAGGGCCCGTACGTGGCGAGCTTGGGTCGACTACCTGGATTGTGAAGGATGACCGTGTTTGGATCGACGCCATGCAATGTAGGTTGCACAAACATATCGACCTACTGTCTGCGATGAACGACTCACTGCTTCACATCCAGGGATGGGGTTCTGGGCGTTTGACACTATCGGTACGTGAACAATCTATCGTGCGCATCCGGTAAAACACGATACTTAACCGTTCTATGGACAGGTGACCTCATATTCGGTATGTCCTTCGGTATGGTGAAAGCCGGAAAGGACATTGCCAAGGTCGCGAAGTCCGTCGAGGAAGGCCTGAAGGCTATCGAGAAGCTCTCCGTAGAACCCAGCGAGCTCCAGCTGGAGACGGAGAAAATTCCGTATATCGAGACTCTCAGCGCGCTCACAGACAGTAATGCCAGCATTGGGTGGCTCAGCCCTCCGCTGCGCTGGTTTATGCAGCAGTTTTCCGCGCTCCGAGTTCGGCCCGTAGCTGTGAACAAGCTGAACTCCTTGACGGTGATGTCTGTGGCACGTCGACTGGCCAATCCGAATCCCAGGCAGGACATGCTACAGAAGTTGTTGGAGGCCCGCGACGACGAAGGCAAGCCATTGAGCCCGGAGGAGCTGAGCTCTGAGGCCTTCACGCTGATAGTTGCCGGCTCGGATACAATTGCCAAGTCAGTGATCTCGCTCAGTCTTGATTCGTCGGTGCTGTGGGCTGATAGCAAGGTACCAGTACGACGGTTGGAACGACCTACTACCTTGCTCGGAACCCTCGCGTGCAAGCCAAGCTGCAAGCCGAACTCGATAGCGCGCTCATGGAAGCCGACTCCAAGGTTGCTTCGTTCGATGTCATCAAGGACCTGCCGTATCTCGACGCAGTGATAAACGAAGGGCTACGCCTCCATTCGACGGTTGGTGCTGGACTACCGCGTGAGGTCCCTGAGGGCGGCGCCACTATCCTGGGGCACTATCTCAAGGCGGGCACGACGGTCAGCGTTCCCCTCTATTATCTCCACCGCGACGAGTCGTTTTGGGGTCCGGATGCAGCAGAGTTCCGCCCGGAGCGTTGGATCCAGGCGAGCGCCGAGAGAAAGAAGGAAATGCTCAACTACTTTGCGCCTTTCTCTGTCGGCCCCAGGTAAGAGTATGTATGCTGACCCTATGTATCTGTCATTGACCCGACGCTGGTGAATAGGGCCTGTATTGGACGCGGTTTGGCCTTGATGCAGCTGCACATGATACTCGCGACACTTTTCCACCGCTATGACTTCGTACTCAAGTCTGATGCTCCGGTATGTCTAATATTGCACGCTCGTGTTCAACACCATTCACGCATACTTTCTGATCAGCTCCAAGTGCGCGACAAGCTCGGCCGCAGTCCCGTTGAGTGTATTGTTGGTATCAAGCCGAGGAACAAGTGAAATATTCTGCAATGTCCCGACAGAATTTCCGTGGCACGACACTGCAGGAAGGTAGCGGGGTGTACCGAGCGTGGTGGCGTCGCGTTTGTACCTGTAAGGAGGACCGCTCTGTTGTAAACACTAGTCTATTGCCGCGAACGTCACATCCACTGCGAGAAACGACGACATGAGATGATCAACCAAGTAAGCAGTGGCCGTGGAAGGGGAGAACCTCAACAAGACAAGCAAATGATGAACAGATGATATGATATGAGGATGGGACAGGAGACATCTCATGCGATTGGCTTAGATTCTAGGAAGCCGTCATGACGTAGACCGAGCTGAGAGGGAGAACTCGGAATCCTGAGAGCGAAAGAGCGACGAGAGTAGGTACAAGAGAAGCAAAGACACAATCGTCGGAGTCGGAGTCATCTCGTAATCGCCGTGAGAGAACATCGGCCTAGGCAGAAGGGAGTTCAGGCAAAACGACTCCAGATCTCGACACGCGGTGTGCATTGTAGAGAGCACGCTGGACGCGTTTCTACACCTGGTCCTCTACGCGAGCCTCGACTGCACGCTCGAACGCGAAGTCCAGGTTCTGTACGCGAGCCGTCCACGCCGCCGCGACCTTCGCAAACTTCTCTTCCATCTTCCCGAGCAAGGCATTATCATGAGATTGGAGGGTGTCCTTGAGGCTCTTGACCGTAGCCTCCAGCTCGACGATACGAACCTCGAGCTTTAGCGACTTGTGTTTTTGCTTCGTGAGCGCCTCCTCGGCTCTCTTAGCACGGTCTGTTACTTCGTCGACTTCGCGGTTCAAGCGCAGTAGATCCTCGTGATCGTCCTGATAAGCCTCCTTGAGAGTGATGATGTCGCCCTGCGCCCGCTCGATGTTGCTGGTAACTGAGCTCAGCAAGTTGCTGGTACTCTTCGCTAGGAGCAAGTTCGGGGGCTGATGACTGTCTTTGTTATTTTCTTGTCCTTGTTCCTGTCTGTCGTCGTCGTCATCGTCGTCATCATCATTATCGTTGTCGTCGCCGTCGTCTTCGTCTTCGTCTTCGTCTTCGTCTTCGTCGCCGCCGTCGCCGCTAGCTTCGTCTCCTGGCCCTGAGTCAAGACCGGTAGGATGGGATGGCACTGGACGAACACAATCACTGTGCTGTACAAGAATGAGATACTTTCACAGCGACAATGGATGGGTCATTCACCGTCCTGACATCATTGGCTTGGGCACGGGCTACAGCCTCCTCTCTCCGAGCGCCTGTCACGCTCGAGCTAGCAACAGGAACAGCTACATTCTGCTCAACTGCTCTACAGCTCGCGCCCTGACTCTCCATGGTCGCGCCCTGGCCTGGAACTCGCACCTCTCCCGTCGGATTCTTCAGCTCCGCTGCTGTCGTACCCACTTTTCTTGTACATTTTCTTACGCGCACCTCAGGAAGAGGGCTTCCGGAAGCAAGGGCCGCTCTCCGAGCTTCAATCCAGGCAACTATCTTGGGGTGGGCGCGGTCCGCAAATCCATCGAAGGTGTCCAGATCTGCTACGAACTTTTGGCGAAGGGGGTCCCAGATCGGCACAGAGGGAACCGTCTTTCCAGCTGCTCGCCGCTCCAGGACAAAGGCAAGAAAATACGACGCCTTCCTCTCTGTTGCTGAACCCCTTTTAGGCGGCTGGCCAGTGGTGAGATACTTCGTGTTGAGAGTGCACGACACGCCGCGGTCGTCACAGGCCGTACAAAACCCGTCTACCCTGTCTAGATATCGGCACTTGAGGTCTCGGTTGGCACAGTAGTCACAGGTTATGGGCTGAGGAACCTGAATGAATGAATGGCAGTGGATGGTACAATGGCGTCTTACAGGGAGCGGAAGCGCATCGTCGCCTCGGCAACGAGCTACTGCCTTGCCAGCGGGTAAGTCTGGAGAATCCTGTCGTACCCTTTTCCTGGCAATTTGAGCTCCACTTTCTTCGCTTTCATCCAATATCCGCTTCGACATGGCTATATTTTGGAGCTAGTAGCAGACTATGTGAAGCTCGGCTCTGATACTACATGATCACGTTGGAAGGGTAGCAATATAACTCACCAGTATGCTTCTGGGCAACACTATTTGGATTGCCAGGAGGTATGTAGATGGTACGAAGATGAAGTAGACCAGATCACTAACTGCACTGCGACTAAGCACAAAGTTCTGAGTTGGCGGCCTGGCGGCCCACTAGAGTAGGGTCGCGGAGGATCCCCGCTGTATCGGTCCTCCGAGATCTCGGCAGGGTCACACTACTGCCGTCACTGGAGTCACAGCCTGGTAGTGCGAACAAACTTGAAAGCGACTACGGCTCGTGCTTTCCGTCAAGGACCGTTGCATGAGCGTGTGTAAGAGCGCGAACAACTGAGCGGTGCTGCACGTTCACGACGAAACGCGGCTGTTTGTGAGTATTGAACGTGAACGTTCAGCGATTTCGATCTTCGCTACGAGTGGCTGAAACCCTGACTCGGACCCGATTTGTACATGTACTTGAAATCAGCTTGACTCGCCGGGTTGTAGTCCCTTCCACCCCGCCCAGAAACTGATACGACACGATGGCTTACACAGACCGAACGAATGATTCGGTACACCAGGGCGCCAGTGTACTACTGTATATCTCTAAGTACGTCCGTTCGCGACGGATGGTGCTGTCATTTAGATGACACTCAGGCCGACGTACTGCGTTCGCGAAGCCGCAGGCAGTTGTGGGTAGATCCCCAGTCGATTGCTACCCCTGGTGTAGATTCGCGTGCACGCTGTGAGTCCTTCACTCACCACTCAATATCTCGACTCACCAAGCGCAAAGATGGCGGCACTCTCGATACTTTATTATGAAGTACTAGTCTTCGGCATTTCAGTTGGCACCATCAGTACGGGGCCGGCACCGCACGTCGAAGCATTGACTGCGGCGATCTATCTCCGGGGTGCATAGGCTGCCTCGACTCCACCACCATCACAGATGATCAAGCACAACGCAGATCCTGAGCTCAGCCTTTGGAAGCCGGGCAGCCGCGCGTCCCTTGTCTTCAATGCCTGTGTCGCACGCCGTCTTGAAAACGTACTGTGGCAAGCATAAAACCCGCGCAGAACTCCCAGCCGGATCAGCACTGCGTCGCTTCCACCCCTTCGTGAGCGTATCAGCATGCCTGTGGTTCACCAATTGACTTCGCAGCTCTCTGCTAATTTTCTGTCGTTGATCATAGTCATCCCAGTTGGGTTCGTCCTGATTCTTCTGGTTGTCTACTTCAGGGATCACTCCGACTTGCGTCCGTATCCTGGTCCTATCCTTGCGAAGTTCACAGATGCATGGATCTTCTGGGTCGTTAGCCACAATCGCTGGGCAGACACGGTCGACAGCCTGCACAGAAAATATGGTATGCCCTTCTTCACTTCACCAGTACGACAGCTAATGCCTATGATGCAGGCTCCTTCGTCCGCATCGCCCCAAACCACATATCTATCTCTGACCCTAGGGCAATTCAGACAGTTTACGGTCACTCTACGAACTTTCTGAAGTCTGACTTCTACGACGTGTTTGCAAACTTTCCTGTCAGGAACATCTTCAACTCGCGATCGCGCACTGAGCACGCCAGGAAGCGGCGCCTCATAGCACACGCCTTCGCACCCCAGAGTATCCGAGCCATTGAGCCTCTGGCTCAAATGCACACCGCTGAGCTTGTGCGACAATGGGACTACCTCGCATCCCACATTGCGGAGCTTTCGAACGAAGCCGGGTCGCTTCGCGGAACTCTTGGGTCGAGCGAATGGGTAGCCCGAGATGGACGCGTCTGGTTCGACTGCATGATGTGTACGCTCCTTGTTTCTCCAGTAAGCGCACTACGAGTACTTACGAGTGGGTGGATTTGCCTTCACAGGGTTGAACTTCTGGGCATTCGACACTATCGGTAAGTGTCCCTGCACTGTTGAGCCTCATTCCTCTGACAACAGAGCATAGGCGACCTGGCATTTGGTCTTCCCTTTGGGATGCTGAAGTCGGGAAAAGACACGGCCCGGGTCGCCAAGTCTCCCGAAGAGGGCTTCCGCGCAATCGAAAAGATATCTGCAGGTGGCGATGGTCTCTCCATAGAGACTGAGGACATCCGCTGGATCGAGACGCTCAGCACGCGGGCAGAGGCTAACGGACCGCTCGGTTTCCTCTCCCCCAGGTGGAGACGCTTCATACAGCGCATGCCGCACTACAACCAGCACCCGGAGGCGGGTAAGAAGATGGGCGCGCTTGCAATTATGGCTATTGCAAGACGCATGGCCAACCCGGATGCGAGGCCCGACATGCTGCAGAAGCTCTTCGACGCACGGGACGACAATGGGAACCCGCTGAGCCCGGCTGAGCTTGCTGCGGAGGCTATGGTATTCATCGTAGCTGGTTCGGATACGATTGCCAAGTGAGTTCATCTTTACCACTAGTGGGTTACGTTATACCCTGTCCTAATGTACTGTCCGTAGCACGACGTGCGCCACAACCTATCACATCGCGCGTAACCCTCGCGTGCAGGCGAAGCTACAGGCAGAGCTGGACACTGCTCTAGCGTCTGTGGATTCGATTGTCGCGCCTTACGAGGCAGTCAAGGATCTCCCGTACCTCGAAGCGGTGATCAACGAAGGTCAGCGGCTGCACTCGACGATCGGCGCAGGGCTGCCCCGCGTCGTGCCCCCTGGTGGCGCAGATATTCTAGGGCGCCACTTCAATGAGGGGACTGTGGTGAGCGTCCCAAGCCACCATATTCATAGGGACGAAGCAATCTGGGGCCTGGACGCTGCTGTCTTCCGCCCCGAGCGATGGATCGAGGCTACGGGCGAGAGGAAGAAGCAGATGCTAGAAGCATTCATCCCATTCTCCGTCGGTCCTAGGTATGTCGCCCGATTTCAGTTAGCATTGTTCCGTCCTCACTAGGTGGGACAGAGCGTGCACTGGCCGAGCTCTTGCGATTCAACAGCTGCATGTCATTTTAGCGACACTTTTCTACCGATACGACTTCACGATTTCGCCTGATGCCAAGGTGAGGAGAATCGCATCTCTGCGTATCCGTGTCGGATGTTACATCTGACTTGCTATTCGTTCTTAGCTCCAGGTCCGCGACGCATTCGTCAGGAGGCCTCTCGAATGTGTCGTCGGGATTAAGCCGAGAAAGATTTGACGTCTGAGGGAGTCATCGCCGCTGCTCATGCAGAATACGTTAAGCCTTTTCTATTCGGGGTTACAAGTACATTGCATTCCAGTATATGGAGTCATCGTACATCGCTAGAGAAGTTTGCACATTATTCAGCGTGTAGGAGAGGGTCTAGAATATGGTGACCTGTTCTATGTGAGACTGGTATCAAGCGTTTTCGATACCAAGTTGGTGGTAATAGTTTCCTTCGCCCCGTTCTCCCGCCGGCACTCATTACATCTCTCCAAGTTGGCCGCGGTGGTCAAGTCAAGAGGACCCCAAGAGTCGTGTGAGAAGTTCACGCTCTGCAGGCCAGGGCAAGGCAGTCGCCGAACGCCCCTGGCGATCGGGTCAAGAGTGGGGCGTGACAGAGCGAGAAATAATGGATGGAAGATGCTGTCTTTGTCCCAGATATCGGGGGCCACTCCGTAACATCGCTCATCGAAGAAGACCACCGTAGAGGCGATCTCGATCGTCTGGAGTGAGGGCATAAGTCCAAGGAAGATTCTCCACTCGACCTGTGAGATGGCGTGCGCAAAAGGTATGTTCTCGACCCTGAGTCGCTTGACAGCAGGGAGGGGCACCAGGCCGTACCATATGCCACCGTATGTGAAGTCCGTGAACGCGTCCCACCTCCAAGACACGTGCAGATTTCCCGTCGCAGATGAGAACTTGACGACGAAATACTCATCGGTCTGGTCCGTGTAGTCCAGCGCGAGCTCCTCAATAGTGGATGAGAGGGCGTGTAGAGAGTGGCAGTGAGGTAGTGGGTCCCGTCCGAAGTCGCCCGTACCCTGGTACCCTGGTTCTATGTCCTCGTCCTGATACTCATCCACCACCGTACGGCCATGAATGCAGATGCGCTGTTCCAGCGTAAGCTCGACACGCGTTGTCAAAGGAAACGCTATGTGGGCCAACATATGCAACACCTGGGGCTGTGAAGCCCTGAGCCGAAGAAGTCGCAGCGTTGGGAGCTCAATAGGCTTCGTGGGGTAACGGGTATCCTCCAGCCAGCTGAGGGCTACAAGAGGAAAATCGAGGTCGAGTACCTCCAGTTCTGGTGATCGGGTAAGCACAGTCAAGATGTCGGTAGGTGGCAAGTTTGCCTGGCCGGTAAGCCGTAGGGTTCTGAGGTCAGAATATGAGGTGATAGGGAACTCGAAATCGGAGATGGAGAGCCTTTGTATTCCCTGGATTCGACCACCAAAGAGTTTCATATGGAGTAGACCGTCGAGAAGATCCTCCGATTCCTGAGAGCCAGCCACGGGACGAACGTCTAAGCCTCGTAGTTGGGGCGTTGAGACTTCAGAGAATGCGGACAGGATGGCGAGGGTGTCGCCTAAGTTGAGGCGAGAGATACCTAGATCTTCTATACGATTGGCATGTTCGCACAGCATGCGAACCGTCACAGGAAGATGGTTGCGAGGACCTTGCGTGGACTCTCTGTCCCTAGTGCCGACAATCGCCAGTCGCAGTGATGCGTCCTTCGAGCGATGAAGCCACCTTTCCAGTTCTGACGGACGCGTCGTGTCGAAGAGTATGATGTCACTCCACAAGCGGGGAAGATCCAGTACTACGGTCCTCCAGTGCCGACAGACGAGCGCGACGGCGTCAAGTGGCCTCGCGATGTTAGCGAGTTGTGGGTGCCTGGGGATAGCGGCAAGTATGATAGCCAGCACGTCAAAAGGGAGCATCTGGGAGCTCGACGCGCGGCTGCTGAGGCCTGTGTTGTCGATGACAAGGAATGGCGGTACCCAGGGATTGCCTTTAGCGACTCGTGATGACGGTAAGGCGGGCAACTCACTGGTGGCATGATAGTGCGTCATTTCAAATCCGAGTACGTTGGGCCGGGGTGGTTGAATGTGAGTGAAAGTGAGGGTTCTTGATCACCCTCCAAGTCACCCTCCCTTTAATACGCGTGGCACACCAGACGGAATCCACCACAAGGCACGAGGAGGTCCCGCTTGGTCTGACCGACGTCGCGTATTGTGCTTGATAGGGGCATCTTGGCTGAAGAGCCGTGTATGCGCGCAGTGGGGGGAGGGCTTGCAGTGACTGGAGATGGCAATCAAACTAATTACTCTACGTAACAATGTTGCTGCTTACCGTCTAGCCGCTGCGTAACAGCTGGTCGAAGAGACGATGTCATGCGTGCAGTACACCGATAGCAAAAATCCGATGGACCTAGAGACAATGAGCAATCTCCACAATAAGTGCATCAAAGTCCGCAGAACGGGCGCCAAGATCATGGATGCTCAGTTTCCTGAAGCCGGACGAACAATATGTCTATTGTCCTCATGACTGACATACTTGAGCTCAAACACGCACAACATTCATCGAGAACAGTACGTCGAGTCCTCAGATGGTGCGAGGTAGAGTGGTACTGATTTGACTCTGATGGTGCAGCGAAGGCGACACAAGTGACAGTTGCATCTCCACGGTTCAGGAGGAGACACTTCAGGGGTCAAAGCACACAGCGAACCTGTTCCAGCCACCTTGCATGATATGACCCTTGACAAAGATGGTGCGCCGTGTGCAGTGTCGTGCCTCTCACTTGGACCAGAACAATTGGACGCCGCATACGAGATCGTCGAATGTGGCGGCCTAAGCAAGGCTTTCATCTTTAGCTGCCTCGTATCGATTCCCTCGAGCGGCTGGTACTTACCAGCCAATACTACCGCAATCACGTTTTGCTCAATCGCTGGTGGAAGCGCGATCCACGGTATCCTCTGCCTACGGTGGGCGTCGCGATGATCAGGGCTTCATCCAGTCGAATCGAATGTATTGGTGCTCAGAAAGAACAGCGCGTGCACGTCGACAATGTAACACGACGAGTTAGGAGAAGGCAAGGCAATTGCGCTGCCAGTGTGGGATGCGGCCGTAAGGTTGAACTCAACCGCTCAGCGCTGAGCGGTCACGGCTTCGAGTTTGTGTTACATGTGACATGTGTAACACTCTGTTACATTGCCACGTATTCGGAGACGGTGGGCCACGCCCGGGCCGCTTGCACTTGTATTATACGCCATTCGCCGCTACTAAGTACGCGCGAACAACTTCGGCCCCTAGCCAGGCGAGATCACTCAGGTTGTAAATTTCCCATTGTATGCTACGTGTGTTCGAGCTCGGACGTAGGCAGGCTCTCATGACATTCTTTTCACTGAACGTGCGACCCGACAGGCCTGCGATGTCTCTCGGCCAGTCACTCCGAATACTAGCCAGGCTCCTGAGTGAAGCACCCGCGCGTAGTGCGGTACGGCTGCACAGAGTATGTATGCTGACATCCACGGTCTCGAACCCTACCCGGGAAAGACATGGGGTGTCTACGTAGGGCCAGACCACTGCTTCGCCACTGACTGCGTTGCATTGTTGCGCTCAAGTAAGTGGACAATGGTCGACGGACGCAGCGCACATTGTCCGCTCACGTATAAAGCTTTGCTCTGGACTGGAATTGCGAAGACAAGCTCCTCGACTACTCCTAGACTGAGAGTGCCACTCTGTCTCGCGCAACGGCTCTTACTGAACCTAGGACATCGCTACACATGATATTACCCTCTCTTCGTCACAGGAACGCTCTTAGACCCAAATCTAAGTTGCCTATGCTTCCGACGTACTCACGACCTAGGTGTGTTGACGGTGTCTCCTATGCATCCAATACGTCTCTCACTGGGCGACTTCGCCTTGCAGGTTCGGCTTCGACGCAGACATCTCTCGCACCACTGTGATCACAGCCTCGCACGATCCGTGAGCCGCTTCTGTATGTTCACGGGCTGGCACAAGCCATTAATTGCTGTGATTTGCAGTATTATACCTAATCTCATGACGACCGAGAACCATGAAGCATATGTAGGATACCCTTCGAGCAGGAATCAGCGCTCAGACACTTACGGTGAGTCCTGTGCTAGCTATTGTCTCCTCTATGCATGCTTACGCCATCGGGAAAACAGGTGAACACATTCTGGAGAGGCCATGCTACTCTGCACCCGCGGCGGAGCCTCCGGCTTCTCCTCGAACTTTTCCCACATGGGGACATGGGGCAACTCACCCCCACCTCGACGATCGCGCACCTCCCCTGCCACGCCTTGCGTTATTGGGCGGCGGTCAAAGTGGCTCAGCATATGGTGAATGGTGTGTTGAACAAGATGAAGGAGAACCCAGGGCCACATACCAAACTGACTGTGAGTCTGCTTTGGATTCCCCCAAATACCTTGGAAATACTGAACTGTTCTGCCAGTGGCATTGTACTCCCTGCAGTATGGGCATAGCAGTCCACAACAAGACACAAAAGAGGCACGTAAATGCCAAACACTGGGTGGCACACTCAATGCACCTGGCTTGTCAGTACCTGTAGACGAGGTTCTCATATGCCCCTGGTGCGAAATGATGTAAGTCCCCATCTCCCGACGATCGTTTGCGCTAACACACTGCATCAGGTTTTGAACCGTCGATTGGTGGAATCGCTCCTGTGTCACCAAAGGAGGAGACACGTCTCCGGCAGACATTCACCTGGTCTTCTCTGTGAAAGCCAGTCACAAAGTACCACACCCAGAGGCCGCCTTCGTTCAGCGCACAGCCTTGCATGCGACGATTCGGGGTGTGTGAAAGAATCATTGAGCTACCCCGGATCGATAGACTCCGTATCGTAGGGTGCCAGGACAACGTTCTACGGGTCCTGGGGCCCCTGGAATTCGCACCTGAGGCAGAAGTGCACGTCACCATCTACGGTGACAACACACTAGGGCGTCACCGCCAACGCTGCACGTACACACAGGAGCTCACGAGGCGTCTGCGGATAGTCAACTTGGGCTACGCAGACGAGATCACCAACATTTCATTCACATGCTCAATAGCGGTCACGTCGCTCGATCACAGGCTCAGCTTTGAGTGGGTGTGGTCCAATGCAGAAGATGGGAGCACACAAGGGCAGCCGGGCATCTTCTTCAACATGGTGATTGACCTGCAGAATATCACCCAGGTCAACGTCGTCCAACTGCCCACCGTGAACGTTGGTCAACGTAGGGAATGGTGGCGCCTCCGAGTCATTTCCCTTGTCCTGGCACAATACGTCGGGGGCATTGTGGAAGGGTCGCCTTACAGATCGCACACAAAGCAAGTCCGATAAGGGTTCCTTTATTCTTGGAGGGGCGCCGAAATCCATGCACTGGACTGACTTCTGCGCATTCGAATAATGATGTACATCACCTTGGCGAAGCCTCACGACACTGCCAATTTGCTCGGTGTTAGTGAAGCGAGCCCAACACCGCATACCGATGTCGCGGCACCGTAACGGTATAGAAATTTTTGTGAATGTACTATGACAGTGCAACGCCGTAAGAACATACGTAGTTTACGAGAAACGACGTGGCAGAGACTTCGTTAAACGCGCGAGTCGACGCTCGTGGCAGACAGTGACAGAGATCGGATCTGTGGCGGTGGCAAGAGATCGCGTCTTCGATCGACACCGGCATCCTCCGGTGGCTCTGTCAAGACGTTCAGTAATAGCCATCATGGTCGGCCGCTGCCATCGCTCCGGTACGCATGCCTGGCTCTCCGCCTGCATCGGGCTGCCCTCGCAACACCTTCAACACCCGCGGGATCTGCAAAGCCCAAGTATAACTTTGACTGCAACTATCGCTGGACGACATGATCACGCCTCGGCCCGAGAGACACTCTGGCCGTGGTTTCGGCCTTCTACTCGCACACCCGATGAGCGCGGCCATGGACTCGGTTACGGGAGCTTCCCGACGAGACTGCTTGTGCTACCACTGGTCGGCCCGGTCTAGTTTCTGGCTACCTGCAGAGTAGACAATTGTGACTACACACTGTTCAGGGTGTCTGTCGTGCTACCCTGAGACTCGTATGTCCTTGAAGATTATGCTACTCGAATGCGTGGGCGGCGCGGCGCTCGCGTTCTATCGAGCATCGTAACGTCTCGTCGCCACGCTGCGTGGTGAGTGCGGCATCTTCCTTCCTGGAGGCAGAAACGATCGCCTTATCGCTCTCCTCAGATCCTGTGATGCCTCATCGAGGCCTTGCTAGGGCCGGACATCACGCATGCCTGTCGCTCGTGTGGACTCAACCATCATAGGACACTCTCAAGCGTCCAGACATACGTTCGCAGCCGAGAGTCTGGAGACCAAATAACATGTAATACGGCATTACAGACTCGGAGGCAATGGTGGGATCCTCCGTGGTATAAGACCCGGACGATGGAATGCACAGGCTGTACTTCCGCTCGACGTCCGACATGTCGGTCGTCGTAGAGCAGCTCACTGCTCATGCCAGGGAAAGCTTGCTGCTACTGCTAGCAACTGTACCCTTTGTGCTGGTAGTTGCCAAGGTCGTCATCTATTTCGTGGATCCATCTGGCTTGCGCGCGTATCCCGGGCCCTTCCTTGCCAAGTTTACAGATGCTTGGATATTCTGGGTAGTGTTCCGTAACCGATGGTCGAGCACGGTAGAGGACATCCACAAGAGATATGGTAACGCGCCCTTCATTGCTTCCTACGTGACAACTGAAATCAATGGCATTCGTTCGAAGGTCCGATTGTCCGCATAGCTCCAAACCACATCTCCATCGCCGATCCTAGGGCTCTTGCCACCATCTACGGTCACTCCACCAAGTTCACAAAGGCAAGCTTCTACGACGCCTTCGCCAACTTCGCTGTTAGGAACATATTCAACACGCGATCCCGCACTGAACATGGGAGGAAACGACGCATGGAGGCGCACATGTTTGCTCCCCAGAGCATCCGTGCGATTGAACCTCTCTCTCACGTCCATGTTGCCGACCTCCTCCGTCGATGGGATAGCCTTGCCGCCCATGTTGCAGAGGCACAGAAAGGCGGTCCCAACCGAGGTTACCTTGGCTCTACCGCTTGGAGCGTGCAGGATGGTCGCGTTTGGTTCGATTGCATGGCATGTGTGTACCGCCATCGCGCATATCAGGTACTCGGATCTCGTCTGACTATTCACCATAGGGCTTAACTTCTGGTCTTTCGATACCATCGGTGATTGCTCCTCGACGATGTCTCTGGCTCATTTCACAAGCTCATACGTATGTCTCTGTCTAGGTGACCTCGCGTTCGGGCTGCCCTTCGGCATGCTCAAGTCGGGCAGGGACACTGCCAAAGTCGCAAAGTCGCCCGAGCAAGGGTTCAGAGCCATCGAACTGATCACCAAAAACGGCGGCACGCTGTCGATCGAGGACGAGGAAATCCCGTACATTGAGTGCCTGAGCACCCGCGCGGAGACGACCGTCTGTCTGGCGTGGCTCCCTCCGTTCTGGCAGAGGATGATGCAGAAGCTGCCAGCGTTCTCAGGTCATCCACGTTCTGGTCGGCAGTTGGGGGCCCTGTCGATCATGGCCGTAGCACGCCGCCTCGCGAACCCGGATCCCCGGCCAGACATGCTCCAGAAGCTCTTGGAGGCGCGCGACGAGGAGGGCAACCCACTCGGTCCACAGGAGCTCGGTGCTGAGGCATTCGTGTTGATCGTTGCGGGCTCCGACACGATCGCCAAGTAAGCACAGGCGAGCCCTGCCGTGCACCGAGCTGACCTCTCCCGGCTTCCCAGCACGACCTGCGCAACGATATACTACCTCGCTCATGACCGGCGCCTCCAAGCCAAACTCCAGGCAGAGCTGGAGGCACTGGCGTCCGTCGACTCCGATGTCGCCCCCTACGACGCCGTCAAGGACCTACCGTTCCTCGACGCGGTGATCCACGAGGCGCAGCGTCTGTACTCGACGGTCGGCGCGGGGCTGCCTCGCGAAGTCCCCGTCGGCGGCGCCACGGTCCTCGGGCATCACTTCAAGGCGGGCACCACGCTCAGCGTGCCGCTCTACCGGCTCCACAGGGACGAGGCCATCTGGGGGCCGGATGCGACTGTGTACCGTCCCGAGCGTTGGATCGAGGCCAGTGCTGAGCGCAAGAAGGTCATGATGGAAGCCTTCGCGCCGTTCTCTATTGGTCCCAGGTGAGCAGGTCGCGTGGATCCTCTTACGTGCCTTGGTTGATAGTATTGCGTAGGGCATGTATCGGCCGCAACCTCGCGCTCATGCAGCTACACATCATCCTCGCTACACTCCTTCACCGCTATGACTTCGCGCTCAAGTCTGACGAGCCTGTGAGTACTTGACCTACGAAACCTTGACCACATTTGACTGAGAGGTGCCCACAGCTTCAGGTGCGCGATGTCCTCGCTCGGAGGCCACTTGAATGTATAGTGGGCATGAAGCGGAGGAACTGATACAGCTCTGTGGGGTTGTGAGCTAGTGGGAGTGGCCGTTCGTTGGCTGCTGTACTGGTACATAGAACGTGTTCGACCTTGATATGTCTACGCATGAGGATACGCGAACTTGTATTGACACACCATCTTGGACTTGGTGAGTGTGTCCTCTACAGGTGTGAGGACGGAGGAAGTATTGCACACGATGGAGCAACGACATACATTGACTGACCAGCACCCCATCACCCCAACACGGATATTTGGTAATGATACACGTACTTCGGAGCGTCTCTGCGACGGTGATGTACGGCCTTCTACATAATGAGGGATAAGTGAATGGCGGTGCTGCGGCGGAGGACGAAGTGATGGCGACGAGACAACATACTAGTAGTACACATACAGGCGAGTTTACAAACTCAACACGAGTCTTGGTGATGATGATGATGAGGGTCTTTCGTACAGTACGGAAGATCAGGCGGCAGCCTCCGTCTCCGCGCTCTTCTTCCTATGCACATTTTGGTGCCGGGCCAGCTGATCGGGGCGGGCGAACGATTTGTTGCACCCTGGCTCCGTGCACGGGTAGGGGCGCGCACCCGTATGCGTACGCAACTAGGAAAGGAGTATCAGCCTCGGCGGCGCGGATACAAGAGATGTAGACCTACGTGTTTAGACAGATTCGACGACTCCGCGAAGGCCCTATCGCAATACGAACACTTGAAGGGCTTGTGGCCGTTGTGCGTGCGCTTGTGGATCGTGAGCGCGCCCGTGATGGCGAACGACTTGCCGCAGCCGGGGAAGTCGCAGACGTAGGGTTCTGATCAGATGGTCAGTCGGGCATGCCCTCACGCGCATATGGGTCAACACGTACTTTCTTGTGTATGACGGCGCTTGTGCTGCGCGAGGGTCGCAGCCTCCGAGAAGAACTGTCCACAGATCTCACACTGGAATGGCCGATGGCCCGTATGGCTCTACGCAGAGGGTCAGCCTCGCACCCAGAGCGCGATAACGCAGAAGACGACATAGCGCCGGACACCCACCTGCAAATGCCGTAATATCTTCTGCTTGCTCGAGAAGCCCTTCTCGCCATGCCGCGTGCAGCCCTCCCAGTGGCACTCGTAGTGGGCCTTGCCGGCACCAACGTGTTCCGCCGTGATGTGCGCCGTGAGCTCGTTGCACGTCGGGTACGACGCCGTGCAGCCCTCCCAGCGGCACACATGCACCGGCGACGCGGAGCAGTCGTGCTCCGGCAGCGGTGTCGGCGGCGAGTACAGGCCGCTCGGGGCCTCGCTCGTCACACCCGGGGCCGCAGGGGCGGGCGCGGGCGCCTGGATGCTCACGTTTTGCGCGGACCCCGGCGCCTGCTTGTGCTTCGGCGACCGCAAAGGCAGTCCTAGGTGGTCCTCCATGAGGTGGCTCGCGAGGACACCGAGCGCGCTGTCGAAGGTGTTCCCGGTGGAGGGGCCCGGGATAGACTGCGGCGACGGGTAGAGCTGGCAGTCCGCCCACATGCACGAGAGCCCATCCTGCGGGAGCCCGGTCGTGTTGGTGTTGGCGGCTGTGGCGTCCTGCTGCGAAGGTTGCATGGGCGTAGGGTTGATGGGCCCAGGCGTCGCCTCACCCAGGCGGAGGTGCTGGAGGTTGACGTGGCCAACGAGCTCGGCGAGTGTGGCGAACGATGCGAAGCACCCGCCCCACTGGCAACGATGCGGGTAAAGCTGGTTTTGCTGGGGTTGAGGGGTCTGCTGAGGGGTGTAAAATTGACTGGCATCGTGAGGCACTTGAGGGACCTGAGACTGGTTGTGGACGTGCAGTCCCGAAGGCTGCAAGAGCTGTTGGGCGTGGGTATGGAAGGCAACCGGACTCGGGGTCAGCTGCGGCGTCGATGCTGTCGAGTTGGTGGAGCTCATGTTCGGGTATCCTCCGGGAAGATTAGGTCCCTGAGGTTCGGTACATCCGCATAGGAATGCAGCGAGGGCAGGGTCCCAGACCAAATCGGGATGAGTAGGGGCCATATCGGGCCCATACGATTTGGCGTCGGGCACGTAGCCATGATAGTCTGGGCAACACTGAAGCTAGTGGATATAGGTGAGCGATGTCAATGCAGGGCTACAGCGAGAGACGATGCGTACGAAGTCATCGAATCCGGTGCAGTCCGGGCCATTTTCGCAAGGCATATTGCAAGGATCGGGGAACATGGTGCGATCGCACGGAGACGTCGTGTGGTGCGAATCGTTGCACGCAACGACTACGCACTGCTCGGTGCATTCGGAGCTTAGCCCAACGTCGCAGTGCGAGCTCTCGCACTCGTGTGCGCACTCTTTGCAATCGAGAGGCATAGCGTTCGGCTGCGGTGGGCAGGAGTGATCACGCTCGCCGTTTGCGTACAGAGTTTGGCCGGGCATTGCGACGGCGGTGTCTTCCATCCTTGTCCTGAGTTCCGAGCAAAGCTGGAATGCGGCGACGACGTCGGAAAAGTCGTCTGGCTGCTGCAACCTTGAGGCAAAAAATGCTCGGGGAGAGGCGGCGGATGGAGAGGAGAGGAGAGGCCGGATGTGGGGGCCGGGCGATGGCGGTGAAGATGAGGCAGGATTGGCGGCCATGGTCGTCGTGCTCAGAGCCGAGTACCCCCCCAGTCATTCTGCCACCCGTCCCCCTTATGTCAGCATGGTGTTGCCCCATTCAGGCAACTCGCTACTCCCGCCCAATCACCGCGTCCCATCCCTCCGTCCATCTTCGTACGAACGCTGCACAATCCCAACCGCCGTCTCATCGCGGACCACCAACGCCACACAGAACAACAGCCTCAGCCACCGGGTCCCACAGATATTGGTGTGGAGTGGCTCTGTCCATCCAGCGTCCTTCCGGCCAACTGACCTGCCGAACAAGCGAGCCAATATCTAGGAACCCGACCACGGCATACCAAACGTAGACACATGCTCTCTTCGACCAATCCCACGGGTGCATAATCAGCCGCTGGGATTCATGCAGGGATCACTTCCCGGCGGCGAGTGGCAATAGTTTTGATGTGCCAGAGGATCCAGCTATAGGAGTAAATACCGTTCTGCACCCTTCGCTGCATGCAACGATATGTCAAGCACGCAGCTGTTTCGTCCCAAACCTCGAGCCCGTTGTGCCAGTGGTTCATTAACGTAGGACAAGCGGTATCCGAGCTCAAACTTGCTGTTCCGCAGGCACGGTGAGTTATGAAAATGTATTCACTTCGTGCCTGCGTTTGACGTCTGATTACGTATCTCACAGGCATACCGATTGAGCATTCGGACAAAAATTCTGGTTTGGAGTTACATATGGAGCTATGGATTCGCGTTGGCGCTCATTCGACTGTGATTTCAACGTACACGTGATCGCGTCCCTGCCGCCGTGTCGCTTGCCCTTCGTCTGAGCGTCGTCGCCGCAGTGGCTCTTCTCATGCTCATCGTCATATTGGCACAACGTCTCTGGGCCTCTCACCGACTCCAGTATTCTTGAGAATATTTCCTGCAGGGTTCTGGTCTGTCACCGCAGGAATCGGGACGAGTGCCAGTGCTACGTCGAATGCTCTCGTGGCACACGCTTCTGAACGTTCTCCTTCAATGGACCGGGAACAACTAACATCTGGGATTCCACAACACAGACACAGGAAATGGGTAGTGGTACAGGGGTTGCGCACTACGATGCAATTATGGTCACCTAAGGCTACCGGCTCGGCGGCCCCCGGCGCGATAACCCGCTGCCGGAGGAGAGGGAGGCTGTGGACGAAGATAGGCGAGAGTGTACGCTAGGAGTGAATAAGGGGTGCTGGGGTCGTGGCTAGCATAGTACAGATGAGTGTTTCTCTACACCTCGGTCTGGCGATGCGTGCTTCTTCCCGCTGTGGATCTGATCTTGCTAGGCATCAATGCGGAGGGTATGACTGAACATGGATGGGTATCGTTGTACGACCAGGAGGGGAGGAACGTGACAGGAACAGCTAGGAGGAACAGCTAGGGCAAGCAGGGCTCTGAGAGCGTTCGCTTGACGTCCTCAGGTGAGTGCTAGCTCGTGGTAGACGCGTGGACGAGATCGTCATTGACCGCCGCGAGTCGCCGACTTCTCCTTCCGTGGATGTGACACGGCGGGGATCTTCAGTGTCACTTTTGCCAGTGGAGGGGTGGTTGCGGACGCGTCGACTCTCTTTCTCGCTGTCCTTGCCTTCGGGGCTCGGGCTTTCTTCTTCTTGGGAAGCTCCACGCCTTCCGCGGTCTCTGTCGTTTCGGCGGACGTGCTCCGCTTCCTCTTCTGTGCCGTTGTCGCCGGCTTCGGGGTCGCCGTTTCCTTCCTGCAAGAGATGTACGTCAGCGCTATCGCTCGTGGCGTTCACCGTTCTCGATGCCAGGGCCCGACGGTAGTGACTTCGGCTCTAGAAGCCGTGGTCTCGCTACTGCTTGCGAGGAAAGGTGCACGACGTTGACGGAAAGGGCTCACCTCTCTAACCCCTCTGGCTGCTTTCCTCTTGTCTTTTCAGACATCTTCTTGGCCGTGGTGTCTGACGACTGTGCACGCGACGTGCCTGCGAAGGATAGCTCAGCATCAACCACTAGAGCCACCCTCGTTCAGCTTACCTCGAGTCAGCGTCCGCGACTGCGAGTCTGACGCTGCCTCAGGCGTCGTGGCCTTCCGTTCTTCCAGTCTCTTGCTCCGTCTCTTCGGCTCGTTATCTTTCGCCAGGGTTCCATCGGAAGTCTGTGCGTCAGCTTTGCGCGAACGCGAGCGATTGTTGTTCTTTGGTTGTGCGGGCTCGCTACGGTACTCCCCGCTCATCTCGACGGTCTCGCGACCCTTAGCGCGTGGCTCGATCCTTTGGGACGCGTTTGCTTCACCTTCAGAGGGCCGGGCTGCCGTTGACACTGAGACAGATGCTGGTTGTTCGACGGGCTTTGACTGTGGCCCCTGCTCGACATCCCGCGGCGCAGAGGGCGCGATGCCAGTGCTTTCCACATGATGCGCACGTAAGTAGCGTCTGAACCGGTACGGCACGTTTCGGCCAAAGTCGTTGTCATGGGCAGTACTGGGAGTGTTGGTTTTGTTCTGCTTTGCAGCGGACGACGGAGTCGCATCTCGCGAGCTGCCTTCAGCGCCACGTGAGGTATCTTGCTCCTCGCAAGCGAGGAAGTGCGCCGTGCTCGGCATTATATACGCGGTTTCGAGTGTCATCATGCTTTCGAAAGGGGCTGTATAGGGGTAGAGTGGGGTGCAGGGGTTGTGTGGGGTGCGGGGGCGCAGATGCAGCTGGTGTGGCGGGTGGCGGGTGGTTAAGCCACCTTGCTTTGTGCTCGCGCGTCACGGGATCGCGTGTGAAAGAGGGCCCCCCAGCGTGGCCTCACCCCCGATATGGCACACAATGGACAATGGACCGGGTCGCTCTTCCCGTTATCGCAGGCCATCGCTGGGACGATGGGTGAGAATGCGTGAGGTTCCGGGGACTGTGGATGTGGCAGTACTCCCCGGGCCCTTTGCGGTTCACTGCGAGAGCTCTGCGCGTGCGGTGCGCTACTACGATTGCATCGCCCGTGCAGATCAGTGGCACTGCGGTTTAAAAGACTCTGCTATAGCCATGGCCTCGAGCTCGATGGGCATTACGCCGCCACGATCGACGTGGTGGCGCACTGGTCGATCGCCGAAGTGCCGACGGAGATGTCCGTGGCTCGACTGCCGCTCACCTGTCGGTATGTGGCGCGCCCCGACGTCGCTCCGGCGAGAGTGCGTAGTCAGCTCACGCTCATGTTGGGCACACTAGAAGTACTCGTGGACGAAACACATGGCAGTCATGACATTACACAGGGAACAGATACATGGGACGAGCAATACAGACACAGATGACAGAGTAAACTACGTACCTATGGAGACAACACTACGAGTGCGCTACACGACAACGACTATACATGCGAGAACGGGCAACAATAACGGAAAGTGGGTGCGTACGACGTGCAGAGACACTAGCAATGGGAGAACACTGACAACCCGATAGGCGGGACCTCGCGGCGGCGGAAATCTAATCCGAGTCTGCGCCAGTATCCCACGCGTCGTATACCGCCTGCATGTCCTTCAGGAAGGTCGTGAAGTTCGCGGCGAGGTTGTGTATCTCGTATCCCTTCTCGTGCATAAGCCTGCCGGCCAACCACGCCCAACGCTGGCAGTTGTACTTCCGGTCGTTGTGGACGATGGGGACCGTCTGCAGCAGCTCCTCCAGCCGGTCCAACTCGTCCTGCGTCGCCGGGATGTTACTGAGGTGGATGCGGCCAGCGTACCGGTTGTTGACGCATTTGTAGGTCTTGCTGACGGTAAACTTCCACGAGGTGATGTCGCCAGTGATGTGGAATGCGACGCCCACCCCTTTGTTGGAATCTTTGTCCGTTACGGCGAAGATCTCCATGTGGCGCTGGGGATCTTCTGGAGTATGCTTGGATCCCGAGTATTGAACGAGGTAGACAGGGTAAGATCTCATTGTGAGAGAGGCTGGGGCTGGGGCGTCGGTGAGTACGATATTACTTGAGTAGGAAGCGGTCGACGTGAGCTTACCTAAGTGTGCGTATGGAAGGGTTGACTAGGAAGGAGGTTTTGTGAGGTACGGTCGGTTGCTGGAAGGGCAGAGGCGAGAAGGTATGTGAGCCTAGCGTCTTTGCAGTGGATGGCTCGGACTTACTTCAACTCCCGTTGAGGACAGTCAGGAAGACTTAACGAGAAAGAGGCGGAGTGGTCGAGTGCGGGAGACAGATGGAGGGTCGAAGCCCGCCTTCCTGTCCGTCTTTTATGCATTCTGGGTACCCTCGCTTAGCCTCCCACATACCAAGCTGGCGCTCAGAACCCTACATCGTAGCCGAAGGGCAGCTTCGCTACGCGAGCAAGCACAAGGCCTCCAATTGGCTCATCTCGTGTACCGGGGCTCGGCGCTGAGTGGGCCCCTCCCCAGTTGAGACAGAATTCTCGCGGTGTTGAGTAGGATTTCCTGATCGAGATTCAGTATTGGCATTTGCCTGCGGTACTAGGTCGAGGCCCGGAAGCCGTAACCCCCCGACGCCTCATGGGCAGTCAATCTTTTCATTCAAGGTGAGACCTCAGTCATTGCTACTGATATCGGCTAAATGAGTGTACATTTGATTTCCATAGAATGACTAGAAAGCTTTGTCTATTCTGTCTATCCGGTTGTCTAATGGACCGGGGTGACAAAGCGTGACACCGTGTGGCTCAGGCTTGGGCTGTCACGCGGAGATGGTTTACCCTTCTCACTGATCAGTAAGTCTATACAAATGACCTCTGATTCTTCTGACTGGATTTCACTCCATCATTGAGGGTCCTTACAAATGCTTGGTCACACCCTTCTTTTACAGCTATCAGGTGAGATCACAGATGATTGGCCCAGAACCATGACCATGCGACGCTAGCTGATTCGTCAGAACCTATCAGGCCTTCCATTGGACCCTCTATCTGTTGTCTCATTGGACCACCCCTTCGAGTCATGCCAGCAAATGCCCAGCTCGCCCTCGCAATGGCTAACGATGCCACGACGGCTTCGTGGAAACTCATCGGAACCATCGATGAAGACTTGATTTCTCGACCGCGGAGGTCTCGGGGTCCCGGATGGATTGCACGCAGTAGTCCAGGCTATATCACATTCCCGTGGATGCCGATTGCGAGCCAAATCGTCCGTCCTACTTTTTTGTCAGGCATGTGGGGCACAGCGCCGGCTCGGGCTAAGACAAGTCGCGACTTTGCCATGGACGACAAGTGACTCTCCTCTAGAGACGGGCGGATGTCTGTGTGGCGCTCGCGTTTGGAGGCCAAGATCGATGACCGAGACATGGTGTGGCGTTGAGCGTGCTCAGCATTCAGGGTAATGGACACTCATTCACGTGCTTGCTAGACTTCCTGATGGATAGTCCTGCGCTCAGCGCGCGAGCACCCGCCACTCTGGCCGCCTCCCGTTCCTTCGAGTCCCCTCGATGCACAAGTCTCAGCTCTCTGAGAAAGGCCGCTGTGTCCGGGCAGTAGTTCGGTCCAAGCCCCTCGTCATGCACAGCACGGAAGTCAAGCACCATCGCATGCCACCGAGAGCATGGGTAGTGCACCACTACTAGGACGGTCGAAGAATCCGCAGTGTAGGAGCTTAGCGCGCGGCGCATCCTGCCTTGTGGAGAGGCACCGCATGATCAGGACCGCCGGGGCCCGTTCGAGGCCCACGCCTCGTGGCTGGCGGAGCGGCGCAAGTCGCTCGATTTGGATGCGCTTGTGTTTTGCGCGAGTCATAATCCTGTCGGTCGCGCCCCAGACACGCCCGTTGTCTTGCATCAGAGAAGCCTGTTATGCTGATAGAGCAGAAACTGTTGTCCCCTGGTCTGTGGGCCGGGCCTTCTGGTGCTTTCTGGCACGATCCGCTGCTGTGGCGGACCGTGCGCTCGCTCCTCTGCGTGTCGCACCGTCCGGCAGGTCTCTGCCCTCCGTGCAGACGGCTGCTCCACTACGAATGCGCCAGTGCCCCGTACGAAGGTGGTGGCGAACCTTGTGGCACGACTTCCAGAGGGAATCGGGGTAAAAGAGCACTGCGTGCCGAGAGGCGCGGTGTCGGCGCGGCTGCCGCTGCGTTCAACAAAGTTTCCGCATACGGACATCGATGTGGACCCACAAATGTACACGAGGCGGGGGCGCGTTGATTGGTCCATCGATAGCGTTAGCGCCGGGACCTGCAAGGCCATTATAAAGATGGGTGTGGCGCCAACACCTCCCCAACGCGACTTGCCTCCCTACATCCATCTCCGTCTGCTTCCCGTCTGTGCCTCACCCCCCCCCTTCTCTTACCTTCCTCTGCCTAATCCTGATAATATCCTTCTGTGCCGTGTGTTTCTTTGTCCATAGCCTGTTTCGCCTGTGCCGTCTGTTCGTTGCCTGTTTTGCCTGTGCCATATGTTGCCTGTCTGTTACTGTACGTTCTGCTCGATCCTGTTCGCGAGGACAATGCCAAGCGGTCCTGCAAGAGGTGAGCACCGTCGATTACCTTCTTCACTTCGCTTGTTGACTTCCTCCGTCATAGTGTGGCGTAAGGCAAGACGGGTCGTCAAGCGCTGCAACGTAGCTGCGTCAAGCGGGAGGTAGGGTGGGTAAGACGCAAGATCGCAAGACTGCAAGCCTTCAAGACTTCAACATCGCAAGACTGCAAGACCGCAACATCGCAAGACCGCAAGACCGCAAGACCGCAACATCGCAAGACCGGCTGGGGCGTGGACTGGTAAGCAAGATTGCAAGACTCTGCTGGACTGACTGGGACTGGGGACTGGGTTGGGACTTGTGGCGGGCTGGGACGGAAGACGGAAGACGTGCCCGGCGAGGCGAAGACGCAAGGGTCAAGCGCCCCAACGTAGGCCGCCTCCAGAGTCAAGCGCCCCAACGTAGGCTGCAGCCAGAGCCCGCAAGAGGCCCCCGAGGGCGGGCGGACGCGTTGCGCGTTCGTCCGGGCGCGGACCTTTACGTGGTCCTCGGGATAAGTACCCTCGCTTCGGCGGGGGGAAACCAACTCGCGCCGAACTTCCTGGGTCGTCCGTAGGGTAGGGTGGGGTAGGGTAGAGTAGGATATGTCTGTGGCGCAGTAGGCGTTTGTCTTCGACGCGTGCAAGTCGTATGTTCAGATAGTCTGGGGTGTCGCGTCTTGCTGAATTCAGGTCGTCTCGAAAGCCCTAGTCTCTCAGTGAGAGCGTGTCACAGTGTCTGCGGAGCTCGCCACCGCCGCTGCAGCCCTAAATCGAAGCCTGCCGACATTCGTTGCACGTGTGTGGCATCGGCGACCACGTCCCCGCCCTGGCTGAGTCGAGCCTCATGCCTCCATACATGACGATGCGGGCGTTGAGCTTGGTCTCCTCCGCAATCTGCGCTTAGAGCTGTGTGTGCGGCATCATCGTGCTCAGCTGATGTTCTCTTTCAGGAGATCGTGGAACGTGTCGACGTACGGTCTCATGTGTATGCGCGTCAGGAAGTAGGTTTTGATATGGTTGAGACGGTCGCACCGATGTCGGTCTCTGTCGCACGACGTCTCTTCAAGGAGGTTGGAGTTCGCGAAGTGCTCAAGAGCGCTCAAGACATGAAACGAACACACCCGACCTCTGCATACCACCCTGAGCAGGACACAGTCTCAAGGCAGCTGTCTACAGGCGGCAACTCGAGGCAGCATACTCTCATCGCGAGGAATTCGAATCCCCGAGGGTTACGATCGAGCTGTGCAGACATCGCTGCTTTCTCAACAGCTTTTCGGATCCGTGGTTGCGTACTGCTACGTTGGTGGCGTAACATCGCCTCCAGTGCGCCAGTGCGGTCTCCGTGCGTAGTACAATCAACGCTGCCGCTGCATGATCCCTCGATGCCTCATGAATTACACTTTCTCTAGTCAAGTCATAGGTCCCATAAGAATGCCTCACCAGCGGCGCGGAAGGTTCGGGCTCACGTATTTTCGCGCAGACGCGAGTTGCGAAGCGCCATGAATGGCTTATCTGCGCGTTGAACATCTTCACACTCCCAGTGGCGACTCGCAGTGTTTCTCAACGACTATGACGTGGCGTCAACATACGGAGAGGCGAACCAAAAAGACGACTCATGCTTCCACTGTCGTCAGATCAGGAGAGCCAAGGAGAGTGCGCCACTTCCTTGCGAGTCCCGCAAGACGTGTCGATTCAACGATGACTCGCAAGCTGGACAGTCCGTAAGTCAGATGCATGAACTTCTATGCCACTGATGTACTCCCTGAACAGCAACCCTGGGGATGCCTGCTCTAGACTCTGAGTTTGATCTCGGATAATTAGCAGGTTCGAATGCGGAAAAATTGCGCGCTGTAGAAGATAAGCCGGACCTATCCAGCAACCTAGGTCGATTCGCTGAGGTGTTTCGGTGCCCGCCACGTTTTCTGAGGACAGGATGGCGATGAAGGTCCAGACTAAGGGCAGTACTTGAAACGATACGATCCCGAGTAGTACTATGTGACACTGCTTTGTTGCACCGTGACTCGGCGAGGTAGGCGGTTGTCACTGGCAGTCACAGCTTGACGGGGTTGTGACTGTTCTGTCTTCAGGAGCGCCGGGTGCGTCGAGACGGTGTCTCCGGGCCGGGGAAGGTCGGACCACGCTACAAACGCGGATCCAATCTGATCAAGTTGGATCTGCCACCAGTAGTACGCGGCCCCACGGTCTGCCTGGCTCTGCCACCAGACGGCGCCTGGTGGACACTGAGTGCTACGTGCGTTGATCTTCCGCAGGGAACGTTGCACAAGACGGCTCATCACTAGCACTGTGGGCGAAGCTCAGACTGTACCGCTTACACACGGTTGCGCAAGTGCTGTCGCAGGTATTCGGATTTAGGCACAGTCGTTCCAGTTGTGGGTCGTACGGTGACGTAGTATCTCACTATATGCTATGGATCCGATTGAGGTTGCACAGGACAGACAATTGTGATTGGGAAGATCACATGGTAGGCATAACATACACAGAGACAAGACGAGTGATACAGACCGGGACTAAAAAGTAAACTACGTACCTATGGTGACAGCACTAGGTGTGTGATACAAGACAACGATGATACATGCGAGAACGGACTACAGCATCGGCAACTTGAAGCGGGTGCGTACGACGTGCAAAGATGAGAGCAAGAGAGGGCACTAACAACTTGTCCATTCCTCAGGCAAAATCTCACCGCCTACTCGATATCGGACTCGACACCAGTGTCCCATTTCACGTATGCCTCCGTGTGCATCAGGGACAGGTATCCCTGGAACGTCGTCGGAGGCGTGGCGCTGTAACCGTGGTCACGCATGTAGATGGCGGCGTCCCAGGCCCATCGCTGGCAGTTGAAGCGCGGGTCGTCGTTCTTGATAGGCACCGTGCGGAGGAAGGCCTCTAAATCATTGAGCGCCGCTTGGGTCGCAGGGATCGTGCAAAAACGAAGACGGCCGCAGTACGAGTTGTTGACGTAGTGAACTTCGGCCGACACCACAAACTTCCAGCACCCGGGACTCCCGCTCACGTGGAAGGCCGTGCCCACCTCCTGTTTGGAGCCTGAGGCGGGCGCAGTGACTACGACGATCTCGTGGTGGCGGGTCAGTTCGCCTGAATAGTGGTTGGCGCGCTCGCGCGAGTACTGGCAGAGGAGTACTTGGTAGACAGCCATGCTTCTGCGGAGAAGAATCGGAGGGTTGGTGAGCGTATATTTTATGGAAGGCCTGGACATACCTGATTGTGAGAGGGATAGGTTGTTAAACACGAGTGCGACTCGTTGAGAGGAAAGGTGGTTGGTAGTTGAAAGGGTAGAAGCTAGACGATGCCGGGTAAGGAGGCTATGCTTGCATTGGAAGGCCCGAACTCACCTCAGTGACTTTCAGAAAGCGGGGCGGACGAGTGCGAACGACCGATGCTGGGGCTCTAAGTCCCTGTTCCCTTCCCCATTTTATACACTTTGGCTCTACCTCGCTTGGCGTGCCACATACTACGCCTTGGCCAGGGAACGTATCAAACGACCTAGGGCACATAATCGCTACGCGAGCAAGAAAGAGGACCCTTGGACGTTAATTTCTGGCACTGAAACCAGGCGCTTAGAGGGCCCCTCCCTAGTTGAGGTGGGATTCTCGCGGTGTTGAGTATATTCGCCAAATTGGGGGCGACTATTGGTACTGACCTCTAGGGCTAGGCCGGGACTCTCGTCCCGGGCCCTCCGCATGATAGATACTGCGCGCTGTGACCAAGCACTTTCACACTAAGTGAAAATTTCCTATAGCTACTGATGTCGGCTAACTACTCATGTGTCAGACTTCTACAGAATACTCTGGTGCCATTGTCCTTTGGGCCTAATCGGGAGTACAGTGGAGTGATGAGCAAGCAAGGCTTGGGACCTAGAGCCCACGCTGTCACGCGAGTGTAGTTCATCCATAGTGAGTCTGCATGTTCCCTGTGATTCTCTCCGCTGACTTGGCCTAACTGAGGGCAACTTGAATACAGAGCTCTAGCCACTGACAGGTGGGAACTACACTCATGACTGGCTCGGACACGCGAATGTGCAAAGGCCACCCATTCGTCGCCGTCCATCAGTCATTTCATTGGGCCTTCCATTCGCTATCCCATTGGGCCATCCGTTCGTCGCACTGGCCAATACCCAGCCTCATCCAATAGCGGTCGAGAAGGCTATAACCACTTCCCTGGGATTCCCCAGAGACATATACTTGATGCCGGAGATTTCGGGGTCCTGGCCAGGCTAGAGGATGCGAATCAGACCGCTAGACACCAAGATACAAGCCGGGTGGTACACATATCTCCTCACTCGAAACATCCGGGACTCAGTGACTGCCCAGGCCAACCAGGCTTCGTCACAGACAGGCGACAAGCGAGTGCCTGCTGACAACTAGAGCGGCCACCTGTGTGGCACTCGCACCCCGTCGGGCCGAGTTCAATGACTGAGATTGGAGTCACTGATTGCACATTCATCGATGCACTTGGAAGTCCTGATGGAAGGGTCTCCGCCCGGGGCGTGACCACCCGCCGCTATTGTCACACCGAATTCTTGCATATCACCTCGCCCAGCATGTCTTCAGCTACCACTCATCAAACTAAGATACTGCAGAGCAGATCATCAATATCTCGAGTGATACGGATGAACAGAACCACCTATGGATAGCCCAATCTATTACGCTGCTTTCCATCGCCGAAGTGACTAGCTCGCGACCGCAGTAACAATCCTCATGGCCCGGTCTGGGCATGCGCCTCGTGGTCTTCCTCATAGCGACGCCGCTCGCCGCTCGGACTGGACGCGCCTGTATTCCGTGTGAGTCGTCCCTACTACCGGTCGCGCCACAGAGATGCCCGCTGACTGTGTGAAGGAGCCATATGGTGCTGATGGCGGGATAGTCGGCTCCCCGTGCTTGGAAGTGCGATGGGCTCGGGCGTGGTCGCGGTCTGCTTACACGGCGCCGGCGCTCGTTCGCCTCGGCCTCGACGGGTCCCCGTCCTCTGCTCGTCCGCTCTCAGTGCTCTGTACTCACCAACGACTACTCCAACGCAGACCCGTCCATGGCCCTGTAGCATGGTGGCGGCGCGCCCTGTGGCACGCCTTCTTCTGGGAATCAGGGTGACAGAGCACCGCATGCTGAACGGTAGGCGCAGCGCTGGTTCATCGTCGCTTCCGCATCCGGACGCAGATGTGGACCCACAAATATACACGAGGCGGAGTGCGCGCGGCCGGCGATGCGACGATCTCCCCCATCGATAGCTGTGTGAAACAAGGCTAGATCTGGTAGAAGCCAGCCGCCGGGGCTATAAAGAGAGGCGCGAGACCCTCGCTTCGTCCCATCCCTCCTTCCCTTCGTACTATGCCCTCCCCCCTCCTCTGTGCCCTTCCCTTCTGGCTTGTATAGCTGCGTAGCTTTGTTTGTTTTGAGCCTGTCTGCCTGTGCCACTTGTCTTTGTCCCTTTCTTACTGTACCTTGTGGCGTGACCGAGGGCTGCGTCAAGCGGCCCTGCAAAAGGTGAGCCTCCTCGCTCTTCCCCTTCCTCTGTCGCCACTCACTTCGTTTGTAGTGTGATATCTGGCTGTCGACGTGAGGCAAGACGGGGCGTCAAGCGCTGCAACGTAGCTGCGTCAAGCGGGAGGTTGGGTGGGTAAAACGCAAGATCGCAAGACTGCAAGATTGCAAGACCGCAAGACCGCAAGACCGGTTGGGGCATGGACTGGTAAGCAAGATCGCAAGACTCTGCTGGACTGACTGGGGCTGGGGACTGGGCTGGGACTTGTGGCGGGACTTGTGGCGGGACTTGTGGCGGGACTTGTGGCGGGACTTGTGGCGGCTGGGACGGAAGACGGAAGATGAGCCCGGCGAGGCGAAGACGCAAGGGTCAAGCGCCCCAACGTAGGCCGCCTCCAGAGTCAAGCGCCCCAACGTAGGCTGCAGCCAGAGCCCGCAAGAGGCCCCCGAGGGCGGGCGGACGCCTCGCGCGTTCGTCCGGGCGCGGACCTTTACGTGGTCCTCGGGATAAGTACCTTCGCTTCGGCGGGGGGAAACCAACTCGCGCCAAACTTAGAGTAGCAATTGTAGTGTAATGCGAGTTGGTGGCGTAGTCCCTTCTTGTAGTAGCACGCGAATAGTGTCTGTTAGAGTCAATGTCGATGGTTAGAATATATTGAAGGCGACGAAGCGATACTGCTAGTACTCGACCGATGCCTAAAATTTTGAGTGCAGTGCGCCACAGCGCTTGCGTGGACCAGCCTCGCCACTAGTCCCCCGTCCAACCCAGCCGTCGCAAGTCCTTCTTGCACTCCTCCGTCTCCCGCTTGACACGCGCCATGTCCTCGACGACCTGCGCGAATCCGCCCTCGCGGCCCCCGACCAAGCCGAGCATGCTCTCATACGCAATGAGCTGCGCGTCGAGCTCGTCCTCCTCCTCCACTTGCGCACGCTCCTTCGTGCGCAGCTTCTCCACCGCCGCGGCGAGGGCGCGGCCCATGGTTGCCTGAGGTCGGTTGGGGGATGTGTGCCCGTATAGCGCGAGGTGCGTGCGTGTGCGAATGAGGGAGAGTTTCATGAGGGAGGCCTCGATGGTGGTGCTCAGGAGGTCGGCTTCCGCCGTGTGTCGGGCAGCCAGGATCGGGGGCAGGGTTGAAAGCGCATCGATAAGTTGCTCTTCGAGTTTCGGATGCAACTGGTGTGTGATTAGCAAGGGAAGGCAGATACATGGAACGTGAATACCGACGAAGACGAACCTGATTAACGTTTTGGACCAGCTGGATAATATCGTCGCGGTATTTTTCTGCGAGACGGTGCTCGCGCTCTATACGCTCTCGCCGAGAACGGATATGTTCCGATAGTTCAGTGGCGTGCTGTGGATCTTCTGCGCACCGGGGCCAGCGTGTTACTAAGGTAGAGATAAGTAGTAAGGTCGGTACGTACGGTAATCGCTCTCATGATAGAGATCTGCGATGGAAGACAGTGTATTGTGTAATTCTCGTCTCAGTTGATTTTGGTGTGCATTTGTCAACTAGCATGTACCTGTCAGTCAGATGTGACATCATTATAGGGTATTATGCAACAGGATGAAGCTTACACAAAGCGACGGGGCCCCGAATCTACTGAGATCCTCCTCCGAGAGCCCCCCAGGGAGAGGCCGAGAGCTCGCGACCCCTGCATCTGTCGAGTCCATATTGTGTGGCACGGGGATAGCAGATGCATACGCGAGGCCATCGTTCAAGCTGCGTCCACCATGATCTACTGAGAGATGTCTGGCAGATCGCACTAGATGGTCTTGCAATATTTTCCCGCGTATATATTGCTCAGAGGCGGGAACACCCGCCACTTCCGGGGGCGCGTCGGCTTGGTTGGGTTTGTGGCCCATGTACTCAAGTAGCTATCCTGAGACGGTACATCCATGATCAGTCTGAACTTGAGTGAGCCCATGAAACATGAAACGCACACAGTATGTGCCCTTGCAGAAGGCTAAAATATAGGTACCTACGAGCGAGCGAGTGGTAGTGGGTGACAAACAGAGCAAACGCAATCGGGCGCGCGTGACGTCACGCATTCGTGATCTTTTCGTGACCACAATATAGGTGTGCACTTAACCATAGGACTCCGTTCAAGTAGAGTAGATTTGTAGCTCAGCTAAGTAATGTCCCTCGCCATTCCATCTTCCCCGTCATCGGATGTCACAACGCTCTCGGTATCACAACAACAGTGGATGCCTTTCCGCAGGATTTTTGGGGGAACATAACTGTAAAGCGGAGTACGAAAGGCAGTATGCAGAAATAGTTTAGACTGTGTGCCCTCCGTAGCGCTATACAAAACTGCTTGCTGGAAACTAATTTCACTAGCAAGTAAAGGAGCGGAGCCGGGTCGGACTCTCAACGTGTGGCTGCATGAAACGAGGCGGCTGTGGATTGAGATCCATGCATGTTCATTGCAACACCAATGAATATCCACCACCAAGTCTAGTACCAGGCTTACATGCAGGAGCTGGACTCCCCCTCACATCCCGTCCACCTCGTATGACAACTCAAGACACGGGTTGCATGCGACTAGCTTGCTCCTCTCGTTGGCATAGTGGGCAGGCACTGGCTCAACCTCTTGCTGGTGCTGAGATGCGGTAGGGAGAGACCGGTGAGATGGTTGGCAAGGGTACACTGCCACTGATTTCCGTTGAGGAAGCTGGACTGCAACCGACGAGTCTTGATAGGTGACCAGTGCAAGCGAGGCCGGCCAGAGCAACAAATCCAGCGTGAAACGCAGCCAAAGCCGCGGACGAACAAAGTAGTTACCCGTTAGGCATGGTGACGACAGAGCGAGAGCCAGCTAGAGCTATCGGCATTGACAACGGTTCGAATGCGCGAGACTGTAGGGCGCGTTCCCGTACGATTCCGATCTCATTGAGGCGGAGATCCTAATAGCCATTTACACACATGTTATCTACCTAGAAGGGGGGGTCTGACCCCTCGTCTAGATTCGACATTTAGAACGGGGTCGCGCTGTTCCAATATAGCGGTAACTGCAGCAGGCCGAGATGCCGCCCAGATTTTTAGAAGGAATTTAGGATAGAAACTGCTCTAAAGCTCTGCGGGAAGGCATCCAGTCATACGACTCCCTCCTAACCTTCACCTTCAGTCGACCCTGACTACCCTTCCCGTATAAATCGAGTGTCCAGTCTATGGGCAGCATGTTCTTCTCGTGGCCGTCGGGGGACGCGACGGCGTCCTCGCTGATCCATGTGTAGCCAACCTTCAGGATCACAAGCACGACGATCGTGAAGCAACCCCACCCTATGCACGTGATCTCGTATGGAGGCTCTCTGCGATGTACGCATGGCGGCTTGAACGTCGGGTGCTAGGATGATCATGAGCGTGCTCATGATGCATGAGACAAAGTAGACCCACTAAGAGCATCCGGACTTCCTCGATCATCTCTGTGCTACTCGGTCGTATGAAGAAAGTCCATTGGTGGATGTTGGTGCTTCCTTCGCGTGGTGGCCTGAGCTGATGTGTATTCCCAACATAGAAGACAACCGTCTCGATAGTATCTCCTTCGTCTGGCCTCTCTGCAGGGTGTCGTTCGGTCTCAGCCTCCCTTTCTCGGTATGTCCGAGGGTATCGAGTTTGTAACTCATCGTTTCTGAAGGCGTCTCGCACCGCCGATGTAAGTGCACGACACATCGGGCACTGGACTTCGTCTAGTAGAGAGGCAGGTTCCACATCATCGCACGCGTTGATGGGCAATATGACCATCTCGGAAGATACAGAGAAGTCGACCCAGCGTGTCATGCAGGCTTCGCACGCAGTGTGCTTGCAGAGAGTCGAGACAGGCCTATACAACAGGAGGTGGCAGATCGGGCAAAGGTCGTCTTCAGAGACCTCCTCTGGTGGAACGACAGCAAAATGATATGAGGGGAATGCGCTGAGGTTAGCGTCTGCAGCCGCTACTGAACCACTCTCCTTGTGAGTGAGTGATCCCGTCCGTCGACGCACGCTTCTAGGTGGTATAATGGTATCTTCGATGACTGAAGATGACAGGGCACGCTTGCGGACGAGAGGGGGCATGGCAGTGAGCAGGGTGAGGCGACCGCGACTAAGAGTGTTCAGCATCGAAAGACTGGACGTTAAAGTACTTTCCCGGATCCCCTGCGCGCTGACAGAGCCTTTCATCGGCCGGAGGAAGGGGCGGACGAGATGTGTCCGATGCGCGCGTGACACACGGGCTGCATGTCGGGGGCGGATCAGGAATACAAATAGGTTCGGGAACGAGCCACCGCCGCACAGGCGGAATCCAGTACACTTGTTCGTGTTGTCTGTGAAACGCGTAGAGTAGTGTTTGGAAGCGGGGCCAGTAACCTGTGGGTAGTAAGATAGCAATTCAAGAGATGCGATGAAGCGATCGTGAACGCCCGGCATGACGGCCGACGCCGTGGACAGTACTAGATGTGTCAGCAGTTCTTACCAGGTGGCCGACGCGGGGGTGGCGAGGTCGGCATGCGCGAGAACCGGCACGGAGTGGGATGTGCATCCGCATGCAACTTGCAGATGAAGTGCGGACGTGTTTGTCGTAAGCAAACGATGTTCTGCGTGGCTCAGATTGAGCCTGGACTGCGATTCGTCGGCTACCAAGTTACTTCAGTACCTGGACGATACTCACTGTAAGGTAGGCATTGTATCAACGAACATGACGTGTGGCAGTCTCGCATCCTCGCGTCAATGCACGGCTATACACAAGAACAAACTAGTATCAAAGACACCCGGAAATATATGCAGAGCAAGGAACTCGCCAGCTGCGATGATCTCATCATCATCTATGCCCGCAATGCCTGTCTTAAGACGGAGCTCCAAGCATTCGACATGTGCCACAGGAAGCCCTTTACATGCACTTCAGCGTGGTTTCCGGACACCTTCTTTCCCGCATCGGAGCTATAAGTTTGAGGGACCCGCAAGATATCGAGCTCTTTCATCCGTATCGATGCGGCGTGAACTGTGAGCAACGCACGGGTGTAGAGCATGGAAAATGACCACTCATGGTTGAGCACCTCCAGACACGGAGGCTTGGTAAGTCAACGGAACAGGTTGTATGCAAGTGACGGTCTCCTTGCCACGTAGTCCTTGAAAGTGAAGACAGCCCGTACTTGTGCGAGAGTGTAATCCGCACAATTGATGCAAAGCGTCGGCTTCAGCGTAAGGAGCCATGATGCATCTATGTAGCACGTTGCGAGGCTAGCAATGACAAAGGTTGGGCGCAACATACTGCAGGCCCCAGGGCGTGCAGAAGGTCTGGAGCACGCTGAAGCCTGAGCCAGGGAATGGAATGAGCTAATGTCCGAGGTGCTAAACGTCGTTGACTGGTTGCGGTAACCGTCGAGAGTCAAGACAAAAGCAGCCTGTAGATCACAAGGTATCAGATTGTGCTAGGAAGCTCCGTATAAGTATGAGGCGAAGATACGTGCCCCGGCGCAGCGTAGACGTCGACGACAGTGATACACGGTGTTCCACGCACTCAGTATCTAGCCTCACGACAGTGTATTACCTCACGAGGCATCGAGCACGAGTCTCTTCGATTTGCAACAAACATGGAGATCGAGTTGGTGGGCGATGATAGAGCCACTGAGACGAAAACGGCCACGTCAAGCAGGTGGGCGCCAAACTGCTCTCCAACTGACCTGGTTACCAAGAAAGGCAATAACTTGCATTTCTACTCCTCCAAGCGCTAAGCTCTGCTCTTCGCTGAGTGAGCTCGTGCAGTATGGCCTCACCTTGTGCTTTAGGTCGTCATAAGACTTGCGTCGCCTGACTTCCAGCATTAATTTCACGACATGGCCAGCTCTGAACGACCCGTCTTCCTCAGCTGTATGACGGTATCGTCATTACTTCAGCGGCCCGTGCAAGCCATGTATTCTCAGCTCAGCCCAGGCCCAGGGCGAATCTCGGCTCGAAGTGCACGCTCAATTGTGCTACAGCGGGCGCGAATGCATCTATCACTTTAGAAGGCATTTCGTGCTCTGTGCGGGTGAGCAAAATGTATGTGTTTGGCCTGGTGCCTCAGGGAAGCACCGTACAGTGTTGCCTTGCTAACGATCCTGCAGGACTATCCCGGGGTGCATTGGGTGATAGAGGGTCACGAGTGCGGGGTGCGACGCTACGCATGTCCTCAGTGTGGCTTTGGCGGACAATCCACGCGACTGCGCTCTCTTGCATCCTCTAATCGCCGTGTGAACATCCAAGCAAGAGCACAGAAGCTGTTGCTTCTCCCGCAAGTGCGCTTAATATACCGGTATGTTTCCATGCGGCAGGCACGGTATATATACAGTATGAACAGCACTGCGCAGGCTCCGGACGTAAAGCCCGTTCAGGATCTACCTGTCAGCGGTATACATCTTCGCGGTACGGTACTTAAAGACGTGGCCTGTCGGCTCACTGGCGCCTTATCTCTCAATCATGCTCGTCTCCTCTGTTCCTTCGCTGCCCTCTGCGTCTCTGTGCATTCTGTCTGCAGGAGCGCTCCTTACTGTATACTTCCTATGGCGGTTTGCTTGGGTTGTCTTGCAGTTGCATACGTCGAGTATGCGCGACCTCCCAGAGCCATCGTCTCCAAGTTGGTTCTATGGCAACCTCGCGGAGATAGCATTTGCAGAGGCGCGATCGCTGCACGAGAAGTGGACGGAGCTGTACGGGCACACCATGACCTACAGAGGGATGTGGAACGTAATCGGTGTCTCCGTGGGCTTTGCAGAGGTGAACGCTGACAACAGTCTAGTCACCGATTCTGTACACTACAGACACACGAGCTATCAATCACATCCTCGGACACTCCGTGGACTACTGGAAGCCGAGGTTTGCTCGGATCGCGCTTCGTGAGTTTCTTGGGGAAGGTACGAAAACGACTTGACGTAGCAGATGCGAGTCTCGCTTATGTACTTTCTCGCCTTCTGCCAGGTTTGCTAACAGTTGAAGGTCATTGCAGTACTCCACCACACTCGTTGCAGATGCTGATCGGTATCTACTAGGGGAGAAGCATCGTCAGGAGGTACGTTCTACAAACGCGAGACCACCCGCCAAGCAACTCACTACCATATCCCATTAGCGGCGGGTCATGGTCAGCGTGCCGATAATCGAACGAGCTGAACATGTAGTAAAGCGATGTTACCGCAGAACCCAGCCTTCGGGCCTGCCCAGATAAGGGAGTTGACGGAGATCTTTGTGGCAAAGGCAACGCGGGTGAGCATGTCCGAAGTGCACGCTTGTGATCATCTTAGATTCACACCAGAGCCTTCTCTTGTAAATGCAGCTCAGCGAGTATTGGAAGCACCTCATCTCTACGACCGGGGAACCAGCTCGCATCGAAGCAATCGATGGTCTGACCAAAATGACACTCGACGTCATCGGACTGGCGGGTGAGATTGATCGTTCCCCGTGCCTCTTTCACTCCTCAATGTATAGACCAGGATTCAACTACGACATGGACGCTCTGCGTATCGGTGAGAAGACCAACGAGCTCAACGCCGCTTTCAGTGTTATCTTTGGCCACGCCTCGAATGCGCCGTCTATCTTCAATACTCTGAGGCTCATCTTCCCCGTCCTGCAGTACATCGTGAGCGACACTGGTGATCCGCTCCTTGATAGCAACTGAGCCTTTTCAGCCAACCCCTGAAGGTAGGCGTTTGGCTAAGGCCAAGCGCATCATGCACCGTGTCGGCTTGCAGCTCATACGCGAGAAGCGGGCGGCGATCATGGGTGACAACAACAACGAAAAGGCAGAGAAGCAAACGGATCTGCAGAGCCGTGACCTGTTGACGCTACTGATCAAAGCTAACATGGGATTGGACATCCCAGAGAACCAGCGCATGTCAGAGGAAGATATCTTGGCCCGTGAGTGTTGTCGCCTCCCGTTATGCAGCCATGACCGACTGACCCTCTCTCAGAGGTGCCCACGTACGTACGACCCTGCGTGCTATGTTTGTGCACTCATCCATGCATCCAGATTCCTCGTTGCGGGTCACGAGACCACAAGTAATGCTACGGCGTGGGCCTTATACTCCCTGGCGATTGCACCGGAGATACAGAACAGACTGCGTGAGGAGATATACAGCTTCCCGACCGAGAACCCTAGCATGGACGAGCTGAACGAGCTCGAGTACCTCGACTTCGTTGTGCGCGAGACGCTGCGTCTGCATGCACCGGTGCCCAGCACTGTCCGCGAAGCGATGAAAGACGACGTCATCCCGCTCAGCACACCCTTCACCGACACGAAGGGACAGGTGCACGACTCCATCAAGTACGTCCCTCGCTCGAATGCCGGGGAAAGCACTGATGTGTGTGCATATCAGGATCGACAAGGGCACCAATATCGATGTGCCGATCATCCAGCTCAACCGCTCGAAGGCCATCTGGGGCGAAGATGCGCTCGAGTTCTGCCCGGAACGGTGGGCGCACACTCCCGAGGCGGCGCACACCGTCCCTGGCGTATGGAGCAATATGATGACTTTCCTCGGCGGTCCGCGCGCGTGCATCGGGTTCCGTTTCTCTGTGGTCGAGTAAGCTCTCGTCCGGGTCGGTGCTCCATCGTCGTCTCACGCCGGTACTCAGAATGAAGGCGCTGCTCTACGTGCTTATCCGTACGTTCGAGTTCGAACTCGCCGTGCCCAAGGAAGAGATCGTCCGGCAACGCGCGGCGGTGCAGCGCCCGATCGTCCGTAGCGAGATGGAGAAAGGTAGCCAACTCCCCATGTTGCTGAAGGTGCACAGACGAGCTTGAGAAAGGAATGAAGACAGCATCCCCTCATCGGTTGTTTTACTCTCTGATCATTTGTACACAAGTGTACGGGAACTTCAGTCGGTCGTGCGCTTCACAAAGGCAATTTGTTCATTCGCATGTAGTAATATGGGTGGGCAAGCAAGCGTCGCGGTATACAAAAGGGGCATCACCGTTGCAATATCTATCACACGGATGTTAGATTTCCTGCTGGTGTTTGGTTTTTTTCGCTGATACGCCGCAACCCAGACGCGTCCCACGGTTGGTGCACACGTTCATGACGTCTGTGACAGACATTGACTTGCCGCAGTCCGCCAGACAAGACCTCAAGCTATACCCTACGGGTATCAAGAAGTTCGCACAAAGTCGCCACTGTCCCAGATCGACGACCCGGGAGTGTCGCAGGCCCAGGCGGCGCTCCGCCGTCAGTCACGGTCCTCTAGAGTAGCTTAGTTCCCCGTGACTTCCACTCCGTCGGTGGCACTTCAGTGTTCTCTCAGACTCCACGACTCGCTTCGTGTGTCCGTCTCTTCATTGCGTTCTCTCTTTCTTGGCGAGACGGTAGAAGGACAAACCCATCGGCTACCTCCGAGTCCTGCACTAGTTTTCCTTCCACACGACGACCTTCAGAGTTGCGTATCATACATATGCAGCTACCAGTGCTGGGACGCAATACGACATCAGTCGAGCCAACCATTCCAGGCTATAGTAAGGCTCGCGCTCACCTATGTCCACTGCGAATCGACGGAATGAGACCGACCCGGCATGTACTACTCGAATACGAGTATACCGCGTTTGTTCCACACGGAAAAGAGGACCGTTGTCGCCCAATAAATATCTTTCGCCGAGTCTTCAAAAGGCAAGACTTGCCTCTCGGGTCGTAGGATGACCTTCACTTCCCGAAGGTTTTCAAACTTCTCGCTAGCCATCACCTCATCCACCTTGTCCTTTCCTCCGGCGAAGTCCCAGGGTGGCACTCTTTGCTGATCTTTGCTCCGCATTGATGCGTAAGTACGACGGGAAATGTGGCTGTCGAGGCCATAGTGTATACCACGCTCAAGGCTGGTGCCACCGCGCGCCGGGCGCCCGCGCACACCAAGCTCCCTCAGTACTAGTGTCTCCAGCTCCCAGGACTTCAAGGACTTGAGAATAGGCTCGAGAATACCGAACAGAGAGACCCAGCCAGAAATACTGTAGTGCTCAGGCAGAGGCAGGAGTTCTATTTCTAGGGATCGTAGATGTGGACTAAGCCGTAACCAATCCTGGTGTAAAGGCCCGCATGGCTGGGCTGAGTAGTGGCGTCGAACGTCAGCGGAGCACGTGATTCATCGACGGGGTGCACGTACGCGGCAGTGTCATACTCACTGGTACGAAGGACGTGCGCCCAGTGTATAGCCGACATTCATGGAGCCGAGGTGCTATTGATGTTATCAATTTTTCCAGCAGTGTACTGCATCCCACGTCGATCCAACAGCAGAAAGACAAGGATCTCAGAGAGGGAGCTCTCCCTGGGACGCTGAGCCAGTCTGCGAGATACTCCACGATGGCGTTTTCGCAGGGTATGGGGTCAAGTTTTACTACGAGACTGCGGAGTCGCACGAGTGCCCGGGTGGAGTTGTTCCCTTGTGCTGGGGGCGGCCCCACCGTGTGGTCACGCGTCAAAGAGCTGTTGTCGACAATCAGCGTCTTGAGGTTCTGGAAGGCGCATATCGTGCGTTTGAACGCCGGGAAGTCGGGGAACTGCAAGCGATGGAGCTTCAGTTCGGTGACGGTTTTGAAGTGCAGCGAAAGCAGAGTGAAGAAGCGGGGATGAATGGACTGCCAGTCGCAACCCGTGAAAGAAATGCTGTCAAGATTGCAAGTGATTGCAGAGAGCGTATAGGCCATGAGATACGCGCGACAATCGGGCAGGAAGAGGTGCTTCGTCTGAGCCAGGTATTTGCGCGTACGCGGATACCGGAGTGCAGCGTACACTAGCTTGTCGAAGCAATATGCGTCCTCAACGTCGACGGTGTCGTAAAGCAGAGAAGTGCTATGGCCGTTCCAGGCACGACATACGAGTGCGCAGCGGGCAAGGGCTGCGCAATACACCCTGGTAGCACCCCTTGTGCATTCCAATCCCCACCAGTATAACCGGGCAGCGGATTGGTCGATGACGCATTCGACGACCTCCTGGGGAATGCGCGTCGAAATGCGAAGAGGCAAGGGGCGCATCGCATCGACGATTGTACCGATACCACTCGCGCGCTCCGCTGCATACCCAAAACTGTGCATGATGACTTCGACCGTCGTTACCTCGCGCTAGCGTATAGTGGAGCTGAACGGAGGGCTCTCGAGTCAGCAATCTGCATGGCCCCGGGACTAGCGTGCACATAACGCACCGAGCGAGAGAGAAACGGGGCAGCGAGGGCTCGGTGCGGTGGGCCTCATAGAGGGGGGTGGAGGAGGGGGTCGATCTGATATGCACTGATATGCACCCTCGCACGAACGATGTGGACAACTTCGCGCGGGCGCCTAAAGCTCGTGTTCAGTCACGCGAGCAAGCGCCCTGAGGCTTGCACAGGCAAGACTGCCTGCTGTGAGGTGCGAGGTGCGAGGACCATACGATCCAGGTCTAAAGCCTCTGGTTTCACTGGCATGACCTAACGGGAGAGATGATGCACCTGAGGGGGGATGGACAGGTGAGAGAATGGGGTTCAGCTCTTGCAATGCCACATCCACACGCGTTTGCGTGCGGCTACCAGCTTCTCGATAGCCATGTGACGGGAAGTTGGTGAATGGTGATATCGCAACTGCAGAGTACAACAGCGTCCTCTAATCGTACAAGAAACATGTGAGCCTTACATGGAATAATGATACACGAGCTGGTCTCGTCACGCGCCGCATAACCGTCATTGAGAACATACCGACCCACCCCGACTTTACACCCCATAGCCTATGCCGAACATGTCCTGCTTCGGTTCCTCGAACGGGTTGGTGTCGTTGTCGTCGTCGAGGTTGAGATGTTGATGGAAGGAGCCGGGGAGGTTGGCGGTGCCTCTGACTGTGCCCTTGGTAGACTCGACGAAGAGCGACAAGCTTCTCGGCTCGGCGCCCGCCAGCGTGTTCGTCCGCCGAGTGGGAATATACTTGCCTGCGCTCACGGCATGAGCACCAGGAAAGCGCACGCGAGGCTGCGGAGACTCACGAAGGCTCTTGACGAGGTCGTAGCCCCTCAGGCGGTCCTTATCGCACGCGGGGTTCACGGAGGAGCCCTCGTCGATGGCGACGAAGTCGATGTTCTTCGCGCGGAGGAAGCGTTCGTCGATCGTCCACGGCGCGTCGGGCACGACCTCGTCGACCCAGCGGCAGTGGCGCAGCACCTCGCAGCGGTCGACGTGCGGCCAGATGATCGGGCTCTGGTGCGCCTCGCAGAGGTCGTCCGCGAGCACGCCGACCATCAGGTGCACGCTCGGGAACGCGAGCTTCGCCTGGCGCAGCTGCAGCGCGTCCCTGCGCACCCGCGAGCGCGCACACACACACAAAACGTGAGCGTCGAACCTCCCCGCCGCACGCCGGGGCCACTGCGCACTCACCTGGCCTGGAAGGGGTCCCACACGCCGTCGACGTACACGCGCACCGTGCGCAGCTCGCCGTCGGCCCCGCGCACGAGCGCGGCGGCGGCAGCGGCGGGGACGGCGTTCTGAACATAGGCCTGGATGTCGTCGGGGGCGAGGGCGGCGGTGTCGAAGCGGTCGCGGGCGGGGGCGAGGGGCGGCGGCTCGCGGAGGGGGGCGTGCACGTGACCGAGGTCGGCGATGCTGGAGTCGAGGGAGCGGCGGCCGTCCGAGCTGGAGATCACGTCGTAGTCGGACAGGTCGTCGCTGGAGAGCACGGACGCGGCGTCGAGCGAGCGGCGCATCACAGCCCAGGTCTGCGTCGTGGCGGTCGCGGTGTCGGCGCAGGCGAGAGGCGAGAGAGGCTCGGCGGGCACGAGGCGGAACCACTGGCGAGTGCAAATAGGCGCACACATCCTCGTCCCATCACTACTCCTCACAGATCTGGTAGAAACGACTCGGAGGGGCAACCTTGTTCCTGATGTACGTACTCGTTCTGGGGTGCAGACGGCCCCGTATAGCGGTGCAATGCAGAGGAGCCTGATCTGGCAGCAGACGCCACCGTAACTTCGCAGATTCAATTGGTGGTGGCACACGACCATGCAGTCCGCACTTCCCCCATTCGAGCATGCCGTCACCAGCAAGCCAGCCCTCGCAGAGGCGCTCGCAGTCCTCTTCGAGCCCACCCCCGTGCTCTACTCTGACCTCCTGCCCGCCGTCGCATCCCGCATCGCGTCCGCCCCTGCACCCCCGCGGTCGTACAGCGACCTCGTCGCGCTCGCGCTGCACGTCGTCTCGACCTGGGACGCCAGCCTCAAGGCGGGCTTCATCGCCGGCCATCCGCGCATCGGCGAAGTGAGCGGGCTGTCGCGCCTCAGCGCACAGGAACAGGCTGCGCGGGCGACCCCTCCCCAGGTCCTGGCGCGCCTCGCCCACCTGAATGCCTGCTATGAGCACCGGTACCCTGGGCTGCGCTACATCACCTTCGTGAACGGCAGGACGAGGGCGGCGGTCAAGGACGAGATGGAAGACGCGCTCGGGCTCGAGCGGTCTCTGAGCCCGGATGAACCGCCCGTCGAGACGGTGGGGAGCATAGAAGTTGGGAGCGAAGAATGGACCACGGAGCTGGAGCGGGCTGTGGAAGACCTGGGGAGGATCGCAGAGAGCCGGCTAAAGGCACTAGGAGCCGCCTGAGGTGTGTGTTGGCGAGGCTCGCGGGTGAACCTATGCGAGAGATGAGCTTCAACAACAACACATACTGATTCTATAGTTTCTCTGTTCAACATAGGGATGTACAGGTGTCGCGTGCGGAGGGTATGGATGACAGACAACATCAGCGTCAGTGAGTCCGATAAATACCAGTATAAGATCTAGCACCAGAAGTTCGAAAGGTTAGGAGTACACGGGCTCGCCCTGCGTCGGACGCACGGGCGGCCGCTCGGTCTTCTTCATTCTCTCCGCGCGGCGCTGCGTGACGAACGTCAGCCACGCACACGGCACACACAGACCACATAGGGAAGCACGTACGCGGAGGGCCTCCTGCCTGCGGAGCTCCCACTCGGGGTTGAGGTCCCTGAGCTCCTGGAGCATCTCCTCCGCCATGTCGTACGCCGCGCCGCGGATGCTCGCCTCCTCGCGGCGCTCCGCCTCGCGGCGCGCGGTGAGCTCCTCCTCGAGCGCGCGCACGCGCTCCTGGTAGCGCAGCTCCGCCTTCGCCAGCGTCTCCTGGTACCGCCGCCGGCTCGCGAGCACCTCCTCGCGCAGGACGCGCATGCGCTCCTGGTGCCGCAGCTCCGCCTGCCGCGCCCACTCCGCGCGCTCCCGCGCGAGCCGCGACTGCGCGAGCTGCGTCTCCATGTCGCGCATCTGCACGTTCACGTGCCGCCGGAAGTACTCGAGCCCGTTGTCGTACGCCTGTGGGTGGGGGGAGGGGGAAGAGGGGTCAGGAGAGGCTCAGGGCTGGCGGTGCACGATCGGATGCGCGAGACACGTACGCGGCGCTTCGCCGGATCACTGAGCACTTCGAATGCTGTCCGAACCTGGGAGCGACGCGAAGTTGAGAACGGTGGTCTGCGCGCGGTGTGGGGCACGCACATCTCTGAAGCGTGCCTTTGCAGCCTCAATCTCGTGTTCGGGCGTCCCTAACGGAAGCTTGTCTGCCGCGGGGGCCATCAGATGCCGTCGTACACCAGGCCACAGGGCTGTCGGCGTACCTGGATGGGTCTGTAATACTGATAGCTTGTACGCCTTGCGCACTGCGAGCGATGTGGTCAGGCTCGGGGATCGCCTCACGCCCACGCGCCACGCACCTGCGTCCGCGTCTGCGGACTGGGGGATGCCCAGAATGTCATAGAACGAGCGGCTTGCGGCCATGTGGCCCTGAGGAGCGGCGGGGTGTATCCAGCGTGAAGCGAGAGTGTGTGGGGTGAAGAGGTGGCGCGGCGAACCGGTGAAGGGCGCGTGCGACGAGCAGAGCAATGCCAACCGCCGATCCATGTTCGACTTCAACCCCCGCGCGGTCACGTGTGTCCTTTGATGCGACGCGACGCGTCCCGCCGGCCAGCTCGGCCCGCTCGTAGTGCCGCGGCCGCAAACGTAATAGATTGTACTGAAGACAAGTACTAGTATGGTCGCCCCTAGCCAACTACACGTGCGGAGACGCTGCACAAGGCAAAGACGAGCTTGTCTACGTTCTACGCCGGATTCCAACAATACATTCAATTGCCCTCCGCGCGAGCGAGTCTCTGACTTCTAGCTACAGTACGACGTCAGCAACGTTTCTCTGAATGAGTTGTGCATGACCCACAGGAGCATCAGACTTGGGAATGAAGTCGTAGCGGCGAAAGAGGGTAGCAAAGATGATGTGTAGCTGCATGATAGCCAGGTTTCTGCCCAGACAGGCTCTGATGTGAAGCGTCAGAAACTCTCCACGCTCTGCACTATACACGAGTCTCACCTCGGGCCAATGGAGAACGGCGCGAAAGAGTCCATCATCCGCTTCTTCCGCTCAGGACTGGCCTCCAGCCAGCGCTCAGGACGATACTCGGCTGCGTCCGGGCCCCAGACCGACTCGTCCCTGTGCAGAGTGTAGAGCGGCACGCTCACCGTCGTCCCCTCCTTGAAGTGGTGTCCGAGGATGGTCGCACCGCCGGGAGGAACTTCGCGAGGCAGGCCCGCGCCAACGGTCGAGTAGAGGCGCTGGCCCTCATGGATGACTGCGTCGAGGTACGGCAGGTCCTTGACGACGTCGTACGGCGCGACCTCGGAGTCGACCGACGCGAGCGCCGTGTCGAGCTCAGCCTGCAGCTTGGCTTGCACGCGGCGGTCTCGCGCAAGGAAATACGTAGTTGCACAGGTTGTGCTCGGGCCCCAGTCAGCTTTTCGGGGGGACCACACTGCATTGTACACTCACTTAGCAATGGTATCCGAACCGGCAACGATCAGCACGAAGGCCTCCGCGCTGAGCTCCTCCGGGCTCAACGGCTCCCCGTCCTCGTCGCGCGCATCCAGAAGCTTCTGGAGCATGTCCGACCTGGGCTCCGGGTTCGCCAGACGACGCGCGACCGCCATGATGGAGAGCGCGGCCAGCTTCTGCGCCGCGAGCGGGTTGACGGACAGGCCGGGGAGCCGCTTCAGGACCGCCTGCCAGACGGGCGGGAGCCACGCCAGGAACGCGTTCGTCTCCGCGCGCATGTTCAAGTACTGGATATACGGGATCTCCTCCTCCTCGACGGAGAGCGCCCGCCCGCCCTTCGTCACCCGCTCGATCGCCTTGAACCCCTCCTCCGGGGACCTGGCCGCCTTCGCGATGTCCCTGCCGGACTGGAGCATGCCGAACGGCAGTCCGAACGCGAGGTCACCTGCGCGGGGGGTCGCGGGAGTGAGCGTGGTGCAGTGCGGGGGAGTCAAGGGACGCGGAGCTACTCACCGATGGTATCGAATGCCCAGAAGCTGATCCCTGAGAGGGCGGAGCGGATTTAGAAGACGGACGATAGCCACCGAGCAGCACAACCGCAATACGCACACGCCATGCAGTCCGTCCAGACGCGGCCGTCCCGCACGCTCCAGGCTGCAGCGCCGACCTGGCCCTGCGTCGGCCCGCCCTCCTGCGCCTCGGATACGCGCGACACGAGGGAGTCCCACTGGCGGACGAGCTCGGCGACGTGCACGCGGGAGATGGGCTCGACGGCGCGGATGCTCTGCGGGGCGAACATGTGCGCCTCGATGCGCCGCTTGCGGGCGTGGACCGCGCGCGAGCGGGTCGAGACGATGTTCGGCACGCGGAAGTTGCTGAAGACGTCGTACCAGCTGGACTTTGTGAACCCGGCGGAGTGCCCGTAGACCACCGCCAGCGCCTTGGGGTCGGAAAGTGAGACGTGGTTCGGCGCGATGCGGACGATGGGCCCTGCGAGATGCTCAGCGTCGGGGTGGGGGAACGTGCGTGCGTGCGTACCGTATTTTTTGTGCGCGTCCTCGACGGCGAGCGACCAGCGATTGGAGTGGACAGACCAGGCGATCCAGGCATCCGTGAATTTGGCTAGGAATGGGCCAGGATAAGAGCGTAGGCCGTGGGGATCCACAAAGTAAGCAGTGAGCCAATACAAAATCGTCGCCACTGGTAGTGTCACCAGTAGTACTGAAGGGTTGTCCCTGACGAAGAGGGCAAGGGTCTGTAGCGTCGACATACTGTACGTGAGCTAGGCGAGGATATGGAGGAGATGGCTCGTTCACGACTCACGCGCAACTAGCTTTTATACTTCGTTTGGTCCCCGTGAATTCCTCGGCGCCAGCCCGGAGGACACCATAGATTAGGTGGGCAATCTCGAGATTGTCTAGACCTGCGGGAAGCGAAGGTTTGCAGGATTGTATGTCGTGGAGAGCCGTGCGCGATGATCGCACAGGAGAAGCGCAAGAGCTACGTACCACAGGACCAGCATAGGCCACTGGGTCGACAGGTTTCGTGACGCATGACGCCGTGTTCACCATATCGTTCAATGGCGGGTAATTATTGGAAGCCGACGCCATTGCATCCCTTCTCTTGCATCATGTCTGCGGTACAATGCGGGGTTAGATACGCTCCTCGTTTATTCTCGTGAAAGAAGTAGCTGATAGAGTGTACCGATACGTTGAACCTAGGACACGGCATTGGAGATGTCCTGTGGAGCGCCGTCCAGACTGACTTGGCGCCGAGATGGCGGTTGCATCTCTTGCCTATGCAAAAGCGAGAGAAATTGTCCGCTATGCCTGTAATACGCGAGGTCGTCGCAAGCGGCGCGACGGCAGCGGTGAAAATGGCTCGCATGAGTAGACATCATTGACAAGTCCGGGTTCGGTTGGGATCCTGGCAGGTCCAAGATGTTCACTATCGAGCTTCTAGATAGGCGTCGCCGCATATGAGGACTGCGTTGTTGCGTGTGTCATGTCAATTTCTTCCGTTTGAGGTCCCGAAAGTCATGAGACGGCTAGCACCTGCGCATTTGTCATCATTGGATAGGAAACCCGAGGAAAAACGGGTGAAAAATGAATGCTAGAATATTGAACATTCAGTCGTGCACTCCTCGTCATAGTTCTGCGAGGGAAGACACCTTGTTACGTTCTAGTCATCCACGATTGCGGTTTTGCAGCTGCTACTCGGGGGTTTCGTGCCCTCGAGGTCATATGAATCTCGAATTTGGATGTCCAGGCGCGTTGAGATGGCTCTGTAGCACTCGAAGGCACCGTACCTCGGTCACAGTCAGAAGCGGTCAGGTTCCGCGTATCACCAGGGTCGCTATCCATTGAATAGGGCCCATCGTGTAATCGGGTACTCGTCTGACTACCCTTGATGGAGAAAGAGAGCCTGATCTACTCGGTACCCGGTAGATCCTACAGAGAAGTTGAGACCGCGGCCACCTCACCACACATACCATGATACATACCGTCAAGGTAATGTCCATGAGAGCATGCGCGACGCGACGGCAGCGGAACAAAATGGCACAATGAGTACTCACTACTGACCAGGAGCCACCGAAATCCGACGCCGACTTCTCGAGCACATGTCCTCAAAGGGATGAGTGTCCGCAACCTCGAGTCGGGTAAGGAGGGTGTCCAAGGGCACTCGCTCGGGTAATATCTTCTCGCATGGACATTTGGATCCGCTATGTCTGTAGAGGGCCCGCTCTCTGTGGGGTCGTCTCGGACGACGCGGTCGTGAAACTGGAGGACAAGCAGATGAATGCCAATGCGGTACCGGTACATCACATCGAGGAACTCGTTACGTTATTGGACAAAGCCTAACGCCACGAAGCGCGATTACATCATCACCAGCGTAGATCCCACTCGTGCGATTAGACGCGCGGATGAGTGCCGCAGGGAATATGCTTCGCAATAGCTTAAGTTTGCAGTTAAGCGGATATGACCTGGGTCACAAATAGAGGAGCATGCTAGAATGCCAATCCTTCCAGAATGATGGAACGTTGCGTTATATATTCCGCAGACATGGCAAACGGGGTCGTCTGGCAGAGCGATATGAAGACATAGTACTACCAACAGCGAAGTGAATGTTCGCGCACTGCGCATACAGGGTTATTCTGCCAGAGCAAACCCACTGGTCGCACAGCAGTGCTAGGTCATGCAAGTGTGAACGATGCATCGTTGTTCCCTACGAGTGGGTCAAGCACTAATTTTGTCAGTGAGGCACACCCGATTTACCACCCGGCGTGGACGAAGGCTCAAGAACTGATATCCCTAACGTCGATGTCGACGGCTATGTTCGCCAATTGGACAACACTGTTGAGGGCGACTTTTGCATTTTCGCCGTCCACATGAACGCATCCCGTACAGAGCAATTGCACATAGAACTATCCGGCTATGACAGCTTGATAGAGTAGTTCTCCAGGACAAGCCTCTGATCGAAGACTGCAGATGAAGGCACACCGAGCTAAAGCGCCCGAAGAACACGGCGTTGTCGCTATGAATGGTGATAGCAACGCGGCTCTATCTATGGGTGGCAACTGAAGTGGACTTTTCGCAAGAGCAGACACGGAGTTCCCTGTCAGACACTACGGGAGATGTACCACTTATCAGCGTACAAGTGCGAGCCAACAGCATACGCTGGCCATTTCATGGGCTGTTATGGGGGTCTACCAAGGAGTCCACTCACCAGTGTCCCTCCGCCATGAGTCACCGCCGTCCGCACGAGAAAGCCCCAAGCAATTGTCGCTCCTTGTTGAGCGCCGCTCTCGCCCTGGACTAAGGCTATATGCGTTTGTGCGCTTGCGCTATTCCAAGACGCTATCTTGGGAGCATCCCCTGACGTGCGGGCGGTCTAGTGTGCCACCAATTTGTGAAGGATTTGCTTCCGCGGTAGGAGGTGCCTGAGCGAGAGCAGCGCTGACGATGGGCCGATACTCCAGAACAGCTGCAATCATTCGAGTTCTTGTGCTGAATCCGTGGTATAGTTGTGGGCAAGTGACAGAGCAGAGCAGGGTCGAGGACGAGACGGAGGACGCCACGGAAAGGATGGCGGTGGCGTGTGCGGCTCCGGTGCCTGGGCGAATTTCCGATCAGCATACGCGCGATTCTGAAAGAGGCAAGTGATCAAAAGTTTTCCCAAGGACGTCCATACTTAGCCCCGCCTGCGATCCTCCCCATGCGCGCCGCCTCCTCCTAGCCCGCCCGCAACGCGCTCTGCGCCGACGAGCACGATCTGCACGACGAGCACGATGTCTGCTAACGACGCACTCGGCCCCAAGCTCTCTCGCGGAGACAGCAAGCGCGACTTTCTCGATGATGGCCAGGTCTCTCCAACTGTCCTTGAATCGCAGGACATCGTGATCGAGGCCCGTCCTCCTCTTGACTATACATCATTCTTTGGGTTTTGCAACAGCCTCTGGAGACGGTTCTGCAGCATCTGGACGAAGCGCTTCATCTTGTCTCTTCTCGCAGGACAGTTGGTCTCCCTTTGCATCACCTGCACGAACGTGACGACTACGGAGCTTGTGGATCGTAACTGGTCACTTCCTACGACCCAGACATGGTTTTTGTGAGTGACCAATGGATGGTCATCCATCACGCGCCCCAGTCTGACATCGTCTAGGTACTTCTCACTCTTCGTGGTGTATACGCCCTACACGATCTATCAATACGGTTTCAAGGGCTGGTTCAAGATGATCTACCGGGATGGATGGAAATGTAGGTTCAACCAACCACTTACTTCATCCCCCATCTCAAATTTCCCCCAGATATCATCCTTGCGGCGACCGATGTCGAGGGCAATTTCCTCGCAGTGAAGGCGTACAACTATACGACGCTTCTCTCATGCGAGTTGCTCGACGCATGGGCGATCCCTTCCTGCTTGTTTTTCTCCTGGCTCTACATGCGCACGCGCTACCGCCCATCACAGCTCCTTGGTGTGCTCGTGTGTGTCGGTGGGCTCGGCATGCTCGTCGCCTCAGACGAGCTCACAGACAAGGACTACCCTGCGGCGAACCGCGGACTGGGCGATGCATTCATGGTCATAGGGGCGACGCTCTACGGATTCAGTACGTCTCCTCCTCCCTGAGAGTGCAAGTTCCGCCTTACACAATTCGACCCACCTAGCCAATGCGACGGAGGAGTTCTTCGTGCGCCGCTCGCCTCTGTACGAGGTCGTTGGACAACTGGGTATGTGGGGCATGATCATCAACGCGATACAAGCAGCAGGCTTGGAGCATAAAGCGATGCGCGAGGCTACATGGAGCGGTATGAACAGTAAGTCGACCTACTACCTCATACCACGCCGCACGCTTAAGGGTCCGTTCAGTCGGCCTCCTCGTCGCGTACACCGCGTCGATGTTCATCCTCTACACCGTTGCGCCGCTGCTCTACCGCATGGCCTCCTCCGCGTACTACAATCTGAGCATTCTCTCAAGCGACTTCTACGGCCTGCTCTTCGGGCTGTTCCTCTTCGTGCGTCCCGCCTCCACTAACCCCGACTGGTGTAGTTGCTGACGTGCTGCGCGCAGCATTACCGGCCATTTTGGCTGTACTTCCCCGCCTTTGCGGTGGTAATTCTCGGGCTGATCATATACTTCTGGAGCGCTCCGCGTACGTCCCGTTCCCCCCATTATCGCGACCCGAATGCTGACTCACCTGGTGCTGGTAGCTGAAGCGCAAGGCAAGATAGAGCCCCGCACGCCCGCATACATCGAGCGGCAGCGCGAGACGGTGCACATCGTCGCGGGGCAAGTGTAAGACTAGGCAGCCCGACTCGGAGGCGGGCGGTGCGCGCCCGGTGCTCTGATCTACTTTGTAGCGATATGATTGATATTGGAAGCATGGCTTGGTTGGTCTGGGAAGTTCTTCGGCGACTGTGCGGCGACTGTGTCTGTGGCGTTTGCCTCCCCTGCTCGGAATCGGGCGCCGTCTTCTCTAGGTTGTGTCATGTGGCGGGTACAACTCCATGGAGTTGCTGACAGTGACACTATCGCTCCTATACGTCGTGCCACCTCACTGCTATCTGCGTGATTGGTGAATGTCAAGATATGCTGGCATTTCATACGGACCCTGGACCCCGTCAGTGTGTGCTGCCTATGTGTGATGCCATCACACTGCCCCCCTGCTCGTCGACCGATTGTCCAGCGAGGCCGTCGATGCCATCTCCTCGAGGTAAGTATCGGCAATGCCAGGTATGGACGAATCTACTGTGAAGGCAACGACAAGATGCTACCGGTGAGTTGTGCACGCTTGAGCGGCTTATTCGATTGGACTGTTGGCGCCGCAGGTGTTTGCGTACGTACGCACTTACTCCTCGGCTCTTCATCCACGCCGAACGTCAAGTGATAGGCGTTCGTTCTCCGTCGCTATACTGAGCTTGACAGCATTGCCTCGACTCATGTTCATGCGTAGCAAAGGTCGCACTACATTTGGTCAGTTCCAAGGTGGTGGGTGAGGCGTGTTACAGTCAAAGTGACAGCAATGGAGCACGTAATAGAGGTGAGTCTTGGATACATACAACCCCAAGGAGTCGCAGCGGCGGTCATATTGCTTGTGACACAACACAACACGGGACAAACGCGGTACGGGCATCCTTGACCCAGTCAGAACAATGGAGCAATAGCGATAGACGTATTGTCCTGCTACGTGCCCATGACAGCGGTAGCTCATCACCAAAAGATCATGGGGCATGCCACCGTCACATCAAATCAATTTCAAGAAGCAGTCGCCTCAAAGCTTCGTAGGCGCCATTCCCTGGACACCAGCGCGAGCGAGATACAGCCGGGCTGTTTCTGAACGCCATGTGTCCAGGCCTCGACGCCGAATGATCACGTAGCAGCGTATATCGGTCGTCTTGGACTCGAGCTGTGGTGAGTGCGCACTCCGACCCAGTAGCGCGCACAGCTTGATCGACGGCGTGGACGATCTCTAGATACCTCCCAGCGGCTCGCGCTGCATTCTCTATGGTCAGATGTTGAGTCCGACCGGTCGTATCAACATGGCGCTTGCGTCAAGCAACTACATTGGATTGCTGCTAACCAAGGCGTTAACTGGGTGCCCAGTGCTCACGGTTCTCAGTTTGGGTGCATATGCATCCATGCCTCCGTCACCTGTCTATTCGCCCGACTACAACCTGGTTTTTCTGTGCCCAGAATGAGGCTGGCGTCTAGGCCAGGACTTCTGTGAGTGAAGTGTCAGACACGACCCTCGCCATCATAGTCGTACGACAGAAGTACAACTGCGTGTACGTTTGTCGACGACTGTTTTCGTATTCCTGGGATCTGCTCAACGCCACATATCCAGACGCATATATAAGCGATTTTGTGCACGATGCTCCTCCAGCAGCGCCGGCACTCTAGCCCCTCGGACCCTCCCCGCCCGCAATGGCCACCGCATCTTCCGACCAGTCCGCGTCAAGCGCAGCTATCCAAGCCTTGATGAGCCACATGCCCGAGACGGCCCAGACCGCCAGCCGCCCGCTCTCCATGGGCGAGCTGATGTACGCCATCAGCAGGCGCGGCGGGGGCACAGGGGACCCCTCCACCATCGTCTCTCTCGCCTGCTCCACCGGGCACACCATCACCGACGACGAGGTCGTCCTCGCCTGCGCCGCCCTGCGCCTGCGCCACCCGCTCCTCGCCTCGCGCCTCGCGCTCGTCGGCGGCGCCGCGCCGCACTTCACCGTCGCCGCGCCGCCCACGCGCGCCCACGCGCTGCGCGCCGCGCGCGCGCAGGTCGAGTTCCACGCCCTCGACGGCGAGCAGGACGCCGCCGCGCGCGCGCTGCGCGACGCGTGGCTCGCGTGCGACCCCGACGGCGCGCTCGACGTGCGCGAGCGGACGTGCGCGCTCTGGTGGGGCCGCCGCACTCCCGCCGCCGCCGCCGCCGCGGACCCGCGCGCGGGCGAGTACGTGTTCGGCCTCGTCACCACGCACTTCGTCACGGACAATCGCCGGCGCTTGAACCTCGTGCGCCAGTTCCTGGAGCTGCTGGCGAGCCCCGGGCGGGCGAGCGCTGAACTGGATGCGTACTTCTCCGTGAAGGATCGCCCTAAGCCGGTCATCCCTGTCCCGACCGAACAGCTCCTGCCTAAGCCGAGTGGGGACGCCGAAGAATCTCTCCAGGCCAAGGCCGCCTACGACGAGTTGGTGACGCGCTACGCTGACGAGGTACGGGGGTCGCTACTCTCGTCCTGTATATACTGACGGTCACGACAGCCGGTGTCGGGGATCGTCGCCGACGGGTCCGTCCAAGCCCCACTCCGCGCTGGCATAGTGCGCAAAGTCTGGTCCGCCGCAGAGACCGCCCGGATCCTGCGCGCGTGCAAGGCGCACGGGGTGACGATCACGCACCTCGCGAACGTCGCGGGCGCGCTCGCGTCGGTGCGCTCCGCCACACTGCCAGGCTCCGCGGAGAACGCGCCATCGGCCCCGTCCCCCGCCGCCTACTACTGCTTCGACTTCGTCCAGGCCATCGACGTCCCCGCGCGGGCGGGCCAGGCGGAGGCCGAGATGGAGACCGCCCTCCGCATCGAGCTCTACCCCGTCGTCCTCCGCGTCCCGCGCGCCGCGGTCACCGACCCCGAGCGGATCTGGGCGCTCGCGCGGCAGTTCAGGGCGCAGAGCGACGCGTTCCTGGGGTCGCCGTGGTTCTGGCACATGCTCCCGATGCACGCCGCGCGGGTCGTCGAGTCGTACAAGGCCACGCTCGCGGGGAGGCCCGCCCTGCCCTTCATGAGCAGCCTGGGCAGCCTCAAGACGCTCCTCCCCGCGAGGTACGCCGTGCAGCCGTCCGGCGCGGGCGCGGAGATCCGCGTCACGGACCACTGGACGGCGGGGAGGATCGACCCGCTGGCGCTGGCGACCCACCTGTTCACGTTCGACGACCGCCTGCATCTGCAGTTTAGGTACAATGTGAGCCGCACCAGCGATAGCGTGATCGTGCCCTGGTTCGACCGTCTCGTAGAGATCGTGTCTAGGTTAGGCAGTGACGGTGTCGCTTGAATGGGAGGACTTTGCGCGAGCATTGCGAACCTGGCGATTATCTGGTGGTTCCGTGAGCTGCGAATACGCGTACGACGCCGTGCCCCGAATTACCCGATCGTTGGTGAGGAGGGCTGTCGATCGATCACGCGGTCGAGGGATACATCGCATAAGCGCCGGCACCTCGACGCCGTCAGCAAGCGTCGAAACGCATACAATCCGCTGTGAGCGAGACATGTATGTATTTGCAAGGCAGGGGGAGACAACAAGGGAGTGTGCGATTTGTCAGATATAGCATTATAGTGTACACCGATTCCGGAGCGATGAGATGGGACTGTCCAATACAAGAAACTGAGCGATAGAGAGAGGCGATAGACAACGGGTAATGGGGCCGGGATGTTGAACGCTCCATGAGACGTTCCGCCCTCATGACGGCGGGCTGAAGTCGACGGGGTAGCGGGGCTTGGGCGACTGCGAAGCGGTTTGTTGCTGCTGCTGCTGGCTCTCATGCTGCTTGCGCCACTCCTCGAAGAGCTTGGCCTGCTCGTCCTTGAGGGACTGCATCTGCTGGAGGTGCTGCTCGCGCTCCTTGCGCGCCTCGGCGAGTTTCTGCGGACCGCCTGCGTCAGCGCGCGTCGCGGGCACACACACGGGGGATCAGGCGGCACGTACGACTTTCAGACTCTGCACGGTGGCGAGGACGGAGTCGAGGGTGGCCTCGGAGAGCTCGGAGATCTGGCCGGCGGGGTGAGCGTCCCGGTGCGCTGTGGAGGGGGGCGGACTCACGGTCTCGGTGGCTTGCTTGCCGAGCTGCTGCACGCGCATGCGCTCTTCGTCCCACCGGTCAGTCGGCATGGGCGGGGGCAAGACGTGGGGGGTGGGCGGTGCAGGCTGAGCGGGGGCACTCGTCGACGCTGTCTGAGCTTGAGCTTGCGCCTGCTGTACCTGCGGCGGGGGACTCTGCCACGGCGCCCCCTGCTCTCGCGAGCCCCACCACCCCCAGCGCCTGAGCTCCTTCTCGCGCTTGAGGTCGTCCGCTTGGCCCTGCGCGGCGGACGGCGGGGGGTAGGCGTCCTGGGGGATGCGGTCGCGGCCGCAGTGGCGGGTGTGCCACTCGGGGCCGTGCGCGTGGTGCGCCTTGATCCAGAGCGTCGCGGTGCCGGCGCCGATGAGGAACCAGAGGAGGCGCGAGCCCCCGCGGCGGCGGTGGAAGGCGCGCCAGTAGGCGGCGTGGTACGGGTGGGCGGCCCAGGGATTGTGCATGGTGTGTAAAGGCGGGTCGGGGAGGTTGTGGAGACGAGTGGGTGCTTGTCTGGCTTGGACGAGACGGCGGCCGGTCTTATAGCGGGCAGAGTGCTGTGCGGGAGGGAGGGTGCCGAGGGTGCGCGTTGGCGGGGGAGGAGACCGGCCGAGTCTGGAGACGGTCAGCGGGAGAGGGCGAGGGCCATGGCCGGGGCGGCGCGTCAGCAGGAGAGCGTCGCGCCATCGCGGCAGAGGGCGAGTGCGAGTGCGAGGTGCTCGGGCACAGCGCGGCTCCTCGGCCTCGCCACGTGATCTCTTGCCGTTTACGGGTTATCGAAGAAACGCAAAGTCGCCGCCGTCCTTCTTCCTCTCCTCAGCGTCTTGCCCCCGCTTCTCGTTCACACCGCCACCGCACCAAAACATGGCCAGCGCAACAGAGGATGGGGGTGAGTCCTGCGTCTCCCCCGTTCCTATACTTCTTTCACGTTGTATCTCGGAGGCAGGGTCAGACAGAACCAGGTCCGCGGCTCTCAACCTGACGGCCGCGTAGCCACCTCACCCTGCCCTTGCCCCGATGACAGACCATGATGCCGTGCCGTGCACCTCCCCGCATCGTCATCTCTCCTTCTTTTTGCAGCTAGCTAGCTCCCAATCGGGCTCACCCCGCCGCCGTTCCCGCTTCGTAAACGTGCACCAAGCTCGCTACTGACCCGCCCCCACCGTTGAAGCATCACGTATACTCACCCCCACTTTTCCCTCTCTTCTCCCACAGACCGCCACGGCAGCGACCGTTACCACTTCTCGCGACACGGCGACCGCGACCGCGAACACAGGCACCGCGACGGAGAACGCGATAGGGAGCGCGACAGAGAACGCTACGAGTCTAGGCGCCATGGAGAGCACAGGGACAGAGACCGCGGGGACAGAGACAGGGAGCGCTACGGAGGACGCGGTGGACGCGACTACGACGACGCCCCTCGGCGCTCGCGGCACGACGATGACCGTCGCCACCGTCACGATGACCATGGAATGGCTCAACCTGGAGGATATCGTGGGCGACGAGGGGATGACGATGGCGGTGAGCGTAGGGGCAGAGGGAAACACCGTGATGGCTTAGGCACACCCGAGAGAAGGTCCCCCACTCCGCCCGACGCTGTTCCTCTGTCGCAGAGAAAACGCAAGGCCAGTGGCTGGGACGTCCACGCGCCCGGGTACGAGCAATACACCGCGATGCAGGCTAAGCAAACAGGTGCGTTTGCTCCAACTCCACTTCACCATTCTGTTGACCATGCGCATAGGTCTCTTCAACTTACCGGGCGCCAACCGCACTCAAATACCGCCCATTCTTGCAATTCCGGGCTTGCCCCCACCCATGCCCGTGCAGACGTTCGGCATGGGCATTGGCAGTAATCCTAACCTCTCCAGACAGTCGCGCAGGCTGTACATCGGCAGCATTACCCCCGAGATCAACGAACAAAACCTTGCAGATTTCTTCAATTCGAAGATGAAAGAGATGAACATTGGCACCGGTGGGCCTGGGAACCCTGTGCTTGCTGTGCAGTGCAATTATGAAAAGAACTATGCCTTTGTCGAGGTAGGCCCGTCCACATGCGTCGATCGGACGTCGCTGATTGGGTGGCTGCAGTTCCGTAGCGCCGAGGATGCCACAGCAGCCATGGCCTTCGATGGGATCATTTTCCTCAGCGGACCGCTCAAGATACGCAGACCCAAGGACTACGGCGGGCCCGACGGGATGGGACCCAACATGCACGTCCCTGGCGTCGTCTCCACCAACGTCCCCGACTCCGCAAACAAGATCTTCGTCGGCGGTCTGCCAACCTACCTCAACGAAGAGCAGGTGATGGAGTTGCTCAAGAGTTTCGGGGAGCTAAAGGCATTCAATCTGGTGCGTGATAATGGCAACGGACCTTCCAAGGTATGTCGCGCCCGCATTCGCTCACCATCTAGCGTTGACAGGTGTCTGGCCAGGGCTTCGCGTTCTTCGAGTACGTGGACGAGAGCGTCACGGACGTCGCGATACAGTCCCTCAGCGGCATGGAGCTCGGAGACAAGTACCTCGTCGTCCAGCGCGCCTCGGTCGGCGCGAAGCCCGGGCAGTCGCCGATCCCCGGCATGTACGACCAGGCGGAGATCCCGCGGCCGATCCTGCCCGCGGGCGACGTGGAGGGCACGGACGCGCGCATCCTGCTGATGCTGAACATGGTCGTGCCCGAGGAGCTCACGGACGACCAGGAGTACGCGGACCTGTACGAGGACATCAAGGAGGAGTGCGCCAAGTTCGGCCCCGTCGAGGACCTGCGCATCCCGCGCCCGGTGAAGCGCGACAAGGCGGGCTGGGGCGACGGCGGGCGCGAGAGCGCGCTCGCCGCGCAGCGCATGGACGAGGCCGCCGGCGTCGGGCGCGTGTACGTCAAGTACCACGCCCCGCACAGCGCCGCGCAGGCCCTCAAGAGCCTCGCCGGCCGCAGCTTTGCTGGCCGCTCGATCATCGCGACCCTCCTCCCCGACGACAGCAACACGACCCCCCCGCTGAGCATCATCTTCGCGCCCCAGCCGGACGCGCCGCCCCCGCTGCCCCAGGACTGAGCCGGGTCGGGTATGTGCGTCGGTGTGTGGTTTGTTTGTTGGCGGGACCCCGGTGTCGTCGTGCTTTCTTGGACGGGCTCGCTGCCCCCCTCATTGTATTTAACTGCTGTCTCTAGCGTCTGTGCAACCCCGAATGCTATAGCCCCGAATGCGCCATCTCAGATCGTGGCGGACACGGTGACGTGGCGCGTGAAGTGGCCTGGGTTGGGGGCCGTTCCGGACGTCCTCGGTACCGTTCCTTATTTATTGAGTTGCTCGTGCGGAGGGAATGCATGGTGACTATTGTGTAGACGGATGTCAGGGTTGAACACGACGTGGCCCATATCCTAGTCAATACATCGTGACTCAGGAAATACCATTGGCACGCTTTGTGCGAGCAAAGACGTGCAATACTTTGCCAATCGACCCACGAACCTATGTCCCGTGGCTGTCGGCCGGGAACATCCCCAGTGTCAGTGGCCTGCTTCGAAGAACGGATAGTATTATTGCCAACGTGCGTGTCGTAGTGGCATGGTGTTTCATCTGATCGTCTCCAGGTCGCGCTGTCGCCCTTTGTTGTTTTGGACGGTGATGCGATGGTCCGCGCCGAATATGCTCGTGGCTAGCCCGCCACACGCGCTGGGACTATCCGTGGCCACAGGCGGTCACGTGGTGTTCATAGGCACCTACATAGGATGCGCCCGGCGCGCTGCGAGGCTCACTCAACCTTGCCCCGCCCTCCCTCCATCCGGTCTCGTCAAGCTCATCTGCGTAGTAGCCTCGCACCACGCCTCCACCTCATCATGTCCACTCTCGCTCGCCAGTTCCGGCCATCAACGGTGCGTCTCATCGTGCGCGCTCTCCGCTGAGGGCCACTGCGACTGACATGGCTGCAGCGCCGTTTCGTTGCCGTCCAAGCTACCAGATGCCCGATCGCGGCTCTCCCAGACGAGCTCCTCGACATGGTCTTCCTTTTCCTGGCGGAGGAGCAGGTGTGCTACCAGAACGCACTCTACAAGGCCGTGGCCGTCGACGTCGTCCCCCTTGTCTGTCGACGGTGGTTCCGTCTGGCCACAGGGCGGCCGTGTCTGTGGACGACCATCCTGTTCCACGATACCTCAAGTTTGGTCAACCTGTGGCAAAGACTCCGGCTGTCCGGCGGACAGCTTCTCCACGTCGACATTCGACAGTTTTATCCCGGCTACCAGAACACGTTGTACGAATACCTCGAGTGCGCGCGCATCTTGGTGAACGTCACGCCACTCATCAAGACCTTCAAGATATCTGGCTTCAGCGCCGCGCCACTAGCGGAGATTCTCCGGGTCTTCTCTCTACCGGCCCCTCGCCTCAGGGAATTGCGCGTGAAGGCCACGGACGATTTCCTGCCCCCAGACAACTGGCCGCTTCTGTTTGGTGCGGACATGCCTCGGCTATGGAAGGCGACGATCTCGCAGAGCGTGGTCGACCTGCGGAGCTTTCGGGACGTCCAGGGGCTGCGCCTCTTTGACCAGGGCCACCTCCCCTTCTACACACTGATGAGGGTCCTCGAGGAGCTCCAGTCGTTGCGGTGCCTGGTCATCAAGATGAAGCGCTACAGCGAATGGGACAATGCCGTTGGGATGTACGAAGGCACGATCGCCCTACCTATGCTCGATAAACTCTGCATCGTAGGGTGTCAGGACAATGTCCTGCGGATACTGGGGCCCCTGGAGTTTTCACCTGACGCAGAGGTCCATATTACCATCTTCAGCGATAACACACTTGTGGGGCGTCATCGACAAGGGTGTGCCTACCTGCGTCAGTTCACGCGGAACCTGCAAGCGGTGAACTTGGCTTATTACGGCGAAGTGTCAAATTGTATGCTGACACGCTCGATCGTCATCACCTCTATGGATAAAAAGGCCAACATACGATGGATCTGGTCCAATGCCGAAAACGCAAGCGCACAAGGTCAGCCCGGTATTTTTTTCGACATGGTAGTCGACTTGCGAGAGGTCATCCAAGTCAACGTCGTGCAATTACCGACCGTATTCTTTGTCCACCGGAGCGAATGGCGGCGGCTTCTCGATCTCGTCCCGGGGCTCGAAGTGCTGGAGGTGCATATCGACGCTCGCAGCCAGCCGGACAGGACACCACTCGCATGGCATGGCTCAGGTGCCGAGATGCCATACGACGACATCTTGGCCCATTTTAGTTCTCTATGCGCGGAACTTGGGGCTGACGACGAAGAGGGCCATTGGCTATGTCCGAGGTTGCGCCTGGTGTCCTCGCCCTACCCTTGGATTCTGCTACGCCAGACCGCGGAGGCGTATGTGCCATGCATACGCAACCGTGTGGCTGCCGGTGGCCCCATGACGTTGCTCGGTCATGGTGACAACCACGTCACGATTGATGGCCTCTCAAGAATGTAGTGAGCGAGGAATACTCACCGTGGGCCAATTCACCTGGACGTGCTAGCGTTCTCTGCATTTCATCGAAGGTGCAGGTTCCTCCTCAGGCCTCAGGTCCTTCTCTAGTCGTTTCACTGCTGTCTTTGTTTTTCTCTGCACATCATTCGCATGCGACTATGTACTCATCGCTCCATTTGCTATCGCTGCTGTCTCTGCTACTTGATCAGACTAACAACTTTTATGACTTAGTACCATCGTATGCTTCTAATGAACAACATCCCTGTAGCCGTAGTAGCGCCTTGTCACGATCATAATTTCCTAATACAGTTCAGTATACCTTGGGCATGGCCAGTTCAACGCAGCCAATAGCCTGCAGCAAACCAAAGCACCTAACTCGGCACCCCATCTGTTCAGTGTTTTCCTACCGTCAGCGATGCTGGTATGAATTACTCAGTAGTCCGCTTCCAACGCCTACTTGTCCTGGCCCCGGGTCGACCAGTGAGTGGCATGGCCTCAGACATCTAATATACTGGAACCATACAAATTCAAAGACAGGACATGCCGGTGTCACTACACTTCATCTACGATGAACAGCGTAACATTCTCCTGTCTGAGGTCCTTGTTTACCGGTGCGCGTGGTAGGAGTTCTACCTTGCACGGTACACCAACCTTCATACCGCTGTTGCCGAAGTACCTCCCGCACTCGAAGTGCCAGCAGTGTATTCCACGGGGGAAGTGGGCAAGGTCACGGAGAGCCCCCCGAAGCTGCGCGTTGATCGTGGTGTCCCATTCTAATATCTCGAAGGCTCTGTAAGCCTCCAAGAATCTCTTCTGGAGGTCCTTGTGTTGTTCGCACAGTAGGTTGATAGCATCTTGGATGTTTATGCCTTGTTCATGCATAGTGAGCGTGACGAGATTGTGGCCTTCACTTCCTGATCTCTGCTCCAGATTATACGATATGATATCCTGCACCAAGTGATGTATTAGACGTTGCATAAACACTTCCCTTTGTCAGCATTCGCAAACTGTGCACGTACATTGTCAATAATGAGCATGTCGATAACGCATGTCTCCATCTCGACCATTAAAGGATGGCGCACAACGGCGTCCGGGAGCTCCAGCACCATGAGCGAGTAGAGGGGCCGGAAGCCAAGAGTATCCCGCCGGATCGCGAAATAGTCTTCGATTCGTCGATATACACCTGCATCGCGATCTATGACCTCTTCAACCACAGCGTTCGTGTAAGCAGTGAAGTAGTCAATGAAACGGCGCTGAGTTATAGGACCAAAAACGCCGCTTCCGACCGCGCGCAACCAGAGCCTACGTGCAGTGCGTAATCAGTTGCGGCTGAAATGCATATGGATTCTCGAACTGACTGTTGCACGATCTTACCCAAGGCCCCCGCGTCCTGCGGTCGTGGATCATAGGGATGATTTAGCGCATTCATTGTGATGTTGGCCAAGGCACGGCACCCTCGCGCGTCTTCTACGTCAGTGTAGTGGTCGAAAACAAACAACAGATTGAACAAGTCGCAGCCAGTTCTGAGCAGCTCTAATAAATTTCACGACACTCTTCAGTTCAGCATCAGCCATTGCGCCACACAAGACTATACCTTCACTGGAAGATGAGTAAATTAAAGCGCCAGCGAGTCCTTGGTATCCTCGTCAGCCCGATTAACAAGTCAGAAGCGATTTTGACTCACCGATGTTGTACTTATCAAATGCGCGCTGCGATTCCACATTGAAGGGTCGGAGAGTGCGTAACCATTCTGCAGAAGCTGCCGCAATACCTTCGCCGCAGGGATGAATGCATCGAGGCCAGGGCCAGGAAGACATAGTATCGGGCAAGTGATAGGAAGACACTGCCGCCATATCTGAACGTCCCTTAGAGTGAGGTGGGTAGTGCAGGGTCTGTCGGGTTCTGGGTAGCTTATATACCGAGACCCAGAGAAGAATAAATGGTCCGAGGTCTTTCGGAAGGATGATGAATGCATACCCGGTTTAAGCCATCGGAAACAGCCTGCTGTACGCCACTGTGCTGGTGGCATACTGACCTACAGTGTCTCCATCTGTTGGATTCCATGACTGACAGGCTGCTTGTTCTTGGATTCTCTTTAACGTCCGCGAGGGTAACGCTCTATGTAGATGTGATGACAGGCTATTGGTAGCTGCTGCCGCGGTCAATCAATATGCAGCATGTACTGCAGAAAGAGGGGCATCAGTGGAAGTAAGCACTCACCGTCATAATCCAAAACTGGGAATCAGGGTCCTTCAATAAACCTGCATTTGATGCCTTGTGCTTCAGCGAATTCCTGAAGGCATAGCGACAGTCACGCTGTCCAAGTTAGGCATTGTCGGACGGGACCAGATAGAAATGCGACGCAGAAACCAGACAACTTCGGAGGAGGTGCACATAGATTCAAGTGAGTCAACGCACTCGTCCGGTGCCACAGGAAGTCTCTGCACTCAGGTGTTCAACTGCGTAGAGCACGCTGTTACGAGCCCTGACACCACTGCCGCGGAGTTGATATCCATGCGACACAAGCACCGTGCTTCACGCGCTATTGTGGTAGACACGAAGAAATGTTGACCAACAAGAGAGCTCCGATGTCCGGGGGGAAAGGACACAGCGATCAGGCTCCTTTTTAGGATGCAGCGCTAGTATTTTCGGTAACCCCGCAACCTCCTTCGCCGCCACTGAGTTTCAAGTCATGATATGTGAATCGTGGCACTGACCTCGTGAGGGAAGATCAGTACTGAGCTCCGAGGCATCCCAAATGAACTCGGAAACGCCACAGCTTGTCAGTGGTTGTTGATACAGTGTTTGGCAGATGGTCTGTCCGACACTGTCTTCAGTCCGTTGGACAACATAATTCATATGGTAGTGGCGCATTGATGGACTGACAAATGTTAATCGGACGTAGCACTATGCGGGATGCGTCTGTCGGAATGGTGGCCAGACTGAGTCACAAAGTCCATTAGGGCCACTCGAGTCGCAGCGAAGCGCCCATTGTCGCGCTCACAGAGACGTTGACCTTTGACAGCTGAGGATATACCAGTGTTAGGCTGCAGCATAATTGGAGGATGTGTTCGTTCGAGCTCCCCTGACGGTGAAGGACAGGTCGTTCATATGGCCAGATAACAGTTACGAGCCTCCGGGCTCGTATTAAGACGATGTCCATCTGCCAACGAGATGAGATTCACGGCGGCACAGCGTTGTTGCATAAGTTGAACTTGAACGGAGATAAACGGCGACAATGAAAACTAGACGTGGCGCATTATGTGAGAGTGATCCAAATTGGCAGGCCTAGAGCTCGTAGACAGAGTTGAGTAAGGGCCATAGTGGAAGTGAGCTCGGAGGAGACCCTGAAGGCCTGAAAGGCGAAGAAAACAGTCAGCAAATGAGTTGAACCAGTGACGGTCGACGAGCCCGAGATCGGATCTTACTAGTATGCGGCCACTGATCAACATATGCTACCTCTTCGATTGTCTTTGGGTCAACAGTACTTACCGGGACTTTGCATGTCATGCGCCAATTGCGAGCTGCTGCTTTCACTGGCCTACGCTCGGTTCTCCAGCGATGACATGAAAGAATATCCAGAGCAGGAGGATGTGGGACGTTGTTATTGCTACTAATGCTACATGCCGTCTGACCGTGGGACTAGCGGACGTTATGGATATGCACCGTTCAGCTGACGCGGCAAGCTAATCGAAGCATTAGGAGAGAGCGTTCTGGAGCGGATATCCATTGCCCTAGCGGCCGGCTCGAGGGTATAATGGTTGGTCCGTGTAATAATAGGCTTAGCGGATGAAGTATGGTGAAGTACAGATACGTGAAGGTGAAAATGCAACAGGATAAGCGCGATGCCACATGATATATACCAACCACTAGGACCATATAATAGAGTCATATTCGCTGCCGCACTGCGGGCTGGGGGTGTCCGTTCGGAAGGAAGGGGTGTGCCCCTTCACCGCTGTTCCGCGCGGAGGCGTATGGGTTCGACATGGACGCTGGCCGGCTAGGCACTTGTCCTGTATACGGCTGCCGTTCCAACGAAGACCACTCTTCCTCAGTCTGTGGCGGTCGCTGAGGTTGCGGTGCATATATCGGCGTCATCGCCTGAGAGGCGGACGGTGGAGGAGCGCCCGAAGGCGGTGGGTATGAGAACGGTGAATGCTGCAGCGCCGGCGCAGATGGTGGCTGTCGTGATTGTGGTTGGCCATTGCGGATCTGGTTATCCGAGGGTAAAGGATTCGCCATCGGCGGCCGCTCCTGATATTGAGTATTGCCCTGTGTTCTAGAGAAAGTGTCAGACCTTGTTGAGAGTGATACTGGCTGACGACAAACCTTGGTGGCATAGAACGCATATCATCGGGCCGCGGCGTGCCTGGGTTGTGCGACGCAGGACCTGACACGGGTGATGTAACGAGAGGCGTGCGCCCACTTGCTTTGAGGCGCAGATATGTGTCACACTTCTTGAGGAACTCTTTACTCGGAAGGTCCAGGCTGTTAGCGAAGTACTCCTGGTCTTGAAGAATCGGGAGGAATTCTTGCGGTACGCAATAGAACTCATCCTGATTCTCTAGCAGAGCGGTGACAACCCGAATAGCCCCAAAGCTCTCATCCCGCACGGCATCCCTGCCCCGAGAGTAGAGGATACTGGGACAAATGACTGTCGCCAGATTGGGAAGATCCATCTTGCTCCCCGTCTCCGTGTCCAGATGGGCGAAAGATGCCACCCACTTCAGGAATACGAACAAGACCTCCATAGTATCCCTATGCGCCTTCGGTAGGATGAGCGAGATCATGTGGAGCATCCGGTTTCGTTCTTGTTCCGTAGGCAGTGCTATAGAGCGAGAGGTCAGGTCAAAAGTATGGAGACAGAACTGAACGTACACTGCGAGGCGATGAAGAGCTTGTGGAGCTTGAAGGTCATCAATGGCTCCGGCAGTTCGCGGAAGAACTTCTTTAGGAGAGCAGCAAGCTGTACCGGGTTGTCCTGCGTGAAGTCTACCGATGAAGGATCCCGGTCAATTGCTTCAATGACCTGGTTGAGACGTCTGATGTTGCCGTTTCGTCGGAAAATGCCCTCGACAGACATATCTGTAGTCAAAGTGAGAACTTCCGTAGTGCAGGATGGCTACGGTACTGGCTTACCCATTTGTCGCATGGCGGAGATGACGTCGTCAACAAAACTGGGGATCTTCACTGCCGTACGCGAAGCTCCGAGCAGCGACTCCGCTCCCTCCCTTTCGACGAGGAGTTCCAGCGGTACGCCGAAGACGCCTGGGGACAACTTAGCGGCGCATGAAATAGGGCACCACGAAACACACCTTTCTTCTTGACGTTCTTTTTGTCACTGCCCGGCTTGAACAGCCGGTTCCAGAAGGTGCTCTTCTTCATCTCCACAAGCTCGAGGATCTCATCAAGGTCGAACTGGTCTTTAAGCGGCGAGCGTTGTAGCATCAGCACAGCACAATGTTTGACGACGGTGAGCTCGAGGTTATTGAGCTCCGCGATGAATGGGATAGAACTCTGGCGAGGGAGGGAACGTCGCTGCTCTCGCGCCTGGGCCGCCTCTACGATTTGCGGAATGTCCGCAAGGGTGATACCATCCTCGACGCCGCCAACGGGGTCATCTACACCACCAGCGGGTGATGTCGGCACAGATTCGTCGACAATCATGACTCCCGTGTTGTTGCGTGCGAACGGAGGCCGAATGATCTGCCCCTGCGGACTGGTATCGATCGTCCCGGGCGGCGTGCGTTGTGGTTGCGAAGATTGTTGAGGGGACCTCTGTTGCTGCTGCCTAGACGTTGAGGGCATAACGCCATGCGGAGTGGCACGGAAGGAATTGGACGGGACAAGCTCGTGTGGCCGCTGAGGACTCGTCACGTCGGACGACTGAGCAACCTTACCCGTTGGACTCTCAACCACTGTTGATCGTCGAGGAACACGGGCTGTGGCCGAAAGCTTCCGGTCTAGATGTACCGACTTCAGCCTGTTAATCTCGCCGTCACGGTATGGGTCCTCGTCCTTGTGATTTGCGGTTTGGCTACTCGAGGCTGAAAACGACATGAGAAATGGAGCTCATAGAACACGTGTACAACATACCTGGTGCAAGCTGGACTACTCCACGCTTCTTGAGCAGTACATACAACCGGCGAAGAGCGACGTTGAGTAGGAACGCATACTGCTCTAGCCGTGAGACAGCTTGAAACCCGCTCCTACAGCCACTGTGGCCGTGCTCGGTGCAATAGATTACGGTAGGGACGGTGCCAAACGAGGTCGTGTCCTTCATCGAATCGACCTCGTAGACAAACAGTGCAACGTTCGCAGGTGGTCGTCGAACTGTGGACAGTTTTGGAGTCTCCCTCTCTTTGTCGTCCTGAGACTTCGGCTGAGCAATCTCCTTCGGTGCGGGGACGGCAGCAACCTTCCCACAGGTAGCGCACTGCACACAATGTGAATGCCATCGCTGGTAGGTCCCAAGGCGAACGCAATCCTCTTCGACGGTCTGATTGCACTTGACACATAGATCAGACGGCGGGTTAACCACGTTCACCTTCGCCAGATTCGGGTCTCGGGGACCACTAGCGAAAGGTGACTCGCCAGCGCTCTCTGGAGCTAGACTCCTGAAGCCGAACGTGACACCCTGCGTACCATAGTTACCTTCGCCCTCGTTGGGTACCATGATCTCGCCGTTCGCGCGCTTCATCATGCGCTTGGCGCCTGGGTTTCCTCCCTGTACAGCGAGCATGTGCAACTTGTCAAGGAAAGAGGTTAGAGCTTCTTGAACGTTTTGCTCCCGCTCAAGCTTCAAGGCGCCCGTAAGAGCGATACGGATCAGTATCTTCAGGTAGTGCGCCAGACCGGTCACTAGCGCAAGGAGTTCCTGCGTCATGCCCATACGTCGTGCTCCCGTTTCTTGTGTGTGCGAGAGCAGGGTGAAGAGGTCGACGGTTTTCCGGCAGAGCATGCGAGCCTCGCGGACGTGCGACATACCTGAGTGGACGATACGGATGCGCCAAGGAAAGGTGTGATTAGCTGACAGCGATGAGACATAGAGAATGGAAACTGACCCTTCTGCCTAAGACGCGCAAAATGCCACTCCAAGTCGTCGATGGTAGCAAAGAGAACCTCGACATGGAGGATAAACTTTTCTGCCATTCGTATCGCTTCGAGGTATTGACCATTGCTGACTTGGCGAAGCATGTCGGAGATACATGCGGCACTCGATTCCTCGAACGCAGACAGGACACTGTACACAGGTCAAAGAAAGCACTACGATTGGGCACCTAGAAGTGTACTCACGTCCAGATACGATAGACTTGCTGTTCCATACGAATTTGCTTGTCTTTTAGAGAAGTTGCGGTCTCTCTCCGCTCTTCCTCCGCCCATGGAGGCTCTTGGGGGGCTAGTGAGTTATCGTCGTTTGGTGGCAGAGGTCGTCGTGCGACGACCTTGACGTTCCAGAACTGAATGCATAGGAGCTGAATGAACAGGGTGGAGCACAGTAAGTTGCAGGTCGACAAACCTTGTTGATCATATAACACTCTGGATGCCAACACTCATCCCTCATGTTGCGATTGATCTCGACGAACTGCTTCAAGATGGCGCTGTTGCATCCCGCACATTTTGTCGCGAAGCGGGTGGAATAGTGGTAGTGGCAGTAAACATCCCCTTCGTGCTCATAATACGAATCCTGCGGGCCGAATACCGTGTCACACACGGAGCATGTGAAATCTTCTACGTGGAACTTTTTGTCTGTGGGGAAGTACGCCTTAGTTCTTGACACAAGCAGATAATGGAGGTACGTACTGCACGCAGTTATGTAACTGCCTCGCAAAGCCTGACCACACTTCGCACATATCAGGTTGAGACGCCGGAAATAGTCCCTCTCGCATAGCGGATGTTGCTTGCCGTCGGGTCCATCGATCGGGAAGAACTTGGACGCTACGACAGTGCCACAGTCCTGTCCACGGGTTGACGACAATGAAGACGACGATCAAACACGGCCAGAAGACTCACCATGCACTTGAAGCAATTCAAGTGATACACAGTACCGAGGGCCCGCACGAACGCTCCCTGCATAGCCTTCCCACAAGCGGAACATGGTCTGCCGAAATAGCCACAGTCAGAAAGCCGATGCGGCGAATCAGGGAAGACGCGAACGCCCACGAGTACGCGTGGAGGCAGCTCTATCAAGGGAAACTTACGTAGATGCAACGCTAGTGCTGGTGTGTGTAGTCGACGTACCAGCTCCACCGCTTCCACCTTGAGCAGAGGCCGAGGAGTTCAGTGAGGAGTCAGAATGCGCACTGCGCGGACGACCCTTCCCGCTGTCTGAGTAATCAGAGGAAGACTGATTATTGGAGTTTGACGTTCCCGGAGTGGTCGGTCGACTAGCAGTCAAGTAGCCTCCAGAGCGGGTCGAGTAAGGGTCTGATGAAGCAGGATCAGTAACAAGGGTGCGGGAGCTCGAGCCTGAGTGGTTGAGGTCTTCGCTCCGAGCGTGCGGGTAGTCATCGCGGCTAGACTTTCGCTGCTGATCAGAGTGGTAAGGGGTACTGACAGTCGAAGCTCGGTGGGGCATACGAGCCCGCTCCGGAGGCTGCGAATTGCCGTTGGGTGAGGCAAGGAAGGAGCCATTCCGGGGAGAAGATGCGGGCGACTGGTCGCGCGGCTGTGGAGGTGGAAAATCCGGGGCCATGTAGGCTAAGGCGGAGGGATCCTCGGACGGGTGAGAGTCACCAGCGGGTTGCTGCATAGGTCGGCCCTGGCTGGAATAGCTGCTCATGTAGGGCGTCGCCGGAGAGGCTCACCAGGGCCGGAGGAGGGTAGGAGGGAGAGGATGGGCCGCTGGTTGGTCGTGGTTGTCGTCCGCGGCGAGCACGAGGGAAAGCAGCAATACTGGAAGCGGCAGCGACCTGGGCGTGACCATCCTTCGTGACGCAGGGCAACAGCGTTACTGTCACACATGTCTCGCGTGATGAATGGGCGCTTCTGCTGGCATCGCAACTGAACAGTTTCACTGCCGCCTGTTACGTGTTCGAGCAGCAATCTTCCACTGTTTTGTCACTCGGCTCATTCTTCTCCAGCATTACACTAGCCTCGGTAGAAGGCTCGGTACGTACAGCGCTCTTGTCTACATTGCGGTACTCGCATACCATACGGACATTGCGATACATACTGTATGATGTCTCCATTTTTTGAGTCTGGCTGTACTCGATCACTCGATGGGATCGGTGCCTCCACTTCATAGCATTGGCATTGACTTGGACTACCCAAGATCTTGCTCAACAACCCGAGATATTGAACTTTGACCAGATGGACAGACGTGATACCAGCATGGGTGGAGGAGGCCTGGCCTCAGTCCTACACATATTTAGCTATCTTCCTCTTTAACCCGTCAACGGAACAGCAGATGCGGATGTGTGCTCGCAAACATGGATATGGGGAATTCTCTACAACAATCTAACACCGGCAAGTCGATCGATCTCCATGCGCCAAAGCAATCGAGAGCGTGACAGCCAGACGGAGCTATACGGCTGGCGCGATGATCAGGGGTTCAGAGCCAAAGGTGTCCTTCATTTCTGCGAGTAGTAATAATCACATTGTTAGAGCACAGTAGACTCATCCGCATTGAGGATGAGGGTGGTGAAGAACCGTATCATCTCAATGAAATTTTGGGCGTCACAAGCTAGACACAATGGAGGTGAGTCGCGTGCCAGGGGCAGTAGAGGTAGAAGATCACCTTCGTCAACCGTATGCACACCGTTCAAGCTGCCACCACCCCCTGCGTTGTAATGCGTGTACCGGAAGATATGGGGCGTGAGCTTCCAGTAGTACCGTGTGTCTGCGCGCTCGTGTGTTAACAACGTCGACGGCCAGAGCCATCGCGACGCACCTGTGTTACCGGACACGAGACTAGGCACAACGGTGATGCCATCCTCGGTCAGCTCGCGATGGGCGTTGAACGTCGACTTGATCGTGCCCGAGAGCAACTGGAAAGGGGCCGCATCTGCGCCGGTTGGCGTGACGGGCGCGGGCTCCAACGCCGTGCCCCATGCGTCGCTGAGCGCCAGCGAGCCGTAGGCAGGCGCATCGCCCGTGATGCTCTGCCCAAACGCGGTAAAGGAGAGGTTAAACTTGGCCGCCAGGTCCTTGAAAGCAGCAATGCCGTGCTCTTTCACTGCGCCTACAGAGCTACGGCGACATGTCAGCATGATACAAGGTTCTGGTGGCGGCGAGTCAATGGGGCCAAGCAATGCCATACGGACCTATCGGTTGCAATACGGTGGTTGATGACAGCGAAAGCATTCTCCGGAAGGGCGTTGGACTTGACACCTCCCCCAATGATGTCGACAGCCTGGGTGGTGCCTACGAGCGCCTTGAATGTGGGGTCTTTGAACAGCTCTTCTTGCGCCGCCTTAAGAGCCTTGTCAGACGACCCAGCCTTCTTCAGCGAGCTGCGAAGAGTAGTCGGAAGCTCAGGAGCATGCGCAGCGAGGCACTGCGCGGTCCAGTATGGTGGCGTGTCGCGCGCGAGCTTCGCCTCTATGGCGTTGTTCTCGTAGTACACGAGGAGCTCGGCGAGTATCCCGATGGTCTAGCAGGGCCCAGAGGCATCAACACGGTTTGCTATCACGAAAGCCGGAGTGAGCGTACCGTGTGAGCCGGCGGAACGCTAGAGTGACCGCCGGGAGCTGCGAGCTCGGCACGCACGTCGATGTAGCCTTTCTCCGCGATGGAAGGGAGCGCGAATGTGCCTCCGTATTGCTCGGAGATCTTGCCTGCCAATCAATGCTTCAATACAGAGAGGGCGAGGGGAGCGACGCATACCCCACCCCCTTCATCGACAAGCAGCGCAAACGCGTTCTCTCCGTAAGTCGACAGAAGGTAGTCAGCAAGAGACGCTGCACCCTGTTACAGGACGGATTAGCGCTGTAGTCCCTAACCATGACAAGCAAACCTGCCTGGCGACCGCTGACTTCCTCATCGAAGCCGAACGCCAGGACAATGGTACGGGTCGGTTGGAAATCCTTCTCGAGCAACAGCTCAATGGCCGTCCTAGAATCCGATAAGAACTCGACCACGCTCTAAACGATGCCCATACAGTATGCCGATGAGACCACTCTTGTCATCCCTACTGCCGCGCCCCCATACATATTTGCCTGACACTGCGTTAGTTGTGACGAGATCAAGATATCGTACGTCATACCATCAAAGTAGCCCGAGAACGGCGGGTGCGTCCATGAGTCGTAGGTATCCGGGTTGACAGGCACAACGTCTGTCCAGGTTCAGATTAGCTTCTTGTAAATGAATGAGGGGAATTCAAGGAATTGCCAACCCTGGTGAGCTGCCAGCAGCAACGGCTTGAGTGACTCATCGGAGCCTTCCCACACATATACCAGTCCGTATGTGTTCACCGTGGTACGCTTCAAGGAAGTGTGTCTGGTAACATTGAGTGATATAGAGATAAGTTAAGGAAGGAAGACCGACGTTTTCGGGTACGCCTTGAGTAGGTATTCGTGGAAAGGCCCAAATGCCTCCCATCGAGGGTCCTCGCCAATGGGGCCGAGGTCGTCGTAAGATTGCGTGCTGCGCAAGTGCGTCAGGCCGACGGAACGCAATCACGCTGTCCGATAGAGGGACGTACGGAATGCGAACAGCCCCGCCCAAAAGTTCGACTGCCCTGTGTAAGAAGGCATCGGTCTTGTATGTCTGACCAAGCGTCTCGAACAGCGCCGTGTTCTTGGTCGGGCTAAGTGCAGCGACTTGCGGACATAAGGAGGCAGCATCCACTTCGGGTCCAGCCCACAACGCGCGTATACCGTTGGTTGCAGGTTGGAACGTGTAGCAGACCGCGGATGCGAACACAAGGACGAGAATCCACTTCAAAGAGGCAAGTCGAGAAGAGGGTCGCTTCTGGTTCTGCAACTGAGTGGGCTGCGGGAGCTCGTGCAACGCAACTCGACCCTTCTCTGCGGGGGACGGCATGGCTCCGAGTCAGAGTCGGATGATTGTGCGTGGAAGCACGTCTCGAATATATATGCACGGGAGCACCGTGCCGGGACTCGCTATCCTTGGCAGGCATTGCGGCACACCGACGCGCATATGCAGCTCCCAAAAGGACTGGAGATAAGGGCGAGTACCTCGGACGGCGTGAACTTGAATGAGATTTGTTTACCGCCTGAGTGCTTGAGAACTAAGGTCTCCCGGCCGTTCGGTTCACCCATTAAGGCCTCAGATATGCAAAGGGGTTCGCCGGATGACGCATTCTGCCAGTGATCTCCCGTCAATAACGGAGTGAGCGCAAATGAAGAGCTAGTCGGAAGTGAATATTGTGGACTGAATGTCTAGCGCAGTGAGCAGCAGACGAAAGAGTAACGACAGCTGCATGAATGCGCGCGTGAAGGGGGACGGAGAGGACCCCGGGGACGGCAAACGCTCGAGGGGTGCCCCGGGTCCTGATATGAGCGGGATCGGGCATCGAATTTTTGGTGGCTCGCGACGGCGCACTGGACCGGCTGAGCGCGCACGCTGGCGGACGGCGACGACGACGAGCAGCAACCCAATGGGCTATGTGCAGAAACGGCTGGCTTCCACGGCCGCAAGGCTAGCTGTCCCTCCCTCCCACGTCCACGAACTCCTCTCCAAAAAACCCGCCGCCTCGTCCTCGCGCGACTTCTTCGATGCGCAGACGTGGGCCGCTCTCCAGCCCCCTCCCGAGTCCGCTCTCACCGCGTTCGCCCACCGGATAGGCCTCGCAGACGTCCTGCGCACTCCGGATGTCGTCCGCCAGTCATGCACGCACCCCTCCTTTGTCGCGCTCCACATGAAACATTATCCAGACAAGCCACAACCCGCCACGAACGCGAACCTAGCTAGTCTCGGTAACTCGCTGCTCGGGCTCTTTGCGATGGAACACGTCAATGCGACGTATCCTCATCTTCCAACACGGGTGATGAAAGCCGCGGTCAGTGCCTACGTAGGTGGGACGACGTGTGCAGCTGTAGCAAGAGAAATGGGCGCGGCGTCATTGCTCAGGTGGCAGCGGACAGTACGTACCACTTCAGCTGCTGGAACTATGCCTTTCACTCACGGGGCATGTCATCAAGCCACCCACCCTTACGAGGCCAGCAGTCTTGCATCCAGATGCTCTCGGCTCTGTTCCCCGTGCGCTCACGGGACTGGTCTATAAAAACCGTTCTCTGTTGTCGGCACGGAAGTTTGTGCAGAGGTACTTCCTGAGCAGGGAAGTAGACCTACGCAACATGATCAAGTTCCGGGATCCTCGTATGGCGCTGATGGACACCGTACGGAAGTTCAAGCGAGAACCACCAAAATCCAGGTAAGCCCTCTCCTGCCCTTCAATCCGCGACGATATAGGAGTGCTGAATTGACTCTACCTTCCCTCAGACTACTCAAGGAGACGGGTCGGTACTCAAACTCACCGATATTCGTGGTCGGTATCTACTCCGGTGCCGACAAGCTAGGTGAGGGTTTCGGTAGCTCACTGAAGATGGCGGAGTTCCGGGTACGTCCATGCTTTACTACCCGCTCCCACAGCTGCTGACGCTCCACATGCAGGCGGCAGAAGACTCTCTCCACAGACTCTACCTCACACAAAGACCGCCGCACTTAGTCCAGCTGCCGTCGTCGACCTTCCCCGCAGGGCTGGGCAACATCTTCGAGCTGGACGGGCCGGAAGGCGCGTACGAGCCGAGCACGCTCAGCGACGCGGAGGTGCTGTACGGCAGCTCGGGGCGGACGGGCAAGCAGATGCCTGGCCGGCACACGAGGGAGGGAGACGAGGGAGATTTAGAGGACATATCGTAGTATGCATCCAATGCTCATAATGCTCATAATACCGGGCTCTCGAGTGCCATGTTCTGCATCCTGCTCTTCTGACCTTACTTGAAGGGACCTGTTGGCCTGTGTGGTATCCATGGATTCTGCGTGCATGCTCCCGCACCCAGTTTCGATACACTCGCTGGTCGTCTGACCAGAGGCATGCCGGGGCATACTCACGAACGACTATTTTGACAGGGCGTTGGGCTTCAGGTCACAGCCCCATTGCAAGTACAAGTTGATTGCGTATATACAGCAAGATTTGCAGTTTCCTCACAGCAGTGCATCGTCCACAAACAGCGGCCCAGTTCGTCATCGCGCTACCCACGCGCCCTGCTCATTTCTTCACGACAGTCAGCGTGAAGCCATTCGACACATTGGGCACGCGCACGATGGCGAGGCCCCGCTGCCCAGGGCGCTGGAAGGGGTTGAGCGCGATGGGATACTCCGCGCGGGGGGCGACGGGCACGCCCTCCAGCCACTGGGGCATCGTCCTGCGCTGCTGCTCCGCGGACTGCTCCGCGTACTCCGTCACCGCGAAGGGGACCTCGGCGAGGTGCGCGGCGCGCACGACGGGGACCCACTCCGGGTAGGAGCCGAGCCCGGCGTTGCACGCGACGAGCGCGCCGGGCAGGTCGTCGTCGTTCTCGCGTCTTGCTCCCGCCGTGCAGCTGCACGGCGACGCGCCCGCTGCCGAGCGCCGCGGGCGCGGTGTAGCTGTGGACGGGGCTCTGCGCGGCGAGCGCGCCGGGTTTGCGACGGGCGGCGTCGACGAGCGCCTTCACTGCGCCGCCGAAGAAGACGAGGTCGATGTCGTGGTACGGCAGCAGCAGTGCGAGCTCGGAGAACCTGTTGGAGGTCAGCATGCCATGTCGCTGGGTTGGTCGTGTGGCTCACAGTGGGATGTAGTTCAGCTCGACTTCGACTCCGACAACGTGCACCTTCAGCGGGACCCGCTTGCCCTCTGAACCTGCAGAAGGACTGGTAACCTCAAGGCAATGCACGAGCATGTGGTAGACACTCAGCGGAGCAGCCATCAGAAGTGCTGCTGGGGACTCCAGAGGGAGCCCACGCCATTCGTGCCAGCTCTTCCAGTCCTGGATCGGTTCAGAAAGCTCAGTGACGCGCGAAGGCACTTTCGCAGATGGCTGGGAGAAGTCGAGGTATGGGATCAAGTGCGGCGGAAGCTTCCAGCCTTGTTCGTCGGAGAGATGCGCCTTCTTGAGCAGATCGTTGCCATCGATGAACTCCTCCAGCTTGAGCAGGCCGCCCATCGTCGGGTCCGTGCCACTGCCTAGCGGTCCATTCTCCGCGTGCGGTGCCATGCCGCCCCGCTGAGACCAATACCCATATCCTGCGCTGCCGAGCACGCCGAAACGCGCACACGCGATGTCGTAATTGAAAGTGCCGTCTGTCTCGAGACGGCCCCAAGGGAACATGCGGACGATAGCTTGGGTCTCTGGGAGTCGCTTCATGTGTCTCTGCGGAACGACGTGTCGTAGGAATCACAGAGGGCCGTTTCGTATTGGGTGCTCACTTTGTTGTCCCCACAGAGCTGCTTGTGCGTGGGCTGTAGATATGACGACAGTTGACGGGCTCCTTTGTAGTAGTAGTAGTTCATGCACTGTCAAGCGTGTCGAGGCGTGTCGTAGTATCGCGGCCGCGTTAATAGCTCAAGCTCTCGCACCTCTTTTGAGCATAAAATCACAGCTTTGCACTGGCTGCAGCGCAAGGCTTTCTTGGGCGGGCGGATCTGGCACATGCAAGCAATGCACTGTTCTTGCACGCTAGACAACATCGTCCCTCAGCAGGTTTTCAGTCTCTCGTGCATTCACATCTCACCCAAAGTCGAGATGTTCTGGGATGTGGCCACCTCGCTTTTCTGCTGCGATCAGTTCCTTCGCACCTCTGCGCGTTATCTCGAACATATCCAGTCCCCCCATGCGCCGGAGGGCCTCCAACTGCGCAGCCGGAAGTCCACTGAAGGCCATAGTGCGACGATACTGAAAGTGGGCGCAGTATGTGAGGATGTCGGAGAAGCGTCGGAGAGGAAGGAGGGGCAAGGGTGCGCACAAGAAGCTGATGCGCACCTCTACCACCCTAGGACGCGTTTATATGAGAGCACGTGGGGGTGATTCTCTACTTGCCTTAAATGGCATTTGGCATAATGGCCTGTGCCATCTCAGTGAAGATGGAACCTCCAAAGAGGCTACTCAAGACCAGTGTAGATCCTATCTGCTTCAATTTTTCCTCAACGGGGTGCTGAGCCTTACAGGATGCGGCAATGTCTATGTTAACACAGCAGGTCATAACATCGAGGCATACGTATACTTAGCCACTCAGTGCCAGTGAGTACGGGCTCCGCTACCTCGCGACTGTCAGTGTGAACCCATCCGATAGTATGCTGGGCCAATGCATGTGCGAGACGGTTCACTGAACTGGATGCTGGAAGGGGTCCAACACAATGCGACACCCATCGCGCACCGCCAGGCCCATCTCCTCCAAGTACCTGCTTCGCGCCCGTGTACCATCCCAGAGAAGTCTACCCAGCCGGCTCTCTGTAGGACATCCAGCTCGAGAGTCCATGACAAGGGTAGGCAGAGTTCGGATAAGCAGACAACACTAGCTCAGGGGGTGGTGGTACTGTAATTGATGAAGAGTGTGAAGGGACGCGTACGACTCAGGCTGGAGCACGCGGACGCGTTGCGCTCGGGCACGTGGGTGTGATTCCATACTTGCCTTTTACGTACAATGGCTGCGCTCGTGCTCCTCCGCCGGAAACGGCAAGTATGGGCGGGGTCTGCGTCCGCACGCAACCAGGACATGATTCTGCGTAGCGTACATGAGTAGAGGACGAGCGAGATGATCATAAGCTGTACATCACTGAGTGTGGCCAGGAACCGACGGGCAGACGGGTTTGTATCGCCCTGTGAGACCCGAAGGGGGTACACTGCCACCACCACTAGCAACCCGGAAACGCCTGCGGGCGCTGCTATATTTCTACCGTACACGTCTCCTACTCACCCCCATCTCACGTTGCGTGTCGTGCACGCCAACGCGTGTCAAACGACCCCACACGACAAGGCAACGCCCTCCAACGCCTCTACCGAGACAGCCATCCCAGCCTGAGCTTGGCTTCACGCGTTCTACGACTCGTCCACCATGGCAGTCTTGTCCTTACCTCTGACGTTCCAGAACTCGTTCTGGTCGCAGGACTACCGCACGGGATTGGAAGTATTGTATACCCAGTTGGAGAAGGTACGAGGCTCTTTCGTGCCCCAGGACCGCGCTCACTGTGCCTACGCGCTTTCAGGGGGTGCTGGAGAATGAAGAAGTTGTCGCGTTCATACGGGTGAGCCCTCCGTTCTTGGTCAAATTCAGAGTGATGGGGCGTTGTCTGAATCCGAGGTCAGGCGCGGGCTGCGGCGGAGAGTGCACTTGCATCTAGTCTGACTGCTGCAGGACCAGCAGGTAGGTTAGGTCATGACTTACGCGTCGCACTACTAACGAACGAGCACCAGGCAAAGCATTCGCGCGTGACGACGGCGCAACGCTCCATGTGGCCTTCCGTGGGCTGAAGGAGGAGTCTATTGCTCAAGGCAAGGCACACGAAGCGATAGCAGCTGAGCTACGAGATAGTGTAGCGGCTCCCTTCGAGAAGTGGGCTCACGGGTACAGGGTGAGTACTGCATTGTGGATTATTATGTGGCCTGGATCGGCACTGGATGGTACGGAGACACAAGTGTGTCCGGGGATGGCATAGCCCACTAGGCCAGGTCGCGTGGCCGTGCCAGCTAATGCTTTACTGGACCATTCGTGGCATGGCTAGTGAATGGATGGGGCAAGACATTGGTCGTACCTATCGTCTTCGCATCCAGTCTCAATGCTGGGCCACGTTTCTCAATGTTTCGTACGAGTTATCTTATCAACATACCTATAGGAACGACTCTGGAATAACAGGCACAACATGCTCGATGGGTTCATGCATTCGTACGAAGCGGCCCAGCTCGAGGTAACCAAGCTCAAGCAAGACTACCTGAACAAGATGCGCCGCGCCGACGAGGCCGAAGACGAGTGAGTCGCCCCTCCACCCCTCCCTCCCCCGTACCTGAGACCTCTCCAGCGCGCGCTTCGCGCCGATCCCGCAGAACGTCGGGGACAACTTCACAACGTCGCCAAGCATGCTCCCGCGCGACAAGCCGCGGCTGCCGACGCGCACGCCGACGATGACCGAGCGCATCTCGCAGCGCTTCAAGGAGCTGCGCCTGCAGGCCGGCGGCGCGACGTCCCCGGACAAGTCCGAGGTGCACTTCGATGCGGACGCGGACTCGGAGAAGGGCACACCGAAGCTCGACAAGGGCAAGGGCCGCGCGGTCGAGTCCCCCGAGCGCATGGTCTCCCCGCCGCCGATGTCGCCCCCGCTGCCCCCCGCCCGCCTGAACACGAACCCCGCGCCGCCCCCGCCTGCCCCGCCCATGATGATCGCGGGGCTGGAGATGGCGCCCGCGGACGTGTCGGCCCTGCTCAAGCGTGCGGCGGAGCAGATGCCGCTGCGCCCGGTGCGCTTCCCGCTCCTGGGCGAGTACTCGGACTGCTTCAGCGGCGAGGACTTTGCGTCGTGGCTGAAGGAAAACGTGAAGGACTTCAGCGGCAGCCTCGACCATGCCGCGTTTGCGGCGAAGGAGCTGACCGAGAAGCACAACTTGCTCCGGCGCGTCGGCGAGTTTGGAAACGACTATGAGAACGCCGACGATGCCTTCTACCAGTTCAGGACCAAGGTCAGACTGATCAAAGTTGAGAAACGCGGGCTCTTGCTGACGGAGTGTAAAGGCATTCGAGTTGGGCGTTGCTCCTGCGCACCCGGAGAACGCAGTGTCGCCTATCCAGAAGTCACTCTCGCCCATGGCCGAGGCGGTCGCAGCACGCACGACGACTATCGCCTCGCTCGTCTCGAAGGCGCTGAATGCCAACGGCACTGCCGAGCCGCCGCACATCCGTGCGCGTAGAGAGGCGGATACTGCCGACAGGGACTACCGCATCGCCGTGCGCAAGCTTGACCGACAGCGGCTTGGTCTCGAGGAGCGCGTCGAAGAAACGCTCAAGACGCTCCAGAAGTGGGAGCTCGACCGGCTGAGGGCCGTGAAGACAGGTGAGTCATGTCATTGCACCCTATCAGACCTGGCCGCTGACCATGTCTGGGCAGTCTTGCGCCAGTACCAGACCGCGGTGGCCAAACTTGCGAAGGCGTACGAGCCGTCGCTCGAGCGGTCCAATCTGCTCATCGACTCGTACGCCCCGGAGGCTGACCTGAAGGTCTTCATCGAACAGAACAGGACCGGGCCTTTCCGTCCTGAGCCGCGCGTTTACGAGTCCGTAACGCATGACGAGTCGGACGTCGTGTTCGGCATCGACCTCAGGCGGTGGGCGGACAGCGGGATGTGGCCTGGCTCAGAGGAGAAGAAGGACAAGCCGGATATCCCACCTGTCTTCACCCTCATGCTCAGCGCCGTTCATGCCGCGTACGACAGGCTGCCCAGCGACATTGGTGAGTCCTGGCTCTTCTTTCCCCTGTGTTATTGAGCCTGACCACCGTGTCACACGACAGAGCGGCGGAAAACGTGGATTTACGACGTGCCGCTTCCCGCTGTGCATCACGTCAGGGAAGCGCTCAACGCCGTCCCGCCCGAGCAGCCGTTCCCCGAAGACATCCTGGCCAAATACGACGCTCCAGTCTTGGCCGGTGCTATCAAGCTGTGGGCCCTGGAGCTTAACCCTCCGCTCGGGATGTACGAGGGGTGGGACGAGCTACGCAAGCTCTATCCGACAGGTATGCACCTGCGAGACATGACTTCTACCCCCTCTCATGCGTCATACAGTTGGTTCTAACAAGGCCGAGGAGTCACACTCGGAAGACCAACATATCCTTGAGTTGCAGGCCGCCCTGCAGCGGCTCCCTCGTGTCCATCTCTTGACGCTCGACGCTCTCGTGAAGCATCTGAAAGAGTGCGTGCTACATTTTCAAGGCTTAAATCGCCACATCTAATATACCTATCACCGCAGACTGATTGCAAACACGCCCGCCGCCGAGACCGACGAATCTAACGAAGTGTATGTAACGAAGCTTGCATTGACGATGGGCCGAAGTGAGTGTCGCGTGATCGATGTCTGTTGCTGCGCCTGACCCAATCTCGCCAGCGATCCTACGACCTCGACAAGAGACCGAAATCACCATTCAAGACCGTCATCCGACGCGTGAGTCGCAGGCCTACCCGTCTGGAGTGGTGATCTGAACCGACTCTATAGTGCTTTTCATCGACCTCATCAACAAGTACGACTCCATCGTCCCACCTGCTATCGAGCGCAAGAAACGGGAATCGCAGCGCAAGACGCCAGTCCGCCGGCGCACCCGGCCCATCGACATGCGCATGAGTCGGAGCCGCATCTCCGCGGGTGCGGACCTCAAAGAGCTGCAGGCAGAGCAACTAGCCCAACGAACGGGTCTGAAGATGTCGAGAGGCGCGTCACCCCGCCCGTCCTCCGTGTCCTCCCTCCCCGTAGTCCCAGCGAGCCCGAACCCTCTCAGCCCCGAATCCCAGGATTCGTCCATCATGAAGTCTGCGGAGCCTGGCGAGTCGTTCACACCGCCGCCCCCACCACCCGTCGCGCAGCCTGCTGAGGTAGCGGCTCCAGAGTCGTTCGCGAACATCCCGCCTCCTCCGCCCCTCACCAAGACGCCGACGCCGGAGGTCCCGCCTCCACCGCCACTCGAGAAGCCCGCTCAGCCGCCGCACCCTGTGTTCAAGGAGCCCCCGCCAGAGACGGATGACTTCCCGCCGCGCCCGCCGTTCTTCAAGGAGCCCCTGCCTGAGGATGAACCGGACCTGCCGATGCCGTCCTTCCAGCCTCCCCCAGCTGTCGCTCCCGAGCCTGCGCCTGTGCCTGCCCCGGTTTCTCCCCCAACTTCTCCCCCGGTCTCAGCCCCCAAAGCTCCTGTGGCCGTCCCAGCCGCCCTGCGCGCCAGAGCGGGCAGTCGCCCCGGCTCCCCGCGCGTGTCCTCGCAGGAATCGTCGCGGAGCCCGTCCCCCTCCAAGCCCTCGTCGCCAACGGGCGCCTCGCTCGCGCGCGGGAGCCGCGCGTCACGCGGCCCAAGGACGTCCGCCGCGGGCTCCGTGAGCAGCATGGTGAACACCTTCAACAGACAGTCGCAGAATCTGGAGAGGTCGAGCTCTCCCGGGTTGAACGGCGGATCGGGGCTGCGCCGGAATGGCTCGCGGCCGGGCGGCCATGCGAAGGTGGGCAGCGTGGCGAGGGTGAACGAGCTGTCGCGCAGGACTATGGCTAGCGATGCGGAGGATGAGGTTGTCGAGCGGTGAAAGAATTGGCTTTACAGCTTGATGTCTATGGATGCTTCTTGTGATGCTTGTTACTATCTATGGTTCTATGTCCTTGAGACACTATGACAGTGTAGAAGCCGGACAATTCATGCTTTGTCATTCACTAACCAGTCTACCGAACAACAAAGATTATGATGTTTGCACGAGCACATTCCCTTGCTGGATCCGAACTGAACGTGTGAAGCGGCTATGAAATGTCCTCACGCTGCACGCTGTCAAGTCATGTGGAAACCGTCATGCTCATAGACATACATACTCGACGCGGATTAAGAAACACAGTACGACATGAACTAGTACACAATACAAACCTGACAAGATCGTACAGCCTCTACACCTCCTGAGATGCTCCCTCCTTCTTGCCCTTGTTGGATTTCGAGGGGAGAAGTTCAGGGAGAATAAAGGGCACAACACCGCCTTGGCTGATGACTACATCGCCGAGCAGTTTGTTGAGCCTGGGACAGGATAAGTACGTCACTCAACAGTCATGCATGGATGGTACTCACTCCTCATCGTTTCGGATGGCGAGTTGCAAATGCCGGGGGACGATACGCTGCTTCTTGTTATCGCGTGCTGCATTGCCCGCGAGCTCCAAGATCTCGGCCGCAAGGTATTCAAGGACGGCAGCGAGATAAACTGTCGAAGCCATACAATAGTCAGTACTACCTCCGATGACCGGTTCGGCACAGCACGCACCTGGTGCACCAGCACCGACACGCTGAGCGTAATTGCCCTTCTTCAAGAGTCGGTGGACACGACCCACGGGGAATTGAAGACCCGCCTTAGCAGAGCGGGACTGCGACTTTCCGGCATCGCCACCAGCCTTGCCGGATGAGGACTTGCCACTAGAACAAGAGACGCTTTTTAGTGTAAGATCCTTTAGCTAGTATGTCGTGCGTACGCTTTTCCCTTGCCAGACTGCGAATTCATGTCAGTACAGCGTGCTAGCGACGATGAATGAGCGATGACATACCATTGCGAAAGGTTGTTGATAATGAGAAGGATGAGAGAGGCGAGGGTCGTGGTGGGAGGGAGGAAGACGTAGTGGATGCAGAACGCGAAGGTGGCAAGGGGTTATATAGCGCGCCGCGCGGTTCAAACTCCGCAAAGCAGTAAACAACTCGCGTTTGCACGTGACTGACGCGTCCCGGTTAGCGGCCTAAGCGCCGGTATGTATTCCCTCGCGCGTGTCGCTCTGCTCCTTTCCATTCTCCGCCACAGTCCCTCGAATAACATTTCGTCTTGCTCGACCTTCTCATCTGCGCACTTTGAATACTCCACTATGCAAAGTATGACTCAAGAAATTGATCGATTTCATTGCGAAGATACATGCACCCATGGGCATTGAAGACTCGGCAGCGCCGCTGCTACCCACGCTCGAAGACGTAGCACTGCGAGAACGAGAATACTGCCCCAGATGTCGTCGCACTTGAGGCTGGCTATGGGGGCTCAGATGTCTGCCTCTGAACGAGTTCATGTCTCCTGTTCTCTCTTCTCGGACGCATTCTCAGCGTGAACGCGCGAGCCACGAGGTGTAGGTACTGAAAGCGGTCCGTTATAGCCCTCTCCATGAGGAGCCGGGGAACCTTCATATAGGTGGCCCGCATCCTCCCTCCACGCGTGAGCCACCCTGCAGCTGTGCGTGTCGCTTTCTCCGCCGTCCTTGAAGTATTTTCTCTCCAACCTCCACCCCCACCACTCTCCGACCCTGCCTCCCCTACACCTCTACCAGCTGCCCTCGTATGACTCTACGGCCGGGTCTCAGATGAGTCCCATCACTCCTACCAAGGAACAGGTCTCGTAGCTTCCGCATCACTCGAGCGCGCAGCGAGGCAGGCTAATGCGTCCCACAGCTGCCCACCCTTTACACTGTGCGTGCTTGACCAGCCACCTGCCATGATCGCCCGGGCTAAATCTCCATGCCACTCCTCCTCAGAGCGTCGTGTTCACTGTCGTTATCTTCGGTCTCTGGGTTATCCCCATCCTTCGCCTTCTCATCGTGCCCCTTAAGTTATTCACTGTTGGTTTCCATGAGTTCTGTCACATCGTTGCGGTACGCCTCCCACTTCGATCCTGCGCTCTAGCCTGACGCCCCTGTGGTCAGGCGGTCTTCACCGGGGGCAACGTCACGAAGGTCACCATCGACCCGGACATCGGGGGCGCGACGCGCGTCGAGGGCGGACGCCCGCTCGCCATCCTCACCGCGGGGTACGTCGGCTCGACGATCTTCGGCGGCGTGTTCGTCCTCGCCGGATTCGACATCCTCATGTCCAAGATCCTGAGCTTCGTCTTGGGCCTCGGTCTCCTAGCCCCGCTCGCACTTGTTCGGAATAAGCTGTGCGTCTTCACTGCGATGGACTTCTACTCTAACTGAGCTAGATGTCTTTTCCAGGACGATTCTGTTGACATGCATATATGAGGGCTTGCTGGTCGGATTCTGGTTTATCGACCACGGGTGCGCGACTTACTTGCAAGGATGCACGAGCAGATCCTAACCCATGCGCATCAACTCCCGCAGCCAACCATTACGATGGTATTGCCTCTTCGTCGGCATCATGAAGTGCGCACTACCGCCCCATCACTCCCCGCCAACACTGATTACTGATCCCCACACAGTATCTTCTACGTCGTCTGTACGACCCCACCCTCCTTCCCACTCTACCCATACTCACACGAGAGCCCACTCCAGGGGACATCGCGGACGACATGTACTTCCGCAAGTCGAACGACTCGGACGCGACGCAGTTCGCGATGCTCTTCCCGCGCGTGCCCGCGCACGGTAAGTCCCCTCCGCTCCCGCGCCAGCCGCCCGCTCAAGCCGAGCAAGCTGATGTGCGCCGTTCGTCCCCGTACGCAGCCTGGGCGGCGCTCTGGATCGCCTTCGAGCTCGGCGTCCTCGTCGGCTTCATGCTCCTCGGCATCGTCGCCTTCAAGCGCACCGACGCGCAGATGTATAGCGAGGCGGGTGAGTGTGGGCCTTGTTGCTGTTGAGTGGGGCCGCGCTGACATGTGGACGTGATGTAGCTGAGTTCCTCCCGACCTAAAGCTACCACGGGACCTGGTGGCCCAGGTGTTCCCTCGCGTGCTAGGGGGCAGATTGCTCTTGCAGATTTTCACGATCATGACGTAGCAAGGTTCCTTGTACCATACACTGCACGACTATTTATTGCTGCATGCGACGGGACGCTGCACTACCATCGGCGAACTTCGAGTTTCTGGGGACCATTAACCTGCTAGCCAAACCCCTCACCACTGGCATCGGAGTGCCTACATGCAACTGGATCGTAGTACGCGTACCGTGCCCCGTACGGTCATCTACTGTCATCTCGCGCCCGGGCTGTACTACAAAGGCCGTCATCAGGACCAGACCCAGGATGTGTGTCGTACATGCGTAGTATTGAGGTCATATATACATCGTTATAACGTACGTGCAGGAAAGCAGGCCATCAGCGCATTGAGTTGGGAGTGTCCGGACGGGCGAGTTGCAGTGCGGGCGTGGCGAACACCGCGAGACAGTTGAACGGTTGAGGACAGAGCAGGCGGACGGTAAGCCGCGTTGCAGAGGGAAGACCGGGAGGCGGGGGTCAGAGACAGACTGGGATCACTATTTGCGAGCTGCTCGCCGTATGAGAGATGCTAGGAGGATAGTGCCGATTGCAGCTACTCCGCCCGCCAACGCCATACCAATGTAGCCCTCTGGGGTGTGAAGTGAGGATTTGAAGCGAGTTAATCATGAGGTGAGGAAACGTCGATCAGTGTCACGGAGATGCGTCCTGGATGTAGGGGAGAAAGCACGGACCTCGAGTTACTCGCTGGTCAATGAGGTATGCTAGGCTCTGTGCCTGAAGATTCGCAGGTTCCTTCTCCATCAACAATGCTGAAATGGCTAACTTTAGCCATGTCATGGGAAGCATTCGGATGAAGGTTACGCACAGTTGAACCTTCTCGCCTCTTCGTAGTTACCCATCTTGTAGTATCCCAGTGCGAGGTAGTACAAGCACTCTCTTCTCCTCGTAGGTTCAGCACGGTAGATATCTGATGCAGGGATGTCCACAGGAGCTCGGGAACGAACGGATCGGAACGCACCTTGAAGTAACCTCACACCCTCCACTTGATGCTCCCGCATTGGACTCTTGACGAGCCCCCACGCATAGTTAAACTTTGTCTGTGTCGTGACGTGCGACTGCGCGAGCTCCTTCTGGTACTGCAGGCGCAAGACCTAACAGGGCAGCACCGTCCATGAGCCATGCATCCCGCACGCGCGCGGCGGCAGACAACGCACCTCCAGTTCGTCGTACGACAGAGAGACCTCTGCATCTGCGGCATAGGGAAGTTCTGTGGGCATGTCGTTCGGGTTAGATGGGAGTTGGAGAGCAAGAGGAGAGGCCGGGAGCCTGCGCAATGGACTGACGACTCCGCTACAGTCGGTCACCGTCCCGCGGCCGACCTCATGCGGATGCGATCACGTGTGTGCACCCCGGGACCCTGCGATCGGCGGGCCTGGTCACGCCGCCTGCTCCCACCGCCATGTCTCTTCTCCTCTAACCTCCTCTCCATCTCTAACCACGAACGGTCGACCGCAAAGATGGCAAAGCTGGCGACGAAGACTGGACAGGAAGACTTGCCGCACCCCATGGAGAATGTCAAGCCTGACAACTGGCAGGACAAGTTCGAGGTACGCTGTGAAGGACTCTGCTTGCGGGGATAGAAACTAACAGGAGTCAATCTGTAGGGTCGTGTCAAGTCAAAGTTTGTTGAGTACGTTTCTTTGTGCTGTGACTTATGCCACATTATGTGTCTGCTTACAGTTCTCATGTAGTCCTTGCGATCGCGCCGCGAAGGCTTCTCTGGAATGCATGAACCGAAATGACTACGACCGCAACCAATGTCTCGACTTCTTCCAGGCGTACCGGGACTGCAAGAAAGACTGGGTGCGTGTGCACGCGATAGACCTAAGGCTCAGTTTAACCCCTTGCCGTGCTAGCTTGAGCAGCGCAACGCTGACCGGCGCGCCGGACGAGTGAATTCATGACACCTCGCTATTCACAAACCTGTGGGCTGTCATATACTGCTCGAGATAGTAAGGATTTGTGGCCTTCCTTTGTATGCCGCCATTAGCCGGCTTGTCATCTCATGGGATGCTCTCAATGCCTGCCCTCAGTGTATGCGTATCCGTCTATGACCTGTGTGCAAACGGACGTACATGGCTGTCTAATTATCCCAGTCGACACATGAAGAACCTTTCATTATTGTAATGTACGAGGATACATGGCCATCGGGTAGCAAGACAAGTTATGACGCACCGGGCAGCACATGAAATGTCCAATATTTTCTGTTGGCGCACCACGAGGTCACGCGGCTCTCATATGTTTACCACCAGCCATAAGGCAATGGGGTGTTATATCATAAATAGCTTGCCGAAGTCTAGTCCATGAAGTCGGTGAGTGTCTGTTCCTGAGATCAGGACAGGACGTCTCCGTTGCTTTGCCGTTGCTAGAAGCCGAGCAGATAACAAACTTCAATACAACGCCGCTACACTTGGCCGCCTCTTGTCCACATCTTAACCTCAGGTACTTGACAATACTCCGCCTCGGATTTCTGGAAAGCCTTTGCGCATGCGGGCCTCAGCGCTTTCGATTCTCCGAGGCCCAGTTCTCCTGGTGAGCATTGGACTGCCCGGCGAGGACCAACCCACGATAGGCAATGTGTGTATCGAACGAGAAGCGCAATACACACCCAAGCGCAGCGCGCCTTGATGTCTCGTCCATCCTGGGGTAGTGTAAAATCATATCGCGATCCTTGACGCTGCAATGCGACGCTCCGAACGCGATGAGGCGGACCACTTAGCCCCAATGCTACCCCAACTAGCGGACAAGACGCAATATGTACCGAGCCTGGGGCTTCTCTGCTATATTGGCATAAGGCGGCGAACACAGCGTTCCACCTGGGTATTCCGGCACACTTCTCCTCGGGCTATGTCTAGTGGTCGTCCGCGGCTCGGCGGCCCGACCACGTGCGTGGCAGAGACGGTACCTGTTGTGTCTTATCCTTACGCGCTCCATACAGGGCATATGGATCATACGAGGCCAAGGGTCAGTAGCCCTGAGTTCCCCGTCACATCATTCAAGTGTGGCGGGGAACCTGAATCGCCACTGTATCAGTACCACTGCCTCTTCGCGCAAGGTAATACGTAGCGACAACATTCTAATATGCCAGGGATCTTGCCGAGTAGCATGCGCGCCGTCGAGACATCTAGGCTGTCGAGCCTAACACTCCCGGCACGTCTCATTCTCTCTAGCTCACATTGAAGCGCCACTACGCTGTGCGTGTCTTTGGTCAGCCGCATAGGTGCGTCACGGTGGCTCGCTGTGTCCAGCGTTGGAGGGCGGAGTCGGGTGCCAAACGACCCTTGACACGCGCCTCAAGGCTGCGAAACACGACGGCAGCAGTACCAGAGAATGTGGGCCTGGAAGCGTTACATTGAACGTCGGCGTGCGAACTGCTGCTCGATGCTGGTATATAAGTCGCCCTGGATGGGTTGAGGACGCACCACGACGGATTGGACAATGTCGAGCTTCACCTCATACACCCTTCCTGATACCCTGGCTAGCTGGCCGTGGCCCAGGAGCATCCATCCGCGCGGCGAGGACATCGTCGCCGAGTCCGCGGAGTGGTTCCGTGCCTTCCGTGCCTTCAGCGAGCAGTCTCAACGAGCCTTTGACAAGTGCAACGTCGGTAAGCCTGACACTGACGCATAATTTATAGCACTCACTCATGACGAGTAGCGCTAGCTGGCGCCCTCGTCTACCCATTCTCTAGTATAGGTATGTGCTTTCGTCGCTCCAGCAGTTGTCATATCTCCGAAAGTATTGACCATACTTCCTAGAATTACTCAGGACCGGCTGTGACCTGTTCAACCTATACTTCGTATTCGACCACTATACCGACCCGGAGAACGCACAAGGTTGCCGTATGATGGCCGACATCGTGATCGATGCACTCGAGCATCCGTTCGTACCACGACCCCAAGAAGAAGCGAGCCTGGGGGAGATAACTCGGCAGTGAGTTTCAGAGCACCCTCTTGCAAAGTCCTCTTGACGGACATTGCGGGGTAGATTCTGGGTGCGCGCTATTCAGAGCGGTGCAGTTGGGCCTATTGCACAACGCCGCTTCATCGACTATTTCGCCAGCTACGTCACATCCGTGGTCGAAGAAGCCGCGGATAGAGAAGCAGATGTGTACCGCTCGGTCGAAGACTATCTCACCATTCGGCGTGAGACGGTCGGGTTCTACCCGCTGTACGCGCTCATGCTGCAAGAACTTCCGGATGAAGTCGTATACCACCCGGCAATGGTCGAGATGAGCTTGTGCGTTACGGATATGTTGATCATCGACAACGTACGTTCTATAGGGAATTAGTGTAGATGAGGTATCTGACTGTTGCACAGGACATGATCTCATACAACACAGAGCAGAGCGCAGGAGACGTGCGCCACAACCTCGTCACGGTGACCATGTTGGAACAGGGACTTACCATTCACGACGCCATCTCGCTCCTGGCCAGCCGGCATACCGCCCTGCAGGAGCGATTCTTAGCCGCGTACCAGAGCATTGACTTCAGGTGGGATACTGCAACGAATGAACAACTCCAGAGGACCTTGCGCGACCTTGCGAACTTCCCGCGCGGTATATACTGCTGGCACTTCGAGGGAGGCAGATATTTCGGGAGCAGAGGAGCCGAAGTCAGCGTGTCACGCCGCGTGGAACTCCTCCCGCGATTGCTGAACAGCGACGGCAAGAGGGAAAACGCCGCGATTCCCGTCATAGACGAGATGTGGGGAGCTTCCATCTCTGTAGAGGGCTAAGCCTATAGGAACGAGGAGTCACCATGGTATGGCGGTCCATGAAGAGTGCAAAGTACCGGTGTACTGTAGGCAGTCCGTGTGCCCATTCAGAAATCACAACTTGTCCACTGGCACTGGACTGGTTCGCGGCCATCTGCGATTGATCAGCAAAGGCATGTATTACCAGCTTTTGGATCAAGAGAGCGCGACTTGTACACAGAGGATGCGGGGACGTTGAGAGCTGGCGCTTGACTCGAGTTGAAGATGATCGTCAACGGCCCTCGCAGCTGGCATGCGGTCACGTGGCCGGATTGCCTTCTGGTACTACTTACTCTCTGAAGCTGAGTATCGATTACACCGAAGCACTAATATCCGCTTGGTAAGTATCTCAACGAGATGAGGCGATGAGTATTCGCATGAGCTGCGCCACGAGGCTGTCGGGGCCTATGCGAACCCGAAGTCCGCTGTCGTCTTCCGGAAGCATGGATGGTCTCGGGTGAAAGGTTTTGCATCCATGTACAGTTGTGGGGCTACAGATTGGAACAATCACCCAATCGAGCGTGTGCAGAATCTCTGAAACGATTCTGCACATGTCTCATGGCAGCAATGATGATCCATCGGACGACATAACAAGCCGGCGGAGGTAGGACCGGCCTTCAGCTTGGAAGCCACCTTTGCACGGTCTAGTGCGTCGCCCGCGTGCACAATCGTATAGAAGGGGGGTTGGCTTGGCTCGGAGTGGGTGCCAGTTTGTCCATGCTGTGGAGCACCTCGCAGATGAATTCGCACAGAAGCAGAGAAGCGGCCTCCACAAGAAACTCAAGTGGTGCCAAAACCACGAAGTAACCTTCCGTGAAGTAAGCATAGCCGCATGGGATGGCGACGTAGAATTCGCTGGATATTAATTTCACAGAGAAGGTGAAAAGAACGCTGGGTTGCACTAGCACAGATGTTCAGCTTGGATCAACAAGGACGGGAGCAAAGATCGGTGTCTATCTTCCAACCGCACTTTTGAACATCGCACAAGACTGGATCTCGATCAAAATGATCGCCCGCCATCCTGGCGGAAACGCCACTCGGATGGTAGCCTGAGATTCGGTGATGAACAGGACCATTCGCGACGTCCATACCGCTAAGTCTGCTTGAAGGGAGGCACACTTTTACCAATAGTACGCCCCAGCAGTACTGGTACCAACATCCAGCGGCACGAGAGATTTGGTTGCTACGCAATAATAGATTAGCCAGGAAATGGTACATCCGTCTAAGCCCGTCGAGGATAATTCTAGGTACAAGATCACGTCTACTGCATGGAAGAATCTATAAAACAAGTGTTGACGACGACGGTGGATAATGATGCGAGGCTAGGAAAACAGTGTGCTCAGTCCATGTGCGTACACCAGACGTTTCTACAAGCGTGATGTCATGTCTGACGCTAAGCTCCCTTAGAGGGGCTTGCTGAGGGGAGTGATCTTGAGACCAATGCGAGTCTCGCCCTGCACGATAGGCGACTCGCCGAGCGCGATACGGTAGTTGCGGCGGAAAGACTTCCACGGCTCGCAGAGCGAGTACGAGTAGATGCCATACTCGTCGCCCTCGTCGATGAGGTTCTTAAGGCTCTTGACGAATTCGTCCCAGCGTTCCTCGCCGTCCGCCATGACACGCGCACCCGTGCGCAAGAGCGGGTCCGGGTGGCGGAGAATACGGCGCGCGCGACCAGTCCAGGGGCGCTCGCCATCATGCGGGATGGCGAGGATCCCCAGAGCTGCCGGAGAATCCTCAAGGATGGCGTGGATCTCGTCCTCGTTGACGTTGTAGAGCGCCTGGTAGAGCGGCTCGCGGATCTCCTCCTCCGCAGCCGTGAGCGAGCCCTCGAAGTGCATCTGGTCCAGGCGCGCGAGGAGATGCACACCACGGCCACGAATAGAGTTCGCAGCGTTATCGCGCGCAACGGAGATCTTGTCAATGAACTCCTCAGTCTGATGGATAACCCTGTCAGTGTTAATCTGTGGAGCCTTGACATGGGAACTCACGTAAGGGCCGTGCATACCCGTGCGACCGTCCATGTAGCGCAGAATCTGAGCGCCACCGATACCGATGCCGTCAACGCCAGAGACAACAGCGTCATGGATCTGCGCAAACTTAAAGCCAGCTAGAAGATCATCAGCAGCTGCGGGCGCAGCATGACGATAGGGGCACATACCCGACATGTATGTCGTCAAGCCGACGGAGTGAGCGCGGTGGACGAGCTCGAGTGCGTTCTGGAACCCGAGCTGCAGGATGATGCATTGCGAGGGGTACGTGTCCGACGCGCCGTCCCAAGTGACCTTGTCGAATCCACCGAGAGCAGCGAGCTCGATTCCGCGGCGACCGATAGCAACTTGCTCGGTGATAATGGTAGGCTTGCCCTCCGCGTCGAGGTTGAGGTCGTCGATGAGCGGCGTGTTCAAGTTGAACGCCGCGCTGAAGTACTGGCGGTGGTTGCGCAGAGCGTGTCCAGCGAGCGAACGCATGTAGGCGACCATCTGCGATGCGGTGAGGTCATCCATGGCGACCTTGCACTCGGCGGCACCAAGCTGGAAGGCAGCCGTAGCAGCCGACGAGGTGGTGTTGACGACCTTGATGAAGTCATGCTATTTTGCGCGTGTCAGCGAAGGGGCAGCGCGCACGGCTGTGCAAACACATACCTCGAAAGTGCGGTCCTTGCTGTCGCGCAGCGCACGCCCGACGAAGTAGGTGTTGGGCGACTCAGAGCCGGTGTGAAGACGGGTGCGCGCAAAGTCAAGGATAGAGGGGATACGGTAGGACTCGATCGAATCGCGCGGCAAGTTCTGGGGACGCTCGAGATCTGTCGAGAAACGAACGCTCAGTGGCTGACAGGAGTGTATCATGCCAAGAGACGGAACTTACGCTCGACGTGCACAATGGCGCCGCGCATCCAGCGCGACTTGCGGGTGGTCCCGAAGACGTGGCCATCTCCGGGATCGGTCAAGCTCACGTATGTCTGGGTGTCCTTACGGAACCCGACAGTCCCGAGGAAGCGCGCCTCGAGCGGGTTGAACGGGTTCTGTCCCTGATTGAGCATCTGATACCCGAGATGGAATGCCTGCAACTTGATCAGCACCGACAATCTCCTCGCTGAGGTACCAGGGCACTTACAATGTAGTCGACGAAGGAAGGGTCCCGCTTCTCGTTACGAAGCGCCTGCGCAATCTTCGTAGTCGCCTTGAGGAAGTCCGTGCCGAACTCCTCCGGCCATGTCACCGAGAGACGCTCCGGGTTGGGAATGACAGTGAAGGCGAAGTAGCTAGTAGGGATGGCGGAGAGGGAGAAGTAAGTCGGGGATTCCGCCCCGTTCTTCGTGTTCGAAGATTGGTTGGAAAGCTTGGCATCGACCAGGCTGAGGTTCATTTTGCTGAAAGCAGGAGAGAGAGCAGGAGTAGTAGCGACCGATGCGCCAGGGGAAGGAGAAAAGACGGAGAAACGCGTGCCGCCCAGGCTCTCGAGGCCTCGGGTGTTGAGCTCCTCCACCTCCCCGAGGATAGCGATGATGGCTGGGATGCTGTAGGCCTTGTCAAAACGGGCGAGGATGTCCTTGGCGAGCGCATTAAGTTCCGCATCTTCCGCTGTCGAGAATGTCTCATCCACGACAGCGTTGAGCGAACGCATGATGTCTTCATCAGGAACCCGAGAGACTACGAAGCTGTCAGTCCCGTCAGTTCGCCTGAGCACGGAGCGTGAACCTACAGTAAGGAAGCTGCTCAGAGCGGTTGAAGCTTTTTCCAGAGTGGTAGGCTACCTTCCACTCTACAAGGTACGGTCAGGATCAGACCCCAGGGAATTAAGGAATCAAACGTACTAGCAATGCGGAGAAGGAAGAGGACGTTCTGCACGGCAAGGAGAGCGGCATTGCGGAAAGTTGCAGGGTGCACGCGAAGCTCTCCTGCTGCAGGAGGAGAAGCAGTTGCACCATTGAAGTCGTTAGTGAGCTGAATGTGGCTGGGAGAGGCGAACATGCTGGACGATTGTACAGCTAGAGACGAAGTGTAGAGTGGAAGGCTGTTGCTGTCGTCGGAGCTGGATGTACAAGACTGCTGCAGCCCCACAGCTCGCAGACTTGCTTTTGTACCTCCCAGCACCGGCGGGAGGATCGGAGCACTTCGTTTCGCCATCATGGCAATGATCTGCCGGTTTCCTGTCATGGTCACCAATGTCGGAGAATAGAGGGGTTCTGTCGTTTCCGGCAGCTAGGTCGGAGCACAGCAACGGAAAGCTCCAGTCCAGAGTCAACTTACTGGATACATTCAGTCGACGTACGCCATCAACGGTGAGCGGACATTTTCCTGCGATTTTCAGCCACCACACGTGGATACAGCAGGATTGTCGCTGACTCCGACGTTGACGGACATAGTCTAGACGGTATTAGAGAACCAAATATGGGTTTAATCCTGCCCGAGGCGCTGCAGAAATCTCTGCGACATCTCTATGAACAGCGCTGGAGGATACTGCGAACATGAGTGCACTTACAGAGAGGCTTCGGACGATCCGCATGCCACACGCGCGGTCACCTCGTAGATGCGGCGCTTCTGATGTGACTAGGCCTACCTGACTGATCCGAGCACGTCTATCAGAACGGCTTGACATGTCCACGGCGCGCTCTACATACCTGACAAGTGAACATCTGCACCAAGCCCAGTACCGTTGTGGCGGTCACCACCGGGATGGGAATGGGGCGCTGGCTGTGTGTGCGACAACTATGCCCCGGATATGTCAGACACGTCTCCGCGATAGGTCGGCATGGGGGTAACTGCCCGACTGACGCAAATGCAGAATTGTCGAGGCACGGCTCAACTGTTCCAGCACCAACATCCTTTACTTGGATGTTCTCACTCCTGTCATGAACAGTAACTCTCATATCGTTGGTGTCACGTGACCATTATCACAGATTCAAATTCGCGCACCACATGCTGTGCCGGCGGCAAGGCAGTATGAGGAGTGCAAGCACTCGAAGTCCAGAATAGGAGGAGAATCCACGCTAATGAGGACAATCTCAGATAAGCGACGCGAAGGGCGGGAACGCTCACCGATCGTGCATCCCGATTCTATGCGCCAGATATGGTACTTGATGCGCCTTCACAACAGTAACGGTCTTCTCAAGAGTCCACGCATGGATCCTAGAGGCTCACGTACAACAATCGATGCGGCGTATAGCATCACAGGATGTCACGCCCAAAAGCAGAAACGGTGACGGAGTTGTGCCCCTGCCGAGGCACCGAGTAAAACAAATCATAGCAACAGGTTGGCCTCGTCGCACAACGGGAAGCATCGTGTTTTCTTCTCCGTATCTCCAATTGTTCGGCTGAACAACCGCGTCAAGCGATGGAGACGGAGGATCAATCCGACGTAAAGAATTGTGGGTACACCAGCGTGTTCCACCGCGCGCTGGGAAAGAGCACCGCTGAGACGCACGGTCGCGGAACGAGTATGTCAACCTGTTCAATGGCCATCAACTGAAGCGAACGTGGAGGCGAGTCCCCGGATGGTAGATGTAGCGATAGACGGATAACGCACCAAAGTACAATATCCGGACGCTCCCCCTTGATGCACCCCAATGAGCTAGAACCCACATTGCGGGCCACGGACATGTCGGCCAGCATTCACGGGTGATTGAGTGGCGCTCAGGGGTATTGACAACCATTGCGGCAATAAGAAACTTCATTTACAGTCTGCAGGAACGATTGTATAGAGGGCGATGTCAGTCGCGACCGCAAAGAGTCGGTGAGACACTGAAAGTGAGGATGAGTGCCGTGCCAAGGCTCATGGCAAGTCGGTGCGCGCTCCGACGAGACTCTGGCGGGACCGCGATCATCTCGGAAAGTCGCGGCGACACGGCAACAACCGCGCCCGTGACAACAAATCATTGAACAAACGCACAGAGTTGAACTCTCGGTGTAGACTCACCTCGCTCGTACACGTCCTCTGGCAGTATCACCTCTTCGCCTGGATCTCTCATGTTACGACATCATCTGCGCAGAATGCGTTTAGCAGCAGCGAGCGCCTCCGTTCGATACACCCGATCCCAATCGGTCAGCCAGCTGTCAGAACAGACGATGGGAAATGTGGTAGAACTCGGAGACTACCTGAACGTGCGTACCACCTCGGCGGAACCAGTGCATTTGCGATAAGACAGCCTCGGGACCGGGTCAATGGATCGGTGGCACCTTGTCGCTTGCAGAACGGCGCTGCTGCGCCGAGACATCCTGTGCATATTGATCATGCTTAACCAGAGGATGGAGGTGCGACGACAAGTCGAGGAGGGGGGCGAATACGAGGGGCGGTCGTAAGGCTTTCAACGTTGACAGACCGCTATAGCCTATAGGTCTTCCGCCGCACCTCGCTATTCTGAGCCTTACGTGGAGAATGCGGAAGAGAGTACAGCGGTGGTGCGCCCCGGATGCTCCCTGCCCGCCGGCGCTAACTGTTGGTACTGCAGACTTCGGATGATCCCCGAGTCGAGGGGATGTACCGGGATGCTCCCTGGCGAGTGCCACAATGGGCCTCGCCAAGCATAACCTCGAAGGCATTCTCCTGAGTATGGCGGAGCGCTGTTCATGACGTCAAGACTGCTCTGCTACTCGCCTTCGCCGCAGCGCGCACCTGTCGCGCCTACGCGACAATCAGGTCCAGAGACTATGCACCAGTCAATGTAGGCTACTACTAATCTGCACGTGAGTGCCGTGATTGTGTTCGTGGTTTTGCAAGTGCCAATTAAGATGTACAGAGATATGAACAGCATCCAATTTTCTAGGAACATGTACTGCGTCGACCGTCGACCGTCTCGAACGCGGCCCATCCGCAGAACTCTGTTAGCATCACTCCGTTGCTTTGCAACTTCTAGTTCAGAGATGCCGTGAGCTATCGATGGAACACGGTAAGACGCATAACCGCTTGTGAGAGTGGAAGGCCCATCTCGCCCATCAGTGCATTCTTCCCTTTCCCACTTGTCATTGCAAGTGGGGTTCATCTTGATGCTACCAAACGCCGTGCGGTCAGCCCATGCCCAGATTTTTCGGGGTTCTTCTGGAACAGACGTTGTGGCGATCCAAGAGACCCACGACTGTCAGCTTGACAGCCTTGACACCTCCTCATGCAGCCTATGCAATTGCACATGCGACACAAGAGCTATCGCAGCACCGCTCACCATCCTGCAGTCAATTGTAGTGATTTAGCCTCCTATGCGTCAGAATACTGACGCGAACGTGTCTCACTTGCATCTCGCCGGCGTGGGATGGTATGGTGTATAGTGACAAATCTTGGACAAGCGGTAGTAGTCATACTGCACAAAGCTTGTCAGCTTCATCGCGATGACGAAGTGTGGTCGCACGTTAATCGACAACATCGTAAGCGCCGGTGAGTACACGCTCCAACTTTACTGCTGATGCGTGGGCATCCCCGTATGACTCGGCCTTGCCGATACTCCAGCTCGACATGTACAACATGATACCCATCACACCCATTCCCCCCATGGCGCTCCGTTTGCGCGGCGGTTGAACGGACTTGTTTCCCATCACGAGGATTTGCCGAACGCAGCGTCCCGGGCGATCCACTCAACGGCGGGTACGTTGCCCAGTGGACAGTAGCCGGCAGGCACCTTCTTGCACCCGACACAATGGAGTCCGTCTCGCAGAGGCCGTCGTCTCTATCATATTCAGACTGTCTGGACTTGTGCTCGTTAAGCCATCCTGATCTCCCCCACCTCTACCCACCCCTACTACTCGTCTAGCCATGCTCGTCGTCACCCGCCCACTAGGGCTCACCGAGAGATACTTCCTGCGCATGCGCGGAGAGCGCGGATGCGCAGACCCCTTCCTGATCGTCAGCGTCGACGGCACTTCCACGACCCCCATCTCTGACGCGGACGTCTGCGCAGCATGGGCCGCCCTACGCCTCCGGCACCCACTACTCGCTGCGCGCATCTTCCCCACGCAGTCTGGATACGACTTTGCATACGCCCCGCCGACCACCGCCGCACATGCGCTCCGCCAGGTCCGCGCGCAGCTCGAGTTTGCCGATGTCGGAAAGGACGGACTCGAGGCCGCCGCGGATTCGCTGCGTGCGCGGTGGGGAGGCGTGGACCCGTCCGAGACGATCGACCTGCGCGACTCGACGTGCACCATCGCCTGGTACACCACCGGCGAGGGCAGGTACCTGCTCGGGCTGCAGGCGTCGCACACGGTCGCGGACGCGTTTGGTTTGCTCGGCCTCGCTCGCCAGCTCTTGGAGCTCCTCTCCGTGCATGGCGCAGCGGAGCGCGAGATTCTGCAGCACGTCGCGTCGCCGCGCAATATGGCACCCACACTTGAGGAGATCATCCCCGGCCCTGAGCAATCCTCCGAGGATGACCAAGCGGAAGCTCGGAGGGCGTATGACAAGCTGATGGCGCCGTCGCTGCGGGTGAGTGACGTCTCTTTGACACTGACTGACCAATATTGTTGACGCGTGCCAGCCGAGGTTCGGTCTCAACCCGGATGGCCCACCCACGGAAAGCATCGCCGTCACTCGCGTAGTCAGGCATACCTGGTCCGAGGACGAAACGAAGGCTATCCTGCGCGCGTGCAAGGCGCACGGTGTCACGGTGACACAGGTCTGCTCCGCTGCGTTGATATTGACCGCTATCCGTTACGGGCCGAAAGCGACCTCAGGCTCGGCAGCCTCGGAAGAGAGCGATGCCAATCTCTACTTCAAGATCCATCTGCCCATCGACCTGCTCTCGCGCGCGCCCGATGCGCCCAAGGGCCCACGCGAGGCGGCGGTGCGCGTAGGGCACTACCCGACCTTCCTGAGCGTGCCCCGCGCCGCGGCGGAGCAGGGCGAGGCCGGCTTGTACGAGCTCGCGCGGCAGGTGAAGGACCGCCATACGGCGTTCGTCGACTCGCCGTGGTTCTGGCACTTCATCCGCTACTACCTCGCGGATTCGCAAGCTATCCTCGACGCGGCCCTCGACGCTGCTGCGAAGCCGGAGGCTGCGAACGCGCCACCCGCCGCGTTCTTGCCCCTGCTGAGCAGCCTGGGCGACTGGAGCGAGAAGCTGCCCGCGGAGTATGAAGTGAAGGCCAAGGACGAGCATGAGACCGGTCAGCTGCGTGTGGCAGACGTCGCTCTGCATTTGAAGGTACGTGACAGGCCTTGGTGTTGTGTCGGTGGTGGGCTGACGGCCTCCTTCCCTTGCAGGTCATCCCAGACACACCGTGTCTGCACCTGTGGACGTACGGCGGAAAGATGAACTTCCAACTTACCCATAACATCATTCACACCTCGGCGGCGCTCATGGACCCCTTCTTCGAGTCATTCATCAAGACGGTCTCCGACGTCGGGCGCGCTTAAGCGTCGCGTTGCGGAGGGCTTGGCGATAGATGATGAGATGGCAGACTGGGTCTTCGATGTAATAGAGTTTAATATGATCCTGTAAGATATAGACGGCAATCTTTCACCTGAATATGTATAATGCTGTGTAGATGAAGTGCTACTGCTGTGCGTTGACGAGCCTGGCATGCCACTGTATGGCGCACTTGCCTTCCATGGAGCGTGAACAGTTTGGGGTGCACCTTCACTGATTGTGGCGGTCGCTCTCCGCAATGCCGGTGAGCAACTACACTCGAGGTACTGATCTGGATTGCTCGCCCTGACCCCGTGCACTGGCTAGGTACCGTGCCTACGGAAGCATTTCATTGTGTGGAGGCGCGTGCCAAGCTGTCAAACGTGACAAGCTTTAAATCATCGCGATTTACCGGGTAGAACCGGCAAAGGTGCTCGCGGAATCAAACCGCGCATCAAATGTCTTTACTCACCTCTATCACATCACTACTATCGCAGCGGTACATACTTACTGAGCTGTGGTTGTAACCCTACCAGTCGTCGTCTACCACTCACTGTGGCTCTCATGAATGATTGAATAGCTTACCGGCGGTTCACTGGAACATGCGCGTTGGAATCCATCTGTCAGCACGTCCATACGTGTACCAAGTTATCGCGGGCCTGAGGAAGCTTATGCATGGTGAACAGTGGCACATACCATCGGCTGGGGCCTTTGCAGGGCGCAGTTGTCTTTGAGTCGTTGCCACCCCGACATGGATGGTACAGACGACTCGGAAGTGAAGACTCCTGCACAGCTGTTCGCCCCAATCTCGAGAGCTCTGAAGGCTCGTGCTCTGATGTCCAATCCAATCTCGTGCAGCGTGATCGTTCGCTGATCACGGCATCTGCCGCACGATCTTTGTGACATAGATGCAACCGTCACTCACCAATGTCGTCACGATAGACTTCGTCGAGCCTTCATTGTTCAATGTTCGACGGTCCCGTAATAGCCCCAACGGGACTGGACAACAGTATCCTGGTCATTTCCCTTGCGCTCTTTCTCGCGGAAGACGACGATAGGCATCGTGATCAATGAAGACAAATACTTGCCTTTCTGGGTCCAATGAACTCTGAACGAAAACGCCAAGGGAGCAGTCATGCGTATCCTTGGCAAATGCAGATCATGCCCAGGAGCTCTTTGAATAAGCTGCTGCGGGGTTTTCACTCATACGTGTTTGGGTAGTATAGACATAGGTACGCACCCATTCATGACCACTATCCCTTCCAATCCATGGCCCCGCACAACTTACAAGTGAGGACGTTGAAGTGACAGGGTCTACCTGCCAAGGGGTGCATTCCGCTGCTATCAGCCCAGTGGGAAAGCCTTGGTGACTTATCTGGGCACGTTCGGGCGGTGGTGACTGCTGGCGGTACGTGCGGTCGATGCGGTGATACGAACCCGACGACCGGAAGCCTCGCTTCAGGCAGTCTCTCCAAGCACTGCGCTATCTCTGCAATATGTGGACGCTGCAACGTGCTCTCTGAATGAGAAGACGGAGTAGTCGATACTCACAGACGTACGATGACGGTACAAGGGGCACGGAAGATATGCGGCTGTCGGCCATAGCCCGAGCCATACGGTGCAGCAGTGAGGCCATTTTGCTGGAAGTGAGCTCATAGATAGGTAGCCGTGGACGCCTCCATCATTGGGGTGTAGCGTGTACGTATCGATCTGCCCTCTTGGCGACAATCGGTCCTCTCGACTCATCGCCAACAGACGAATGGTTGTCTACGCACCGTCGCAGAGGATGTGAGTGTCGGAGCGATGTGTCGACCGAGGTGCAGCCGGGCTAAGGAGAGTTTCGACGGTCGAGATGTCAGCGACGGTCAGATGTCGAGTGTGGTGGGCGGGCACAAGCGACCCGAGGAGCGACGACCATAACCCGATCGAGGGCCAATGACAGGCCAAGGGGCGCGAACTTTGTCCCCGGCGGCACGCGTCGGTGGGAAGCGCAGGGCAGGAGGCGCCCGTATGGCGTCTATTGTGGGCGCCTGGGGGCGTTATCGTAGCGTGACTATTGTGACTAAATCGGGGCCGACGTCAGTCTGGGCACTAATAATAGGAGACGACGCCTGCGAGCGGCCGTCGCGCCCGCGTCCCAGCTGCTTGCTGCTTTACGAATCGCATCCTCCAGCCATCGTCCACATTCCGTCGGCGCATCCGCCCCCACCGCCGCATCCACAACGTTCGCTCGAAGCGATCTCCATGGCCCACGACCATGTGCTGAGCGAGTCTCCAGGAGACGGCGGCCTTAGCCGCTATCAGTGCCCCGACTGCTCCTCCACGTTCAGCAGACGGCAAAACCTTCAGCGGCACCGCAGGACCCGTATGTACCAATTCTTCATTACTCATGGCCGTACGTACAATGTCGTCTTGCAGATGTCGGATTGACCCCGCACGAATGCCCAAGCTGCCGCGAACAATTCACACGGACGTGCGTACGAAGCTGCTGGGTATTGCCTCCTGCTGTTGACCCGCTCTTTTTCCAGCGACCTTCTCCAAAGACATATTCACCAACATCATCGTGGTCTTGTCTTGGCGCCACCTCCACCCCGGGCATGCAAAGCATGCGCTTCTTCCAAGATGCGGTGCGACCGGGAGTCGCCGTGCTCGCGGTGCCGGGCGAAGGGGCTTCGGTGCGAGCCTCAGTCGAGTGCTTCGGGTAAGCTTCCTCGGGCTCCGCACTTGAGTATGACCTCACATATTGTGCAGCACGCGCTTCGAGCAACGGTAGTTTATCCCCGCCACCCGAAACACGCCCCCAGCCTTCTCTCGATGCGCATACACCCATGCCCATGAACAACAACATGCACGCCATGCCCTCAGACCAGCCCATGTCGGTCGATCTTCCCGATCTCAGTCTCTTTGCTCCAAATCCTCCTCCTCTTGCTGACTTCCCCGTGAACTTGAGCGATTTCCTTGGCTATGATCCCCTTCTTGGCTTCAACACGGCCTTTGTGGAGGGCCCGGCGAATCCCTGGCCTGCCGCACCTATGACTGCCCCGTTACCATCAGTGCAGCCTGCTACACACCCCTCACCACTATCAGATTTAGGCTCGAGTGGGGGTTCTGTCCCAGATTCTATGACCTCCTCAAGTGGTATCTGCCCTACCCTTGAGATGTTATCGTCGACGTACTGGCCCAGTAGCGACTCGGAGCATCACACTTCCTCATCCCCCAGTTCTGTCCGCTCCAGCCCGGCGCCACGAAATGTTCCGTTGCCTACCGTTTCGACCTGCAGGTGCGTAGCCGTACGGAACCTCCTAGAATCCTCTGACCCGTAGCGTGTCAAAGAAACGACCCTGCCAGCTTCTTCGCGCCCGCATTGCGCGCTCGGTATCCAGCGCTGTATGCCGCGCATTTTGAACGACATTGGCCGCTCCTTGGCACGCAAAACATCGACCTCAATGCACTGCAGCCAGCGCTGGGCGTGGCTGTCTGCTGCGTGGGCTCGATGTATGACGGCGTTCCCGCTTACCGCCGACTGGCCACTGCCGTCATGCTCGTCCAGCGGACCGCTTTGATTACAAAGCTGGTCAGTGATCCTCCTTTGACGTCCATTTTACCTGTCATAGTACTGACGTGCATGCGTCATTTTCCCAGTCGACGCACAGGCTAGACGATGCAGAGGCGCTTGCGATGCTACAAGCGCTCTTCCTCTATCAGGTCCTGGGCGCTTTCCAGTATGAAAAGAACTATCGCGACCTTACGAACGTCTTCCACGGCTCGCTAGTGCAGGTGCGCTGTATGGACCTGTCCGCCACCCAACTCCGCTGACATTGCCGCGTGCCTTCGCAGCTCGTCCGACGGTATTGCATCCTTGAGCCCCCCACAGGTGCTCCCACGGGCTTCGCCATGGCGCGAGCCCGCCTTGCGCACGGCGTCTTCTTCCTCGACGCATTGCAGCCGATCCTCGCAGGGACCCCCGCCCTCCTGAACATCGACGAGCTGCGCATCGGCGTGAACACACCAGCGCCCCCGGCGCTCTTCCGGCTGCTCATGGACGTGCGCGCGGGCCCCGTGGCCATCCCGGACGCACAGGCCGCACTCGTGCTCGTGCTTGCTCTGCTGGGGCGCGTGCTCGAGCTGCTGCGCCTCCGGCAGAGCGCCGAGGCGCTCTGCGCGGAGGGCGGCGCTGCGTCGGATGCGCTCGACGCCGCGCTCGTGCAGCGAGCGAGGGGACTCGGCGCGGCGCTCAGGCGGTGGAAGGACGCCTGGGACGCGCTCGACCCGGCGCACGGGGCGGGCTCGCCGGTGCCTACGTGCGAGAACGCGATGCCGATCTACATGGTGCGTCGATCCCGTTTCTTCAGGGTGTTCCGCAGGAGCTGACGTGGGTGCCTGCAGATCGTCCTTACGTTGATCGCGCATGCGGGCGGGAGCGCCCCGTGGACGCCGCCGGGGCAGTATAGCCCGGAGGAGCGCGCGGGCGGGCCGTTCGCGCAGTTCTGCCGCTCGTTCCGCACGTTTTTGAACGAGGCGGAGTACTGTGGGCTGACGTGGCTCTTCCCGCCGTTCCCTGTGCAGTAGGTGTGGATGGTAGCGAAGATGTGGCGGCGGCGCGTGCGCCGCTGTGGACTGGGACTCTCTCTTGCTGCGTGATCTGATCCGTGCGCGACTCGGTTTGGGTATGATGTGTACTGTGTACCAGTGTCTGGTGTACTGATTCAATTTGTTTCGTTAACGCCGGCGAGGTGTATGTTGTTCTTTCGCGGTGTTCGTTATGGTCTCGTTTCTGTTGTGGCTTGATTTACTTGTGTCATCGTCTCCTCATCTCTTCATCGAGATTGTTACCCCGTAGACTGTACAGTAGTATATAGACGGTATTATGATATCTATGTCACGCTCAGGCCTCGTCTCATGTACTCGCTACTCGTGGCTATGCAGCATCGTAGGTGACAGCATGCATTCCGCACTGACGTTCTGTGGAAGCTAGGAATACGCATACCGCCCGCAAACACCCGTGGACAATTCCAATCTGTCAGACAAGGTATGTCCAATCGCGCTTGCGCACTTTGGTGATACTGTCTTCTATGAGTTCGCACAACAATGATCTACAGGGCCTCCGTCTCCGCGAACGCATCCTCGTGCTAGTGAACCGCTTCAGAATATAGCCCGCTCTTCTCCGCCCACTTCGCCGTTGTTCTGGCAATCGGGGTGACGGTTCGCAGTCCATCCTGACTATTTGTGCAAACCAGGTACGCGAGCCCTTCGACGTCGATCTCGATGCAAGGCCGTAGACGTCCATAGACAAATTCATACTGTGGGTATGTTCAAATTCGTACAGCTCTAAAAATACCAGTATGCAGCGATTCCTACAACAATGATCTACAGGGCCTCCAACTTCGCGCGTGCAAGATTCTTTGAGCCAGCCGCCTAAAACTGTATCCCGCTCTCCTGGATCCACTTCGCCGCTGCCTCGTCCGGGGTGAGGCCCTCCACTGCATGGAGGTAGTCCATGCGCGCAACGCCCTCGTTCGTTATCCGGAGGTTCCGCAGGGCGTCGATGGTTTCGGGGGACAGTTGCGCGGCGAGCGTTTTGGCGACGATGACCCTGGCAGCGTCGGGCTTGTGGGCCCGGAGGAGGTCGTCTGGGTCCTCCAGGGCGCGGATCTTGTATTTTGCATGCAAGTACTGGGGATGCCAGAGGGGCACCACCACCCACTCTGCACGGGACGCGAGGTCAGCCACCGCTCTCTCCATCCCTTGCGCGCGCGCGCGCGCGCTGATTACGGCTCACCCTTCTTCGCGTACGCGTCCTCGAACGCCTGCGTGCACTTGGGGATGTCGCCCTCGACAAACTGGAGGTCCAGGCCGTACTTGGCGATGATCTCCTTGGAGAAGCGCGAGATGCCCGCGCCGGGGTTGATGCCCTGGACGGTGCGCACGAACCTGGGCGCGACGTCCGGCTTGGCGAGGTCGGGGATCGCGCGCACGGTCTCCGCGGGGACGTAGTCGGGCACGCCCCAGATGCAGTACGGGTCGTACACGGCGGGCGCGCCCTCCGGCTCGCCGAGGACGAGGACGTCGCTGCGGAAGGGCGCGAGGTACGTCTCGTGCGAGCCGGGCAGCCAGCCGACGAGGATCTGCGTGCGGCCCTCGCGCAGGTCGACAAAGGCCTGCTCGTGCGGCTTGGAGACGACCTCGGAGACGGTCACGCCGTGCTTGGCGAGCACGGCGCGGACGACGGCGGCGACGACCTGCGGGCGGGTGTGTCAGTGGCGTGCGATGGCTTGTGGAAGGCCGTGCGTACCTGGTGGAAGGTGAGGTCGATGACACCCTGGGAGACGGTGAGGGGTTCAGACATGTTGTCGGCGATAGTAGATGCTTCTAGGGGAGTGCGGAAAGGGTGCGCGCATTGTGACAGGCGAGGATGATATGGTACGCCTGGATGCGCCGCGCGCGTAGTACAGTAATGTGTGCTGCTCCGACCGGAGGGATCGACGCGGACGTATGGAGCAATGCAAGGCCTGTGTGCGCTCCGACCAGAAGATGGCTCCCTCGCTGATAGAAGGCCAGGGAGGCGCTCCTCTCGCTGGCCGTGTCCCGTCCGCTCGGAGGTGGGGATGCCCCCGACAGGCGGGGGTTGCCCCGGAGGATCCCTGGGCGCCTGTCTGCCCGCGACGTGCTCGTGTCACGTGTGCGCGACGGGCGGATGCCCCGGCTGTGGCTGTCGATTCTCGCATCCCTCCTTCCCGAGGACGTGCACAAGAATGTATCCCCGAGGTCCGGCGGAACAACCAGCTGCCCACACTTTCGGTGCAATAAAACAGCGGCCCGCCATCCTCGGTTGGTTCAGCTTGCTCCTCGTCCACCACGACCACCGCTGCCAGCCACATCCATCATGAGCTCGCTGCCCACGACAACCAAGAGCTCGTTCGACCAGGAGAACGAGAAGGGCATCTCGCCTTCTCCTCAGCCCCAGGAGGTTACCAAGGAGCAGCAGGAAGCGCAGCAGGAAGTCCACGAGCCGCCACCCGATGGCGGTCTCAAGGCATGGATGACCGTCTTCGCCACCTTCCTGGCCAGCTTTATGGCCTTCGGTACAGGTGCGTCGCTGAACCCAATTAGATCTAATTATAACAAGCTCAACGTTTTTTCCCCGTACAGGCAATGTGTGGGGTATATACCAAGACGCCTACACGACCCGGCCAGACTCGCGCTTCCTCAACGTGAGCTTGTTCAAAATTGGCTTCGTCGGCGGTACCTCTGTGGGTTTCGGCTTCGCGGCCGGGCCCTTTGGAAACATCCTTGTTTCCAAGTTTGGTATCCGCGCACCGATGCTCATTGGTGTCATCATGATGTCCGTCGCCCTCGAGCTCGCCTCCATCTCTCACCGCTACTGGGAGCTCCTCCTCTCTCAGGGTATCATGTTTGGGTGAGTAGCTGCGCAGAGAACTTGGTTGTTCGGTAACTTATATGCATCTACCAGTCTCGGAAGTTCTCTGGCATACATCCCCGCGATTGGTCTCCCCTCTCAATGGTTCGAGAAGCGCCGTGGCCTGGCTACCGGCATCGCGAGTGTAGGTGTCTTCCTTCTCTCGGCATCCCCGCATCTAACAATGGCACGCAGTCCGGTAGCGGCGTGGGCGCCGTCATCCTCTCCCCTATCGTGCAATCCTCGATCGACCACCTCGGGATCCCCTGGGCGCTGCGGATCGTGGGCTTCCTCTGCTTCGGCTGCGGGATGCTCTCGCTCTGCATGCTGCGCCAGCGGGTCGCGTCCAAGAAGCAGGTGCAGTACAAGGTGTTCGACTTCTCCGTGCTCCGCGTCCCGATGTACCCGCTCTACCTCGTCTTCGCGTTCCTCCAGTTCTTCGGCTACGTCACGCCCATCTTCTTCATCCCCGGCTTCTGCACCGCCATCGGCATCTCCGGCCCCAACACCTCCGCCGTCCTCTCCGTCACCGCCGCCATCAACTCGATCGGGCGGATTCTCGCTGGCAGGGCGGCGGACCACTGGGGCGTGATTAACGTCATGATCTCGTTCAACTTCTTGTCTGGTATCATGGTCCTCGCCGTGTGGCTTGTCGCGAAGAACCTCGGTGTCATGATGGGCTTTGGCGTGCTCTGGGGCCTCTTCTCCGGTGGTAAGTCTCCCAGACACCTAATGCGCTGACCGGGTTCTCATTCGGTTTTCAGCATACTGGGCGCTGTCGGTGCCGACCTCTGCAAAGATCGTCGGTATGGAGAAGCTCGGCTCTGCCGCTGCCATCCAGTTCCTCATGAACGTCATCCCGCCCATCTTCGCCGCACCCATCGGTGCAAGGGTACGTCTCCTCCCCTTCATACAAGCCAAGCCGATTCTGACCGGGGCGTGTTACAGATCATCGCGGGCACGTCGAGCAGCCTCGGTGTGTCGCAGGACAGCCGCGAGGCCTACAAGTACCTCATCGTCTTCTGCGCGCTCACACCGATCGTCGCGTCCCTCCTGCTCGTCCCCGTGCGGCTGCACTTCAGCAAGAAGCTCCTCGCGAAGGTGTAAGCGCGCAGCCGCGTGTGCGCGTTCGGGCGCGGTGGGCGCCGCGATGTATACCACGGGACGCCGGCCGCTTACGGGTCTTCTGCATGTCTGTCTTCACTCGCATTGTGTTTTGCATGGATACGTACTACATACACACTACATAGACCGTCACGATTCTGCATGTACAGCACGAACTTATCGCTAGGCATATACATACTAATGAAACACACTGACCCAACTGTGGATATCGTCGCTCGTTATTGCATGCTCTGAGTTGTTGACTGCCTGCGCTCGCGTATACTATGGTTCCCCAGGGGTTCGGCAAGGGAGTGAAGTCGGCGGTCACACTTATGCCACAAGCCTGCCATGTGGCCACCGGTTCGCGGTTGTCCGCCACGGCCGGCAGTGCGAGACATTCGACGCGACGAGCGATGACTTCCCATGTCAACCGTCAATGGCGCGGGCCTGATACCATGTAGTCACTATAAACAACCAAGTGATGTGGATCGCTCAATTTGTAAACTACGGCCGCTCTGAAGAAACTAGTGATACTCACTTCGCTGATTAAGGACCATCGCCGCACTATTCCGCAGAGCGTGACAACACCTCAAAAAGCTATCTCGTTCTGCAGTGCAGTATCAGGGCGAATTCTTGCACAGGCATGCTCTATATGCACATGATAGCATGCAGGTCACATTTGGTGCGGAAAATCAGAGGGGAACACGAGATATGCGAGGCCGCCGACTTCAACCCCCCTGCCGAATCCATGAGGAACCATAGTATCTGCTCTGCGCTTCTTGGAAGTCTGGGGTGTTGTATTGGACTAGGCTGGTTCCGGGACGAGGCTGGTTGACGGCTGGTACCTTCGTTGCTGGGGGCTCGTTACTCACTATCGCGTTCGGTTGCCCACTATGGCCTTGATCCATTTGGTTTCCCTTCCAGCTTTTTACAGGGAGAATACAAATGTCATAGCATGGTATCTATGATTTTTGCCATTTTTATGGCGAACGTGTCGGCCGGCGGGACGATCCCGGCGAGGGGTGTCTTGGAGGTGACAAACAGAAGGGGAGTTACTCAAGACGGTCACACTTTGTCACACTAGACCTGCCAAACTGGGCCTCATTTGAGAGCGACACAAGCGCTCGCCGTTTGTCACGCCCTTGGGCACCGCGTACAAATCCCTTCTATAGCCCGAGTGACAGCACTTGGATTCAATCGGTGTATGGATTTCATAGCAAGCCATACGTATTTACACTCTATATTACTCGAACAAATTTAGCGATGGAAGATTTAACGAAACGGGAGTCACACTGACCTTTGGTTACATCAACTTGAACGAATCTCTGCGCCTGGTATACTGACATTCCTGAATTCTGTGATTGTACTTGACACACAGATTTATTACACATCCATTCATACTGTCAGGGTTTTAGAGGCTACAAACTACACAGCAAGCTATGGAAGGCATTTTAGGTAATTCCCTTGGTTTTGTAACTTCCCACTAACAATACTTAGTACTTATCACAGTCTCGGACTCTGTTGGAGTGTGGAGAGGTCAGCTGACCGCGTCGTGGCGAACGCGCCACTCGTCCGAGGCGAGTACGGAGGCTTTTCCCTCATCCACCACCTGCATCTATGCGTCCAAGCCCTTAACTCGGGTCCCTTATCTCCATTCACCGCAAAAACTATGATACTCCGCCATCTCCAATATGCCAGGCCAAAGCAGGAGACTCTGGTATGACACGCGGCGCCGGAAACTTGGAGCGAGACCCGGGGCATGATGGTTTGGAAGGCGGCGACGTGGTGGGGAGAAGATGAGCGTCTGAAATCGTCGAAGGTGACAAGAAAACAAACTGCTACACTTTTTCTATACCACTCCCGAGAAATCAGCGCATAGAGGAACCATAGCCTCGTGACGACCATCCTATGTAGGACCCACCTGGAGCCTGTAACGCTGCGCTGGTACAACCCCTAACTCTGCAAAGCCGTCGTCGATATCTGTCTCTCATAAGGTCCTGCGCTGGCTATATGCCGCTAAAACCGCGATGAAAGACCTCAGGTTTTTAATCTGCGCAGAAACGACCCAGAGGGTGCACGGCACGGCCCGTTCTCCGGGGAACTCAGGCTCCTATTGTACTAATGCGAAGACGCTCGGCCAACACGTCGGGGCAGGTAGCCACGGTGGTCAGTATTCCGAGGCGCGTGGTCACGGATCGTATATCACTTCTACAATTCCTACAACAACATCCGCTTGGGTCAACATGCAGTTGTCTGATGTCGTTCAGTGCAAAGTAATATTCGCCACGGTCTACGCCGCGTACGCTGCTCTGCGCTCCGAATCCGCTGTCGCTCCCCGAACGGGATGAAGGCCATCGCGGCCGCCTTGCTCATGTGTGCGGGCATCCCCGCGTTCGGTCGGTAGACGCACTCACGCTCGCGAGTACCCGAACTGAAGGTGTGAATGAGGCTCGCTGCGCAGTGAGTCTTGCCAGCCTTCGGCACTCGCCGCAGATCAGGTTCGTGCGACTTACTACCCCCTTACTGACACGGTGCACCCTCTGTCAGAGGCTCGGGCACTGACCACCGAGATTGTCAAGGCAATAAGGCACTAATTCGCCACGTCCTCGCACGACTGGACAACCGAGCCCGCGCGTAGCAGCTCGGGGCAGACCTCTACCGCGACAATAACGAGATGAAGCGCGGAGGGGCTGCAGAAGCCCGGCATCGTGCGTACCGCGTAGGACGGGCAGGCGATAGCGAAGCTACCAGGGAGCTCGCTGGGCAGGCGGGCCGGCGGCAGGCTGCGAAGTCTGCTGGGAGATTGCTCAGACTAGCGGTATCAAGATCATGGTTATTAGGTTCTCGCTTGACGGGCTCTTGCTTACCTCTGATTGTCGGCCCGGTTCCGCGCCGTTGTCGTGCTGGGAGCGGGACTGAGCGGGCGTTGAATACAAGAATTTAGTGTGCAGACAGCATAGTCGCGGACAGTCCAGACCTTCGAGAACAGTGAAGAATACCGATCATGATTCGCTCTCTCATAGCCAGAGACTCTGCTCCTCCGCATCGGCCTCGGTCTGGCCTGGCTGGAACAATCGGACAATCAGCTGGATGGACAGCCCTGCCGCGAGGGACGACGGGAGGAGGTATTCGTGGAACTCCTGCGTGAGGTCCCCCACGATCTCCGCCAGGCTCGCGATATCTTCCGGGTCCGGGTCTGTGTTCCCGTCGTGGCTCACGAAGGTGAGCCGAAGGGTCACTTTCAGGGAGGGAGAGACGTCGCGGAGGACGGCGAAGGCGAGGTCGACGTCCCCCCAGTCCATGCCCCAGCACATAGCGTAGCGATCGAATATGCCGAGCCGGAGCTCGAGGTGGTGCATGCAGGTCAGCGCGCGCGCGTTGTTCTTGAGGAAGAGGGGCAGGGAGTCGCAGAAGGTGTCGTACGGGAGGCAGTCGGCCGGCCGGAACACATTGATCGCGAACGTCTTCACCGGTGTGTCCTGCGCCACAGTCACGGCCTTGAGGACTGTCAACGGACGCGCGTGACTCAGTACTCGCCCCGTGCGCCGCAGCGTGCACCGTGGGCGTGTGTCTGTGCGAAGTAGCAGGAGCACTCACAGGCATCTTCCCAGTACGTGCTCAGGCGGAGCGCCATCAGTGTGGTATTGGACGCCTGCAGAAGGGCGGACAGCTGGGATGCTTCGTCGACCTCGTGCTGGTAGAGATCGTCGGACGAGGCCTCCCCCCACATGTCGAACAGGGTCCAGTCGAGGCGCGCGAGGCGGGTCTCGAACGGCGCCGCGAGTAGGCCGCGCAGGAGGCCGCGGGCATTGAAGCACTTATGCACCCGCAGCGACTGGAGCCGGGCGGCGCGCCCCGTGTGGCGCGCGGCGGCGGCGAAATAGGCCTCGTCGAGGTCGAAGGCCTCCCAGCGCATGAACGAGAGGGACAGGGCGGAGAGGGAGGGGAGGCTGGCGGCTAGGCGGAGCAGATCGCCCGGAGATCGAAGACGGCTTTGGGCGAAGTGAAGTGAGGCGATCGGTATGTCCGAGAAATAGGCGGGCAAGTCGGGGTCGGTAGATTGGCTCCACCCGATGTTCTCGAGAGTGAGTGTTCGGATAGAGGGAAGAAGTGACAGCAGCCGATGTACCGCCAGAGACGACGCGCCTGCATTCCGAGGTCGGTCGTCCAAGTTCAACCTGAGGTTGCCGAGGGTGACTTCCTGCATGTAGTGAGTGATGTTGGAATGCATGGCTGCAGCGTGCGAGATAACGTCCGTGAAGTCACGGACCGCTTGCCCACTGAGCAGCTTGATTGTGGAAAATAGGCGGCTGCGCGTGACTGATAGCCACGAGCGGCATACCAAGCTACAGGCCTTGAGATCGTTGCTGTCCAGGAGATAGCTTCGCAGTATCTCGTCGTGGATCTCTTGTGGGATATCTGGCATTGCGTTGACGCGAGTTGATGTCGAGACGCTACTGTATGAAGGTTATACCTCAATCATAATTTCAAGGAAATTATGGAACGTACGGTGCAATAGCTCGACGAGGTTGAATGGCTTCAGAAAGTCTAATGATCTGTGGAAGCGTAAATCTGTCCGATGATACGTCGGCTGCGATGTGAGTGTTTGCAAGGTCAAAGTACACTGATAAATCAGACCTACATACCCTCGGCTTGCTCTGGCTTTTAGGGTAGTAGTACGTGAAGTAATCCTCCGGGTTGCGTGCACTTGGGGTGCACTGGCACTTGCCCTTCATTCATATAGCCCCCCCGGCACTGCAGCCACACCTTCCACTGTCCGACATGCATTGATAGTCTGGCCATCGGAATGCAAATGGAGCCGACTAGACGGGTCAGAAGGGCCGATAGCGGGATCGACGAACTGAACTAGCCGTTCGAGGCCGAGCGAGATGCCAGCCAAGGCGGATCTTGTCACAGATCACGCGGCCGTGACACACCGCGACTCACCACCCAACCAACAGCCGCCGGCCCGACTCAGGCACCACTCCCCATCAGTGCATCCCTCTCTCACGCCCAAACCTATGATCTTCCTGTTCCACCGATGGTCAGTACAGAACATACATCAACTCTGGCAAATGCGCCGAGTCCTCCAACCAGGGACATATCGTCCCGTTTGCGTACTGCGAAAGCCCATCTCCTTTTTGCCTCCGCGGGTCGCCAAACTGGCGTGCGATGTTTGGCTTTGGAGCCGGTCACAAACAGAGAATTGTGGCCGCCCACGGGGAGACGCTCAGATGCTCCAAGGGACGATCCAATCTCAGGCTCCCTCCCAAGCTTCATTCGACCAATGACATCCGCATCCTGGTGGCCACCAGGATCCATGGAGAGCGTTACCAGACTGATGCTTGCAACTTACTAATTACGAGTGGGACGCTGGTCAATTAGCAACCCAGCGCCGGTAGTTATGTCTGAGCTCACTGACGTACACCAAAATCATCATGCATTGTTCTCAATACTTACCTTATCCGCTCACACCTGCCTGATTCGGTAAATTCTATGGTTAATCCATTCCAGTAACGCTTGAGAAATTGTGGCTGCATTGCAGTGATGATGATCCTTCTTCAATACAACCCCATTGTACTTGGGCTTGAGTTCTTTGCTTCTGGACACTGTGCACGCCCCCACCATTGATCCTCATCCGTACGTAACTTACATCGCTGCTCGGGGGAGATGCGCGCCACTGCCCTGATTTCTAATCAGATGTAGAAACGCCGCACCAACGCGCTCAAAGTACTCGAGCTGTGTACGACGATGCGACCTGATTGCCCCATGACTAACAACCTGGAAGGTTCTCGTCGCCGTTTGTCATTGCACAGACTGCGTTGTAAGGGTGACCGCACACGCTTTGAGAGGTACAAGTTTCCTATTCGAACATGACATAACCCGATAGCCGACATCGATATGGGGCAGGCCGTTCCATATAAACTTTTGGCCTAGTGCGCCCCTCGCTGATATCGACCCCGACCCCGCTAGCACGCCATCCCGCCCCCAACTTGCATAACATACTTTCCCCGCCCCCGATCGCCATGTCGTCTGCAACATCACTCATAGAGCTCCGCGATGTTGAGCTACAGTACTTCCCGATATGTGGCCGCGGCGAGCCGATCCGCTTGATTTTGGAGGATACGGGTGTAAAGTACACAGAAAACAACGACGTCGCGGCATTCACGGAGAAGAAGTGGGACCTTAACGAGTACAGGTTCAATCAGCTGCCGAGACTGAAGGTGAGCCTGTCCTTGATCTGAACGACTTCGCTTCGATCGTGTTTCGCGGATCTGCCGTGTCACTTAAGCTTAGTGTCGTGTTCAGGAGGCTATGACATAGCGTTGTTGTGTACCTACGCAGTTTGCTGACGAACATGCTTTGCGTGATATAGGTGAACGGTCTGAACCTAGCTCAGACAGATGCCATCCTTCGCTTCATCGCGAAGGCCAGGGGTACGTATCTCCTGCCTTCGCATGACTGCGTGCAACTTATCACTGGTACACTATACTGTCCAGGTCTTGGTGGCAGCGGGAAGCTCGAAGAAGACGTTATTCCCGACATGCTCAGTGGTGCCTGCGATGTGAGTATAGTTTCCACTGTGCGCCCATGCTGAGGCTCTAATATGCCACCAACCCTACCAGGATCTCCATAATGCCTATGTGAAGAACGTATACAGTCCCGACGCGGTACGTGCAGAGAGCACATCGCACCTCGGTGGATAGCGCTTGAAATTGACATGCGTATCATAGGCGAACCTCCTACCGGTGTTTGCAAAGGAGCACGCCCCAAAGGTCCTCAAACAGCTCGAGCATCTGCTCAAGCAGACCAAGAGCCCGCAGGGATACTTCATATACGATCACGTGCGTTTTCTATTCACGACTGGGATGCGTTGATTCAGCTGATGCCGCGTACCATTACCTCAGCCGTCGTTCTCGGAGTTCCACCTCTATTACCTTCTCTACGCTCTCAAACGCCTCAACCCTAACGCCCTGGCAGACTTCCCCGAACTAGCTGCTTGGAAGCAGACGATGGGTGCCAGGCCGGGCATCAAAGCCTACGAGGAGAGTGGGAGGCGACACGAGATGCTGAACGGATCGCCCAGCGCCCAGAAACCTTGCGTCTGAACAGTCACGAACTGATGTCAGTCGGACTCACAGAATTTGTCCTGTACCTACCAGCATGTCACATCTCCCAGCGTCTCGTAACGCAATCACTGGAAGGGAGGGATGTAGCGCATATTATACTGTGGATGTCCGAGTGAATACAAACTAGATATCATTAGCTATCCTAGTCTACACGCAACGAAGGTGGCGGCGAAAGCATGAGAGTGCGATTGTGTCAGATGAATGATAGCGTGAATAATAGATACAAGAGCGAAGGAGACACCAGTCCATCCACCCTCGCTACCGAGAGGTAGACTGTCGCCGTGATGGAAACCAAGGGCCCCGGAAAAGTATGTGCTTAAGCGATCCAGGCGACTTGAACTCGGTCGAGTGGGTATCATTGTCGCTATCCATCAGGGAGACATAGGAGATGTCGGCCCCGAAGCCATCCCGTTGGACGAAGCGACGGAGCTGCCAGTGAACATCGCCTTCAACGTCTGCTCGTTCCTCCGCTGCCGCACCCTCTCCACCTCTTCCGCCCCGCCCGTCTTCTTCAGCTTCTTGCCCTCCACGAAGCCGCTCAGCTCGTTCTGAAACTCGTCCGAGCGGCTCGTCAGCTCCTTCTCGCGCGCCTTCTCCGTCGCAGCGATCGCCTTCAGTCTGCGCTCAGAGTCGGCTGCGGCGCCGCGTATCTCGAGCATGACGGTGCTGAGACCCGTGTGCCCCTCGTCCATCGGCGGCGGCTTGAAGCCCTTCGCTGAACGGCTGGACCGCGCGGACGCGCTCCCGCGGAGGGTGATGACCTTCTCGACGTGGCCCCATACCTCGACGACAGCCTTGTGGTCCTCCAGGAGGTCGCTGAGGAACTCCTCCTGGTGCTGGAGGAACTGCTGCTCCTCGACGATGTTCTGCAGCTCTTCTTCCCACGTCTTCTTCCACATCGGCTTAACGGTCTGGATGTGCTCCTTCAAGTTCTGCAGCTCCGCGGCGACCGCGTCCATATCGCCCTTGACGTTCTTGAGTACGAACGGCTTCGGCGAGACAGACCGCTTGATGACGTCGTCCTTGATGTTCTCGACCGTGTCCTGCAGCTCCTCCATCTTCGTGAGCACGTTCTGGCTGCGCGAGTCGAGCTTCGCCTTCCCGTCGTCGATGTACTGGCGCGCGCCCCCGACCTTGCTCGACGCGAGCTGCCGCACGTTCTGCGTCTGCGTGCGGAGCGTGCCAAGCGACTCCTTGGTCTGCTTCATGAACTCGGTGTAGAGCTGCCGCATGATCCCGAGGTCGCGCCGCAGGTTCTGCACCTCGTCGAACTGCGTCTTCAGGTCGGTCACAACACGGTTTGTGTACTCTGACATGACGGAGGCGCCGGTCATCTGTGGCTGGATGGACGGACCGGTCATTTGGGGCGCTATGGGCGTAGGCTCTTCTTCGAACAGCGGTCCGTCGTCCGGGATGAGACGTGACAGTCGCCGCGCGACCTTACGGAACTGATAATCGCTCGGTCGCGCCGTTGCCGGGGTGCTCTCTGCTAGAGGCTGGGCGATAATCATGGGCGGGGGCATGGACGCTCGTCTGTTCGTGGAGACGGCTGCTCGGAGATCCTTCATCTCCTGAGCGAGAGACGCAATCTGCAGGTCAATATGCTGCTTGATCTGATCCAACGCTGTGGGTTTTGCGTATGATTAGCGGCACCGCACGGAAAGTCGTTTGCATGCTTACGCTCGATATTGAGGGACAACAAGCATCGATCCTTGATCTCATCCATGTCCTCAAGCTCATATTGTACACCGCTGCTTGGGTCCCGGATGTAGATGGCTGGGAAGTTTTCTTGTCCGGGATTGTATGAGAATTTGTCGACAAACAGCAACTTCAGACTCGACTGTGACATGCCAGGCTCGATCATCGCCTTCTTCACCTCTCGCCCCACTTGGAGGAAGACAGTCAGCATCGTCGGCGTCGGCTCTACAGGTTCGGGCTCTGGTGTTGTGACAGTAGTAGAGGGCTGGCGCGCATGTTGCACTGGAGGCGAGGGATCTTTGGGAGGGAGTGATGGAACAGGGGGCGGTGTCTCTTCTTCCTCAGCTATGGGACTCGCCTTTCTGGGGGGTTGACGTGTCCCTCTGCTCCGCGCGCGACGTACAGGGGAAGCAGCCACAGCGTTAGTTCCTTCTTCTTCGGCCTCTGTGAGCACAGCCAGATCCCCAGGACTGAGTGCGCTTGACACGGCCAGCGATCGACGATTCGGTGTGCTGCTGCCATTTGCAGATGGTCGCTCGCGGAGGGAGCCGCCACCGACCATCTTGGCGAAGTTATATGACGAAAATCGTTTCGAGGCTCGCCGCTCAAGGGCATTGCGATCACGAAGCGCTGCGAGAGATGTTTGCACGCCGGGTTCGGCGGCAAGTGTTTGTGAATCGGGAGGTGGCAGGTCGGCATCGCCGTTGATCTGGGGTGACGCGGTGCGCGATGGAGGGGACTGCTCAACGGGTGGTGTACTCGGTTCATCGACGACGACTGCGGGAGGAGGTGTGGGTGAAGTCACGGGTTTGTCAACAAGGGAGTAGCGCTTCACGTGCGCAGGAACTCCGGAAGCAGGGCGGGGCTGCGGTTGTGCTGGAAGCTGGGGTGGTTCTGGTGTTCCTGTAGGCGTGGTATCCTCAGAGTGACGGCTAGAGTGTAGCGAATGATGCCTCGGAGTAGCGTCACGGTCATGGAATCCGTTTGTTCCTTGGATAGCTGCTGACGTTGAACGTGCACGCGACGGTGTATCGACCTCAGAGGGAACGGTGCGAGGGCTCGGAAAAGATTGATTGCTGGAGAGTTGTGGGCGAGCCTGGACTGGTGTTGATGAACGGGGTTGCGCCTGAACTGGTGTTGATGATCGCATAGCAGGTGGCTCCTCCTGCATGGAAGGTAGGTCTCTCCGCCTACTCGCCGGCGTACTGCGACGACTCGACGCCTCCGAACCGTCCCCGTTCCCAGAAACGCTATCTGCGGTTGCTCTCTTTGAGGACTTACTGGATCGCGCCGACCCACTCTCCCTGTCGCCGCCCTCTGAACGATGCCGGCTATCCGACACAATTCGCCGGTACATAGACTGCTTCTGCCGGAGACCTTGGAGGAGATCGGTGATGATACTTCGCACCTTCGGTAGGAATTGATCTAGTGTCTCCTTCGATGCCTCTTCTGATAGACATGTTTCGAGGACATTGCGCAGGTCTTCGGGAACACCCATGAGCTCGCTGCCTAACAATGTCAGCACGTCTTAGCGTTCGGCCATTATCACTCACGCCATCTCAATTCTGTACATTGCAAAAGCAGCCACAGCTCCGTTGAAATCGTTGCCCAAGCGAACGTAGACGTCGCTGATGTATGTCTCGTCGACCTCCTTGTTGCTCCATTTCGTGAGCGATTCAAGGAGTTGCTTGATAGATACTAGGAGGCGTGTGACCGCGCTTTCCACTGCAGGCTGCTTAGAGTGCCACAAGGTTCCGCCATAAGTGCCATGGCAAGTAATCACAGGGTGACGGGAACGAATGACGTTCTCGAAACACTCACTGGACCTGTGCGAGTACGCTCAGAGCGCTCGCCGCGCTCGCTGCGGCTTGAGCCGTTGGAGGTGGTGGAGGAAGTTGACTGGTTTGTTGCGCGACGCGACGAGGTCGCCGCCGCTCGTGGGGCAGACATGTCGAGAAATGAGGAGGAGGAGGAGGAAGAACGGGGACTGGATCCAGAGTGTCTGTGTCTGCGACTCTGATCGACAGACGCGGCACAATAGTCTGCTTAGTCAGCCATCCACGTGCCGCGCGGGCGATGTTCGAGTGCGTTGTGGCCGGCGTCTGCTTCTTTCTCTCAACCTCGACCTCGTCGTCTCCCGCGTCGTCGTCGTCGCACCGGCCAGCGAGCTCGTCTCTGTCTTTGTCGTCCTCGCTCATGCGCGTCGCTGGCCGACTGCGGGTCGCGCCTCCCATCACTATGCTCGTCACTCTTTTGTCTCTCGTCGCTCTCGCCTCCGCCTCCACCGCCTCCGTCTCCGTTCAATATCCACTTTCGGATCAACTCCCACTTATTGCCCGCGTCAATGAGCCATACAGCTGGTCCTTCTCCAGGGAAACGTTTGTGTCCAGCAACAACGCGTCTCTGGTGTACAGCTCGTCGACGCTTCCGACCTGGCTCTCGTTCGATAACTCGACGCTCACGTTGCAAGGCACCCCGTCGTCTTCCGATGAAGGCTCCCCTAGTATCCATATCACTGCTACGGACCCTTCCGGTGAAGACTCTGCGTCGTCGGCCTTTGACCTGTGTGTCACGACGTACCCGGCACCGCAACTCCACATCCCTGTTGAGCAGCAGTTTTACGCGACCAACCCATCTCTGTCCTCGGTGTTCTTGATCTCAGGTGATTCTGCCCTGAATTCGACTGACAGACCTGCTCTGCGGATCCCCCCGTCTTGGTCCTTCAGCGTCGGCTTTCTCTACGACACGTTCACGAACGCTGGCGGCGACTTGTACTACGATGCCTTGCGTTCTGATGGTTCGCCCCTCCCGGACTGGGTCGAGTTCAACCCAAAGGCCCTCACCTTTAACGGCGTCACTCCAAAGTTGTCCGACTCTGCTGAACCAACGACTGTGACTCTCGCCTTGCACGCATCTGACCAACAGGGCTACTCTGCAGGATCTGTGACTTTTGGGCTCGTGGTAGCTGCTCATGAGTTGTCCATGTCTACCTCTAGTCTTCCAACGATCAACGTTACCGCTGATATGCAGTTCAACTTCAGCCTCACGTCTCCGGATGACTTCTCTGGAATCTTGCTCGATGGGAAGCCTATTCAGCCGTCGGATATCTCCAGCCTAGACATTGATACTACTGCATACAAGCAATGGTTGCACTACGACCCGACGACCCGGACCCTCAGTGGAACTGCGCCTGACGACTCAAACGGCAACAGTGACTCTGAGAACCCAACAGTCCCGGTCACCATCACCGCGGATGTCAACCAGTCAATCGGCACGAACGTCAGTCTAGCAGTGGTACCGTCTTTCTTCACGGCGACGACCTTGCAACCTGTCCTCGTTCTTCCGGATCACTCTCTGGAGTTCAGCCTCGCACAGTTCTTCTCTAACAGCTCCGAACTGGGTGCACCGGCCCAGGGCGACGTGAACATCACCGCAGCCTTTGAACCGACCGCTGCAAATGGCTATCTCTCGTTCGACCCTTCAAAGTCACTTCTGACCGGGAACATCCCCTCGAACGCGGCACAGAGCTACTCACACATCACGGTCACCTTCACGGCCTACTCCCATATCACTCATTCGACGTCGCATACCTCTCTTCCTATCTCGCTCTCTAACTCGGACTACGCGCATCAGAACGTTGGCGGTCTCAGTGAAGCTGCTAAGAAGAAGCTGTTGCTTGGCCTCAAGATCGCTTTTGGTGTCATCAGTGGCGTCTTTGCCTTCGCGTTTGCGCTCGCAGCTTTCCGTCGGTGCGCTCGAGTGGAGGATACTGCTATCACAGGCCCCGAGGGAACCAAGGCATACACTGCTGAAGAGATGCGCTGGTACGGAATCGGCATCGAGGTTGACGGCAAAGTTACGGAGGGCCCACCACGCGATCTCGAGGCTCAACATGGCGATCCGGAGAAAGACATCCACGAATCTCCTGAAGCCGGACCGTCGGGCTTCGGTGTCGCTCTGCACCGAGTGCTTTCTCACCCGCGCTCGCTCCTCAGCTCTCTGGCTAGCCCGCGTCTCCCTCAGAGCCCCGGCGTCATGCGCAAGGGCGAGTTCATGGGCAAGATCCGGTCGACGGCGCGCATCGTCAGCGACAAGTACAAGCGGTCCCTCGGCAGGCGTCCCAAGCGACCCGTCATCAGCAAGCCGACGCTCGTCGCGACGACGGACCACCGTGTCAGCGCACGGATGGGTGTCCCGGTCAACATCGACGGTCTGCCGTTCACGATGCCGCCCAACGCAGAGGTCCTCCCTGCCACCCTGGAGCCCGTCGCCAGCCGCTCGGTCCCGGTTCCGTTCGAGGACATGAACTTGAGCAACTACGCTCCAAGTGGCCTTTCGAGCATGGCAGGCTCGCCCTCGTCTTCCACCGGCGGTCGGTCGATCCCCAGGCGCCGTGCAGACTTCGCGCCTCCCAAGCAGAAGGGTCCCAACACCAAGTACTCCGCGCCTAGCACTGGTCCTCGGAAGCGTGACTCTGGCAACTCGGTGGCGTCCTACACTAGTAACGGGTCGGTGCGCACTCACGAGGTCGAGGCTGTCGTGCAAACCGCGCGCGCGACGAGTGTACGGTCGGGGTATTCCATTGCCTCAGCGGATGGTCAGAAGAGCCCGGAGATGACCCGCCCGCGCCTGGTTCCCTTCACGAGCGCGAGCCGTGTCCCGGTGCCCAAGTTGCCCGTGGCAGTGGACCAGGACTCGCCCGTGCTTGGTGCGGCTGCGGGAGGCGCGAAGACGAAGCGTGTTGCCAGCCAGGTGGCCAAGATCTTCCGCGGGGAGAAGAAGCCTGTCCAGGAAGCCAGTGCAGACGACCTCAACACGAGCGTGGCCTACGTGCGTGCACTCGGAGATGACGGCCAGAGCGCGGCGAGCGCGTCCATTGGTGGTACGTCTCCTTTCATCCTGCCTCCCTACCCCCTACACGTGTGGACCACGCTGACGCAGGATGGTTTCTGGCAGGCGGCTCCCCCACACGCACCTTCTCCGTCGAGTCCTCGCAGCACGGCCACGACGCCGCGTCGATAGCGAGCGGGAAGATCCCTATCGTGCCCCGGATGCTCGCGCGCACGGGCGAGCAGTTCCGCTTCCGGGTGCCCATCTCCGGCGGGTCGCCGCTCGCTGCGGCGGGGGGCAGGCCGAAGACGCTCGAGGCGCGCCTCGTGAACGGGAAGCCCCTCCCGCGGTTCGTCAGGACGGACCTCGCGCAGGGCGCGCGCGGTGAGCGGCGCGTGGCCGAGTTCTGGGGCGTCCCCGGGGCCAAGGACACGGGCGAGCTGAGCGTGATGATCTACGAGAAGGAGAGCGAGCGGTGCGTGGGGCGGGTGGTCATCCAGATTGTGGAGAGGAGCTCGTGAGGCGATGGCCTGCGAGTGAATGAATGACTTTGACGACCAAGCGACGATCATGTTTATGTACGACCTGTGTTCCTCCTGCGTAGATTCGGACTTGTGCGGACCCTTAGACATAGATTTGTGTGCCTGCATGTACTATATTGTACGACTACATTTGTATCATACCTGGGATTCCTTCCTATCAGCTGCGCGCCGTCCTTGGGCTGGGAGCGAAATGCTCGGCTTCGATGGTTCAATTCAACGGCTGTACTTTGGCTGCACCGTGTAGGCCTTGTATTGCGCCGGGATGTGCATGTTTGTTCTGGCCATGGGGAGGTTCCGGGAATCGAGTTTGCACACTACTTATCGACAATATCGATAAGCACAGGCAGGCAGCTAGCAGGTCTCGCTCGAGGCAAAAAAAAAGAACCAATAAACAGTTTAGAAAGCGTACAGCGAGACACTAGAGCAAGAAAACAGAAATTACAACCGAGGATATGCTCTGATCCATTCACCCGAGCACGCGAATTGGTGCGTCAACACCACGGCGACCTCTCGACGTCAACCCAGCCCTCCTCGACCTTCGCCTCTCGCGTCTAAACTCTCTTTAGCCTCGCGGCGAGTTCGGCATAGTGCCCCAGCTACCATGTCGATGTCGCGGCGAGTGCAAGAGATGATCACTCATGACTTCCAGATGAGGATGGCGAGGCTGCCGATGTAGAAGTAGATGAAGTGCTTTGTTTCTGCAAGCCACGCGTCAGCAAGAGGCACGCGGCCGCAATGCGGGGAAGTGGGGTCGCGGGCAAACGCGTATCTGCAGCTCGGGCGCGGTACTGGCAGGAGGACAGGGAAGATGAGGACGTACCGTGGGTGACATAGCTGCCAAAGTTCTTGCCGACGACGACGTGCCAGGTAGGCCCGTGGCGGCGGTCAAACTCCTTCTTGATCTGCGCAGCGATGTCCTTCTCGATGTTGTACTTCTCGAGCGCGGCCGACGCGATGTCGACGGACTCCTGCTGCATGTCCTCGCTCATGTCGACGTTCTTGATGATCGCCTTGGGCCCGCCATTGGTGACGGAATCTCTGGGCCCTGAGCCGCTGTCTGTGGAGGATGTGGGTGCGTCGAGCTTCTCAGCCATTGTGTAGAAAGAGGAGGGTGAGGTATCGATGAGTATGCGGAGGACGGGATATGGGGAGCAGCAGGACGACTGGCTGTTTTAAGGGCGGAGGGCGTGTCGCGAGACTTTGGTGAGGACAAGGGCGCGCAACCGCGAGCTCGTCCAGCCGTGAGACGTGCATGTGACCGCTCGAACTTCCTCACTTCCTGCGTTCACCAGAGTCCGTTGTATCATAACGAAGAAAATATGGTGTACCATTATCTATGGCTCATAAACCCCCATATGTATGCACGGCGGGCACGGCCATGTTAATGAATACATCCCAACTGCCTTCTTAAACACCGATCATGGAAAGGAGAACAAAGATGACATCGTCAAAAGTATGCCTTTGTCCCCATATATGGTACATGCCATGCGCACCACGGCATCCATTCGCACATTAAACTGGATGAACCACTGATCTCGCGTGTTCATCGCGTGTAGCAGGACACGGCCATGCGTATTCTGTACCGATTGCACCTCTGTCGTGCACTGCGTCTGAAATGCATGCTCCTGCTCTACCAAGTGCCAGTGTCCACAGGGAACTCTTGCCATGCGCCTCTGGAGGGGGCTGGGTACGCGTCACTACTGTGCAGTGCGACATTTGCCACGAATTGGGAGACGGTGAAGCCGGACCTGTGGAACGGCTCTGCATCTATCGAGTGCAAGCCAAGCGGGGTCCCTGATCCAATTGGGTGGGCCGGAATTGCGTAGGGCGTGTTCTGGGTCGGGATTGACGGGTTGTTCCGAGATGGATTGCGCGTTGACAATTGCCCCGTAGGCACGCTGTGCAGTAAAGACTCGAGGAACCCAGCGTAGACGACCGCGATGTGGTCCCGGTCCAATGCTACTTCCTTGGAGTTGAGGACATCGATCAAGGCACGAACTCCTTGAAGTATGTCCGCGTAGATGAGTGGCTTTAGCAGTGTTCTAAGGCGAGGCTGCAGAAGCTACGAATAGTCAGATTCTCGAGAATAAGACATATAAGCAACGGAGATGCTGACGTTGATTAGGAATGCCGCTGAATAGGTCACGTAGAGATATTGAGGCTAGGAAGAATCCAGTCTTTGTGTATCAGTTGTTCGAAATACTACGTACCTCGGACACATAGCGTAAGAGCCCTGTCGGGTAGATGCGCTCAATACCGTACTGCAGTACATGATTCGCTGCTTTGAGACTCTGGACATATCCCACCATCAACCGTCGTGGCACTGAGAAGATATAATGAAGCTCACAAGGTTAAGCAGATCGATGTTTGGAGTCAAGTTGCGCTTGAGCGAGTGCTGTACCCCGACGCCCAAGACTATCAGTCGCAGAGCATATCCAAGCCTGCCATCGCGCCGTTAGCTCAATCCTTCACGGAAGAGCGAGGTTAGCGAACATATAGAGTTTGGGGTCACGAAACGCCACAGCTTTGATCGTGTATGAGCACAAGGCAAAGCCAAAGTGCGAGCCGCACATACCCGTGGGCTCCAGATGTTGCTCCTCTCTGCGCCTCATCCACACCTCGAATCGATCACATACGCGTTGGTGGTAGCTGAGTATGGTATCGGATAGCTCTTCATCCTAGGCAGCGTGTGAAGATCCTGATCTTCCGAACACATCAACCGAGGACGCACCCCCACGGCGTCTACACCCGCTGGGCCCATGGGTCCCCACAGTTCCGAGACAAAGGATAACAAGTCCGCATAGGCGCTAGTGTAGAAGTCGTATGGAGAGTTTAAGGATGAGCACCGGTACCATGTCGCAGACATGTGCGAGGTGAAGTTGTTTCTCGGGGACGCCGCCGGACGCCCAGCCCGGATGGTGTCGAAGGAGGTGATAGTCACCACCTCAAACCACGTCCGCAGCCGGTTGAGCCTCTCGCGCTCCGGCAGGTCTGCCGGCGGCGATTCGTCCAAGCGGAGGTCCTGAGCAATGCTAAGGCCCAATGTGAGAACGAGCTGGCGGCGCCGCAGAAGAGAAAGGCACACCGTGCCGCGAGCTCGATGAACATCGAGCTCCGGGAGTCGAGGTATCTGTGGTGGGGCGCGGGGAAGAGCGAGAGCATGGCGAACGCCTGGCACGTCTCGATGGTCTTCGGGCCTCCTTCCATGACTTCTTTGATGGCCTCGACGACGCACTCCTGCGCGAGTCTATGCAACTTTGGTCGGTGCGTCCACAGACGTGTCGTGAGAAAGAGTACTGGGAAAGGGCTGAGACGAGCGTAACAAGAGAGGTCGGTTCTCGCATACCCGTTGTGAACAACAACGTCGATCTTGGCAAGAGGTATTGTGGAGTGTGCAATCCAGGGTCCAGGATAGGAAATGAAGGCTGGAGAACAGACAATTCGATGAGAATCGGTGAGCATGATGAGTAGGCATCAGGCTTCATACATATAGGCTCTGAAAGTATCTAGCACGGAACAGACATCAGTGATAATATCGATCGACTGTTTGGTAACACCCACAGTTCGAAGAGCGCGGTAACTTCCGCGGGTCCAAATATGCCGCTCTTCAATACTGGAGGGCACTTCAATCTTCCAAAATCTTCAAAAGCGTTTGTGGGATTGAGTCAGGCTGGCATGCGGAGGACGTGCGTGCTATGACCGCCGCAAGCGTGTCTTCACTCACCTACAGTGGCGTAGTACGGAAGATAGGTGGATCGATGCAAAGTTTTGCCTGCTGATGATACGTCGAGTGAAGGAACACAAATACACGGGATGTAGTCGATAGTCTTCTTCATATCTTCAAGTGGATGAAAGTCATTCAACTCGACGTATGTATGCAATAGAAAGGAGGCCAGGCACTTACTGTCATTGTCCAGTCTGTGCAAACAAGTCGAGGATTCGGCGTGAGCTGCGGCAACGAAGGGCTGCGTTGCGGCTAGTTGCCTCCTGCATTCTATCTCTTTCAGGATAGACTGAATGTAAGCGTCTTGAGCATCTGAACGCTTGCGGAGTTGTGCATAGTCCCTGCAGGGTGCTGAAATGAATTGGGAGTTCGGATGCACATGCAGAAAGGAGGCTGACGGCAAAGGGCCAGCTTGCTGGGGTCTGTGCAGCACGCAAAGTGTATCTGTCTTCTTGCATTTGACGCACGTTGATTCGTTAGGGATCCAGGTGCAACGGACCTACTGCAGGTCAATGACCGTCAACGCGTCCCGTCCGCTGAGGGCGCTACCTTGAGCGACCGGCAATTGATACAAGCCCTGGCCCTGGAAGAGAGGCTGAACTTGAGCGACGAGTAACTGGGACGGGAGACCGACAGTCACGCTTACGATTTTGGAAGCAGAGTATCACCGCCGCGGGCGTGTTGAATTGAGTGCGTCGAGCGACCATCGCTCATCGATGCATCATTTCCGCCGTACATAGTAAGTGTTGGTGGCACACCGAGTATGCGAGATGTCATGACATGGCAGGACGCATAACAACTCTTGAGCAGGGCTTCCGAAGGCGTCCGCCTGAGGTTGCTGATTCAAATAGAGTGCGTCCGCGCTTGTTCAGGCGGGGATTTGACTCAAGCGAACGCCCACCCACTGAATGTCCGAGTCGGCGATGAAACCAACCCTCAGTCTGCGAGCCCATCTCCTTGAAGTAGGTGCATCGTCGCATGCGGGTCTCAATCATGGACCTGAGTCAGGTCATGTAGTAAGTACTACCAAGGGCCGCCAGCTGCGAGTGTAGGTGCACTGACTAAACGTGGGAAGCAGGCTCGGAATTTGCCGCTCAGTACTGGAGTCGCAACCGGCGTCACACGGTATGGTACAAGCACGTAGATCAGCTAGGTCTGCTTTGTTCCGGTCCCGTGGGCACGACTCATGATAAATGACGGTAAATGTATAGCATACGGGTCTTGTGTAGCGCGACAGTATCAACAGCTGTTCTCCTGCACGAGCATTCCCCTCAGATCCTCGAAGATGGCCCGCCAGTCCGCGGTCGCACCCGCGAGGAAGAGGCGTGAAAGTGTCTTGCATAGAACGGCTTCATCTGCCTCCCCACGTTGTAAACTGCCCACCCGCACGCACGCTTCCTTAAGCGTAGCCTGCATCTTGAGCAGTGGCAATATCATCGTGTGGGGGCCGATTTCGAGCCATACCCCGTCTTCAGCGAGCTCGGCGTTATTACTGGAGGCTACGGCCTGAAAACTCTTCTGGAAGAGAACCGGGCGTCTTGCGTGATGGGCGAAGTACTCAGCTGTGAATACGGAGGCATCTCCTGCTTCTACGACCTTCCCGTGCACGGTCGACACAATTGGGATGGTCGGTGGGGAGAAGGTCATCGTTTTGCCCAGTGCCGTCAGGTCGTCGAGGATAGGTTCCATATACGGAGTGTGGTATGCGTACTGAACGGCTGCTGAGCGGGACCACCAGCCATTCTCCTGGCAGATGGCCTCAAAGCTCCGCAGTTGCCCTAGATCACCACCCACTATGTGGTTATTATCGCTAACGAGGAAGAGATATCAACAGGGATATCTGTATATACCTTCGCGTACGACTCACCTATTATAGCACACCACTGATAGCCCCTCGTACTTGTGTAGCAAGTCCTCGACGGTGTGCAAATCCGGGCCCATGATAACCATCATCCCTGTTGTGCCTCCGGCGCAACGTTGATTCACGAGCTTGGCTCTCTTCCAAACCAGCCGTAAACAGTCCTCGAGACTGATCACACCAGCCCAGACCAGTGCCAGGTACTCTCCTAAACTGCAACGGAAAATGAGAATCGAGCCATTCTCCGCTACAACCATCGCGGTACGCACCTCTGGCCGAGCACCATGTCGGCCCGAACACCCCACGCAGTCCACATCACCGCTAGACCGTACTCCAGTGCAAACATCGCTGTCATCTCCGCCTCCATGGCGCTGCTCCCGTCACCACCAAGTGGGTGTTGGATATAGGGCAGCATGCCGTCGAAGCCCCACGAAACTAGCACCCTCTGGCATCGATCGACGGCGGCGCGAAAGGTGGGGAAGAACCGATATAATGCTGCTCCCATCCCGCGGAATTGGCGGCCTTGCCCCGTGAAGAGGAATATGGTCTTGCGCGGACGCTCTGGTGCGACCGCAATTTCGGCCGCACGCAGATTCTCCAGCAGTTCCGCGCTCGACGTGCCTATCACCGCGATGCGATACTTGCCACCTGGAGGCTCGCGGCGATCGGAGGGGCCATATATCATCTCGGCGAGCGAGGCTGGAGTGGGCTCTGAAAGTATAACGAGACGATCTACGAGACGCTTGCGCAGCTTCTCAACGACCTCGAGGTTGTTGGCGGAGAGGGCCATAACCACCGGCACGAGTCCATGCCTCTCCGTAGGTTGTGCTTTGACGGTCCAGTCAGTGCTTGGGTCGTCTGCGCTTTTCGGATGAGGCTGAGAGACTACGGCTACCATTGGAATACAGTCAGGAATCGCAATGGCAGTGGGGGGCTTGCGTCAGGCCACTGATTGGGAGTATCCGACCAGGCGCAGCCATGCAATTCATGTTGTTTTTATGGCGCCATGTATCCTCTTGGGCGGCGCCCGGCTGCATTGCGCTCGCATTCTATGGCATCCCCATTAGTATTAAGCCAACATGTAGCAGCAAGGGTCTCCATTGTCGCAATAAGCGTCCTTTGAGCGCGTCCATCACCCTGGCATCCCGCGTCATGCAGTGTGATTACTACGGGCGCGACGCCAGAAGGCGATAGCATGCGCTGGTAGAGTTGTGTTTGTACATGACCTACTGGGGTGCTTGTTAGCACCGATCACTTGTGTGCCTCACTGCTAGGACGTACGTGACTTCGGATAGGAGCCTGTTGTGTTGTAAGAAACAGTGATGCATGTACGCGAATGGTCATACCGCATTGGTTCCCTCCACCAGCGTGCAGGTCTTCGGCTGCAGCGAAACAACCGTGGACGTGGTGGCGTCCACGCCGAATTGGATGAGGACAAGTAGGTCTGAGTAGTCGGTAAGCGCGCACAAGACCGCTCAATGCCACGACTTGTTCGGGGATACGCATGTGCATCCAACATCAGCAATGCCTACGGGCGATACAGATCCGCAGTGATGCTGAGGGATATCTGTGGCACATATCAGACGCGAGGGGTGAGCCAATGAAAATTTCGGCCTCGCTTGAGTAGCATATCAAGACTGAGTGCGCGGCCAGGACCCTGCATTGTGGTGAGAGGGCTCCAGAAATGTCATGAATTTTCTGAGCGCACACCTGACACGCAGCGGCGGTACTGAGCAAAGGAAGACAGCCCTCAATGCGCTAGAACAGTTGTGTGGAACGTGGAGGAGGTAGAACGACGATAGAATGACTTGCGTAGCTTACTGACTGAAGCGCAGTGGGACAGAAAGCTGAGTAGTGCAATGTTACAATTCATAGATCACTTGATGTTCCACATCCAACCAAGAGCTGCTGACAAGCGACTCACATACAAGGTACCAAGTACATGTAGCACAACACGTTCACTTTGTAGCCGTCTCCCAGTGTGGGCCCTTCTGGTTCTCAGCCACGAACTCGTACACGCGCGACCAGTCCCTGCAGACGTGTGTAGAGCCTACGCCGTCAGTTCCGATGATGTTTCCGTTTTCATCTTTAGCGTCCATGGCGTCTATGGTCGTGTCCGACCCGCACAGGACAGCCTGCCGCATGTAGTTCAGACACACCCCGCTGTGCGCGTCGGGGCCGTTGATGAGGGCCTGCCGTAGAGTATCGATGCATTGAAGCGCCGTGAACATAGAGATGTTGAACTCTCGCCCTAGAGACCGCGGCATTTCGTTATCAGGTGAGAAGCAGAGAGAATAAGTTTGCAATACCTTGAGGGCCCAGACGCACGGCCGGGCGCTCTTGGGGGAAGGACTGAGTGAGGACTTGCCATTCCGTCCACGTATCGAAGTGCTCGCTAATCCGATAGTGTTCCGAATTTTCGAAAGTCATGGCCACGAGGTCGAGCTGTACGGGTAGCTCGCGCGGATGGTCATCGCCGATGTAGCCTGCAGGGCGCGACTCCAAGGTCAACCACTGTGCATGGCGTTGAAAGAGGTACACGCACTGTATTCTTTCCTGGGCACAGGCCTCGCCACCTTCTCGAACTGGGACCTTCCGATAGTGGCCAGGGACAGTGCGTTGAATGCGATGCTGACAGCTAGGACAACCCAAGCCAGCGTCGGAGGATGCGAAAGCAAGCGCTGCATGGGTTGGAGCATGGTTGCAGAGCGGCTCGCCCAGTCGGACCCTACTTGTTGATGAGTCGCGAGCTATGGTTGTCTTATGAAAGGGACGAACCTAGGGATCTGCGTGTAGTGTCGTAGAGGGCGAGTGAATCAAGGTCGCCGCTCCCCGTGTAGGTATATCAAGCCAGCATTGACGCCAGTCGGTCCACGCCATGGCTCCGATACGCGGTAAAGTCAAGATGAGCGCCGAATACGGTGAATATCAAACGAGCGGGAGCATGCTCGACATTCGCGCAGGGTCAGCTGGGCGTGTGCCGAGTCGTTGCCTAATCCCCTTGAGCTAACCTAGTATCCGAATTGCCAGACGAGCTGTGTGACCTTGAAGATCTCTGAGGCCAGGAGTCAGCTTGTCCAGGTAGTTGCGAGAGTCGAGAGCGAGGATGATAAGGTGTGTCTCGACAGTGAAAAGACAGATCAGCTAACGCTTAGACTCTGACGGATTGATGGGGTAGCGGGTGTTGTGCCTCGGCCCGGGCGGCCGGGCCGTTCGCTGGCACGCAGGCGTAGTACTTATAATACACTACGCGACCACCACGACCATGACGAACCACAACTCGTATCCGCTTGGCTTGCTCAGAGGTTCCATCTTTATTTCATGGAGTAGGTGCTATGATACTGGTTCCATACATGGGCACTTACTGGATAATTGAAATTCGCAGAATGTTGTAGCACATCTCTCTCCAGTGGGAAGTTCGACATTGATATAGACTCGACTGTTATCGTGCCTTCACACCAGCCAATGCAGAGCTCTGGCTCCTGTAATAAGCATGGTTTATGGAGAACTTCCTCTAACGGATACAAGCATGATCAATGGCTCGCTGGTGCCCCGTCCATACGCTCGTCTGGACACTTGCCACCGCTCTCTTAAGGTCGTCATGAGGTGTGTATAACGTAGAAATTGCCCTTTCCCATGCGTGTGTAGCCCTCCTTATAGCATTGTCCCCTGAATCTCCGAAGAAAGGGCCCTGGACGAATGATGGAGACAGAGATCAAGTAGGCATCGCCTTGGACGACAAAAGTGGTGAGCTATGCTCCATCCCATGATACTTCTCGGAGACGTTGATGCCGATACGATATTTTTGTCTAGATTCTACTAGCATCCTTGTACCGTATGTGAGCCATAGTCCGAAAAGCTCGGAGAAGGTAGCCGCCGGCGTTGGCCGAACCGTCATACAATAAGTCCCAATCTTCAATACAGGTGGAGCCCAAGGTCGAAGGTCCACGCTCCAACTAGAGACCACTATCCGCGATGGAGACTAGTGCTATTCCGCCCCTTGTTTCTGACGTCGATACCCCTATGATATGTGCTGTGCGTACAGCGCCGCTTACAATGGCGCCTAATACTGAAGGTGCGGAATAGCGTAAATAACTCACTGCGTAATCTTCCGGTATCATGGTTGCTAGGTCCGCTTCCCCCTTTGCGTGAGTTCTGAATGGCGACACTGACCATGGTTCTGAGGTGCTTCGTCTGCTATCAGACTGAGACCCGCCCCGGGGCGGGTGGAGCCCGGTCGAACTCTGACTTGGAAGAGGATATACGGTAGTCCCCTGCAATGTTGGTTCGCGGAGTTTGCCTTCTTATAAGGGCCACTCCATCATACTATGAGCAGGAAGGTTGCGCGCATCCGCCAGTATGTCTCTCGCCTATCGTATCTTCATGCTCTGAACTGCATTTGCATTTCAAGGGCGGATCCACAAGAACCGTGTGGCAGAATGCTCCGCCACCCACAATGGCAAAATTCGCTCAAGGCAGTGAGACAGAATCGAATGTTCGCCCCGACGCCATTGCATCACGGACGGTAATGTAGACTCCTGCCACTTCTGGAAAGGTGCCTGGTGGTCCCGGTATATGAACCCAGCAGGACTGTCAATAACCTAACAGATCTTTCTCCCTCAGCACACCCCGCCGTTATGAACGCTCGCTTCGCTGGAGATCTGCGTCGGTCAGAAACGCGGTACACTTCGCGAGGCGACTATGGCATTCAGATCAGGTGCAAATGGCACTCTTCATTTGCGCTGACCGGTAGCCAACGTCCTGCTCTAGATACCGAACGCTGTCCATCCGCATAGACGAGACGCAAGACCAGAAGCTACCTCTGCCTCCCAAGGACACTACCTCCAGTCCTGCGGACGCCATCCGCCAAATCGATGTACACACAATACCCGTGGACGATGTGTTCACCCGGTATTCAACCTCGCCGACAGTTGGGCTCGAGAGCGCAGCTGTCCAGCGTAGGGCGAAGTCTGGCGGTAAGAACGTAATCTCACCACCAAAGACGCAATATGGAAAGAAGATCTTGAACTACGTATTTGGTGGCTTCAACTTCCTCATGTGGATCGCCTTCATCTTATCCCTTGTGAGTCCGTTCTCCCTCTCCACTGACCCATGGGATAACTTTGCCGCTGGTAGCTCTCCTATGAGCCTCTTGGGGCGCCGAATCCTCCCGCGTTTAACCTCGGTGTTGCTATCTTGATCGTACGCCTTCCTGAATGTCCGCGACATCATACCTCTTATGTTTCCATAGCTACTCGTCATCATCGTTTCAGCAACCTTCTATGCTCTGGTCGACTGGCACGCGTCACGCATCATGAACTCGATCAAGACGCTCATCGCAGAAAACGCGACCGTCATCCGTGATGGCGAGCAGCAGACCATACCTGCTAAAGAAGTCGTAGTCGGCGACATCGTCCTCCTGTCCATGGGTGACCGTGTTCCCGCCGACGTGCGCCTCGTCAAGGCTTCCTCGGACCTGCGATTTGATCGCTCGCTCCTCACAGGAGAAAGGTGTGTTTCTGGACCTCCTCATACGCAACCACTTTTTCATATAGCATCGCAGCGACATGATCCCGGGCACGCTCGACATGACTTCGCAAAACGCACTTGAGACCCGGAACCTCGCGCTCACCTCCACATTCGTTGTTCAAGGCACCTGCACAGGTGTCGTCTTTGCCATCGGCGACAAGTCGGTCATGGGGCGCATCGTGTCGATGTCTGGCGAGACGAAGTTCAAGCTGACCACCGTGCAGCGGGAAGTTTGGTTCCTCACTAAGATCGTGTCCGCGATCGCACTCACTGTCTTCTGCGTGGCGATCGTCATCTGGGCTGCGTGGCTGAGGAAGAGCTACCCCGGCTACGAGACCGCGAGCCAGGCGATCGTCAACTCTATCGGTTGCTTGACTTCTTTCGTACCTCAGGTGAGCCCCTTCGCCACGACAGCTACGATCACCGTGTTAACAAACCATGTCGTAGGGTCTCCCGGTATGCGTCGCGCTTTCTCTAACCATCGTGGCGAAGAAGATGGCCAGAAGGCACGTACTGGTGAAGAACCTGGCAACGGTGGAAACCCTAGGCTGCATGTCTGTGCTGTGTTCTGACAAGACCGGCACACTCACGATTGGGAAAATGGTGAGTCTTCCGCTGATCCTCATCGACAGGCCTCTTGATGTATTCATGCTCGCCTCCCATTAGTCAGTACAGAACGTCGCATTCGTCGACGGCGAACATCGAGTGGACGACCTCATGCAGGCGGATTCTCAGCTGAAGGCTCCTCCTGCCCTGCAGGCGCTCCACATGGTGGCTCGGCTCTGTAACGGAGCGAAGTTTGAGACCGCCTCGGCCGACACAGGCACTGAGCGCAAGATCAAGGGCGACGCCACTGACAGTGCCGTTCTGGCATTTGCAGAAGACCTCCGTATACCGTCCCTTGGTATAGACTCAGCAACCCTCCTCAACAGCCACGAGAAGTTGTTTGAAATTCCTTTCAACTCGCGAAACAAGTGGATGCTCTCTGTCGCTCGTACTCTGCGCTCAACATCTACGGAGCACGATGGCGCCCCTTCGTACACCTGGATGCTCGTGAAGGGAGCACCCGACGTTCTCTTCCCAGCGTGCACGAGCGTGATGCGCTCCGACGGCTCCGTAGCGCCCATCGATGTTTCCTCTCGTCGTCAGCTCTTCGCGCTCCAAGAAGAGTGGAGCAGTCAGGGCCAACGTGTGCTAGCTCTCTGTCGCCGCTCGCTCGACGAAATCAACTGCGACTTCTTGAACACGCCTGCAAATGACGTAGAGGAGTTGATGTACTCCGAGCTGCGGGAGCTGACGCTCGTTGGGCTGGTCGGGATCCGTGACCCACCTAGGGCGGACGTTCCTGGCGCTGTTGCGACAATTCGTAGGGCTGGTGTGAGGGTCTTCATGGTAACGGGCGATTTCAGGGCTACGGCTCTCGCAATTGCAAGACAGGTACGTCGAGAGACGCTCCCAGTTGTTTGGTTACTCACTGCGGCTTTCTAGGTCGGAATTGTGACACAAGAACACGTTGATACTGTCGACAACATCCGGTCTGTCGATGTCGAGAAGGCATATGTGAACGTTCCCAAGGCGCAGATCAAACCGGCGGAAGACGACCCTATCCGCTCGCTTGTCTTGACAGGAGACGACCTTACGTCCCTCGAAGATCGCGACTGGGACGTCATCGTAGGGCATTATACCGAGCTCGTTTTTGCTCGGACTACCCCCGAGCAGAAACTACGCATCGTCGAAGAAATAAAGGCTCGCGGAGACAACACAGTAGCTGTCACTGGTGATGGTGTGAACGACGCACCGGCATTGAAGGCGAGCGACATTGGTGTGGCTATGGGCAGTGGAAGCGACGTGGCCAAGGAAGCGGGTCAGTGTCAAGCCGTTACTCAGTTCGCCCCGAGTTGTCGCTGACGCTCGTGTAGCGGCGATGGTCCTACTCAACAACGACTTCTCGTCCATCGTTGTCGCGATCGAGATGGGTCGCCTGGTATTTGACAATCTAAAGAAGGTCATGATATACCTGATGCCGGTGCGTCACAGACTACAGTCCCCATTGCGCACAGCTGATCCCGGGGACTGTGCGTAGGCTGGTTCCTACACCGAGTTTGCTGCTGTGTTCACCAACGTCTTCCTGGGCATGCAACTTCCCCTGAGTTCGTACCTGCAAGTCTGCTTTTGCATTCTGAACGACGTCGTCATGTCCATATCGTTGATGTACGAGAAGCCCGAAGCTGGTGCGTACGCCCGGATTACTTCATGGGTGTCACGTTGATCTTATGTGTTTCTAGATCTCATGCAGCGCAAGCCGCGCAACGCACATACTGACCGATTGGCAGATTGGAAGTTCTTCATCCAGGTGTATCTGGTACGCGAATCGTTGGGACATGTCCCGGACACCTCGCTGATGGGTGGTGCGTAGTTCATCGGCCTGATGATGTGGCCTTGTTGCATGGCGATGTGGTTCTTGTATATGGACCAACAAGGCCTCGGCTTCTATGACGTGCTCCTTGTGTACAACAAGTGGACGGATGGCTACAAGGGCTTCAATACCGACCAGCTCACGCACTTCGTCTCGGTCGGGCAGTGTATCTTGTAGGTCATGCCCTCCTCATTGCGCTCCGATCTGTTCATTGATTACATGCGCTCTTTTACAGCTACGTGACCATGGTCGTCTGCCAGTACGGCGGCCTACTCGCTGTGCGCAACAGGCGCGTGTCTATCCTCCAATCAAATCCTTTATGGGGACCCCGCCGCAACTTGATCATCTTTGCTGGCATGGCTGCAACGGCACTCGTCGCGATTGTGAACCTCTACGGCCCCGGGCTCCAACACGTATTCGGCACCGCGCCTATTCCCGGGATGTTCTGGGGCATACCATTCGCGTTCGCGGCAGGTATACTGTTCATGGACGAGATACGCAAAGCACTCGTGCGTTTATACCCGAAGGTAAGTGACCGCCGGTCCCCCTACGATAGTGGTGCTGAGGCAGCTTCCAAAGTCAATAATAGCGAAGATAGCCTGGTGAGCCAAAGAGGCGTCGCAATGACAATCATGTATGCCGCGGAGCGATGAGTGTAGATAGAAAGCATCTATGACAGACTGTTTTCAGGGTAGATGCCCTGGGATGGACCCCCGGTTTCCGACTTTCATCGTGAACGGTCAAGGGTTCTGAGAACATAGCCCGCCAGAAGCGTCGGCCGTCAAAACCACCATGTGATCTCAGTGCCGCATACACGGAGCACACATATTCTCCATTCTTGCTGAGAATGCATCGCAACTGTGAGGTATGGGAAGACATCACTAAGGGGCTGTGTAACCAAACCATACACACGATCAGCAGAGGTGACCGCGCAGGACCACGGTACCGGAGGCACTCGGTCATGTCGGAACACACTCATCAGCGCCTCACCCACTGCTGAAACCAGGACACTCGGCCACCAGAGACGATAAAGCGGCGAAGGTCGCTTTGTGTCTTACTCAGGCCGGCTCTCAGTCAACCTTCAGCTTCGAAACCACGTCAGTGAGAGCGCTGGACGGTACGCATACGTCTTGGCACAAGACCTACCGCGTATCTAACATATATCCCGCAGCTCACTTCCAAGCCTTATCTTCTATTTCTCTCAACGGTTCGACAAACGACAACGAGAAGATGCTGCCGAGCATGCGATACATCGCCATGATGGCTCTTCTCACGCTGAATGCAATCTCATGTACCGTCGCCCGGCCTGTTCGATTGTAAGTCCGTGACTCGGCAACACTTGACGGTTGTGATCACCGCCA